>JAHLJT010009419.1:163645999-164245999 GCA_031308135.1 Acheta domesticus
CAGCGCCGGCCGCCCCGCGCCTTCGACTCCCCGACGACACGGAGGTTAGAACATCACAAAATTTGGCTCATTTGTGGAGAATACGAAAAGTGTCTTCTAGAACGCGCCGTGTATTCTAATATACCACACATAAAGAACCCTATGAAGAAAGGGCGAACGTCGGCGACTATCTTTTGTAATGAGCGCCTGCTTGCGTCTCGCGAACCCAGCAGCAGCCACGCACGTTGAAGTATCGTTGGCAGCGTTCGTATATGAGTTGCCTGTAGGAAGGTGTTGGAGGAGAGCGCAACCACTGGTTGTATGGGAGTGAAGGGACCCTGGGCGACGTGGGCGGGGGCAGGGGCGGTGCCCCACGCGTGCGAGCCACTGCCCGCCGCGCGCCCGCGTACACGAGAAAACAAAGCACGACTAGGAAGAGTGATTGCGCCATGCGCACCCGTTCTCCGGCGCAAGATCGTCCGACTCTCTCCGGTGGTCCGGATGCGGGATTGTGCGGCCACAGTGTAAGATATAGAGGTGTTTCACTCCCAGTCTAAAAACTGAAAGCCTATGTGAGGCTTAGTTCCCATAGTTCTCGCATAGAAGGCCGCGCGGCGATCTTTGAGATGAGTTGGCAAGGGCGCAGCATCCATCGACAGCTCTGTGGCACGTGTAAGATATATCGGGTGTGCCTCCCAGTCATAAAAGACTGAATGCCTATAGTGAGGCTAGTTCTCGATATAAGCTCGGCGATCTTTTGGGTTCTCAATTTTGGCAGAGATGATTGGCTGTGTATTATGTGTAACACCCACAGTTGAAGATGTATGTTAAGAAGTATATCTTACACTGCGATCCCAAAACGATCATGCGCACCGTAAGGACAAGCGACGAACTAGCCTCAAACTGACTTCGAAAATTTGCCAGCAAGGCGGTTAGTTGACACACCTGCATATCTTGCAGCGTGAGTGCGACGGAAGGACAGGTGCTTCCGAGAGCACCGCGCACCTCGTCAAGGGAACGTGTTGCAGCGCGGTGTGTGCTCTGCCGTGCGTAGGTACATCGGAGCTTGAGAAGTAGGCGTTATTGATCATGTAACGACGGGGTCCGAAAAACTCAGCCCTGCGGGAAGAGCTACAGGCAGGGAGGAAAAAGCATTCGTGCCGAGCTCCTTTCGAGAAGGCGCGGCAGTCGGCCTTCCCGTCATGTCTGAGCACGCCCTCTCCCGGTTCGAAACCCACCCGGTCGCTCGCGCCTCAAAAACGGATTGTTGCGGATTCGGATGGTATAACGGTTCACCGTATGCTGATTGTTGAACCCAAGATTGAGGGTTCCAAACCCGATCCAACCTGTGATTTTTAACGGCCGAAAAAAGTGCCTTCGTACGCCTTCCTTCGGAGGGAAAGTAAAGCCTGGCTGTCCCATGTTAGTAGATTTACTTGCATGTAAAAGAGTCTCAAGCTTAATGAAGCCTCTGAGCTAAATTCAAATCGCCTTTTTTCGGTCGCCCGAGATAATACCTTCTCTCTCCACTAGTTTGGTGAAAGGAGCGCAGCGACATTTGCGAGGTCAGACGGAAGAGCAGGCCTCATGGCCCGAGTCTCGCCACGTAAAATACGGCATTAACTAACACCGCTGCCGGATGTGGCCCGGCGGCGGGTGCGCGAGCTGGCCGGAGCAGGGCCTTTCAACTCCCACACTACCATTGCAGTGGCGCGCTCTCCTGCAGCGTCTTCTTTTAGGAACTCAAATATGAACTGCTGCCAACGATATTTCAACGTGCGTGGCTGCCGAGTTGCCTTTGCGAGACGCAAGCACGCGCGTCATGTTACAAAAGATAGCGTCGATGTTCGCGCTATCTTCGGCCGTTTCTTATGAGTGTATATTATGAATAATTGAACATTTAGAAGACACTTTTCGTATTTCTCACAAATTAGCCAATTTTTGGTGTTCGAGAGTTGGCGACCCTAACCTGGAACTGTACCCGGCGACATTAGCGCCTCCTACAGTAGCACCCTCAAGTTCTGTCTCCGATTATGATGTAGAGTTTCAAGACCTCCCAACTCCCGTACAACGTGGTGGAGACCATTACAGTGGCACGCTCTCCTGCATCACCTTCTTAGAGGAACTCAAATACGAACTGCTACCAACGATACTACAACGTGCGTGGCTGCTGCGTGGGTTTCGCGAGACGCAAGCACGCGCGTAATAGAGAGTTTTTGCACTTCATAGCGGATAGCACTATCGATCTTCTACGCATGAGCAGATGCACAAAAGTGAAGCGAAACTTGAAGTGCGTATGCGCAGAAGATCGATAGTGCTGTACGCAATGAAAGAGAGTTTTTGCACCCTCGAACGTTGTGCATTATCAATCTTCTGCTCATGCAAAGTTCAAATTTTGCATTACTTTAGTGCATCTGCGCATGCACAGAAGATCGATAGTGGTTAACTATCTGCTACCGACTTGGAATTCCTGCGACTCCTCGGACTTCGCGAAACTTCGAATACGTGCACGTACGTTTTTTTTTATAACTTTGATTCTCCTTCTACCTTTTCCTTCTACAGTTTTGTGGAATGGTTCGCGAGCTTACTGTTGTAGACTGCTTTTCAGGGAAATTATCAGCCTTTGTTGGCGCACAGGAGACCTAGGGACTCCACGTCAGTAGTAATGTAACGTTCACTGAGTTCTCGTCGCACTTTGCAAATTAGTACGTTTGTTCTGTTGGGTCTCTGAAGAAAGTGCAATATACAGAAGAACATGTCTACTCTGTTAAGTGAGTGTGTAAATATTAGTGACAATGATTTGGAAGAAAATATTACGCAATGGGTGGAGCAAATGTACAACAGTTCTGAGAGTACCTTCGAATCATCAAATTGAAAATAATCATTATTCAACATAGGGACAATTTTGTTTAGAATCTGGGGAAGAAGACAATATGAATTTCTTGAGAATGAAAACCCCGAATAAGAAGTAACTCAGAATGCAAAATACTATTACGGAAAGAACAAACAAGCGCAGAAAAAGATGACTAAAGAAACTTGTCTGAGAATTTTATTGTATGCGGTAGTAACATTTTTGTACTTGATTATTAGTTCTCAAGTTATGGTAATTTTCATTAATGTTTTTTAATGTTCGATAAATTTTTATTATAAAGATAAATACGTTAAATTAATGGTCTCAATATTATTCGCCCATTGCTAATCACATGATATTCTCTCATTAGATAGCTTATTAACAAATGTATCCTGATTAATATTTCCTTTCAATGTTCTTCACTCGAAATACAAATCAATACTGTAATTTGAAAGAACATGTTACGAGTCGACGGGACTCCACGTCAGCGCCAGTGTGACTGACTTGCCATGTCGGCAGCTGAGAGTGAACGTTTTATTGGAGGGTGCAAAACCTCTCTATACTTGGGTTTTTCGTTCTTGGCGCACCAAGGTCACGGACGAAAAATGGAGAGGGAAGGCTTTCTCCCATAGGGAGCTGCTATTCACTACTAAGGCGCACCAAGTTCACGGACGAAAAATGGAGAGGGAAGGCTTCCTCCAATAGGGAGCTGCTATTCACTGCAGGAAGGAGATTCAACTCCGGTGTCGGAGTTATGGTGTGGATATCCACGAGAAACGTCACGGCAGCTGCTGGAAAAATAATGAAACAAACCTAGACAGCAGTGAATTGCAACTCCCTATTGGAGAAAGCCCCCCCTCTCCATTTTCCTTCCGTGACCTTGGTGCGCCAAGAACGAAAACCCAAGTATAATGTCACAAAAGGTGTTCCTTGGGCGCTTCCTCGAGCGGTTTGGCGGGGGCGCGCGCGCGAGTGGGCCGGAGGCTGCTCCGCGACCCACTTCTCGGCTCGGCGGCGGCGGCGGCGTGATCGCGTGCCGCGCCGGCCGCCCGCCCGCCCGCCCGGCGGGGATCAATGAGCGGGGGCGGGCCGCCCCCCTGAGCACGCGCACGGCCGCCCGCCCAAAGGAGCGCTCGGAGCCAGTGCGCGGCAAGGGACGTTCCGATTGGATTTCGGAATCGATTCTTTACTTTCGATTCCCGTCAAATCGATATTCGATGCCTTTGCTTCCGATTCTTGATGGAATCGATTCCAAAAGGCCGGAATCAAGGCGCGGCTAGGGACGTTCCGATTCTACCGAATGGATTCCGAAATCGATTATTTTCTTTCGATTCCTGTGGATCGGTATTCGAAGCATTTGCTTCTGATTCTTGATGGAATCGATTCCAAAAGATCTGAATCGAATCAAATGAATACCTTCGATTCTTGAAAAAAAATATGCACATTCCTGCGCTTTTGCTATATTTTTCGATTTTTTTGTCGTTTGCTTTTATTACTAATTTATTATTAGTCTATTAATAATTTTATAGAAGTCCATGTCATGTATGAATTCGACCTCGCACCAAGCCTCCACCTTACGATTCGTTCATGAAGTCAAACCATACTTCTTGGTTCAAATTTCATTTCTCTCATCTCAATTAAAAAAAAAAAAACATCGCCGAGTTAGCACGCGTGGCGTGAGTCGCCAACGCGGCGCGGAGCGGCTAGCGATGGCAAATTTTACCAAAACATCCATACATCCATGTTTCGATATATCGCTAAAGGGTTTTCGGTGTCGACGAAAACATCAACAAAAAACATCGATGTTTTAAATATAAACTAATAAACATTCCATTTTCCAATTGTTTTTTAATTACCATAAGCAAATGCGATATATTTTTTGCTGTTTATTTGGGGGCCGTCCGTAAATTACGTAACGCAAATTTCGAGTATTTTCAATACCCCCTCCGCCTCTTGTAACGCACTTTCCTATCTCTATGTAACGCAGCGTAACATTGCCCCAGGCCCTCTCCCTCTACCCCTTTATCGTTACGGGTTTTATGGATGGATGACACCTTAGCATAGTAGGCTACTATGGTACTAAAAATTATTATTGAATGTAAAGAAGAAAATTAAAATTAAAGAACATCGTACCTTGCTCTTTTACCATCTTAATCTTTTCGTCAATATTGTAAACATACCACGCAAAAAACCATAAAAATAACATAAACATTCTTTAAAAAAAACATAATAAAGCATTGCGTGAATAATAAACTCAAACATTGATGTTTTTGCAACAAAATATCGATGTGAAGAAAACATCGAAAGCAAAATATCGATGTTAATATATCAATGTTTCTGGTGAAAAAATATCAATGTTTTAAATACATCGATGTTTTTCTTTGCCATCCCTATCTTCAATAATAAAAAAGTTTCTCGCATGGTGAAAATATAAAGACGTCAAAATGTAGAAGTAAACACTTGGCTATAACTTATAATTAATTTCTAGGAAACTAAACCATTAAACTGAATTACAAAACAACCATCACATTCATAAGAGTTTTGGGAATTGCTGGTAAAAAACTCGGTTGTCTGTGATGAACACAAATGAAGCTATCGTTCAGTAAACCTATTAAACATTTGCGCGTGAAACAGGATGGATGAGCCGAATAACACCGAGCCTTGTTAATTGGCAAGAGAGCTTGCGATAGAAAGAGAGAGTCTTACGTAAAATTGTATTAGAGAGGGCAATACCCCATAAGGCTCCGTACTGCAATCGAATACTTGTACGCTATATAGGTGGGGAGAGAAGAGTTCTCTCTGAATCTGAATCAGTGAAATTGTCGCTGATTCAACCAGTGGGAGCCGAAGTCACTGATATCTTCAGTCGAACTGAGCAGTTTCGCTGGCAATCAGTGAATATGCGAAACTTTTCATAATGACCGCCAGCATTTCTCTGGTAAAAGTGCCGCACCACCATCGCTCACTGATCGTTCAGGTCGTTCACGTGCTGCTGTTGTGATTCAAACAGTAAAGTTTCACTGATTCAAAAAGTGGACCCGATTTTCACTGATTTGTTCACTTTAATTCACTGGTTGCCAGTGGCAGGGTTATAACTGACACCATCAGTGAATAGTCACTGTCAATCAGTAGTTTTTCACTGATTCAGGCTGAGAGAGTGAGGCGGGGCTGTGTCACGCGTCCCTCGCCCCACACCTTCAACAGCCAACTGGTGAAGCGCTCTCCAGCTTCTGTTACCGGGGACGTTTACACTGCTTACATTCGTTATTTCAGTTCACATCGAATTCACAATTTTTATCACGTTAACAAAGGTATATACTTCGGTTTTTCTTTCTTGGCGCACGGGGGGGTGTGTGTAAAAAAATGCAATATCTCACGGTATTTCGTGTCGTTCTCGGTTGTGCCGCCAGAAGTCGCATGATCGCGACTGTATCGAGCAGTGCTGGCGATCATGCGATTCCTGGCGGCACAACGGAGAACGACGCGAAATGCCGTGAGATATTCCATTACGACGACACCCCCCCTCCGTGCGCCAAGAAAGAAAAACCGAAGGATAATAAAGAGAAAAATCGAAGTTTGTAGTTTATAAAATAAACAGAAAATAATGTAATTTTTAATTACTCACTGAGAGAATTTCAGGTCATACATTGCTCCATATTTTTTATTCACAGCTGACGATTGAAGTACGCATAGAAGGGATTTGAAACGTTATTGACTTCATAAAACAACCTTTATTTTAATAAGAAAATACTCTGTTAAATGAAAATTATTTATCAAGTAAAAACGTGCATTACCAAGTATGAACTTCTACTACTGGTGAGGTGTGGTCATCGACACCGATCCGTAGCTTCAAATGTTTCTCGGAAGCGAACGGCTGCAACTAGATAAGCTAGCCCACGCTCGAACATTGTCTAGAAAGAGATAAGAAAGTACTGTGAACCAAAACCACCTACGTTGCACCGGTCGAGAGGACAGTGGGCAGGGTTGGGCAAAATACTTGAAAAATATATTTCAGATACAAAATACAAAATACTTCGCCGAAAGTGTTTTAGATACAAAATACAAAATAGTATTTTAAAATACTTTTGAAAATACAAAATACAACCAGCAGTGTTTTACACATAACATCTATCTTATTTTTTCTGTTTTAAACAATCATTCACGTTCAAAATTCACATTTAAAATCACATCACATTTAAAATTTTATTATTAAAAATATATAACATTATATGTACAAAAATGTTTCAAATGAAATTTTCAACCCATTTCAGGTATCAGTATGGGGTCATCCATTAATTACGTAACGCTAAAGGGGGAGGGAGGGGGTCTGAGGCAGCGTTACGCTGCTTTACATAGAGATAGGGAAGTGCGTTACAAGGGGGAGATGTATTAAAAATACTCGAAATTTGCGTTACGTAATTTATGGACAACCCCTATCATTAGTGATGTATGTTCATATTTTAAGTCTGAAATGCAGCTTGTCCATGCTAAGAGGCGAAGGAATACTTGGAGTGTGAAGATATCACCATGAGTTCTTGGGAGGTGATAGTTTGGGGCAAATATTGCAGGTTATAGGCAATTAACTAAGGTGTCTTTCAGACTTAAAAGTATGAACATACATCACAAATGATATGGATATCTGATGAATACCGAGGATTTTTAGGTTTTAAAATATGCATTTTAGGTGCCTGAAATAGGTTCTTTCAGCATCTGTTCTTCTTCTTCTTCTGTCAGCTCTCCGGCACTTATAGTTTTGCCATGGCTTCTTTTATTACGGCAGCCCAATCTCTTCGGTCTTCTGCTTCTCTTCTCCATACAAACCGATACAAATATTTTACGTAATATTTTCCTTTCCCATATTGCCAGGTTATTTTCCATTTTCTTCGTGAGGGTCCAAGTTTCAGAACCATACAATACTACAGATTTAATGACAGTATTGTACAATTTTAACTTAGCGGCCTTTGAGATCCTTCTTGTCTTAAAAATGTTGTAGAGGCTGCCATAACATCTGTTACTCGCCGCTCGTATTCTCCTTTTAATATCCTTTTCTACTTCATTATTTTCAGTAATCTAGGAACCCAAATACTCTGTGGCATTCACCCATTCTACATTTTTCTTATCTAAATCTTTTCTAACTTCTTCTAGTTGTTCTCCTATATTTTGTTTTGTCCTCATTTATGACCAATCCCATTTCTTTTGCTCCTTCCGTTAATTGGTGTAATGTAATTTCCATATCTGTAATTGTTCTATCTAATTCTAATTATTATCACTACATCATCAGCATATGTCATTATTTGTACAACTCTGTTTATAATTGTTCCCTATGGATTTATGTCTATATTTCTTATTACTTTCTCCAGGCATATGTTAAATAACGTAGTAGATAAATCATTTCCCTGTTTTAGTCCACACTGTGTTGCAAATTCTGCTGATACCTTTCCTTGGAATTTAACTACATTCCTAGTACCTTGCAGAGTCATTTGTATTAATCTTACTAATTTGAATGGTATACCAAACTCACACAGTACCTTTATATTTTCCTTTCTATTTATATTGTTATATGCTTGCTTTAAATCCATATATAGTTTAGTGAATCTCTACATTTTGCTCATATGATTTCTCCAATATTTGTCTGAGGCTGAAAATTTGTTCTGTAGTACTTCTTCCTTTCCTAAAAGCACTCTGATAGTTTGATCATAGTATTTTCTTATTTTAGTGGCTAAAATTGCTGAGAATACTTTATAAACCGTACTCAGTAACATAAGAAAGGAAATAAACTGGAATGTAAGAGCTATGGAGGTATAGCGTTACTGAATACGGTTTATAAAATATTCTCAGCAATTCAGCATCTGTTAGGCTTTTAAATGGTAGATAGTTTTTTTTAAATGGTAGAGTAGACACTAATTAAACTCGTAACATACAAGAAAACTCACTTTTTGACCATTTATTATATTTCTCAAAGATAACATCAATCAATATTGCATAGAATCAGTATTGAACATTTTGCGATTAAACTATTTAACAAGTTTAGTAGTTAGAATTATTCCTACCGTATTTTGCCTCACAATAAATTACTAATACATTCTCCAAGTTTTCAAGAGAAAATTAACGTTTCTTATCGGACAAGATCACTTTGCTTTCGGGAAATTCAATTGCTTTGTCTTAGAAACGGAGGCAGCTTCTCCACGAAGTCAGGAAGTAGTGGCGTGGAGACTTTTATCGCTAGATCCTTGTCCGGTATATTCATTTCTCGCTCTCTTACAGGCGACAAAATGAGACAAGGGGATAAAAAGGTAGAGATAAGGGGATAAAGAGAACGAATGCAATTTTGGTTGTTAAAAGTAATTTAAAATTAATATCATCCTTGTCTGTTGTGCCGACAAAGAAGAAAAAGGGAAAAGGAACCATAGGCAAAAGAAATTAGGCAAATTAGTCTCATTTTAGGTTTTTAAATGTAGAATAGGCACAAATAGGCATTAATATTAAAATAGGCTCTTTTAGGCGTTATACAATTGACGGTTTTAGTTCAAATAAACCAAAAATGTACATACAAAACTTTATTTAGTACAAGGTACCCAGGAAAAAAATAGATTTTTACCTAAATATACCATAACGAAATATCAGCTCTTAAAAATACCGCAAGCACAAGTTTTTAATCACTGCGCACAACTACAGGGCCACCAGGCAACACACATGGGCAGCACTCGTTCTGGCACGCGGAGCCTGCTCTCCGAGAAATTGAATCGGAGCTCGTGATTACAGACACGGTGTAAGAAATATATCTTACAGCGCTCCTTCCGTTATCTCCGGTTGAACCGACGGAGGGAAAATACGTAATCGGAGAAACCGGAGGTCAGGTCGCACTCGACCACGTGGCGGGACCCTCTCCATTTACTGGTCCAATCAATGTTCGTGACGGATTAAGAAAAAAAATTTTGTATTTTGAAAATACAAAATACTATCAGAAAGTATTTTCGATACAAATACAAAATACATGTTTCAATACGTATTTTCGATACAAAATACAAATTACAAAAGTATCGAAAATACGCATTTTAAATACAAGTATTTCCGATACTGCCCAACTCTGTTATTAAGGTATTTGAAATGACCGTACCCGTTTCATGTACTAATTGTAAGGCATTTTAGAGAATACGACTTCACAAATTCGAAAAGCATTCCATACCCGTTCTAAAGGCCTGATTAGGTAGATGCACGATTACCACACATCACATTGATCCGCACACTCACAGGTCGTCACGTGCGTTGCTGATCACTGGTTGCTGCGCATCTTTGCAGAAACTCTCCTGCGCATCTCGCGGCTATCCGGTATGGAAGGGCACTATTCCTTGAACTTCCACCAACTCCCTGTGACATTCTCGGGCATTCCTTTCTTGGTGAACGGCTCTCTTGGAGTAAGAGCGCTGCTGGAAACATGTTACATTCACCTCGCACGGCGGTAGACGGACAACTGATTTCAAGTTGCTCCCTGCTAATAGAATCATTGGCAGAGCTGTCTGTCGATGTAAATATACCCTACTGTAACATTTCTTTCAATATAAAAAATGAAATTTTGCGATCCGATAACATTTCTTTTACAAAAAACTTATCATAACTTCTGTCCCAACCCTCGTATAAAGTTTTGATATTTATAGTCTCCGTAGCCATTTCGTGAAAAAAGTGCCTCTCGTTGTTGAATCGTTCCATAAAGCAAAAGGTAGTTCTTTTTTCTAGTTTCTTTTTCTTCATCTTGTTTTGTACTACCCAGTCTCACTTTTATCGTCCTTGGTTTCTGTTTTCGAAAGACGTATTTCAATTTCTCTGGAGAGCTTAAATAAATCATTCTCCTTGACCTACTACGAATGGTCGTATAAGGTACTTCATCTCGGCGTGTGCTCATTTCTCTCAGGGGAAAAAAGCTTTTCTAATCTTATACTAGACATTCTGCCTTCACTTTCTCAACATCTCTTACTATACCAGCTACTTCTTTGGTTCACATAATCATAGTGGTTTGGAAATTATCGATAAATCCCCGACACGCGAAGCGAGGAGGGGATTTATCTGAGAATTTCCAAAGCACGAGTGGTATTTAATAGGACTATTTCACGAATGAAATGATGTCCATCAGAGTTCCAAACTGCGCGAGATATTGAAAATGTGTTAAAATTAGTGAGGTTATGTGATGGTACAAAGGCGATCGATCGATATATACCGCCTCTTAAGATAGATGAGTCACAGTTTTTTATTGGTCAGGAGGGAGAATCGGGAAGAAAAATCGGATAGACAAAGCGATAAACTTTTGAAGATACACCGCCCTGATTAGGGCTTTCTGTATGTACTGTTAAACACTATTGGTTTTAATTTCACGAGTGGAAGAGTCAAGGTAAACTCAAATGTTTAAGGGGCACACGTCACGTTGACTCTCTCAAATGTTCCCAGTAGCAAATAGTTTGCTGAGAAATTATTACAGTGTAGAAAATGTTTGGCATCTTAAATTAGATGTGTACGAATTTCATTGTAAATTTTATGAAGTTTATTTCAAATTTGAAAAAATGACAAAATATTATGAAATACCTGTGAACTGTATGTAGGCGAAATTAATATACTAGAATTTATTTCATAACACCGACTGGCATTTTCCAATTTTGATAAACCGATTATGCGTTGATATCAAAAGTACTACGGCCCTTCCGTAAATGGAAACTTGTATTTTCATTTCTTGTTTTGTATTTGCCGCTTCGGATCACGCGTACATGCATACTGCCTTTACAGGGGCTCAGAAACATTATCTCGGTGGTAGGGCATGAAACATCATTAGGAGGATCAGCATTTATCTGATTCCCATTTTTATCTCCCAGGGTTGTTAGCTCTACGAGTATGGAAGATGAAATAATGATGATGATGATAGTGAGGGGTGAAAGGACGGCACACGCAAATAACCCAAGTCCGAGGCGGGACTCGAACCCGCGACCCTGCGGTCCGAGATCGCGACGACACTACTGTCTTAGCGATCTCGGTCACAGGGACGACCATTTCTTGTTTTATTCTTCTTATTTCTGTTCTTTTAGATATGGAGAAACCAGCATCGAGAACCAACGACCTTCTTCCTGTCAACATATTACTATTTTATGTAATAAATACATCTACCTTATGTACACTTCCAGTATATGCTAGTCGCTTAGCTTTTTGCTGGTGTTTTTACTGCAATTCATTATTGTAAAATAGGCACGTTCACAGTGTACTTGCTAACATGTACGTTACAAGAATATGTAAGTTATACCCTATGTGATCAAAAGAATCCGGACACATAGCTGAAAACGACTTAACAGTTCGTGGCGCCCTCCATCGGTCATGTTGGAATTCAATAGGCTGTTGGCCCACCCTTAGCCTTCATGACAGCTTCCACTCTCGCAGGCACACTTTCAATCAGGTGCTGGAAGGTTTCTTGGGGAATGGCAGACCATTCTTCACGGCGTGCTGTACTGAGGAGAGATATCGATGTTGGTCGGTGAGGCCTGGCACGAAGTCGGCGTTCCAAAACATCCCAAAGGTGTTCGATAGGGTTAAAGTTAGGACTCTGTGCTCGCCAGTCCATGACAGGGATGTTATTGTCGTGTAACCACTCCGCCACAGGCCGTGCAGTATGAACAGGTGCGCAATCGTGTTGAAAGATGCAATCGCCATCCCCGAATTGCTCTTCAACAGTCGGAAGCAAGAAGGTGTTTAAAACATCAACGTAGATCTATGCCGTGATAGTGCCACGCAAAACAAGGGGTGCAAGCCCCCTCCATAAATAACACGACCACACCATAACACTACCGCCTCCGTGTGCGGATACTTTTGATCAGATAGTGTATAATGTTGTCAAAATTAATACAAAAAATCATTGCATTTCCAATTTAATAGTATTTTTATATAAACGATACGTAAAATTTAATATTTTGTTAAAGAATTTTCAACTCCCCTATCGGGCGGGGGACCAAAGCATGCGTTTAGTGTTAGATGGATGATGCATCAAATTTTCTACTATTTCTCATATACGGACTACCTGGCTCACTGGCGGCTGAGTTCTTTGAAGAGGGTACAGGAAAGCTTGTCTCACGTTATGACAAATGCCTCAACCTTCATGGTGACTATGTACAAAAAAATAAGACATTTTAAATCTTTTAGTAATAAAATCATCTTATTTCAATTTGTCTTTTTTCATAGCCTATCGGAGCTTGAAAAAAAAATCACCCTCCTATATAATGAATAAATAATGTCCGAAAGAACTAAACCAATAACCGAGGAGTCATTTCCTCAGATTCAAAATTCCAGGCGTCATTTCCCCAAGGAGAAGCAGAAATTCCAGTATCGACAGTCGTCAAAGAAAACAGAATGTTCTAACTCGAGCACAACAGGTTTTTTGCACGTAATTTAAATTTTTCCTTGATCAAAAGGAAAATTTGCGCGAAAGCAGGTGAGGTGTATTTACTTTAAATAATGCAGCGACGAATAGCAGCTGAAAGATTAGATACGCCGCATTCCGGGAATAATGTAATGCGGGCAGTGTCGTCAGAAGCACCAGAAATGATAACTAGAGACGGAAAAATATGTAGTACGAAAGGTGAAAATATCTACATAAATTTGTAAAGAAAACAGTAAGAAGACAAAAAATTTATAATTACATAAAAATCCGGTCTCCAGTGATAACCAGTTCATTGGCCACTAGTTAAAACTGGAGCACTAATCAAATGACTGGACTATCCTATGATTTTCCGTCCACCGATAACACTAAAACATTTGCTCGATACATTTTATAATTTTTCGGTACTCCAAGGTCTTATTAACAGATCCATATTTTCTCATTATTCATTATCTATAACGTTTGTAAAGTAATAAGTAAATTTAAAGCCATGCTGAACAAACACACTTTCTTAAAACTGCCAATGTACCTATTATACGATAACTAATGGTTTTCATGATAACAATTTCATTGCAGATAAAAACATTCGCATATTGCCATCATTTATGAGGAAAATGTATGATGAAAATAAAATTATTATTGCGTCAATCGATAATGTGCGTCAATAGATAATCACAATACAACGTTCACTTCTCATCCAAATATGTAGAATTTTACGACTAGCATTAGAAAAAAAACTCAACAAATATCACATTCAAAATCCTATAATAACTCCTGCCTGCGATATTGAAGTTTTTGAAACATACAAGAGAGATTTTCGTTGATTTTTGTTATTTGGTGTGCTGATGTCGAAAATAATCTCCATTTTTCCCATAACGTCAGGATTTTTTCATAAAACGGTGTTGGCAGAGCGGCAAAAAATATTTCAAATTTGGCGCCGTTCGTGTAATCCAATTATTCATAACAATCATTGACGCTAATTATTATCAGTGATATTACATTTTCATAAGTTAAATTATTTTACTACAATTTACGAGGCATTACTTATTATTAAACTACTCATTTTATTGAAGCGATCTATTTCCTAGTTACGTAATTACACTTCTTGTTCAATGACATAGTAAGATTTTTGTAATTTATATTTACTTTTATAAATTGCATTGCTCCCCTCTTAAAACATGAATTACATTCCACATCTCATTTGCCTTGTATTTTCAGTGACAGGAAAAGTGAACAAAATGGTTTTCATTTCCATACAATTGCCGCCTCGAGAGAGCCTGTCCCTCGCAATTCAGTTGCGCACCCGCGTCGCAGCCATCTGTCATCTTCAAATTGCTGCCGCAGTGGAGGTCCATTATCCGTTCTCGAGAGTAAATTAATTCAATACATGTAGAACATTAGCGGCCTTTTTTATTCCTCACTGAATAGTCGGAACACAGGAAAAATTGTCATTTTGTTGAGAATAACGCTTTTCTCACGAACGGAGCAGCCAGCCTTGAGGACTCAGAGCAAGGGCTTAGCTCCGTGCCCCGGCTCTGTTCTGTAAACTACGTCTACGTAATTTTTACTTTCCCGTAAGGGAACTAGGGATTCCCGTAGGGAAAGTTATGTATTGCTGCTCGAAAAAACGGCAGATTTTCGGCAGAAAAAGTCTTATTACAGGGCCCTGGTAACGAAACTGGCTTCAAGTTTTATTTACAATTAGTGTCAAGAACGGTAACCCATGGGCGAAGTAAGCTAGCAGGGAAATCTCTCAAAACGCCACCTCTGCGTGCACACAATTCAACGTAACCCACAACTTAACATTTATGAGCTGCTGGGGGCCAATAAATTGCACGATAAGGCGAGACGCAACCGCTACACGCCACGAGATCATTTATCTTCAGGGCGGCGCGGCGCGGCGCCCAGTGACCTCCAAAAGTTAGTTGCATTCCAAAATAAGACCCTCAAGGACCCCCTGGTTTATTCCAAGTTCCCAAATTCATCGCGAGCTAAATATATTGCCATTAAACGAACACATAAACAAAATAGCTGACCATTTGTTTGAAAACCTTTACTCTTCCCCCTGTTCCACAATATTTAATCTGGGCCGCATTGCTTCGTGGCCCCGTATGAAATCAAGATTCCCCAAGGATAGACTGAGGTCACCATAACTTCTGTATCTATACCTTTGCTAGCACTACCTTAATTTCAACGTAACACCTCAGACCGAACCTTGAAACCTGAACAAAATTTCGAACTACACACCATGTTCACGAGTAAGAATGAATACTCTTTTGCTATGGATGGCCATATCCAAAAACGTTACTTTATAAAATGTACATTATAAAATGTACGTAATAAAATGTACGTTATAAAATGTAGTTTTCAAACCCCTCGAAAGACAAGAACGAAAAGAAATAAATTTAAAAAACGACATCTTAGGCACTAAACAAAGGATTGAATAGTAATGATCTGAGTCCTAGAAATGTATTTCTAGTATATTTTAAAAGGTTATTTCGAAAAACACCTAGACCCAAAAGAGACATTTGGCAACCAGTTCAGAAAATGTCTTTTTCGGAAGATTAAAGGAATATTCAAGTGTCGTAATATGCTATGTCCGGTTCCCCATTTGTTTCCACCTCCTCGTGAAAATGTAAATTAAATTTATACGAAATAATATTTGCAACTTTACTAATTTTCCACTGAAGCGAAATCAGTTTTCTTATGTCTCAACTAGCGGAACCCGGCAGAAGTTGTTTCTCTCTGTCGCTGTGTGTCTCTGTCTCTCTCTGTCCCTCTCATTCACATTTACTTGCAGATCATGCACGTCTCTGAGCAGGCGAGGTACCATCGAGAAGCGTCGAACCAGCTAAAATGTAATAGAATGTTCAGTAAGATCTCATCCGGTAGATTACGGTGTGAGAAACGTTTCTTTGAGATCTTCGGCCTCAATATTTTAGTTTTTAATGCCCTAGAACGCTTCGTTTAGAAGTTATTTAACAAAATAGATTCAAAATGCTGCCAAGTGTTGCAGATTGCATTTGACGTGAATATTTACTTTTATTCTACAACGCCATGTAGTAGACTTACAACGGAATTAGCAGCATATAAAGCTTCTGGGTGAAAAAAAACGCGTAGAAGTGCCAACTTTCGTGGAGATCGGTCGCATGGTGTCGGAGTTTACTTCGCGCGCGCGTGTGTGTGTGTGTGTGTGTGCGTGTGTGTGTGAGGGAGTGTGTGTGTGAGGGAGTGTGTGTGTGTGAGGGAGTGTGTGTGTGTGTGAGGGAGTGTGTGTGTGTGTGTGTGTGTGTGTGTGTGTGAGGGAATGTGTGTGTGTGTGTGCGTGCGTGTGCGTGTGTATTAGACTAGCGAAAAAAATTAAATTCAATGGTTTAGTGAAAAAAAAGTTCGGATTTTTGGCTGAGATGGTGCCCACGTGCAATATTACCTCGAAAATGGCCAATTTTACGTTAAAACCGTAGAAATTGATGCTTGTCAATTGACCACAGCTCCGGAAATTTTTATTCACAATACTTTTACTTTAGAAAACATTAGAGCTCAAAATCTCTGCTTTAAGAACTTTGATTCACACAATTTAACTATTTTACTGCAATCGTTTGAAATTACGTTTAAAATCGTTAAAAATGTTAGAATCATAAAGTCAAGTACCATAAAGCAAATCTTAAAGGAGGCGTCGTTGGTCATTTGCTTCGCCGTAGCACTGTTCTCCTGAAATCGTCCCCTGTGCTCGCCGGCTGCACCGCCAGCTGCGTTGGTGCTTTGCCGCGCTCCCCGCCACTTTCGCCGCACGGCGACTGGCGCGCGTAACGGGACAGGTGCAGGGCAGCAGCCGCCCCGCCCCGCCCAGCCCCCCATCACCTTCCCGCCCCGCCCGAACCGTCCCGCCACCCTCCCTCCCCCTGCCCGGCCCCGCGCCGCTCCACCACGCCCCCGCCCCGCCCCGCCCCGCCCCCCGCCCCCCCCGCCCTGCCCCACCGCCACATCCCAGTCTTTTGAATTACCTGAAAGTTTAGCCAAGTTCTTAAACAAATTTTATGGGACAAATCCTAGAGCTCCGATAACTATCGGGACGACCTGTGCTTTTACGCCCCACATTCGGCTGATCTCGATTTCCAAACTCTTGTATTTAAGACGTTTCTCTGCCTCCTTTGTAACGACGTTTTGAT
This sequence comes from Acheta domesticus, assembly GCA_031308135.1. Taxonomy (NCBI): domain Eukaryota; kingdom Metazoa; phylum Arthropoda; class Insecta; order Orthoptera; family Gryllidae; genus Acheta; species Acheta domesticus. The sequence goes on from JAHLJT010009419.1 coordinate 163,663,404, forward strand.
CGCAAAGTACAGTAACATCGACAAGTAAACAATTTTTTGAGCAAATCCCGGATAACAATATCCGGTTTGTTTGGCGCTATCGTGCGATCCGTTTGAATTTGTTGGTCGTGCAATATTGCACAGAGTCCAACCGATGTCATCGGTTTTGGTGACTGTTCGTACCACTTGGGGCATGTGTTCGGAACTTCGAGGACAGTACAGATCTGCCAATGGAGGTAACTACACATCCTGTAGTGTCTTTTCAAGTATTCAGTCTTTTTACTAGAACTGGACAAGCTGAGACGATATGATCAATGGTTTCTGCGTGTTCCTGGCAAATGAGGCATTTGTCATCCTCAATTGGATAATTTTGAGAACCGCTTTGTCATAATGTCGTGTTCTGAAGGCCTGATCTTCAGCAGCTATTACAACTGCTTCCGATTCTTCTTCATTCTTCCCCTTTTAAGCCACATAAATGATTGAATTTTAATATTATTATTATTATTATTATTATTATTATTATTATTATTATTATTGTTATTGTTAAATAAAAACATTGATCGGACGCTTTTGCCCCTCAGTGATATCCATTATGCGCCAACTGCACCTAGGAGAGAGGTGCTGCAAATCAACAAAATCGTATTATTGTACAACACTGCATTATTATTATTTCCCGTAATTGTATGTCCTCTTTTTTTAAACAAAATAGCTTGTATACACAACACGGTCCAGTTCACCATAACTGGAATATTTTTATACTACGAAAAATAATGCGGTTAATTTGTTCTCGCGCATTGTCCTACAGAAAAACCCATTCTCGTGATGAGCAGGACCCTCAAAATGTCAAAACGAGAATCTAATCGAACTGATCAGCATGAAAGCTGGCATGACGGCCGTTTACGGACGAATATTTCAAACCTCTCTAGAGCGCAGGCATGGTCACATTGCGTCCGACAAGTTCTGGCGAACATGGCCGAACTTCGAATTCGGCAGACCGATATCAAATGAATTTGATTTAATCGGCTCATCTGAGCTATCTGAGATGGATGTTGACAAGCTGGTTTCACTTGTACTCAAACGAGATGCTCTGTGGAAGACATCGGATTCCAGATATCACACCAGGGACAAAAGCAGGAAGTTATGGAATGAAATCGCAGAAGAAATGTGCGAAACTGGTACAAAACGTGTTGTGAATATTGGATATAACCTAACATAGCTATGGTTCATCCTGTAATCTTTTTGATTCCCAAGCAGAAGAAATTTAAAAGCAGAGTTCTCAGCAAGCAGCTGAAATCTTCTCGCTTCCTTTAGAAGCCACATATACTCAATAATCCACAGATGTTAATACCGTGGACCGTGTGACCACTGTGGCCACTGTGGCCACAGTCGGCCGTTCGCGCGCGAACTTTTCTTCGGCCGAAAATGGATCCACTCTGACCGTTCTCTTAAGAGGACTGATGCGCCGACGACCGAACGATTGAATACAGATCTCAACAGAACAATTAAACAGAATGCTGAAAAATGCATGTCACTAAAAAAGAATGTGGCCTATAATAATTCTGCGGTCCCCGGGTAAAAGTTCTTAAAAGTCAAAAATCTTAGTTTGGAGAAAACAAGGGTTAAATTTTTGAGCCACCGCTTGTTCCTACACTAAATGCTGTTTCTTAATGTTTTTTTTTTCTCGTTAAGGGGGTACCATTTGAATTCGGTCATTTTACTAAAATAAAATTTAGATAACTTGTAGTTTCAGTACGTAACCCAATTTTGCCAAAAAATTGACTTAAGAACTTTTACTCCGTGACCACAGAATTTTTAATATGATTTGTTGAGATTTTTTTTGGGCTACCGCCGGTGGCTCCGGTAGCCGATAGTATACGCCACTGAAAAATATTATTTTCAATATGATTTGTCTTGACATTTTTGTTCTCGCAATTTTCTCGGGGTAGCGCCGGCAGCCCCGATAGCCCACAGTATACGCCACTGGCCCTCGCGCGTTTCCATTATCGCCATCGTTGGCTCCGTCCTGCGCGCCAGCGCCGCCGCCATCTCCCGCCAGAGCGAGGTCCGTCTTTTTCTCGCGGCAATAAACATGGCAATCATTACAACTGGGCAGCGTGCTTTCTTCTCCTTGCCTCTGAGCTCCGCTTTCCGAGAACGGCCTCCTGTAATTAGCAGCCTTTTGTCCGGCCACGGCCTCCTCCGCGCGGTACTTCTGCTCTTCTCGGAAGCGCGTCGAGGAAAGAAACGTCCCCATCGAGAATTGAGACCATTAGCTTGGAAATGCTCAAGCAAATTATTTCACATAAAACACGCAATGATGACGATTTCAATTGAAAGTGATTATTACAAATTACGCGGACTTTCGGAAAGAGTGTAATTCTTAGATTCCAATAAGGCTAGAGCAGCAGAGAATTTTTGATGTCCAGATATCGCAGAAGGCCTTGTCAATCTCGTGAAGCCTACGAACAGTGTTGCCAGACGTACCAAGATTCTGGTATTTTTAACAGGATTTTAAAGAAGATATCATCTACCAGGATGAATACCTCCTGGTACGTTTGAATACGAAGATTTTAAGTCTACGGTGATTGATGATGTACGATTTAAGATTCGTAGAGTATTTTTTATTCAATAATTTAAAACTTATACCAATATTACATATAACTATGATATTGATGAAAACACTGCCGTACAAACATTGAAGGTGTCATAGGATGGTCTTTTTCTAGAGCTGCTTTATTAGAAGAGTGTAGAACGTGTCTTCCATTTAGTTTATAGATATAAAATGTATCGAATTAAGTTAAATTAAAAGAAATTGCAAAGCCCCTTAAAACCTAGAGGTACTTGTTGGTGATGGCGTTTGGTGACGTTTAAGCTCCCAATTGGTGACACCGTAACAGCTGATGATCTATCAAAGGACACTGTAAATAAATCGAAGTATAATAGAATTATAATCTGAACAATTTCAGAATTTAAATCAATTGGCATTGGTACCAGGAATGTTAGCGAAAGTACCAGGATTTTTGAAGGTCTGTAATGGAATTTTCATTAAAACATCAGGCAACGCTGGTCGAGATATCGTAGAAGACCTTGCCAAGCTTACGAAATTAATTGCGGGTTCTTGATTCTCTCCTCGCTGCAGTTGCTGCGGTTAAAATAATAGTGGCCTTCTGAAATAATGACTGGCGACAAAACCATGTTGGCAAGTATAGGAAGACTTGCCAGTGCCGCAACAACTGATCGTTTCGTTTGCTTCCTTGCTTAACAATAGGCAAGAATCGCGTTTTCAGGCTAGGCACAAGGGCGGAGTTGGACCTAGGCAAAGGAGACAGCTGCCTAGAGGCCTAAGATGCCTTAAAGATGGGCCCAGATGATTGTAATAAAATAATATAGGGGTCCCAATAAATATTTCAACAAGATTTTTGTAGTACGTAAGTATAAAAGGCAATATTACTAGTGGTATAGCTTTTTTAAATTTAATTAATTCAGATTTGTATAGATTTGAATTACTTGAATATTAATTAGGGATCGTCCGTTAATTACGTAACGCTAAAGTTAGAGGGAGAGGGTGTGAGGCAGCGTTACGCTGCGTTACATAGGGGTTCTACACTGCAATTTTTGTAACTTTGCCCCTCAAGGCCCGTCTTCAGGATGGAATATGTCACGGTATTTCTCAACGTTCTCAGTCGTACCACCAGGTATCGCGTGATCACGACCGTATCAAGCAGTGCTTGCGATCATGCGACTTCTAGCGATACGACGTAGAAAGCCGCGAAATGCCGTGTGATATTCCATCGTGGCCATTGGGGCGTGAGGGGCAGAGTTACAAAAATCGACCTATAGCGCGCGTTACGGGCGCGTTACAACGGGGAAAGGGGGTATTAAAAATACGCGAAATTTGCGTTCCGTTATTAATGGACGGCCCGTTTATAATTCTGTGTAAAGTACCAAACAGAATGACGTAGCAAATAACAGCTTTGCTTGAGATGCGCAGAGGAAGCGCGCCTCCTGCTCCGACCCGCGCGCGGACCGGGAGAGAAGGCTCAGCGCATCAACTGATGCCGCTGCAGTCCCTCTGATCGGGAGGTCCTAGGGTTACACTCCCGAAGGACACTAGCTTGTCAGCAAGGTCGAATTCAGTCGCTGTCTGGAGGAGAATACTAGCGGCCGGCTGCTCTGGTCGGTAGTTTTCCGTGGTTTCTCCGATCAACACCTGGCGATTGCCGGAGCTGTACCCTAAAAAAAAAGGCCACGGACTGCGCGCGATTTTTCCTTTCTCTTCCTTGTCCTCTCCTATGTTCTTATTTACACTTACACTAACATGCACTACACTACCACACATGCCGGGAGACCGATCGGGAGCTTACAGCTTCTCCCGGCTGGGGCGGTGCTCCGCTGATGGGAGATACCTGGTTGAGGGGAAAGCCCCGCTAGTCGACGATAGGTCAGTGCCAGATCACGCCATCCAGCGGGGAACATATCATCGCCACCTCCCGAGAAAACTCGCAAGACACTTACGGGACTACTGCTCTAAGTCATTGACGCGCCCGGAAACACGAATCAATCAATCAACCGACCCGCGCGCGCGTCTCCTGTCGAATGCGAACGCGATTGGGCCAGCGCGACCACACGACCCGTCTCCAAAGCAATTGCCTTTTTTTCTTTACGTGTCCCGTTGTCCCGACAAAATATTAATAGGACTAGAAATATCCTATTTTTTGCTCTTGGCTACAACCTCACTCTCCCTAGACACACTCTGGTTTCTCTACTTCTCTAGCTCTTACATAGCAACAAACATGTATCCAGAAAATTTGAGGAATACGAAAAAGATAATGTAGAAATTGGTAAAAAATGGTGTGATGTCTTCCACACATTTAAAAGTAGAGACAATCCATGTAAAAACTTAGAGGTGGTTCTGCTGTGGCTGTTCCAGGCAAAAATGCTGTGGTGGAAAGTATTTTCAATTGTGAACTATCTTTGGATTGATGAAAAAAAAAGTTTTACCATCAAAGCTATAAGCAATTGTAATTTTAAAAACTCATTTTCAAGATCTGAGCTGTAAGGAATTCTACAACTTGTTATTAAGTAATTCAATACTCTTGCAAGATTTCAAATCTTCTGATAAGTACAAAGTTCACACTGATGTTCCTGAATTAGAAGCCACAAGATCATGTTCATCAGATTGTTCGTAAGTTAGTTATTAAACTATGTCTGTTTTCGTATAAAAATGTAATCTGTACTTGTCTCAGTGAAGCAGTACAGTCACAAATGAAGCACATTCGCTTTGTAAGCTCATGTCCTGTTTTATGTCATAAAAAATGTAGTCGCCCACATCTATGCGCTGCCGCGAGATCACCCAGGACAGGAGACGCCATTGCACAGCAACTTTCTTTATCCAATTGCTAACTAGTGCTGCTACAACAGAACACACTTTCTCGCTCTTACAATTAGTAACAGTTGCGTAATATTATTATTCGGCAATTTCTGTCTACGTCAGCTCATCTCAGTCAACGTGCGCTGCCAAAAAGGGGGAAAAGAAGAAGAAGAATTTGGTGGCCAGAGGGAACTGTAAACTCTTCCTGGTGCTCTTCTAACTCTACTCCTTAGTGAGAAAGTAAAAGGATAAATGTAGTACTGACTAAGCAAAGTGTAATTTAATCAGAGTTCCAAAAACCATGGGCAAGACCGTTAATGAATTCACACGAAACGAAACTGACGCTGATCTCAATTAACCAAGCGAATACCCCATAGACCTTCTTCTGAACAGAGCTGTAATTGGTCATTGCAATTCAGTGTAAACTGATATTACTAGGAAGTAATTTCAAACATCACCAATATTTTATGCGTTCCGTAACCTTTTCTATAAACCTATTCGGATCATGGAAAAAGATTAACGTAAATAGTCCTTGTGCAACAAATTAGAACGCGTTCGGTGACAAGAGCCGCTCGCAAGCCCATTGAGGGGGAGAGCGACGCTGCCCTGAATGGAGCAATTGAGTGCTCAATAGACCTTCTTCTGAACAGTGCTGTAATTCGTCATTGCAAATTCAGTATAAACGGATATTACTAAGAAGCAATTTCAAACATCACAAATATTTTATGCGATTCGTAACCTTTTCTATAAACCTATTCGGATCATGGAGAAAGATGAACGTAAATAGTCCTCATGCAACAATTCAGAACGCGTTCAGTGACAAGAGCAGCTCGCAAGCCCATTGAGGGGGAGAGCGGTGCTGCCCTGAATGGAGCAATTGAGTGCTCCGAGAGCAACTGGGCGGGAGTTCCGCTGAATAAATCATCAGCGGCAGGCGCGCGTCGGCGGCGAATGAATGACGCGAAGGTCGCCGGCAGTTGTCACGCGCCGCGGACGGGTCTTCGCCGAATGAGGGCACCGTCCATTCTTTCAATGACGCAGCCAGGGCGCGGGCCACTCGGCCGTCCAGACGAGGCAAAGGTCACTTGCTAGGAAACGCTTTTAATGAGGAAGCCGTTGCGATTCTTAAGAATTTTGACAGGAAGTTTTCATTTCACATTGCGCCTACTTTTAATATTTTTAATTTTAATCAATATATACGTCTGTTGCATAGCTCATTATTTGTTAACTTTAATGACCTGAATTAAACAGTCATGGTCATTTTATAACAATTTATTTATTGTTATACATCTTTAACGTTTCGTCATAAGAGGAGCAAAAGGGTCTACGGAGAAAGAGGCGGTGTTCCAACAGTGCAATAACAATTGAAGGGTGTCAAGACTGCATTACGATATTTAGAGTGAGAGGACAATGCAGAATCAAGTATGGAGAGAGCATGAACTCTGGAAAGGGATATAGAGAAATTACTAATGAAAAAAGTACGAAGTAAACAAGTGACTTTTAAGGCCAAACAGGGTATTGAAATTTTCATTTAGTGTTGTTAATGCATTTTGCTAAATCAAGCATTGTGAAGGAATTTTATTTAATATTGACAACATCGGTTATAGTGAACCTCAGATATACTGAACCAAAAATGTTAGTCCCCAGAATAATTTAAAGGACCTTGATTGTGTGGAAATTCAAAACACGGTATTTGATTATTATTTTGTGGAAGATAATTATCACTATAATGTTTATTATTAGCGGTGCTGTTAAAGTATCAGCAAAGAGTTGCCATGTATTATTGCAACCGTTACTTTCCATTACTCACAGTCACAAGATGGAATATTCTTTAACTATACATTTACTGCACATATATTCTTGATTAATAATAATACATAGCAATTATAGTTTTAGTCAATCAATTAATCAATAATTAGTAGTATAACAATAATAGTATAGCAGAAATAATATTTTGCGTAAGAACACAACAAATGTGTTCTCACAAATACAAAGAATCTGAAATACAAAGAGCAGAAATTGTTCTTGATTTTATAGTAATTTGTGCAATTTACACATATGAAAATGAATGGTCCTGAATACATGAAACATGAGCATGCTGACAAATTCTCTAACATCAAATCCAAAATTTAAATCAAACCAAATGTATGGTGGACGTGTCAAGTTCATTGTGTTCTTTAATTTTAGATCATACTTGCGATAAAACAGAAGTTCATTTAAGAAATAAGAAAAAAATAAATATTCACTTCTGAATTTTCCAGAACACAAATTAAATAAAACAAACTGAAACTCGTGCATGAACGAACATACGCACACCATTCAATTGCGCGCGGTGCCAGGCTCCTCGCCCGCTAGAGAATCAGAACTACCCCTCGCCGAATGAAGGGGTAATTTCCTTCCAGCGGGAGCGCGGGCCTGAATTTCACAATAGCAGATTTTTTGCATTTGCTGTCAACTCATTGTTGGCAAAGACCTCTGCGTCCTTGGTATTCCTTGCAGGTATCTTTAGTGATGCGTTCCTCTTTAGGTTAGTTCCTCTTCAGAGTGACTCTTTAGTTTGCACGCGATATTCGGTTTTCGTAACGCTCTATTCGGGATAAGTGTAAATTTCACGCTGCGCGCCTGCTGTTGTTCTAAAATATTGTATTATGATTTGGCCTAATCGAAATTTTGTGTAAAATGTCCTGAGAAAGAATTCGTGTGAATAAAATACAGAATATTCTACAAGAGCTGTCTGATCGGGAGGAAGATCTTGTATTGGATAGTGATAGTGTCAGTGACGTGAGTATTGAAAACATTGCCGAACATCAGCACGATACTGGATCGGCACAAGAGCTTTCTGATATTAAATACGAATGATCATCAACGGAAATGTTTTTGGTGCAAAATAATATTCTTAGATATTATAATGCGACATAAAATTGCATTGTTCTACAATTTCTTTAATATTCAGGAGTCATTGAGAAACGTAAAATGTGCGACACGCGTGTGTTGGAGGAGTGGTATAGGAGTTCTCGAAACATTTTGATTCATTTCCTAATCACAGGCATCGCACAATTACGGAAGAAGAGTAAATGTAATGAAGAGAAGTAGAGTACTGGAGGATATTATGAAGAAATTGTAGAAATTATCTTGGAAGAAAATGAAATATCGTAGTGATTTGGTGGTCTGTTGTGCAATGAAATTGTGTTGGGTTGTAAAGAAATGTTTAACACACTGCACTTGTGTCACAGAATATTTTGAACTTCTGTCACAGAATATTCAGGATACGAGGGTACAGGACGGAGTCATGGATTAAAACAGCCGATTGAAAACCTTCAAGACATTTAAAGAAACTAAGCAAGAGTATATCTCGTCATTTTTTTAGTAGGTGATACGTTTATATTATAATAATTTTCAAGTTTAAAATGTCAACCTACTTCAAATATCTCAAATAACTTAATTGAACTTGATGCTTTCCTCAGCACATAAAAAGTAAAGAAACATACCTGGTCATTACAGCACAACTAGGAGAACCAACTAATCATCACTAATCATACCTAGACATTAACAAAACAATTATAATTTATTGGGTCCACAATTACATAACATTTTATAAGGATACTAGCAGAACCCGGCGGACGTTGTTCTTCCCTTCATCTCCCTCTTACTTCATCCATCGTCCTTTGTCTCTCTCTCCGTTTCTCTCTGTCCCTGTCTCAGTCTTCTCTCTGTCCCAGTCTGACTGTCTCTCCCTCTGCCTGTCCCACTCATTCACATTTCATTGCAGATTCTGCACGTCTCTGAGCAGGTGACGTAACATCGAGACGCGCCAGAGCAGCAAAAATTTAATAGAATATTCATGAAGGTCTCGTGTTGTAGGGTTTTTTTCAGTAAATACTATTTTAAATGGATGTATTTTCAACATCACTTCTTGCATTGCTGGTAGAATGAGCGCCCGCTTTGACAGCGCCCCGAAGAACAGGGCTCTTGTTCGCATCCGTCGCTCGCACGCGGCGGCGCTGGTCACCCCTGCGCTGGGAGGCGGGGGCGGCGATTAGGCTTTTCTTGCTTTCGCCCCGGCCCGCTCCCCCTCGCCTGCAACGCCCGCCCCGCCCAGCACCACCCCGCCCCGTCCCGCCCCGCCTGCGCCGCGCGCCACGCCCCGTCCCACCCCATCCCCCGGCTCCGCCCTCCACCCCGTCGTCCCGCCGTGTTCCGCCGAGCCCCGCCCCGCCCCGCCCCGCCTCGCCACGTCCCGTCCCGCCTTCCCACCCCGTCCCCCCGCCCCGCCCCGCCCCGTCCCGTCCCGCCTTCCCACCCCGTCCCCCCGCCCCGTCCCCCCGCCCCGTCCCCCGCCCCGCCCGCCCCGTCCCGCTGTGCCCCATGCCGCCCCGCCCCGAGTGTGGGTGGGTGGGTGGGTGCCGGCGCCCCCCCGCCCGGTGGCTCTTTTGTGCGGAGGAGCGGGCGGTGCGGGCCGGTGCGGTGGCGGCCCTGGAATCCGGCCGTCTTTTGTTGCGCTGCTGGCCGTCCTCCGCGGGCACCCGCTCGCGCATGCGCAGTTGCCACAAATCATCCAGCGAGCGCTGGACCCGTGCTCGTGCAGAGTCAAGTGACGACCCATGCGACAGCTCCTGCACGGCGACTGCCGGCGATGCGAGTGATGGCTTCGTCCAGTGCCATCAATTAGCGCTTTTTTCCTTCGTTCCTTCGTTCGTTTGCAATTGTTTGCGACAGTACTTCACCGATTAATGAAAATAAATTGCGCCAGATATAGGGCAATATGAATAAAAATGAGTAAGTACTCTATAGTAATTGCTCACGAGTACAAGTAGGAACTACTACTTCTCATAAGCAATTCCTACTTTTCATATGAATAAAAAGTTTTGCGAAACGCGGAGCATTTACTTCTCTGAGTAATTGCTCACTAACTGATCTGTTGAGATTGGTTGATTTTCGTCTGTTTTGTTTGTGTACGTAACCGCGCGTCGCGCATGGTGCGTCGCGCGTGGTCTTTCCATCATGGCGACGCGTGCTTGTCTCTGTTGATGTCGAACGTGTTAGGTTAAGTGGTACAGTAGTCCTGCATAGTTGGCGAAATCGTAGGAAATCTTCCATCATTTATTCACTCACTACCTAAAACCCCACAACCAGCTCACAACAGTCGTGTATAACATCTCTTGTATCCATTCAATACGATTTGAGTCACCTACAGAGGTTGCTCCGAAAATTCGAAGTAAATGCTTCGCACTAGAAGCAAATTCTCGATTTTATTCATACGAAAAGTAAGCAATTACTCATCGGCAGAGCAGTTTCTCACCAAGGGAGAAATTGCTCAAAATAAGAACAATTACTCACGTCTTTTATTCATACTGTTTGAAGCAATTGCTTTGAAAACTCGAGAAAGAAGTAATAGCTCATTTTTATTCATATCGCCCAATACAGTCGACTCCGGTTATAATGAACTTCCCCGGACTAACATGTTTGGTTCGCTATATCAAGGATTCAATATATCCGAGGATGTTAAAATTAAATAGAATTTCTCCATAATGATTTTGTTAATATTGCAACGAGTAAATATGCCACGAATAATGTATATTCAGAAGATATTCTTGTGTGCGCACGGCCTTCTTGGACTGATGTTGTGTTGAACACCAAGACAAGAGACAAGCTACCAAATGAGTGAAGAATCACAGTCAGACGAAAGTTGGACGTCCCGAAGTACAGGCCAGAGGTGGACGTATCGAAGAAGTGATCAGTTTTATCAGATCAGTGGATGTCATGTTGAAAGGAAGCGGTTTATAGTCTAGTGATTTGGACGGACGTGCGGAGTGTAAAGTGGAGAATGTCTCTTTAAATTTGAAAGGCTGAATGTTGAAATTGGAAGAACAGAGTGGACTTGTCGGAAAGTTGGAAGATTCAGATTATAGATGTGAACAGGGTTTTGGTATGCGGAAGCATGAATGAACTGTCATAGAGAACTGTTAAATTTTACAAAGTTTTTTTTTCTTTTCCTTTTCTTTATGTACATATTATTATTGTTTTGAGATGTTGTTAATAAATAATCTGGTTTTATTTTGGAAACTTGGAATTGTAAATGAAAATGAACGATAAGTTGCCATCATTCAGATCTGTGGTGTACGCCGTTGAGTCATCGGCCCTCATAAATAAATGGATATTTCTTTTTTAATAATGAACCTGATTCACTCAAGGAAAAAAATAGAATCTTCACAATAGAAATACAGCAAAATTAATTAAGAACACGAACTCAAAATTTCAATACCTTTATTTGTCCTAAAAAAATCAATTATTTTCAATTGCTTGCTTGCTTGCTACATTTTTCATTAATAATTTCTCAAGAGCCTTCTCCTGAGATCGTGCTCTATCCTTGCTTGATTTGCACTGTCCTCTGTCTCTTAGTATCGTAATGCAGTCTTGACACTCTTCAATGACTCTTGCACTGTTGAAACACCATCCCACTCTACGAAGGCCATTATACAAGCTTATTCATGCCACAGATTTTTCACAACAGACAAAACTTTTTATTCAGATTTTTAGGTAGAAAGATAAGTGTATTTTACTCTATTCTTAGAAGAAATTTAAAGAAAACATTTTGAGCCGTTTTTGAGAAAATTTTCAAAATGTCCGGGGGGCTTCATGCAGAGTACCCCAAATCTATAGGACACACGTTTTGCTTTCAATTGGTTTTTTCCGTATCAAGAACCCACAAAACAGGGATTCTGGCTACACCACGTATAGGGGATTTCGTTTCTTAATTTAGCAACTGGTTTTATCCACTTCTTCGTTTCACGGCCCGGCAACGAATTTTTTTTCGCCGAAAATTCCCCGTTTTTTCGCGCAGCATTACATAACTTTTCCTATACTGCGTATATTACTCCGTGTATACGTAGGTATGCGGGAAAGTAAAAAAAAAAACCTCCTCGCTCGCTTCGGCGCTGTGCGTCTTCTTCGGAGCAGCTGCGCCGCCTCCCACTGCGCATGCGCAGAAGGACTTTTTATCTGCAGAAGAACTAGCCTTATTGTTGCCTTCCACTTTGCACTTTTTCCCTTTTATGATGTCTCTTTTCCTTTTCGGGGTCACCGGTACCTCAGTGGCAAGTTCTTTTCTCTCGTTCCGGGAACTGGAGTTAAATATTTAACGGGTGCAGAGAAAGGGATCAGATCCCCTCGAGGTGAAGTGACAAAAGGAAAACGAAATCTTAACAGAATTGGATGCGCGACCTTGTCTGTTGTGCGTAATTTTTCTTCTCATTACCATCTTCATTCGACTCCGGTTATAGTGAACTTCTGGGGACTTACATGTTTTGTGCACTTTATCAGAGGTTTACTGTATCCGATGATATCAAAATTAAATAAAATTTCGCCACAGTTATTTATTTTATTAATATAGATTATTAATTAATATAGATTATTATTAATATAGATTATTAATATAGATATAGGAAAATTTATTAACAGCACAAATTCAAAATTCAATATCCATATTTGTCCTTAAAAATCAATTTTTAAATGTTTGCTTCGAATATTTTCATTAGAAATTTCTCTAGATCCTTCTCCAGAGGTCGTGCTCGTGCTCTCTTCATCCTTGATTCTCCATTGCCCTCTTCATTACGATACTTATTACAGACAGTCTTCCACCTATCGATTCCTCTTGCACTGTTTGACCACCGTACCATTCTCCGAAGTCCCTTCTACTCGCCTAATATACGTGATCCAGCACTTTGAATGCCATGTGCATCACATGTGAGTCACATCACGTCCAGAGCTGTGGATTATTGCTTGTGAATCATATACAATCGCAGCTCTATTGAAATCAAGTGGGTGACTTATTCTGCTGTCCAAGTGTAAAAAGTACCTAAGCCCAGTGCCTGGACACATATTGGAGAGTGGTCTTGGCCAGAATCAAAAGTTCACGAAATATCCCCTGGCAGTCAAAGTGTTTTCTCCAGGTCTTATTTCGTACGTTCATTATAGGCGAGGTTCAGGTCCCTGTAACCGAATCCTTTGCTTATCTGTAATACTAAAGGAACCCGGCAGAATTTCTTCTGCCCTTCATCTCCCTCTTTCCCCTTCCATTTCCCTTTCTCTCTGTCCCTCCCTCCCCCCTCTCTCTCTCTTTGTCTCTCCGTCTCTCTCTGTCCCTGTCTCAGTCTGTCTCTGTGTGTCTCTGTCTGTCCCTCTCTTTCACATTTAGTTGCAGATTCTTCACGTCTCTGAGCACGTGAGGTAATATCGAGACGCGCCGGACCAGAAAAAATGTAATAGAATGTTCATGAAGGTGTCATCCTGTATATTACGGTCTGAGATACGTTTATTTGAGGCCTTCGGTCTCAAAATTTGAGTTTTTAATGTCCTAGAACGTTTTGTTTAGGAATTATTTAACGATATAGATTCAAAATGCTGCCGAGAGAGTCGCAGGTTGTATTTGACGTGAATATAAACTTACTTTTGTTTTTCCGCGCCATGTAGTGGAGTTACAACAGAATTAACAGTACACAAATCTTCTGGGTGAAAAAACACGTAGAATTGCTAACTTTCATGGAGATGGGGCACATGTTGTCGGAGTTTACCTCATATATATACCAACATCCATTTTTCATATACAGAGATAAGTGAAACGCGACCAGTGACTTGAGTTCACAATAACCGAGGGTTCACTCTATCCGATTTCATTATAACCGAAGTCGACTGTATCCGTCGTACATGAAGCACAATGGTCTATCTGGCACGGAGAGTGAAAAACAATGCGGTCAATTAGTTTTTTGCCGCATTTCGCCTCGAAACGCAGCACACCAAGAAAATTGCCATTTCGCGAGACTCAACTTTTCCTTTTCAGCGCACCGCGCGCGTCTTCGCAGATTCTCGCCCTTCATCTGTTTTGCCGCTGTTGCGAATAACAATGGAAAGTCGTAATGCGCATCGCGAGTACTCGATCTTTTTGCCGCGTCCCAGTGCATTATATCGCCGATGCTCGTTTGTTTGGAGGGTTGTAAAAGGGGGCTGTTCGTCTCGGTTTCAATATAATACGCACACTCGCGAGTAGCCGTGGGTTTTTGTCATTCGCCCGAGCGCGCGGTAGACCTGTGTGCAGGCCAGGACTGCTTTCGAGAAGAACAGGCGGCTTCTGCTTTGAATGACGCGGGCCAAGGAGAAAGTACTGTGGCGATTTTGCGTCAGATCACGAAGCACCTTAGAATACACATTCGGTTGATTGATTGATTCGTGTTTCCGGGCGCGTCAACGACTTAGGTCATTAGTCCCGTAAGTGTAGTGTGTGTTTTTCTCGGGAAGTGGCGATGATCTTTTCCCCGCTGGATGACGAGATCTGGCGCCGACCTACCGTCGACTAGCGGGGTTTCCCCTCAACCAGGTATCTCCCTCCAGCGGGGCACTGCCCCAGCCGGGACAAGCTCTAAGCTCCCCACCGGTCTCCCGGCATGTGTGGTAGTGTAGTGCATGTTAGTGTAACTGTGTGTTTAGGAGGAGAGGAGAGGATAGGGAAGAGGAAGGAAAAATCGCGCGCGGTCCGTGGCCCGCTTGTTAGGGTACTGCTCCGGTATTCACCTGGTGTTGATCGGAGAAACCACGGAAAACTACCGATCAGAGCAGCCGGCTGCTCTGATTCTCCAGACAGCTGTGTAATTCACTGGTAAATCAAATCGTATCGACACATACCCTCAAATACTTTGCATCCTACCATGTAATTAAAACCTTGCTATTGCGTACTATTATATATAGTATAAAAACAATAAAAAAGCGTACTATTGTCAGCTAAATAATTGCTTTTTCTTCTCTCTTATTAGTCTGATATATCAAGGACAACATAGTTTATATACCTTTACTCTTAATAATACTCTCATAATTTGTATTACTTATACATCAGTGATTTTTTTTAAATTTAAATGTCTATAAGTGCCTATTTTTGAGAATTTTTAGCGAATTTTTGCCTACCTATTTTCCATTTTATAGTGCCTATTGATCAGTTCTCTGGTAATAATATATGTTCTATAATATAATTTTTCTTATTGTTATTGAATCACACCCATTCTAAATAATGTGAGTGAATGAATGAATGAATGAATGAATGAATGAGCCTAGTATGTCCCATTAAGGGCAAAACCCTCCTGCATCGGGGGAATCTCTTGTATAACTCACGTGGTGAGGTGATAATAGTTGCCATCAATTTATCGATTTTCGCAGCAACCCCTTCCCGTCCACTTCATTCATTGGAGCACTGTCCGCCAGCCACCCGTCAGGCACTTTGTTTGCTCCGCGGCGAATATCCATTTTGGAAGAAATCGTACGTATGGTTTAGGCGCTAGCAGTGTTCACAGACGGACAGACGGACGTTTTCTTTTCAATTGGTTTTTCGGTATCAAGAACCTAGAAAACAGGGTTTCTGGCTACACCATGTGTTAGGGGATTTTTTTTCTTAATTTAGCAATTGGTTTTATCCACTTCTTCGTTTTCACGGCCCGGCAATTAATTTTTTTCCGCCGAAAATTGACCATTTTTTTGCGCAGCATTACATAACTATCCCTATACTACGTATATCACTCCGTGTATACGTACGTACACGGGAAAGTAAAAATTAAGCGAGAAATAAAAAAAGCACTCAATTTACCCAATTCGACTCCTTTTTTATTTCTCGCTTAATTTTTCTGTCTGAGCAAATATATTCATTTCGTTTGTAAATAATAAACAATTTACATGTTTCTGGAGTGTTTCTATGCTCCCATAATGCAAAATGTTGCCTAGAAATCAATTTTTCAAACCAACGTTTGAGTGCTCATTGCGGCCCAACCATTCGGAATATCCACGTAGTTTATTAGACAAAATATGCTTAGAATTGTCTTAAGAGCTTATTTTCGAAGTTTCGACGTTTCCTTCCCGGACACCCTGTATAGCTCTTCCTTGGTCATGCTAGTGTAAAGGTGACCGCAAGAAGAAGAAACGAATTGCTGAAAGATATTGCGGAAACGTATTGCTAATGAAAGGCCAGCATTACCTCACCTCACGGACATAGCTGCTGCATCAGCGGGGACGCCGAATGCTGTGTTGGCAAGAGCTGCCGCTGCCCCAGGCCGATCTGGATATTTGTGTAATTCTTTGGGGGAGCCAGCTCCTCCAGGGGGGTGTCTTGTCCTTAAGGCCCTAACCGCACGCCGTCTTGTGGACGACTCCACGCCACGTCCCTTGCCCTGCATGGGGGCGTGGCTGAATCACGTCGTCGAGCAGCACCAAGCCTCCCCATTCCCAAGCCTGGGTCGGACCGCGATGCTCGAGCTGACATCGCTACAGGCCAGAGGTCAGTACGAATTCTTTCAAGTGCCTCGTTTGCACCGGGGCGAAGCCAACCAAAATACCCTTAGAGTTAACGGGCCACTGCCACGACGAAGCCGAGAGCCCGTCAGAGGACTACATGGACTAGGTCCGAGGGGCTCCTGGCCCTCTTCCCGTCTCCCCATCGCCTACACATTTGGACTAGCGACCTGAGTTGTGACAGGAACAGGACAGTCGGGAGTTCCGGTCCCCGTTTAAAGTGGCTTTAAAGCGGGCTTGGGACTCGCAGCGCTTACCCGATGCCCGACCCTTGTCCTCCGTGGTCGACGGCAAGCCGCCTAGGTGTGAATAGGTCTGGGATGGCATTTCATCCCAATCTGCTCCGCCTGCCTCGGAACGCCCCCGGCCCCAAGAGCTCCGTGTCCGCCGTCGCTCGGCAGAGGAGCAAGTTCTGTCGGGGGCGGCAGTCCCCTCTGCCTCAGCTCAGATCGCGAGGCGAGCGAGTGTGTACCGTGTGCCTTCTTCAGTTTGACGGCCTGCTCCGGTGTGGAGCTCATCCGTGATGCTGTCCTCAGATGTCTGTTTGGAATTGTTCCTGCGGACGCCCCTTATGATTGTCTCATTTGTGGGCAACCGCGAGTTTTAATCTTGACTTTGTTGATTGATTCTGTTTGGCTGCCTTTCACGCGCCTCCAAGAAGTGATGAAATGGTAATCTGATTAATTTTCTAGCTTATATATTAACTTATACCTAGCTTACTGTCTAACATATGACCAAGGGCGAGCGAGTGGCCCGGACCTCGCTCGAAAAGGATTTGTTGCGGTTGCCCGCTAAGCGTATAGCCAATGCCAGTCTGCAGGTTGCCCTGCGCCGTTTGCACCTCAAGTCATCGTCCCTCGCCGGGCGCGGGTGGCGAGTCCATGGCGGTTGCATCTCTACTTCTCGGCATCAAAGTCATTCCCCTATTCGATCATTATAATAACCCTTATGAACGATGGCCCTATTTCTAGAATACATTCCACGCAATGTCGTGCATCGGGAAATTGGCCTCCGCTGCCTGAGCCGCTAGCTCTTGTTCTACCTGGGGGACAAGTCTCCTGGGTGGGCACCTATGACTGCGCGTCTTAATCCTCAACCCCCGCCGGCGTACAAGGACGCCGACACGCAGGTAACCGGGTCCGGCAGGTACCCAGTTGACCCTCTCGGCCACCTCCCCATTCAATGCCTGGTGGGGCCGCCTTGCTAGCTCAGAGCCACTGGCTTTCCAGGCTAGTACTGGAGTCAATATTGTCGTATGACTACGCGCCACTCACACGCGCCGGGACACCAAGTCCCTCCTCTATGCCCAGTGTAACGGGCCACTTCCACGGCGAAGCTAACACGCAACACTCACCGTGCTGGATACTCGGATTGGCTTGAGATTTTACCAGCTTGTTCGGCACCTTTCAAAACTCCTACATACAAATTTTTACGTGCTATGAAGCATTGCAAGTAGCGTTTTTGCGATAATTAGTATTGGGACCTTTCTTGACCTTACCGACCGTAGAAGGGCGGAAACGCTGCTCGCCGCTGGTTCTGCGGACGTTACTCATACACCGCGCCTGCACTATCACCCTGTCGGCATGGTCTCAGTTACTTGGAGGACAGGCGGGGTGACAAAAACGGGTGTGTACTTTGCATGTTCAGATGGAACGAACGCGCTTGGAAATCTGACCCCGGCTGATAGACGCCGCGTAACATTCCTAGCGCTGCCGAAGCAACGGCTCGCCCGCTTCGGGAAGCGCGAGGGTCACGAAAGGTCCTGATACAAAATGCCTATAAAATGCCATTTATAATATTCCATAGCACTTCAAAATTTGCGTTTTTAGGTTTTGTATGGTGTTCTATCAGCTGGTGAAATTTCATGTCAATCCGAGTATCCAGTACGGTGAGTGTTGCGTGTAAGAGCCCATCTGGGGGCCACCCGAACTGAAGTCAGAGGGTCTCCCGGCCCTCTCCCCGTCTCCCAACTGCCTACATCATTAGGCTACCGACCTCCGTTGCGCCGTCACCAAGGCAAACTGGCGGTTGGGTTGGTAATTTGTCCGCCGGACGTCTAATATGGAATCCAGATCACCCCTTCCTGCCTTAAGATCGACGCGCCAGGGGCCCGACTGGTGGGTTGCCGGGTTGAGCCGACAACCAGGAGCTTTGCTTATCGTCTACTCACTGCCTCCACATTGAGGCTAACGGCGTGAATACCACCGTGAAACTGAGGGTCCGGGTGGTCGTCTGCATCGCTCCACCAGACGTCGTGTGCACCTCCGTGGCCACAATCCTCCCCCCCCCTGCAGCCTGAGCCACCGGGCTTGGGTTTGTGGCCGTGCGGCCGCCGAGAGGGACGAGTTCTTGCGGTCGCAGACGCTGCATTCCGCCGTGTCTGCGGCTCCGGGGCCCGAGGCGTTCACTCTCCCACGTGGCACACTCGGTGATTGGGCGCACAACATTTCAACGGGGCAGCGGTCAAAAAATTTAATAATAATAATAATAGCAACAATAATAATAGTATTGAAATTGATGTAGATACTTCCTGTTGATCCTGGTATATAATTAGATACGTAGATGGTACGAATAAATAAATATTTTGACCATAAAGGATCAATCAATATTGACTTCAGGAATTAAAACTTCAAATACATTTGGCTCAACGTTTCGCACGTTTAGTACGTGCCTACATTGTACGTTTAATATGTACATTGTCAACCGTTGCCATTGTATTGCTCTTGACAAGGCGCGTACCAAACGTACAATATAGGCACGTACTAAACGTGCGAAATGTTAAGCCAAAAATAAATGTATTTGAAGTTTTAATTCCTGAAGTCAATATTGATTGATCCTTTATGGTCAAAATATTTATTTATTCGTACCATCTACGCATCTAATAATAATAATAGTAATAAAAATAATAATAATAATAATAATAATAAAAATAATAATGTCTATTTCTGGCGAGGCTCAGGCCATAAGGCCTGCTCTTCCACCTAACCACTAAAATATTTACATTTACAGTAATTACAATTCGGGACGTGCTACATTGTTTCGTCTGAATGTACTTCAAAAACAATACAAACTAGGTTAGGATGGTTCCATGAGATTGATGAAAACTGATCGTCGTAATGTAAAACTGTAACAGAAACCTAATCTTGTACAATCTAAGAGAAACCTCACACAACCTAGCCTTGTTGTTATTTTTTTAAATTGAAACAGTATCAATATTCCACAATGTGTATCACCTAATTTACAAATCCACTGAGAGCCTCAAAGATCTCTCCTCTCAGAATTCATGTCGCAAACCTCTCAAAAATATTATTCTCTCCTCCCAGCATTTCCTCGCACTCCAATATTTGTTCTCCGTAAAAACGCACATTATCCTTCACGCATTAGATCTAGATTTCCAAAAGAACTCTTTCGCGCACCCTGATTCATAAAATCATTTCCCCCCTTTTAGCCTCTCTCCACTTCTAAACAGTAAATGCAAATCTTCCCTTAGCCAAGTAATTGAAATATGAAATTTTAAAAATAGTGAAGGTTTGCACCGAGACCTGCTTTTGCCTTAGGATGGCCCATAAATTCATTGTATGTAATACTGTACCCGTCAAAAACCCCGGAAAATGAAAGTTGGACGAGAAGAAAGAAAAAATTATATCATGAGATTGTAACGCAACATCACAAAAATGAAGTTTCTTCAAGAACTTGCAGAGACAAGAATTCCTTTCTTTGCAAGGATTCATTCATTTATTTCATATTAATATTATGTATTCCATAAGAAGGAGAAAAAGTGAAGTCACTTTTCTGTGTTTTTACTTTTTCAAAGTCTCCTAAATTATTTTTACTTTTTCAAAATAAACAAAGCACACTAGGGTAGAGTACCATCCCAAGGTGGTGGCTGCGTAAGACACTGATGCTGGTGGATGTGAGTACACATTTACAATTTCCAGGTCGGTCGGCTACTTAGGCTATTAGTCCTGTGAATGAAAGGTTATGACCACGAAGAGATTATGTTCCACCCCCCGTAGGGTCCAGCGCCCATTACCAAAAGCTCTTGGGATTTCTCTCTCCAGATCTCTCTCCCAGCCGGCCACCGCCTCCGCCAGAACGAGCTCCAAGCTTCCGACTGCTCTCCCGAATGTAGAGTGACGTCGTAGGAATACTACGGTAATCACAGACCTGAGCTTTTGTTATATACAAGTTTACTGTACAGTTAATTAGACATACGTAGTTCTCACTGCCCCGGAAGACCCCTGCTCCCCTGATCGCAGAATCGATGCTTAATCGATTCATTGAGTTTCAGATTTTTCAATTTATTTTGAGATTGATTCTGGGTGGGCGCTGCTAGCTTTAGACTAAAGCTAGCAGCGCCCACGATTTAGGGAAATTCAGAAGAGCCTAAAATTCGGGAACAGAGCATTAAATTGGCCTAAAATTAGCCTACAATTTTGGATATGGTTTGGTTGAGTTTGGTTTCTGGGTGCTGCTAGCTTTAGACGGCTGGCGAGAGCCCAACTGGAGGCCACCGGGGATATGGCTTCTCGCTGTTCCACCTTCAATCTACCCACGTGAGTACCGCAGGAACCTAGCGAATCTGACAGCGAAGTTGTTTTGTTTTTTTCAGCTCAGCCGAAGGTTAGTACGTTTATGTATAGTTGCAGTTCGCACGCATTTCGCATTTTTCTGCTGTGAGTGGCTGGTGAGGGTTTGTGTGGGACCGTGTGGTCTGTAGCCAATTGCCTTTTATATTTAGTTATGTTAGTGACTGAGTTTGTGTTGTGGTGTGTGTTGCACTGAGCCCTCAAAATGTCCGAGGGAAGTGCTTGTCGTCTTTGTCCTATAGCGAGGACATGTCGAGCTAGTTGTTTAAGCGTCGCCGATCCCTCGCTGGTTTAAAAGGATTGATAGGCTACGTTAAGCCGGGTGTCCGGTCGGGAGCTTAGAGCTTGTCCCGGCTGGAGCAGTGCCCCGCTGGTGGGAGATACCTGGTTGAGGAAAACTCCGTTTGTGACGGTAGGTCGGCGCCGGATATCGCCATCCAGCGGGGAAAAGATCATCGCCACCTCACGAGTAAAAAAACACGCACTACACTTATGAGACTAATGCTCTACGTAGTTGACGCGCCCGGAAACACGAATCAATCAATTAATCAAACAGGCGAGGGGCTACCACGCCTTCCACGAGTACATTATGACCGGTTTGGCCCCAAAGGCGGCTCCGCCACGCGTACGATTTATAGATGTTTTCACTCCCAGTCTAAAAGTAAAGCTTCTGTGAAGCTACAGTCGCCCACAAGGCCGCGCTGCACAGGGCCGCCCCCGAGAACTTCACTGCGCCTTCCGCTTAAGGACTTGCTTAAGGACTGCCTGATCGGGGTTGCTTCTCCGCGAATGGACTTCATTTGAATTTTCCTTCCTTTACAAATGGAGACTGGCATTCGTCAGGCGCACCCATGAATATTCACGGCAACCAGTTTCCCCTCGGAAGACAAAGCTGAGGAAAGATGATAACGGCGTACCAGTTTTTTAAATGCATGATAATTATGCATTATTCATAATAATTCTGGTTGCGGGAGTTTTTTTTAAACAAGACTGAATTTTCTTTTACAAACATGCTAATAATTTTAACTCATGAATAGGAATGTCGACAAAAGCACCGTGAAATTTCTTTGTATTATCATTTATAAAGTAATTTTTCATTGATAAAATTCTTGCAAGCAATGTCTTTTTCCGTACTTGCGTATTAATAAAAATATGTTGAAGAACATGTTCGTATCCAATAATGTAACAAGTCGAATTTTCACTGAACATTAGAATACAGATGTCACAAATACCGACATTAATTGGAATATTATTTTTCCTGATTCTTGAAACTAGTCCAGCGCTTTCCTACTGGCGGCATGTGGCCCGCCGGATGTGGCCCGCCGGATGTGGCCCGCGACTGCTTTGAAAATGTGTATTATACCCACCAAATACAATACAATTGCATAATCAATCTTAATTTTATTTAATAATATAATTTAATTTTTATTAATTATTTATTATTTCCAATATATTAATTTGATCGTTCTATGTACATTAATTAATTAATAAATTAAGTATGTTGAAAACAAGATGTATCTAATATACATTTGTTTAGTATAATCTCAAGAGTTAGGGTAAAAATCTTCTAAATTACGGCGTGGCCGCGACTTTACTAGAATTAGATAAGCTCTTCTATGTTGAACAGCCCTGATGTAGTACATATAATCTTTGTGCAGTTTGTGATGACTAGAAACCGGTTGTTTAGGGAAATACCTATTTTTTTCTAGCGAACTTATTTAAAGGCTGACAATATATGTGCAGGAATCATGACAAATGATGACATATGACCAAGTTTTATACTGCTTATTTTTGCTTATTTTAGCATAAATACCTTTTTTTGAATAAATGCCTTTTCTTTAGAATTTTTGCCTTTTATGTACTATTTTAATATACAATACTAAGATATCAGAAAATCAGCCATGGTCCAATCTGACTATTCATGAAGAAACCTTCAATTTACGTATTTGTATTTTGAAATACGAGAGAATTCCTGAAAGTATACCAAAATATTTTTCTCCATTTCCCTATTTCATAAATACTATCCATGTTCTGCGAAAATGTTCGATTGACAATATACCGAGGCCACCTTTTGAGTGGAAATAAATGTAAATTCCCATTAGGTTTCAGTATTGCTAATGTTGAACCTCTAAACTATATGCCAGACATATCAATAGGTGTTCAGAAATCCTTCACTGTATTCAAAGTGATTTTGTCTTCCAATCGTTGCAGATTTGAAGTTGCGATCCTTGAAAAGTTACTGGTAATATATTGCAATGGAAAGTATTAAGAATAAAATTTAGAAGAGTTGTAAATATGTATGGGGTTTTACAAATGTTTAATTTTATTGTGAATGTAATTTATAACATTGCCTTTTTCTCCTTATTGTTGACCTTTTCAGTGCCTTTTTAGGGGTCTAAAAGACGATTTTTTAGTGCCTAACCATCCGATGTCTAGTGATGACATATGATGTCAGCAGATCATAACCGCTAAAATACAAGTGGTGATTTTATGTTGCATCCCATAACCTCCACGCGCCCCTCCAAATTCCTCGCGCAAGTGGCCAGGGGCGCTCGGGGGGGGGGGGGGAGGTCCCGACGTTCTGAGGAGCGCCGCCCGGCGCACCACATGGCGCTTGAGTTGCCGCATGTCACGAGGTGGTTGACACTCCAAGTGGCGCCTTGTGCCTGGCGCCCGCTCGCGCCGCCCCCGCCCTCGGGAAGCGTTCTTAGCCCGCCCCGCCCCGCCCCGCCCCGCCCAGCTCTTCTCCGTCTGGCACCGCGCTCCGTGCGTCATCGCCCCGCCCGCCGAGCCACTCCCAACCCCACCCCTCCCAGCTTAGGCAGGCCCTGCCCCGCCTGATTTCTTCCGGTCCGACCCACCCCGCCCCGCCCAGCTCTTCTCCGTCTGGCACCGCGCTCCGTGCCTCCCCGCCCCGCCCCGCCGAGCCACTCCCAGCCCCGCCCCTCCCAGCTTAGGCAGGCCCTGCCCCGCCTGATTTCTTCCGGTCCGCCCCGCCCCGTCCCGCCTGGTTTCTTCCGGTCCGCCCCATCCCGCCCCGCCCCGCTCATCTCCGTTGGCACCGCGCTCCGTGCCTCCCCGCCCCGCCGAGCCACTCCCAGCCCCGCCCCTCCCAGCTTAGGCAGGACCCGCCCCGCCTGGTTTCTTCCGGTCCGACCCGCCCGCCCCGCCCCGCCCACTCCGTCCGGCACCGCACTTCGTTCCCTTCCCCGCCCAGCACCGCCCTCTTTGCGGGCCTCTAATTGGCTGTCGCCACGCGCCGCGGAGCCAATTAGCGCGAGCGGCTGAGCCGAGGGCTGAGGCGATCCTCAGAACATCACGCCACGCCAGGAGGACAGGGCTTTGCGCGTCCCCACCCACCGAGGGACAAATGCTTGGTCTTTACAACCGAGTATCCGATGCTCGGTACGAGAGGAACGACTCGATATATTTGCATAGGACGGCATCAGGCAGTGGGCCACAATGAGGCGATAATAATGATGATAATAATGCAAGAATTACTTTATTTGGGGTATGCAAGAATATGCTTTATTTGGAACAGCCCAAATTGTGCGTAAAGTATTTTAGTGGTACCGGCAGTCCCTAGATCTGGTCCTTAGGAAGCTGGTTGCAACCTGGAGTAGATTTTATGTTCAGCCGTCTAATAACATCTTTAGTCGTGATATAAAGGAATAAATAATAATAAATAATACTAATAATAACCGTTAATAAATACCGTGAAACAATAAACAAGAATACACTAATTCTAATGTTTTAGTTTCATTTTATAGCAAATATCCAAATAATTTTTACAGTTAAACCACAAGTAAAGATAGAAAATAAAAAAATTCGAGCCATTAGAGAAAGCCGCTTTCTTATTTAGGAAAACTATTTCTCCGGCGAGTTTAAATTGCCTTGGGACTACCTTAGGTCTTTTAAATTAACCCTCCAGACGGCGCGCTGTCGTAAATTTTACGACAACAGCAGTTTGCTATCAACTAATTGTTGCCAAATAATTCTAAGTTCTTGATATTCCTCGCTGATATCTTTAATTATGCTTTATCTTCAGCCATTGTTTAGTTTGCACGCAAGATTCAGTTTCTGTAACGCTTTGTTCGATGTAAGGTGTAGTGTCGTAAATTTTACGTTGCGCGCCTGCTGGTTTTATAAAGTTGTCAAATTTTGTGGAAAACGTCCAGGGAAAGTATTCATGTGACTGAAATTCATCGTATTCTTCAAGAACTGTCGGATGACCAAGATGATCATGAATTGTATAGTGATAGTGACCTGAGTGTTGAAAATATAGAAGAACATCAGCATGGTAGTGC
Source organism: Acheta domesticus (assembly GCA_031308135.1). Lineage (NCBI taxonomy): Eukaryota > Metazoa > Arthropoda > Insecta > Orthoptera > Gryllidae > Acheta > Acheta domesticus. The sequence goes on from JAHLJT010009419.1 coordinate 163,688,972, forward strand.
ATCGGAACAAGAGCTTTGTAGTAGTAGTAGCAGCATATAGCTGGCTTTGAAACTGCATAACGCAGATGTTACATCCCGAAGGCATCGGACTCCGGACTTTCATTTAGTTTTCATTGTTTCTTTATTTTCATTGTGTTGTGTCTATTTAATCCTTATATAACATATGTAATATATAGAATATATGTTTTATATCATTCAAAGATATTACACAGCGAGATAAGATCGCGTAGTTCTACAATTTCTTGATTTTATTCAACGAGTCAACGAATGTCGTAAAATTTACGACACGCGCCTGCTGGTGAGAAACTTTTGCACGCGCCCGCTCGAGGGTTAAAAAGACAAGTGAAAGCATATTCTAAAGAGAAAACGTTTTGTAGGAAAATATTTCAGAGGCAGGGATGTTCCTATGCCTCTCCCAAGGAGATGGAGTGGTCCATTTAATATCGGCGATGGTGGACACAATACAAAATATTCAGAGAAAGAGAATTATGTATCAATATCTTGAAAGGCATCAGTTAAATAATCTGACTTAATTTGGATATCTTGACAGAGTAGAGTTAAAGGCCATGCTTTGTTATTGACTATCTTCCTCTCCAACAAAAACATTGAATAGTAAGGACACCTTTCATAAAGATGTATTATTGTATGCACTTGAAGTTTGCAAACACCGGGAAAACCTGGACGTGAGGTCATTCGAATAGAGAATAATTCAGGAGCAATCCAAACATACAGTTCAGAAACAATATTTCAATATTATTATTCTCTTAAACTTATTTCACAATATTTTAATAACGCAAGTAACAATGATAAACATCATAACTTTTTTATATCAGTAAAAGTGCTGAATTTTAAAAAAATATAATCATTACAAAGTTTGAGGATTACAAGATCTCAGGCACGCAATTAACAATTATCCTATCGCACACATTTCACCTCAAGTATCTTACAATTAGTAAATTGGAAGTGCATTGGAAACGCAATGTACACTAACATTTTATATTGTCATTTGACAGGCACCTATGTTCTTCTAAACATTAATAATGGTGGTATCCCATTTTATCCTACCTTAGTATTTCAATAATTTAATTACCGTGACATCCGTTACCGATTCAATAATGTTGAAGTGATTGATAAAGTTTAGATATTTAATTCCGAAAGTGTTTTTTTAATTTATTATACAGAGTGTCCGGGAAGGAAACGTCGAAACTTTGAAAATAAGCTCTTACGACAATTCTAAGCATATTTTGTCCAATAAATTACGTAGATATTCCGAATGGTTGAGCACTGAAAAGTTGGTTTGAAAAAATGATTTCTAGGCAAAATTTTTAAAATTTTTTTATTTAATAGGTAATTATAACACATTTTAATACATAATTTCAATTCTTTTAACTATGTGGCTAGGCTGAAGGCCTTTAAGCTTTTACAATACCTACATCGTACCGCATTCACCCCTAATGGTCTCTTCATCGCATCAAGGCAGCGGAAGGTACGGCTGAGGAAAAAAAACCCTGAAGGGGGAAAAACCTGCCGTCAGAGGACGAGTACATGCTAAACTACTAGTTTTTTTCTAAACTATTTATTTCCTGGCGTGGGCATCTTCTCCATCCAGTCTTTGGCCTCCTCAGCCCCTGAAATCAAACACCACCACAGAAGATCGCCCGCACCACCGCCTCTTCGAACAATTTACTACTGATTAACTTAATTATCGCTTACTGATTAATTTAATTATTTCTGACTAACTTACTAATTAATATTAATGATTAGCATTACTGATTATCTTACTAGTTAACTTAATTATCTCTTGCTTATTGAATTAATTATTTCATCTCCAGTCTAGGCTCTGCTCGTACTACTAACCAGTGCTGTTTTCCCACTTCCTGATTACCGTTTCTCTGATAATTCGAACCTTTCCTAAACATGTTCCTAATTCTTTCATGAAGTGAGATCTATTATCAGCTAATATGTTTTGAGCGAGTGTTATGTTTCTAAATTGGAAGCAATAGTTCCCCATTCCCATCCATTTTCCTCTCCAAGTTTCTGTAGCGCAGCAATTTAACAGGATGTGGATCCAATCTTTTCTATCACCGCAAAGTACACAGATTCCATTGTCATTCGAATCCTTCTTTCTACGTTGCATCCACCCCCCTACCCAAAACCAAGCGTATCCCTCTCTTGCATCTCTTTTAAGTGTGTGTACGTAACTTTCGCATCCCCATACCGGACTCGTGTGGATTTGTACCACTAAAGAACTCTCTTATATTATCTCTTATATAAAGAACTCTTTTATTTCTCGCTTAATTTTTCTTTCTGAACAAATATGTTCATTTCTTTTGTAAATAACAAACACGTTATATGTTTCCGAAGTGTTTCCATACTTCTATAATGCAAAGCTTTGCCTATAAATCAATTTTTCAAAGCAACTTTTGAGTGCTTTATTGTGGCTCAACCATTCGGAATATCCTCCTAGTTTATTAGACAAAATATGCTTAGAATTGTCTTAAGAGCTTATTATTAAAATTTCGACGTTTCCTCCCCGGACACCCTGTGTAGGTATTGAAATAGTTCGGTAGGGTGGGTATTTTTAATATCTTAATATTTAATCAATGGATAAATGAACAAAGATATACTTCGCCTTACTTTGACGTGCCACTGAAACGGTTCAAGTTTTCGTACTTTAGCAATATTATACAAGAGTAATAAATAATACGGCTCCTTCTGTTTCAATACTGATTTGAATGTTAATTACTTATGAATGCACGAGCATGTGACCTACCACCCTGAACATTGCAGAAAATTTATAGGATCGTGGGGTGCGAAGCCGTCTGTAGAGGATACGGTAGAGGATACTCACTTCACATGGTCACACGTCTGTAGAGGATACTCACTTCACATACTGATATCAATTTAGCCTATGATTACATACAATCCTACCTTCACAGCTATACCAATTGGACCAAAAAATGGAGAATTAAATTAACCCCTTAAAATCACAATCTAAAATATTCACACTCAGACGTCCTCCCTTACCTGCACCCTTACGAATAAACAACACCGATATTCCCTGGCTTTCTCATTCTTCGCCAGTCAAATACTTAGGTGTCTTACTAGACAAACGGTTAACTTGGAAACCGCATATTATTTCAACCGCCCAAAAAACACGTGCAAAAATGTTTAAATTATACCCTTTTATGAACAAAAATTCCACCCTTAGCATAGAAACTGGGCTGCTCATCTACAAAACGATTATAAGACCTACAATGACATATGCTTGTCCAATATGGCGCAACATAGCACCTACCAACCTATCCATTTTACAGAAAATCCAGAATAAATATTTAAGACAAACCTTGAATGCACCATGGTTTATTTCTAATTCCCAAATCCATCGAGAACTTCAAGTACCTCTCCTCTCGGAATTCATTTCGCAAACCTCTCAAAATATTATTCTCTCCTCCACGCATGTCCTAACGCTCCAGTATTCAATCTCGGCCAAAACTCACATTATCCTTCACGCATTAGATCCAGATTCCCCAAAGATCTCTTTCGCCCACCCTGAATCATAAAATCATTTGCCCCCATTCCCATAAACACCCTCCCTCCACTACCACATAATAAATGCAAAACTTCCGTTAGTCAAGTATTTCAAATAAATTTTAAAAATAGTGAAGGGTTGAATCGAGACCCGCATTTGCCTCAGGATGGCCCCATAAACTCATGTATGTAGCATTGTACCAGTCAAAATCCCCGAAAGACGAAAGTCGAACGGGAAGAAAATAAATGAAAAAAAAAAAGGATACGGTGCTTATCTGAATTGCAGGATACTACTACGTAACAATAAAACACGAAATTTTAATCTTAAAACCACCGTCAATGGGCATGTGGATTTATTCATCAACTCTTATGGAATCGTTTTCGCCTCTTCCAAATGACATTATGAATATATACCCTTAAATACAATAAACAATACCAAACACCAAAAATATTTATCTCACACACACACACAAGCAGGGCTATTTTATAATTATTATTACTTTAAATGGTTATCAAATACTTTTACGGTTCCTCAATAACAACACTTGGCTTTTGCCCCTCTCTAGTTCTCGCTCAGCCCGGTACAGCACGACCCGGTAGAAAATATGAGCTCCACTCGGAACGTCACGGCTCACTTTGCAGTGCTGCTTACCTTCTTCCTTTACAATTCCGACTTCTCTGTTTTCGCTCTCTCTTTCTAACGACCTTTGCGTACCGTGCTCCTTCTGGTTACTCAAGAACTTCTACAATTATTAATTATTTCTTCAGAATTCAAAACAAAAAAACTTGCGTTGTTTCTCATTTCATCCAGTCCAAGACGCATTTTCTGTCGAAGTTGACAGCACTGCACTGCCGTGACGTAGACAGAACCCGCCTCCCCCGCACCGCCGCTGTGGAGTATCAAGAAAAAGTGCGCGTATAGTATAAAGGAATCTTATCTCGAATAGCGGGTAATCATCTATCTTTACAAGGATACATCAGTTGAAAATTTATTGAGGCAGATAATACATTCCACGAGAGAATAAAAATCCAAATAGAGTCTTCGTATCGAGGCCGAGAAATCCAGTAGAAGAAAAAAGAAACAAAATATAGTCAACTCCGATGATAGTGAACCCTCGGTTATGGTGAACTTAAATCATTGGTCTTATATTACATTACGAATAAGCACAAGAAGATTCAGTTATAGTGAACCTGAACCTCGACTATAGTGAACTTAGGAAATGCAATGTCCTGAACATTAATTGTATCTCCAATGTTATTAGGCGAGTTGAAGGGCCTTTGGAAAGTGGGACTGTGTTCCAGCAATGCAAGAGGCTGTGAGAGAGAGGTGAAAATACCGCATTTCGATACTTAGAGGCAGAGGACAATGCGGATTGAAGTGTGGATAGAGGAAATCTGGAAAAGAATCTAGAGAAATTACTCATGAAAAATGTACAACACTAACATTTGAATTAGGGACAAATTAAGCTATTGAAATTTTCAGTTCGAGCTGTTAATGTATTTTGCTGAACCTCTACTTTAATCAAAATCAATCGTTACGAAGAAATTCTATGTAATTTTGGCATCACCGGATATAGTGAACCAAAAATGTTACTCCCCAGAAGTTCACAATAACCGGAGCCGACTGTACAATAAAAGTGAGTGAGACGTCTGAAAGAGTGAACTCAAGAGAACTTTGATCGTACATTCTGCGAGAGACGTTCCACAAACTGAACAAAGCTCGATAACGCATTTACACGTTCAGCGAACAAAGGAGTGAGAGAGTTCCTCAGAAGCGTTTGAGGGGCAAAAGAGAGCCTAATTGTAACGCCTTGTGGTGCTCAAAAGAAGTCGCCGCTGATTGCATCTTGGGAGCAAAGAAGGGAGGAAATTGAACCTAAGCAACTACAGTCGGCTCCGGTTATAGTGAACTTCTGGGGATTAACATGTTTGCTTCACTATATCTGATGATATCGAAATTAAATAGAATTTCTTCACAATGATTGAATTTATTAATATAGAGATCCAGCAAAATTCATCAACTAAAAAATTAAATATATTTATTTGTCCTAAAAAATCAATTATTTTCAATAGTTTGCTTCGTACATTTTTAATTAGTAATTTCTCTAGATCCTTCTCCAGAGTTCGTGCTCTCTTCTTACTTGATTCTGCATTGTTCTCTCTTTTAAGTATCATAATGCAGTCTTGACAATTTTCAATGCCTCTTTCACTGTTGAAACACCATCCCATTCTTCGAAGGCCTTTTTAGTCGCCTAATAACACACGAGATCCAATTAATTTCCAGGACTTATTTCCTACGTTCACTACAGCCGAGGTTCAGGTTCACTATAACCGAATCTTCTTATCCTTATTTGTAATGTAAGTGAAACGGGATCAATGACTTAAGTTCACTATGAGCGAGGGTTCACAATATCTGAGCTCACTATAACCGGAGTCGACTGTACCTCGAAGAAACCAAGAGGAGCTGTGGAATATATTTCACTATCAGAGAAGGGTTTCTTTACTTCCAGTGAACGTGTTCCTACTGAGGGAAGCGAAAAACGTGAGGAATAAGGTGTCGTCCATAAATTAAGTAACGCTAAAGAAGGGAGGGCGGTTTGATGCAGCGTTACGCTGCGTTACATGCGGGTAGGGGGTATTGGTTTATTGTCACGTAACATTCATATTTTTTTTAATTTTTCCACATTTGCTGAAATAATTCCTTTTTAATCTTTCAACACGTTTTCACGGCATCTAATAAAAACATTGGAGGAATCATGATCCGGTTTCATTCAAAAACAACAATCTGTGTAGCTCGGAATCTTAAAGCTTGGAAACATTTGTACCTGATAAGGCAGACAAAACAGTCTCCAAAACGTCGTGTAGCATAAATTAATAAAATTCTGATGTTAGAAGATTTTGAAGTATTTATTGTGGTTTTTCCAAAATTTAACAAGGGACTGAACTACATTTAAATAGAATTAATGTGACAACGAAATTAAAACTAATCTTAAGAAAGTAATTTCACAGAAAGATGACAAATTGCACTTTGACTTTAAAACAACGAAGGATTTGTTAAAAGACGCATCTAAATATTCATGTCAAATATACTTTATATTATTCTCCGTGTTTTCTGGAGCTTCATGAGTTATTTAATTGATTTTGTCGTCAGACGCGTCACTGAATCTCGCTATGTTATTACTATTGAAAATAACTGAAAGCGATGTTAAAATCAAGGTTATATTAAACATACGTGGTTTATTGTACACAGCGGTGGCTACATATCGACTCCTAAGATACGTGAGGCGGAGCTTATGACTGGTCTGTAGGTAGCAGAGGAAAGAAACATCGGATAGAAAAAGTGATAAAAGTTCTTGCGACACACCGCCCTAATTGGAGCATACTATAGGAATAGTTAAACACCATTGATATTAATTTCACGAGTGGAATAGTCACTTTAAAATATTCTTACCTTTCGTGGGAGTCGTATGCACTGCGAAGGTTGCCCCGTAACAAAATTGTGATAACACATTACAAAGTTAAAATGATGCTTGATAACAATGTCAATGTTCCCCTCTTGGATCTGCAACCAGGCATGACATTTCTCATTCTACTGATTTAGGGATCACTATAATTGAATGTCACATATCGCCAAGCAATTAAACTTATGTCTGAAAATTATGAACAAACAGTGCAAAATCAATGTAGCATCAATCAATCAATCAAGATTTCGAAACAATTAAGGTCTTCTCGTGGCTCAGAGTGAAGTCGCTCGCCTTTCACCAAGAAGGTCCGGGTTCGATTCCCGTCGATCTCATGTGAGATTTATTCCAACAAAACGAGTTTGGGTGCTTCACAAAAAGCTAGTCAAATAATGTCACAACATTATGTGTATTAAGTATATCAATGTATTAATGTACATGTTAATGATGTATTGTAAATGCGTTTGTCGCTAATAACCTTAGTAGTTGATGTGACATCAAATAAAATAAATTTCTAAAAAAGCCAGTCCAACCCCTGTGAAGTGTCCTAAACCCTACCTCAGCCCTTACTCCTTCCCAATTCTGGCCGCTGGGTAGTGATGCAGGAGCGCGTAGTAGGAGGCGCGTTCGCAGAGATGCTACCTGGCGGTCCTCTTGACAAATGTCTGAGACGGGTCGTGACATGACAATATTAAATGAAGATTACTCCAAATCGCAAAAAGCGCTCAACGCCCCCCAAAGGGCTTGCAGACGCGTTGCGTCTATGATTGACTGATTGATTGATTCGTGTTTCCGGGCGCGTCAGCTACTTAGGCCATGAGTCCCGTAAGTGTGGTGCGTGTTTTTCCTCGGGAGGTGGTGGTGATATTTTCCCGCTAGATGGCGAGATACGGCGCCGACCTACCGTCGACCAACGGGGTTTTCCCTTCAACCAGGTATCTCCCACCAGCGAGGCACCGCCCCAGCCGGGACAAGCTCTAAGCTCCCGACCGGTCTCGCGGCATGTGTGGTAGTGTAGTGAATGTTAGTGTAAGTGTGAGGATAGGACAAGGAAGAGGAAGGAAAGATAGCGCGCAGTCCGTGGCCCGTTTGTTAGGGTACTGCTCCGGCATTCGCCTGGTCTGAAAGTCGCCTAGCCAGTGTCGAAAATCCTGTCGCTGCGCCGTCGGGACTCGAACCTAGGGCCTCCCGGTCAGAGGCACTGCAGCAACCTCAGTTGATGCACTGAGCCATCTCTCCCGGTGCGTTGCGTCAATTAAGACGCAACAAATTGGGGAATAAAATGTTTATCGGCGAACTCAGACTCATAGGACATAGGCAATGTCCTATGAGTCTGAGACAAGACTTATGTCCTACATTCACTATAGCCGAGGTTGAGGTTCACTGTAACCGAATCTTCTTGAAGTTTCCAGTTCGTGCCTTCTGAATTTTGCTCTTCCTATATTTTAATAAAATGCGTATGGTGATATTGCATTTAATTTTACACCACCGGAAATGGTGAATCTGTGATATGGTGAACGAAACCTGTAGTCCCCAGAAGTTCACTACAATCGGAGTCGACTGTATTTTGCTTTGGTGTGAAACAACGTTTCCAAACTATCCACTGTATACAATTGCACACATCCCCCCGACCTCTGAGAGCTGCAACTTGCACAATCCGCCGCTCGCGGAGAGGGCTCCTCCGGCGAAGCAATTACCGACTTGGGGAACACGCGACGCCACGCCACAACGGCCCCGCCCCCTCCCGGCTCTCGCGCCCCGATGAACGGCTGCGCGCCCGCCCGCGCGAGTTGCAGGAGTTCCTTCATTAAGGGCGCAGACGCCTCGCCCGCCCGAGCGCCCCCCGCCACCCCACCCCACCCCTCCCCCGGCCAGCAGACGAGGCTCCGCAGCAGACCGTCTGCGGGTTCTGGGTATGATTAATTGATTGTTCGTGTTCCGGGTGCGTCAACTGCTTAGGTCATTCGTCCCGTTAAGTGTAGTGCGTTTTCTTCTCGGGAGGGGACGACGATAGTTTCCCCTCTGGATGGCGAGACCTGGCACCGACCTACCGTCGACTAGCAGCGTTTTCCCCTCAACAAGGTATCTCCCACCAGCGAGGCACCGCCCCAGTGAAGGCAAGCTGTAAGCTCCCGACCGGTCTCCCGGCATGTGTGGTAGTGTAGTGCATGTTAGTGTAAGTGTGTGTGTAAGAGGAGAGGCCCAATTCCCTTGATTTTCCACTTCCTTTCCTCAGTGTTAATGATCACGCCAGATGATGCGTCCGGAAGCATATTTTCTGCTGCAAAATTGTTTCTATACAATTAGAGACTATACTGATCGTCAAAAAGAAAAATAATGTGTATTTTAACAAAACAATGATATGTACTGAATTAGTTTACGTTTGTATTGTATACATTTAAAAAAAATATTTAATACGCCTGCAACAAGTAATGTACTTCAGCTTCCGGGTCAATGACCTTCATCTCGATCATGTTTTTGTCCAGTTTCCCTGATCCATTAAACAAATGTTGAGATGGCCCCTTGTTTTGCTTCAGGACGTAAGTGTAGCTTCACTGTGCGCACTTTTTGTTGAGTACTCCTTTTGCTTGTAATGGTAGAACTATTTTGTTAGCAATGCAGAAAAATCAATCAGCAGTTCATTTATCGTTGAAATTGATTTTCTATAACTCGGGAACAAACATTTTTCAAATTCTTATTTTTCTAAAATAGTACTTATTTTCTAAATTCTTGTTTCTCGTTTTTCAAATGTTGCTTTTTTTCATTTTGGGCATCAAGAAAATGTGCGCAGATAATCTCTTTCCCCACACGTCATATACAGTTTTGACTGTTTTTTGACCAAATAAATAAATAAAAATAAATAAATAAGCATCGAATAATCCTCGAACGTTTTAAACGCGTTGTATAACTGCCGAAGACTTACGACCTTCTTTTCACCTAATGCGGTTACATCGTTGTGCCACGGCGTCAAGAACCCCTGGTTAGGGTCGCAGAAAGTGTTTCCAGAATTTTACATAATGGTGGGAACATATTTTCATGTAATATTGATATTTATAATTACAACACACGTCGTAGAAATCACGAGCATCAAGTGTCAGTATCAACAGCTCACTACAAGAAATCCACATACAATACAGTAATCCCTCAACATTCGCGAGAGTTTGGTTCCGAAAAAACGTCGCATCCGCAAACGTCGCATCACGTTAAATCCGCAAATGTTGAGTCTATCTTTTAATGAAGAAAGGTGGGTTAGATTCTTGGATATCGAAAAGCTGTTCAAAAAAAGAAAAAAATATCTTAAAATCAATTACAGTAGAACTGATTAAGCGCTACTACAAACAGAATTCACAATTAACATTCCAAAGCGAAATAAAATAATTTTTGAAACTTATTTCAAGGCTGAAAATGAGTGGATATAGGATTTGATATTTTTTTTGTTTCATCACCCTTTCGTTCTAATATCCAAATATGGAACTGTTGCTGCTTCTATTCTCTCTTAAATTTCAAAGTTATTTCCGTGTTCGGATCACATTCGAATGCCAGTTCTACTAAAGTTTATTGATTTTAGAACGCCATCAACAGTTTTGACATTGAAGTTGCTCCTGGACGCAGTTTTGCTTCTGTTGCTTCTGTTACTTCTGTACCGTCGAGGAGGTTTTCTTCTCTGATGATTTCCCGAAGCTCCTCTACAATGAGCTCATTATAATGAGAGTTGCACTGATCCTAAATGGCTTTTCTGTTCATTTTTCCCAAAACCCTTATCTCCAATTTGACGCAACTTAATTGAATTATTTTACAATTGTTTTAATTCTATAAATGTGAAATGACATTTCATCTGTGAAGTTTGAAGAAAGTGATACTTCGAGCTCCGAGGTCTGCTGAGTTAGTTTCCCAGACGATGATGAAAAAGGAAATGAAATGTGCTCGCTTTAAAAAAAGTTGTCCGAGCAAAGACGCACTCGCGAATGTTGAAGTCGAGAATGTTAAAACCGGTACCTTTTCTCTAATTGCAAATGTTCGGAACTCACGAATAGCCAATTCGCGGATGTCAAGGGATTGTACATATAAGTTACTTTACAACGCATTGCCTGATGACAATTAAAGTCGCTACAAACATTTATGTTAAAAGTAAAATATTTTTTGCTGTTTAACTGTTTCTATACAATTAGAGACTCTACGGATCGTCAAAAAGAATAATGTTTACTTAAACAAAACAATGAATAAGTTTACATTTGTATTGTATAAATTAAAAAAAAGACGTACGAAGTTTTCAGCTTCCGGGCAATGACCCCATCTCGATTAGTTCTGTCGAGTTTCCCTGATCCATTGAGCAAATTTTGATATGACCCCTTGTTTTGCTTCTGGAAGTAGTTTTGTTTTTTGTCATTGGATAAGATCTTTTTGCATGTTATCTAAATTCATTTTTTTAAAATAATCCGTCCATAAATTACGAAACGCTCATTTCGAGTATTTTGTATACCCCCTCCTTCCCTTCTGTAACGCAACCGTAACGCGCGCTTGAACCCCCACATGATCATTACGTAACGCTTGCGACAACACCCCCTCCCTTGTGAATGCAAGAAGTGGGAGCAAGTTGTGAGTGAAGGAAGGACGCAAAGGCGAGAAACACGCATGGGCAAGAGAGAATAAACTACATATCAATTTTGAAATTTGCTTCGCAATCTTACAGATATAATAAAAAATTTAAAAAATGTCTCCCTGTGTGACAATTTATATCTTATAGCTTTCATTTATTTTTGTTTTTAAATTGATTACAAATTTTATATTTTAATGTTTTACTACAAGTCTCAAAACACAGAAATTATTTCAGCAAATGTTGAGAATGTCAAAAATTAAATATCAATGTTACGTAACAATAAACCAATACCCCTCAACCTCTATATAACTTAGCGTAACGCTGCCTCAAACCCCCTCCCCCCTCTTTAGCGTTACGTAATTTATGGACGACCCCTGATCAGAAACAGAAATAGCGAAAAGTTCACTCAAGCAGTGAGCATCTGCCACCCTCTCCCTGGTTAAGAGGGAATCCTCCAGGGCGCGCGAAGGTGAGACACAACCTCCACCTGGGACCCATCGTGGTGACATCACGACAGTTACATCAAATTCCCCCAATCGCGCCACTCGTATCTCGTACGCCTCATCGGAGCAATCCGCTATCTGCCCTGCACGAAACTCCCCTCATGGAGCAAGCACATGAGCGCTGCTCGTGACGCGGGGCGAATGATCTATCATTGCATTGCATTCGACTTCGGGGCTGAGCCGGCGCTCCAACCTCGGAATTCTTCAGCACAAACGCACCCTGGTGTGTTAGCAATGAAGTACTCCACGACGACCTTCAAATAAAGCCTTTTTACTTTCTCGCCTTACGAATACTTCGTAAGAAGAGAAAGTTATGTAATCGTGCAGCGGAAAACGGGGAATTTTCGCCAGAAAAACTCTTATAGCAGGGGTCTGGTGACAAAAAAGTGGATAAAACCTGTTGTAAATTTAGAAAAAAATCCTCTATCTCGTGGCGTAGTCAAAATCCATGATTTGTTGCTTCTTCATACTGCAAAATCGATTGACGGCAAAACGTCCGTCTGTCCGTCTGTGGTGAACGCTAGCGCCTAAACCGTTCGGCCGATTTTCTTCAAATTGATATTTCCCTATCGTTTTTACTCGTCTCAAGGCCTCTGGAATTTGAAACCGATATTTTAGTATTTGAGGGTACTTTACATGAAGCCCATTTTGAGATTTTCTAAGTTAAAAGAAAATGGCTCCAAATTTTTCGATTATATTTTGTTGTTGAATAGTGCGAAGAACGTTGAAGGGAATGACGTAGGTATCATTTTCTTTGATAGGCCCAATTTTTCGAAAATTGCAAAAATAAAAACTGTTTAAAAACTGCAAAATTGAAGATAGAGATTTTTGCCTCAGACAAACTCGGTTGTACAAAATTAGCACTTCAAATAAGGTCATGAACCCTTTTTTGGAAGAACGAGTAGTTTTTGCGTAAATTGCGATTCAAATTTACAAAAAAAATTCTCAAAAACCGCTCCAACTTTTTTCTTTAAAATTTCTGCACGTGTGTAATAAAGGACGGTAAATATATAAATAAACTAGTGGTGCTATAGAATGGAACATACTTTCTCGCAGTAGTTATTTTTCAAATGCCGATCAGCGGATAAATTATTTGGAGTAAGCCGTTCACCGCTGCCTTTCTTGGTCATGTTTGAAAGACATGTTTTTCGCATGTTGACAATTACCGGCTTCCTAATGATAGAACTGATACAATTACGTTTTGACTAAAATATAAGTAGTTGGTCCGCATGTGGGTCCCATGGCGCGGCTGGTCAAAGCACCTTCGTGTTGAGATCTTCAATAAGGAAGGTGCCGGGTTCGATCCCCCGAGGAGGATTGTAATTTGATGAATGTGATGTTGAAGGAAAAAACATTGAAGAGTGTAGATACTTTATTGAAAATCATTTGAAGTACTTCTACTCACGAATAGAATCAATGCAGATAAATAGACAGGACATGTCTGTGTTTTCCCTAACTGCATCTTTTAAACAATTTTTCAACTCTGTTATTCGATTTCTGAAGCGTATGACATGTCGAATCAACCGTTGTCTAGTATATATCTGTATGAACCAATTTAAGTAAAATATGAGTATTTTAACGTTAAATTGTAATACATTATAACCAGAACGCATGCGAGAAACTTACAATCCCTAACCGTTCCGAAATTATTATTACTTTCTAGCCTTACGAATACTTCGTAAAGCGGTTCACCGTTGCCTTTCTTGGTCATGCTTGAAAGACATGTTTTTCGCATGTTGAAAATTATCGGCTCCTAATGATAAAATCGATACAATTACGTTTTGACTAAAATATAAGTAACTGCGATAAATGTACTGGAAATATCTGTATATATTTGTTCAAATTTTTAACTTTTAACAATTTTTTACTTCTCTTCTTGTATTTGTAAAGCGTATGTACCATCGTATCAATTGTTTCTTAATCATGCATTTACCATTTTATAGGTCGGTTCTATTCTTTCATAGCTCTGTTCGACACAGGCGGTGTTGGTGTTGCGTTGTGGTATAAGTGCCGCTTCGTTGACTTTGAGTTTCGGATGTGGGGTCTCGGTACGGAAAACGTTTGCTGGTATAATACACTTTTGCTGGTTTATGAAGTAGTGGAATAGCAATAAGGACCGTATAGAAGCAGAGCGAGAAAGTATGTGCGTTGGAAGCACCACTAGTTTTTACATTTGTTGCGTCTAATTATACTGCGATTTTTCTAAGAGCGACCCTCAAGGCCACTCAAATCCCATCTTCGGGATGGAATATGTCACGGCATTTCGCGTCTTTCTCAGTCGTTCCGCTAGATTTCGCACGATCGCGACCGTATGAAGCAGTCCTTGCGATCATGCGACTTCTACCGGCAAGACCGAGAAAAGACGCGAAATGCCGTGACATATTCCATCGCGATGATGGGATTTGAGTGGCCTTGAGGGTCACTCTTACAAAATCGCAGTATATTACTTAATTATTACTTTATCGGCGCAACGCGTCTCTTAGCCCCTGATTGAGCGTTGAGCACTTGTTACGGAGTAATCCTCCATTATTACTTAGGCCCGTTAATTACACAGGGCACTGTAGTCTCGTCATTGTCAAGCGGGCCGCCAGGTAGCATCTCCGCGTACGCGCCTCACACCGCGCGCCCCTGCCTCACTACCCAGCGGCCAGAATTGGGAAGGAATAAGAAAGAGGGTAAGGTTTAGGACACTTCACAGGGGTTGGACCTTGTGGAGCAGCCGAACTCGTTTTCTCGGAACAAATTTCACATGAGATCAACGGGAATCGAACCCGGACCTCCTCGGTGAAAGGCGAGCGACTTCGTTCACGAGACTCCACCATCAAAAAACAAATAACGTCCGTGAGTCAGAAATACCAGACAAGACTGGAAAATAATCCAAATCATCTCGTTATTCATCTATTAGACAATAGTGGAGAAACAAGAAGACTACATAGCCATTAACCCCTAGATATAACGGACCGATTTGTTTAAATAGAAATGATACTGTTGAGAAACATTTCCACTCATGTAAATATTATTACGAAATATGTTTGCCTAATGTTTCTGTAGAAAACATTTGTCTAATGTTTCTGTAGAAATAAATTGCAGATAAACAGAATTCATAAAAAAATGATTGCATTGCAATCATTGGAAAATTTGACATCGTATATTGAGAAAATTTAATTATAGTACATTATTTTTCAAAATGCTAGAGTATTTCATTTCGAATTTCGAGCATTTCAGTTATTGAAAAATGGTAGCGAGATACATTGATTACAGAATGGTATGGATGCAGATTATTAAAGTCGTAAAAGTACACATTAAAGCTAGAAGCCAACCGCCAAAATATGAATTTATGATATTAATAGTAAGCTACTGCTGACGATCAGTGATGATAAAGTTATTAGTAAAACTTACTGCTGATTGGCTTTAAAAAAAAGAATTAATTAGCCTTATTTTGTTCATGGAATACAAACAACCTTTTGACCTTTTCCTGACGACGAAAGGGAGATAAAATAAAGGTATACGATATTGTAATATGTGTGCAGTGTGATTAATTTATTTCATTTTTAGTTTCATTAAAATGTTTCCTTTTCAATTCCTGGTAATGTATTCCAGAAGAAAAAATTATTCCCTCTACATTAGGGACAGTGTTGTGACAGTTTATACATCTCTTTCGTAAACGTTGCAGGTCGTTCGTCTCATGTGAGCTCGATTATATTTCCCCAAGTGCTCCAGGAAATGGATAATGTGCTGAGTACAGGCAGATGTGTGAGAAGCAGAGCTTAGTAATGGATGTTAAACGTCGCCTTTTTCTTCCTACCAACGTTGCCAGATGATTAAATGTGTAACCCAGAACCAACCTTCAAAAATCCTGGTACAAGGACAATTGATTCCGAAATTGTTCATATCATAACCCTATTATGTTTTTAACACGCACGGGATGTACGTTAAATTTAAGTCGACATCGAGTCATTTTATATCAATAAAGTGAATGGAAGCATGGTGGAAATAAAAAGTCTTTCCACCATCAATGGAAGACTAAAACGTTATATCCTATTGTCCTATAGCATGTTCTTGAAAAATACCATCCTATGTCACGCTTAATGCTTTTACCGATTTCACAATTATTTGTAATGGGTTCGTGATCAATTATTGAATAAAAATACATTATAGGAATCTTAAATCGTTCATCATAAATTACGTAGACTTAAAATCCTGGTATTTAAGCGTACCAGGATGCCTTCATCCTAGTACACGGTATCTTCATTAAAATGCTGGTAAATATTCCACGATCCTGGTACGTCTGGCACCTCTGCACAGATGTGCAAGAACCAGAGCTAAGCAACGGATGGTAAACGTCGACCTTTACTCGTGGTTCCCACAAAACCTTACGCCAGGGGCGATTCTTGGTATTCGAATGTAGCTGGTATCTCTGGTGTCGTACGCATTATCATAGTTCTCCGAATCCATCGCCCCGGTGTGTGTACCGAAGAGAGAGGTGCATTAGGTGACTATGCAGAAACACAGAGGCATTGGTTCAGCGTTGCCACATTATGTTTCGTCTAACTCGTGATTTTTAGCAAATCTTGGTGAAAATAGCGTGATTTGTTTAATAAAAGCTGGACAAATTTAAAAAAACAATAATAAGTACTATTTTAGTCGTATCGAAACATTCATTTTTAGATTTCAATCACAATGTATTTAGTAGATTATCAAATTTCAGCAGCTGGTATTTTGTAGGTTTTGTAATCAGACGTCGTCTTTGGGAATTAGTCTGTTAAATTCTTGGCAGCGTGAGAGCTCACGATCTTCATGTGAAAGCTTGTTTTCGAGTGCTGGCATCATTGGGGTATCTTGAGGTATCACTTAGTTCACTTTGAGAAACGCTCCCCTCTTTCTTCCACAGTCGACAACATGCTTCATACTTGTCTGACTTAAACTCGCACAGCCAGTTACAATCACTTATTTGTATAATAATTTTATAATTCATTAACCTAGAGACAGTTTTCTTGTATTATTTTTATTATTATTATTGTTATTGGCAACAGTTCCATATCTTCATTATAGACAGCCACTTTTTATTCAAACACATTTATTACATTATCTTACAATGCTCTCTTTGCGACGTTTCGGAGGTTCTTGCCTCCATCTTCAGGCTAATTACAGAGTCATTCATCAGATAATATAATAAATGAGTTTGAATAAAAAGTGGCTGTTTATAATGAAGATATGGAACTGTTACCAATAATAATAATAATAATAAAAATAATACAAGAAAACTGTCTCTAGGTTAATGAATTATAAAATTATTATAATAATGTTGAATTTTGTTAACTGACGTTTTCGTAGTTTAAATTTCTTAATGGGTGTGTCTTGCGCCAACAAATCCAAACTGTCCAAAGAACTGCCATCTTCTTTGCTCATCTTGAAACAAAGCGTGAAGAAAAAGCCTCACAAAGTAAAGTAGAGCACCCGTATTCTCCAAGTAGGGTGTTTGACATATCCAGTATGTGATTTCCTTCTTCTTGATTCTCGACGGCAGGTTGCGCGTGAGTTTGTGCTAGTGGTGCACGAGGGCAAGGGGCAGACGTCGCTTTGTTTCATTTATTTTCCAGTTGATTATTACATACAAGGGTTGGGGCATAAGCAATAGCAACTATTATCTTTTGTGAGAATACGAGCCCGGGTGGAAAATGTCAAACATACACATGAAAGGACAAGGTAAGAACTAAGTTCATGGACATTTAACGATCCACCAACTTTGGGTTTCTCAGACTTATTAAGGTATTTGATATGACAGTATTGGTTTCTTGCTTCAAAGCATTTGAGCACATACTAGATCGCAACATTGCTAAAGAACTGTATACCCGTCATAAAGGCTCGATTCGGCAGATGCTCGATTATCGCTCGTGCCACGTCTGTCCGTGCACTCACAGTCAAAACGTGCGTTGCTGATCACCGATTGCTACGCGGCCTCGCAGAATCTCTCCGACCCATCTGGCGACTGTCCGATGTGTCCATGAGCATTATTCCCATGACCTGGCACCAATTCCCTGGAACATTTTTCAATCCTATGTCTATTCAGAAAGCAAAATCCTCTTTTAAAATTTAATATAGTTAGAAAAAGCCATTATAGGGCATTTGAACCAGAAATGAGCCCTGAGAGGCATTTTTACAAAAATGGGGCCAAAAATGGCAGACCAAAGTATAGTCGGCTTTGACGCAAATTTCTAGAAAACTAACCATCTGTTGGAAAAACGCTTATCACCAGCGAATACGCCATGCAATTCCGGGCTAGGACGCCGATTTTCAGAAGATTCGAGTTCCCTTCGGAAATCGCCCAAATCAGCAGGGGGGTATCGTTGAATTTTCGCTTTTTTCGGTCGCACAAAAGAAAGGACAGAAAATGCCCTTTTCTGCAAAACTATGCTAACTTTTGCTATTTAGAAATTTTGGCCATTTCCAAAGGAAACTCGAATCTTCTGAAAATCAGCGTCCTAGCCCGGAATTTCACTGGTGATAAGCGGATTTCCAACGGATGGTTAGTTTTTCAGAAATTCGCGTCAAAGCATCTTGCGGCTCATTTGTCGTTCAAATGCGGTAAATAATGGCATTTTCTAACTCAATATTAAATTTTGAAAAAGGTTTTCAAACTAGTGTAAGACACGAACATTCTATATACGTTTTATACCAAGAGCCGGTGAATAGTCGTCCATGGGAAGGTCCCAAAGCTTTACCCAGTCCAAAGTATTTTATAATTAAACTCAATTTGTTGAAAGCTATTTGCATCTGTTAGGGTTTCTCCTGCTCTTCATGAAGCAAACACAGATTACTTTACTAATTAATTTATTAAGTATAAATTTCCCTAAATCGGAGAGGAAGCGTCCAAACGTCGCAACCTTCCTGTTACATTTCTTTTCTAAGACTACCCTCCTCGACACTCCTCGCTTCCAGCAGCTCTCCCCCTCCGCTCGCTTCCAAAAAAAATGACATTCCAGGAAACCGCCCCTTCGACTGACCCCGGAACGTAGCCTGCCAAATGTCAACCACATGCGGGCTCCCCTCTCCGGGGTGCTCGGCCCTCCCACCTCGTGGGAACGCCTCGACACTCGCCCCCCGAGAAGGGTCGTTATAAAACCCTCCCCTCCTCGGTTCGTAAGATGGGCCTGGCAGTTCGCTAAGCACATTAAGTAACGAACACTACCCATACATGACGTACATAGTGACACTTACGTACCTACAATTATTGAAATTGGATCATACACATAAATACAGATACGACATTTACCTAGAAGACGTCAAATATTGAAACTAGAAATCACCCATAACATACAAGAACACTTAATTTACACAGAACATTGAATTGATGAAAATAGAAATACACATAACATATAAGAATTCTTAATTTACACAGAACACTTGAATTACTGAAAAATAGAAATACTCATGACATATAAGAATTCTTAATTTACATTGAGTACACACATCCACAACTTTCAATCGTAAGCTTCATTTTCATGAACCGTATAGGAATTATCTCAATGTACGTTAGTGACCTAGAGTCTCACTTCCAGGATACTTGTTTGCACACGTATGTACACCACTAATCAGCTGATTTCTTATACATTCTGCTGAGAGCATCAGCATTTACATTGTCCTTCCCTTTCCGATGTTTTATTTTGAAATTGAACTGTTGAAGGAACAATATCCATCTCATGATTCGCGAATTTGTAGGTGATTTGGAATGAAGATAGCTAAGAGGATTATTGTCAGTAACAATGGTGGTTTGCAATTATCTAAATAGTACCTTAACTTTTTGATTCCTCAGACTAGAGCATAACATTCTTTTTCAATCACAGAATAATGAGATTCCGCTCCTCTAAATTTCCTACTAAGATAGATAACTGGATGTTCTTCATTAGCACTGTTTAATTGGTTCAACACGACACCGACACCTGAGTCCGAAGCACCTGTATGCATGATAAATTCGGAATCGGCTCTGGGAACTTCTAATACTGGAGCAGATACTAAAATATTCTTTAATTGATCAAATGCTTTCTGACAACTCTCATTCCAAGTTATGATTCCCTTTCTAGGTTTTCCCTTTGTCAAATCAGTCAGCGGAGCTGCTATGACCGCCATGTTGGGAATGTATCGCGCGTAATAAGATATCAGTCCACAAAATCTTCTAATTTCAGTTTTATTTCTAGGTGTAGGATATTCAGAAATAGCCTTAACCTTTGACTGAACCGGACTAAGACATCCCCGTCCTACCATATGTCCCAAATAACAGACCCGGTCCTGCGCAATTTTGCATTTGTTTGGTTTGATCGTAAGACCAAACCGATCTACCCGCTCCAACACTTGGCGAATATCTCTTAAATGAGCTTCCCAGGTGGGTGATATTACCGCAATATCATCTAAATAGGTAACGACACACGTAAGACCTTCAAACACATGCCGCATAAGTCTGCAAAATTCATAAGGTGCATTTCGCAACCCGAATGGCATTCTTAAAGGAAGGTAAGTTCCATTTGGCGTCACAAAAGCAGCATACCTTTGTGCGTTCGGAGACATGCCAATCTGCCAATAGCCCTTTGAAAGATCAAATAGAGTAATAAATTTGGCACTAGCGACTTCGTTGATCCTGTCCTCAATATGAGGCATCGGCTCCATGCATGGCTTCGTAATAGAATTCAGCTGCCGGTAATCTACACAGAGTCTAGGTTCTCTATTTGGCGCCTCAACCAAAATCATGGGAGATAACACATCTGAAACCCTCTCTTTGATAACTCCCAATTCTAACATCTTTTTAATCTCCTTCTGTACTATTTCTCTTTGCCTAGGAGAGAAACGATAGCATTTTGTTTTAAAGGAGGGTTCCTCAGTTAGTTGGATGTCATGAATTACTTCATCAGTTTTCCCGGGTTTTGTAGAAAATACATTTTTAAACTCTGCTAGTAATGACACTATTTGGGCAACCTGCTCACTGTTTACCCTTTCCTCTAACTTGCTTTCTTTAATCCACTCCGGATTCTCTTTCTCTTCTATTTCCAGGATTTCATCATCACTCACCTCTTCATCGATACTGCTTAATAAACCTACATTGTTCACACCTTCTATTCTTTCGAAGTAAGGCTTTAACAAATTATGATGATACACTTGTTGTTTATTAGTGTCATGGAATTTAACCCAATAATTGGTTGGTGAGATTTGTTCTATAATTTCACCTGGCCCCTTCCATTTTACTCCTAATTTACTTCCTCCCAACACTGACAGAATAAGTACCTTATCTCCCGGTTTGTAATTTCGTACTCTAACGTTTTTGTCATAATACCGTTTACCTTTAATTTTAGCTTTCTCGGTATTTTCGATCGCCAGATCTCTGCATCTACGCAACCGATTTATTATGTTAAATACATATTCAGTTACAGGTGTTTCTGATGAATCTGTCATTTTCTGTCCTAGCCATTGTTCCTTCAATAATGTCAGAGGAGTTCGAATTTCCCGACCGTAAACTAGTTCGGATGGAGAGAATCCCGTATTTTCATGAACAGCTGTTCGAAATGCTAGTAGAACACCCGGTAAGAAGCGATCCCAACTCTCTTGTTGTTCGTGACACACGGTTCGTAACACCTTCTTTAAGCTTCTATGCCAGCGCTCTACTGAATTTGTTTGGGGTTGATAAACTGAACTATGCAGTACTCGAATTCCCATTTCTTCCAAAAACTCACTTGTTAAATTGCTAACAAATGACCTGCCTTGATCCGATTGCACCACTTTCGGAAATCCGATTCTGGAGAATATTTCTAATAAAGCGTGTACAATAGTTTCTGACTGTATGTCTTTTAATGGAACAGCCTCTGGATACTTAGACATTTCGCAAATCAGAGTCAGAATATATCTATTATCATTTGTAGTGACTGGAAACGGTCCTACAGTGTCTATGCACACCTTCTCGAAAACATCCGTTACAGTGGGAACGAGAACTAGCGGTGCTTTTCCCTTGTCTGTTCCATAACCCACTCGTTGACATCGATCACAAAATCGCACAAATTTGGTTACATCATTTTTGAAATTGGGCCAATAGAAATACTTTTCCAAAGCTTTCTGTGTCTTATAAATTCCCAAATGCGCCACTGCATGATCATGAATAAAAGACAATAGATCATTTCGCAAGCTCTCTGGCACAACTATTAACCCTTCCGAATCATTGTTAGGTGCCTTATATAACAGAACACCTTGCCTGATTATAAATCTATCATCACGTTCTCCGTTGTGTATTTTATCTATTTGTTCTTTCAATTTAATATCTCCTTCCTGAGCCTCAATGAATTTCTCTTTAGTAAAACATGCTATTTAACAATGCAATGGTTGTTCTCCTACCTCATCTGATTCATTTTCAGAATTCCCGAATTCCCTATCACTGTCTTCCTGTTCCTGAGAATCCAGCTCTCTTTCATGCTGCTCCACAATTAACAATTCTTGCTCTCGCTCTTTTTCTCTCTCCTCTTTTAATCTAGCCGCCCTCGTTTTAACCTCATTCACTACATGTTCAATTTCATCTTTATTTTCAGAAGTGAAAACATTTCCTTCAATAAGTCTTTTGTCATTTAATTCATCGATTTTCCTAGCTGTTTCATTCCCAAGCAAATATTTATTAACTTCATGGCTATCAGGAACCACTACAGCTGTGCCGAAAATTTTCTCAAATGATCCGACAATTTCAACTTCTGCCACAGGTAAGAAAACCGGTTCCTCTGCTAGAGGGTTTTTAACCCAAACAGACTCCCCCGTGAAGTGACTTCTATCTACATACTTCCTGGAAATCACGTCAATACTAGCCCCACTATCGCGGAGAACCTTAATAGAATAACCGTTAATTAAGTTGTTGCTGTACCTATCATTCATATCAAATTGACAAAATTTCTTTTCCCTAGTCCTGGATTTTGAATTTCTAGTCCTACCTTGTTCACTTCTAAGACAGGTTGCACTTCTGCTTCCTGAACCCTTTCATATTTTCCAGAATCTACTTCACTTTTGTATTTAGGACAGTGCCTTTTAATATGCCCTACTGATCCACAATAATAACAGGTAAATGCCCTTCTTTTCTCGGCATCAGCAGGAAGAGGAACAATTTTATTAATCTGTGTAGGCGATGATTTTATTTCCCGAGAACCTCTATTTTCTTTTATTTCAAATTTACCCTTTTCAGAATTATTTGTTCCGCTCTTCGACCATTTGTTAATATTACTCGCTTGCCCTCTTTTTGTTCTATTTTCCGTTATGAGCTGATCGCTAGTTTTGAACCCACTACCTGACCTGGGATCATCAAATTGTTGCAAAATATCAGCAAACTCTTTATGGTTTTTAAATTTGGGCCACTGCATCAAAAGCTGCTCTCTTACCTGGTATGGAACTAACCGTTTCATTCTGTCCGACACGAGTAATGATAACAATTCATCTAATGTCTCTACCTGCATACCCTTAACCCAACCTGATAATTTCGTGTAGAGCTCATAAGAAATATCCTTCCAAGTTTGGTTCGGGGTTTTCTTGATTTCGAAAAATTGTTGGCGTAATTTTTCCGGCGTCACTTGATACTTATTAATTAGCCACTCTTTAATCTGTTCGTACGATGCAACTCCATCCATATTTTCGCGAGTAACATATTCAGCCACGGAAGGAGGCATCAAACACGTTACGAAATGAGCCCATCTTCCTATATCAAGATTATCAGCTCTCGCATTCTGCTCAAATCTTTGGATGAAAAGATAAATTTCTTCCACATCCGGTTGAAATTTACCCATTTGTTTTAACAAGGATTGCCTACTTTCGTGAAATCTATTATTCTGTCCAGTAACATGACTGTCATCTGCAACCGACCTATCTCTAGAAGTCGTTTCAACTTCTCTGATTCTCACTTCAGCCTCAATCCTAGCTAATTCTAACTCTTTTTCCTTTTCTTTTTCTAATTTAGCTAATTCTAACTCTTTTTCCCTTTCTTTTTCTAATTTAGCTAATTCTAACTCTTTTTCCTTTTCTTTTTCTAATTTAGCTAATTCTAACTCTTTTTCCCTTTCTTTTTCTTTTGCTACTCTTGCTAATTCTATTCTCTCTAGACTCCCTTGAAACCATTCCTCATCGAAATCCGAATGACTCTTAATTGCAATTTCAAGACGTCTTAAGGTCATATTCAGAGGCGACTCAATTCCTAGTGCTTCCGCGAGCTCTAACAAAACATCTTTCGATAATTCCGACATTTTGTTTTACAAGTAACAATGCAATACAATAGCAATAACCAGCTGAATAGTAAGCTACACACAATTTTCATGCAAACAAGGGAAGTAAGCTCACCTGATTTATCAGCACTTTATCACCAGATACAGCTAAATTCTGGCGTCACACAACAAAATACTTTAGTAAATATTCTTGTTCCAACAGTCAAGTTCACAGAGTTCGTTCACCGTCGATCTCGTTCTCCAGTAACCTCCAGGTAGCTTCCGGCAGATTCCGCAACTCCCCAAGCCCTCTGCTTGATGTCTCCGTCACAGAAATTCGCCACTGCTCCCGTCACAAGGCACTGCAAGTCCGTAAGAGTTCACAGCTCGTTCACAGTCGTTTCGTATTTCTAGTCACCTCCAGACAGCCTCCGGTAGATTCTGCAACTCCGCAAGACATCTGCTTGATATTTCCGCTGCAGAATTTAGCCACTGCTCCCGTCACACGGCAACTGCGAAGCATTTAAGGGTCCACAGCTCGATAACCATCATTTCACGTTCTCCGGTTTCACGTTCTCCGGTCGCTTCCCGGTCGCCTCCGACAGATTCTGCCACTCTACAAGCCTTCGCTTGATATCTCCGTAACAGAACTCGTCACTGCTCCGGTCACACAACACCACGTGATGGATACCTGGACATCCCGCTTAAACAGTTCGCTCACGACAGTTCATAGGATTGGTTATCCTGTCACCGATTTCCAGTTCAACTTTTCACAAATTCTCACGAAACATTTCCCGTGATTCACGTACATACGTTTCACATAAAGTTGCGGCGTTGCGTACTAGTGCGTATCTTACACACACATAAATACAGTTCCCATACGTTGCACACACTGGCAATACTTCAATCTTCAATTAACGGTTTTCTTCCGACATCACCATCGCTGCCACCAGTTTTCTTTCTCTCCTGTTAGGGTTTCTCCTGCTCTTCATGAAGCAAACACAGATTACTTTACTAATTAATTTATTAAGTATAAATTTCCCTAAATCGGAGAGGAAGCGTCCAAACGTCGCAACCTTCCTGTTACATTTCTTTTCTAAGACTACCCTCCTCGACACTCCTCGCTTCCAGCAGCTCTTCCCCTCTGCTCGCTTCCAAAAAAAAATGACATTCCAGGAAACCGCCCCTTCGACTGACCCCGGAACGTAGCCTGCCAAATGTCAACCACATGCGGGCTCCCCTCTCCGGGGTGCTCGGCCCTCCCACCTCGTGGGAACGCCTCGACACTCGCCCCCCGAGAAGGGTCGTTATAGCATCACATTTCCAAAGAGAAAAGCCCGATCTGGTTGTACACAAAGTGACCAAAAGTGTCTGGACACATGGCTGAAAATGACTTACCAGTTCTTGGCGCCCTCCACCGGTAATGCTAGAATTCAATAGGCTGTTGGCAGATCCTTAGCCTTGATGACAGCTTCCACTCTCTCAGGGATACTTTCAATCAGATGCTGGAAGGTTTCTTGGGGAATGGCAGCCCATTCTTCACGGAGTGCTGCCCTGAGGAGAGGTAGCGATATAGGTTGGTGAGGCCTGGCACGAAGTCGGCGTTCCAAAACATCCCAAAGGTGTTCGATAGGATTCAAGTCCAGACTCTGTGCAGACCAGTCCATTACAGGGATGTTATTGTGGTGTCACCACTCACGAACAGGTGCTGGTTCGTGTTGAAAGATGCAATCGCCATCCCCGAATTGCTCTTCAGATGGTGATTAAAACATCAACGTAGGCCTGTGCCGTGATAGTGCCACGCAAAACATCAAGGGGTGCAAGCCCCCTCCATGAAAATCACGACCACACCATTACACCACCGTATCCGTGTCCGGATACTTTTGATCACATTGTGTACTTCGTGCGAATTCTGCATCCAGACAGGGGTGTGTGTTTCTCTGCTGGGTGCAGGAAGTGCGATAAGGCAACACGCAACAAATGTGCGGCAGGTTTCGATCGGGTTACACACGGGCTCTACGAAACATCGGGGCAACTTTGCAATCTCTTCCTCGCGAACATTGACTTAGAGTTAAGATAAAGGTTCGACAATTCCTGAAGTAGGAGCGGAGATATTATAAGTTCAGAATTCACATGATTATATCGACCAGGAATACTATTCCAGAAAAAATACATTAAGAAAATCCTTATTTTAGATATTACGTTTCGATATGTACGTAAATAGTTACATGAACATGGTTTTAATTCATTTAGAATGTCTTCGATATGCAAAAATGTAACGCAAGGATTTTGTAAAATCGTGTAAAAGGGCGTGTAAAAATATGTATTTACTTGTGAATCCATTCAATTATTCATCCCTGTTCAATTCTTTTCCATTGTTTCGTTTTATGGCTTCGTATGAAACACCAATCCTGATGAGTCTCTGAAATATGATTTGCTACAACACAAATCACGAAAATACCCTCGCATTGCATTACACATGATATCGGTGCCACCACGACGGTAGCAATTGTGTCTCCGTACTGTGATAGTAAGGTTATCAGGATCCACGGGGCAGACCAGGAGAGACGGCTCACTGCATCAACTGATGTCACTGCAGTACCTCTTGACCGGCAGGTCGTACGTTTGAGTCCCGACGGCGGCAGGAGTTTTGACACTAGCTTTTCAGCTAGGTCGAATTCAGTCGCTGTCTGGAGGAGAATTCTAGCGGTCGGCTGCTCTGATTGGTAGTTTTCCGTGGTTTCTCCGATCAACACCAGGCGAATGTCAGAGCAGCACCCTAGCAAACGGGCCACGGACCGCGCGCGATCTCTCCTTCCTCTTCCCTATCCTATCCTCTCCTCTTACACACACACTTACACTAACATGCACTACACTACCACGCATACCGGGAGACCGGTCGGGTGCTGAGAGCTTGTCCCGGCTGGGGCGGTGCCCCTTTGGTGGGAGATTCCTGGCTCCTAGTGATTGACTTGGAGAGCTGCAGAGGATACAAAATTCTGTTTTTAATTCTCTCGCTTAAGTTCTGAAAAACGGGGGAAATTTACTACTATTAGAACATTTCTACGAAAGAATCACTGATTACTGAATAGATTGTCAAGTTTTACCAGTTCTGGGCGCGGGGATAAGCTTTTTTTTTTTTTTTTTGCACTATTTTGCTTGTATACATACTGGGCCACTTGGACAAAGCAATATTGTAGTGGGAAGCAACTGTAACTTCTTAGAAATTATTGCTCGTTACCAATCTCCGACTTTTGTTCCAATCTCCAAGGCACACTAATACACAGGCTTACTCTTTCTTCTAGTCCGACTGGACGACGGCTAGAAATTACCGTTGTCAGTCGCGGCTCGTGGTTTTATAAATGGGGAAGGCTGCAAATGCATTGCATTGCATTGCCTGCATTGTATTTCTATTAATAATAAGTTTGATACAGACGATTGAGAACGACGCGAAATACCGTGAGATATTCCATTCTGGGGCCCGTTTCACAAAGGTTACAAGTTACTAGTACTAGTAATCACAAATACTCGTAAGTTCTGTTTCACAACGATTTTGCCGGGCCCCAGAAGACAAGACCTCAAGCGCCAAGAAAGAAAAACCCAAGTATAGCGCTCGTACCGCATACTGGGAAAACTAGCTGAAGCGCAATGCTACCCGCAGAGCTGCACAGTAATGCTATCTGGTGAGCCCGCCGTTCTTCAGACCCTAGGCTCCACCGAAGGCTGTCTCGCCGCAGCCTTCGTCCGCTGGTAAGCGTCTGCAGTGAATGCATGACGTCACGCCTCCTCGTTTTATACAGGCCTTATGGGAGAATAAAGTGGGAGCCTAACGCTTCTCTCTTCCCTGTCAACAGCTTTAAATGAGTTACGGACGGCCGTTAACGAACCGACAAAGAAAAATGTTGATATGATTGTAACATAATACAACTCAGAATTCCATTATTAATAAATAAATACATTTGTAAACATATTTTTAAATTTCTTTTAGACGGCGATTTCTCTAGGAGAGGCTCCGCCTTACAGCTTTTAATGACGAGCCGCGCCTGACCGTTGTAGTTATGAATTTCTAAAGAATGATTTCGCCATGTCTTCAACGAATTGTATTAGTTTCTAGGAATCCTAATAATGCGGCGTCCAGCTGGCCAGGTGACTAGTAAGTGCTGCAGTAAGTGATCGTGTTTGAAAGCGTTTGACAGTTGACGATGCGTCAATGAACTTGTCTCCCAAAGCACATCGTAGAAAGAAGTGACTCTGCTCTTTTGTTGGAAATTATCGGGCGCATCTCGAACGCGCCAGTTTGAAATGTCTGTTCTGCGCTGGTAATTGGCGCCAAAGATTGTTATAAATAATTGAATTACTCAAACGGCACCAACTTTGGAGCAATTTTGGCCGCTCATGTGACAACACTATTGAAACAGGTCATGTTGCATGGGGAGAGCGGTTCGTGTTTTATTGTAGGGACCAGCACTAGAGAATGTCCCTGGAGATTTGGCGCGAAATGTCAATCAACTTGCTCTAAGCGTCCAACTGAAAACTGACTGTCACCGTCTCGTTTTCCTTCAGACAATATTTTCGCAATTTAAACAATAAAAATCACCATTTAAAAGGAATTGTTGTAAACAATTAACAGTTCAAATGATTCACATTTGTATTCCTTGAAATAGCATCAATGAAAACGGAATTACAGCTTTCATTCTTCACACTTGTGTAACCTCCAGCACCGAGAAGGGAACGACACATATCCATCGAGATTTGTCCTCAAAAGAGATCGGAAGCCATACCCAAATGCAGGAAGGGATTCCTTGGGATTGAACGAATACAGGCGGCATCAATGTAAACTAGTGGCGCTACCAAAGCACATGCTTTCTCGCATTGTTCCCAAATGCTCCAAAATATCATACTACTACATAAACCGGCAATTTTTTTTCCGCTCCGAGACGCGATGCCAAATCCTCAGATTTAACTTGTCGGCATTCACGCCACAACGCCACACAAACGCGAATGGATCGAACTTGGGCAAAGGCATAAACACGTGAATGCCCGATTCATGTAAGGAAAACAACAAACAATTTAGGACAAGGTATAAAAAAATTCCCTCATAAATACATTTATTCCTTTCTCATTCATATTCGAAACGTCAAATTCACCACGGAGTGCCACCAAAGCAGATCCATTTTAATTGTTAGAAATGCTCCGCAATAACATACACATACACAAATCATCAAATGTATTTTCAACGAGCAAGTTATTTTTCTATTCTGACACCCAAACACTCCGAGTTCCTCAGAGTTAACACGTCCTGGCGCTGATGCTACCCAAGCGAAGGGCGCTGGGAAATTCGTTCGGGACTAGAAAAGTACAAATTTTAAAAATTAGGAAGTTTTTACCAATAAAAATGATCCCATGACTTGAAAACCCGACCCAAGATCTCTCACCTGTAATTCAATGATGTACCATTTTTTTCTGTCGCTCGCACAGAGCAGTTAGTGGTACAGTTTCGTAGAAAAAGATTTAGGAATTCTTTTTACGCTCCGACGTTGCTGTAAGAACGAATTGATTTATTTCATATCTCACATAGGTGTAATATCACTTAGGTATCATATTGAGAGAATGGAGGAGAAAATAATCGTGAGGATAGCTAGAGAAGAAAGGCCGAGGGGAAGAAAAGTAGGGAGACCAAGCAGAAGATGGAAAGACTCGTTATAATTCTTGGAAAGGAACAAGTCTTATTAAGAAGAAGAAGAAGAAGAAGAAGAAAAAGAAGAAAAAGAAGAAGAAAAAGAAGAAAACAGGTACATGTAATAATCTTCTCTATTTTATCGTTATCAAGTTATACACACAAATATACGAGAACGGCGGAATGTGAGTTATCTAATACAGAGTAAGCTAATAACAAAAACAAGTTCAAGGAGATATTTTATAACACGAACTTCAATTCCGGATATTACCATGTTTTAAATTGACAATTTACATTTTCGATTTACAGATTTTACATATTAGCTTATTAGTATTAGTTATTTAGGAATGTTTGCCAATAAAATATAATTTGAAATGGTTTTCGTTCCTTTTCCATTTTGGAGTGCGTGTTTGAACAGCTGTTTGTCTGAAATTGGAAAGAACAGTTGTGGGATAAATTAATTCACCGGAATAAATAGACTATCAAGTTCTGTATATGTTTTTTTAAGCACATCAACGAACGACATAACGTTCCTCTGTGCGTAGCCCTGTGTGTATCAACGATCAAGTAGAGTTTATAATATGAAGTCCTACGTGACACATGTATATCCGTGTTAGTGCGATATATGCCATTAATGCGACTCATATTAGAATATTACGCGATATGTTGGGACCCATACGGAATTTTGCAGCAAAGAAATCTAGAAAAGGTCCAGCGTAGAGCATCGAAATTTACTTTCAGGGGCACAAAAAGCGAAGGAGTATGGGAGTCAGTCAAAAGAAGGAGAATAAAGTCTATCTCTATTCTATGTATAAAGATACACAGGCTTTCCAGCGTCGAAAGAAATTGAAAGTCGATTAGGGAAACCTACATATTTCGGCAGAGCGGATCACATGCACAAAATTCAATCAAAAACTCAGAAAACTGACGTTGGAAAATATTCATTCGCGAATCAAACTATTAGAGACTGGAACGGTTTGCCTGCGACAATCTTGATCCCTTTCCGCCTGAGTAAATTTAAAAATAAATTAATTTCCTAGATGTTGATGCGTGGATTATAAATATATTAAATATTATTAAATTACTAGTACGTTATGTAAAGTTGCATTATTATCTGTATTATTATTATTATTATTATTATTATTATTATTAATTATGTGCAGTATAGTGGCGTTGTGAAGTTGAGGAACAAGTGTGTGTAAGAAAGGCATTACAGCTCAGTGATCAACAGTGCGGTGAAGTGAAGTGTGGTGAGGTACAAGTGCTATGAATGCTCGCACGGTGAAATTTTCATATTAATGTGTAAAGTTTGTAAAATGTGTAAAGTTGTTAAGTTCTGTTACGCTAAATTAGTGTATTCTGCCACCAGGTTGTCAAACTTAATTGCAGAATTCGTAATAAATCTCTTTTTTTAAATTTATTCCTTCTCGATCGACATTTATGTCTGTCGAGGTGTTTGACAACAGTACATTTTATATTATAACGTTTTGGATATGGTCATCCATAGCAAATGAGTATTCATTCCTACTCGCGAAAACATGGTCTAAGGTTCCATGATTTGATTCAGGCTCCAAGGTTCAGGTTTGAGGTGTTACGTTAAAATTTAGGTAGTGCTAGGAAAGGTGTAGAAACAGAAGTTACGGTGGCCTCAGTCTATACTTGGGGAATCTTGATTTCATACGGGCCCATGAAGCAAGGCGGCCCCGATTAAATATTGTGGAACAGGAGGAAGAGTAAAGATTTTGACAGAAATGGTCAGCTATTGTGTTTAAGTGTTCGCTTAGTGACAATATATTTAGCTCGCGATGAATTTGGGAATTTGGAATAAACCAAGGTGCCTTGAAGGTCTTTCTCAAACTTTAAAATCCCCACGTCGGATACGAAACGTATCGATGTGCCCTCGCAACAACGTGAAGAGCATTCCGACGGCGGCGGCGCGGCGCGGCGCGGCGTCTTCTCCGAAACGAGGAAGCGGCGGCGGGGGCGGGGGGCGGGGGGCGGGGGACGGGGAGAGGGGTCGCTTCATAACGTATGCATGAAACGAGGCGCCCGGGGCGGCACGGGGCGGTACAAGATCTCCGCGTTGATGCTCGTCGGTGGCGGGGGCCGGGGCTGGGCTGACCCCTGCAGCGGAGCGGCTCCACCGCACGGAAAAGAAGGACGAAGCTTCACCGCCACTCCGGGCTCCGGGTCACTTCTCAAAACCTCCGGGTCATATGAAAATAGAAATTAACTATCCTTTTTTCACTTTCCCGTATACTGTACGTACGTACGTATAGTATAGGGAAAGTTATGTAAAACCGTGGATTTTCGGCAGAAAAAACTCTTATTACAGGGCCCTTATTACGAAATAGTGGATACATTCAGTTGCTAAATTAAGAAAAACAATCTCCTAACACGTGTAGCCAGAATCCCTATTTTGTGGGTCCTTGATACCGAAAAACCAATTGAAAGCAAAACGTCTGTCCGTCTGTCTTTCTGTGAACAACGCTAGCGACTAAACCGTTCAGCCGATTTTCTCCAAAACTGATATTCATCCATCGATCTGGCTGATCTGGAATACAAATAGCCGACAGCCAACAACTGGGATACAAACAGCCAAAGAAGATGAAGCTCTCCGGCACAAATAGTGTGTGATTTTACAAATATCAATCTACTGTAACTCTGCTAAAGCAGGAGGCCTTTGCCCTTTAAGGGAATTTGTAGGCTAATAATAATAATAATAATAATAATAATAATAATAATAATAATAATATGAACGATTCACGACAAAAATATAACCCGTTTCTAACACGAATAAATAGCAAATGTCTCGTATTTTTCATTAGGGAGGTTAAGTGAATTAACCATTTAAAAAAAAAGACTTTATCAAAGTGGAAGAGGAGGAAGAATAATTTTGGAGACATTATTTATAAAAATTAATAATATCATAAATTCACAATGTTTATGATGCAACATTGTTAAAAATTAAGAATTCTCAATGTCAATGATATAATGTGAGTCTGAATTTCCATTTCTTATATCTTGTGTAAAATGTATATAAACTTTATGTAATTTTAATATTTATTATTATTATTATTATTATTATTATTATTATTATTATTTAGAAAGCACCTGGTTAAGCAGACAAGTCCGTCTGTGAAACGTTGCACCAGTGTCAATTAATTAAACAATTTTCTGGAAATTTCTAAAATAAATATTTTTTTTTAATCAAATAAGACTATCACTTACAATCAATTCATATTATTTGATGTCTGTAATTCGTAGTTGGAAAATATTTCGAATTATTGATATTTTCAGAGGTCCTTCACTTGTGCAAACTTACTAGCAAGTTTCGCTCATTTCTTTGTTACATCATACCAGTGGCGTATCCACGGTATGGCAGACATGGCACTCGCCATGGGCGCCACTCACAAGGGGCGCTATTTAGAGTAAACCTGCTAAAACAAATAACAACCCTAATTTGAAGTATCCTGACAGGGGCGCAAATGCTGTGCTAGCCAAGGGCGCCTCAACATGCGCCTCTGGATCAGACATGTTGGACATCTACGAAATCCCGCGCGGTGGGAACAGCCCAATTTGAGGTTGTCCACAGCTTATTGTAGATTAAAAAAAAGGCCAAACGTCCTTGTTCGAGACAAGATGGGAATTCACAATTTTATAGCAATATCTATCTCAAGTGAATCTTTTAACCTTGCAGCGGCCGCGCTGTCGTAAATTTTACGACAATGGCAGATTTTTTTGTTTTGTTTTGCTGTCAACTCATTATTGTCAAATACTTCTGCGTTCTTGGTATTCCTTGCAGGTATCTTTAGTGATGCATTCCTGCAGCCACTGTTTATTTTGCACGGTATATTCAGTTTTTGTAACTCTCTATTCGGAATAAGTGCATAGTGAAGTAAACTTTACGCTGCGCGCCGGCTGTTTTGCTAAAAAAAATATTGTACAATAATTTGACCTAATCGAAATTTTCTATAAAATGTCCAGATAAAGAATTAATGTGAACGAAAAGCTTAATATTCTTCAAGAACTGTCTGATTGGAGGAAGATCATGAATTGGATAGTGACAGTGACAGTAAACGAATGTTGAAAATATAGATGAACATCAGAACGATACTGGATCGGAACAAGAACTTTTTAATACTAAATACGAACGTTTATCAACGGATATGTTTTTTTGGTAGTAAATATCATTCTTAAATATTATAATGCGACATAAAATTCCATTGTACTACAACTTCTTTGATTTTTTCAAGAACCATTGAATGTCGTAAAATATACGACACGCGCCTCCTGGTGTGAACATTTTACGCGCGCCCGCTGGAAGGCTAATATTTCCGAAATGCCCTGCGCGCAGAAATTGAAAGAAAAACGTGCAGCGTGGGCCTTTTGCGAGACGTGTATGGCTTCGTTGGACCGCCCGCGGCCCCGCTCCTCCGCTCCTCCGTTCTTCGAATCCGCTTGCGCTGCGCGGCGCGGCGCGTCTCGTCTCCGGCCCGTGCACCTGGCCTGGCCGCGAGGGGCGCGGAGGGGCGTGGAGGGGCGGGGCGGGCGCTGCGCTCGCCAGCTGGCCCGCTTCTAGGAACCCGCGCGCTCTCCTGCCCAACCCCGCCCCGCCCGCTGGGCCGGATCTAGCCGCGCCCAACGCCAACGACGTGTACTTGGCTTTTTATTTCTCGGCGCGTGGGGTCTTGTCTGCTGCTGGCGATCATGCCACTCCAAGCGGCACGACATATGTCTCAATAACATGAGATATTCAAGACAAGCCCTCACGTACCAAGAAATAAAAAGCCCAGTATACAGGCACGGATGTGGT
Organism: Acheta domesticus; assembly: GCA_031308135.1. Classification (NCBI taxonomy): domain Eukaryota; kingdom Metazoa; phylum Arthropoda; class Insecta; order Orthoptera; family Gryllidae; genus Acheta; species Acheta domesticus. The sequence continues at coordinate 163,723,763 of JAHLJT010009419.1, forward strand.
CCCTCGCTCGACCACCTTATCCCACGCTTCCTTCATGGGGGATATAGTTTTGCGCCGGGTAGACCCTCGGCCATGTTCTTGCTTTTGAGCCAATAGAATTTCAGCAGATACATTCGGAGGCATATACATCGTGTGATATGAGAACTGACATTCTCAAAGAAACTTACGAATTACTTATACAATTAACATGGTTATGATTCCCTTTTCTGTGTCAATTTTATCGCACGCGAAAATTTCTAGACTACGTGGAATGGCGGAAAAAGCGCGGGGGACAGAAAACAGGCGTGCATAAGATGCCATTGTCATTAGTTACTAAAAGTCCGGCAATTGGAATCTGTTAAGGTTAGTGCTTGTGTTTCAAATATTTCTTTGAAGTCGTATTATCTGATCTGATAAACGTGGTTATTTGTCTTGTACTGTAAAGACACGCAAAACGAATACCAAAAACTGTAAGTCTAGTTTCTTCCGATTAACCAAAAGGTGTGGAGAGGTAAGTGTGTGTGTTTACTTTGCTTTAGAGGACGTGAAATTTGAATAAATGGATAGAATAATAAAAGAAATTGAAGTAGAGCATCAAATTAATGTAAGAAAATTAGTTTTAAATATAGTACTTATGTATTCCTCGTGCTGGGTGTTATACCAAGAACATGGCGGACGTCACGTGATCGAAAAAACTTTTTCAATGGCATTTGCCACGAACCAGTGGTTCAAACTCTAGAGAATGAGAATGAATGAATGAAACAAAGTCCAAATGTATAACATTTACTCTAAGAAGAACAAAAAGCACAATAATAAATGTAAACAGTAAACCAATTGAAAATGAAGACAACGTCAAATATCTCGGACAACATCTGGACAAAAAGCTGACCTGGAAGAAACATATTACAATGAAAAGAAAGGAAGCAGAATAAAATATAGGCAAATGTCATGGTTAATAGGGAGAAAATCGCCTAAAAAATAAAGTTTTATTCTACAAAACAATACTGAAACCTATATGGACATATGGAATTGAACTATGGGGGACAGACTCACATTCAAATGTAGAAATAATCCAAAGATTTCAATCTAAATGTCTTAGATTATTAAGCAATGCCCCCTGGTTTGTGTCAAACGCCACTATATATAAAGATCTACATATTACCACTGTTAAAGAGGAAATAACGTCTAAAACTGTCAAACACAGACTCGATACTCATGTTAACCATCTAGCCGTAAACATCTTAGCAGCACAATGACAAGAAGACTAAAAAGAGTACATCCTCTTGATCTGGACCACAGATATAAATAATAAATTTTGTAATACGTGTTACTGTAGAATGGACCATTTTCATTTTGCCGTTATTTGTACTATTGTTTGTATCTTTGTTTTGTATTATTGTGATTTTTATGTGATGTATTTTTTTTCTAATTGGACAAATGTTTAAAAATAATATTTAGAAAGAACCAGAATTGGATGGTTTCTTCGCATGTCAATAATTGTATGCACAATCGTATTTGCCGAATGATCCAGTAGATCAAATTGCAAATAAAGCAGATGTAAAAATTTGCCGCAAGCGAACATACTGTGCCACCACTCACGCCGTTTCCTCTTAGTGTTAGAGCAATGGACCTCTTAAACACTTCCGCACAGCATTGCAACGTTGTTAACAGCTTCCTGTTTCATCAGCCACCGCAACCATCGCTCCGACGCCCCCGCTCTGGGCGCTTCCAGGCGATTCTTCTCTTCTTGCTTTCACCGTTACATTACAATATTCAACTTTTGCCGCCAGCAGTGACAAACCCGAGCCATTTGCTTAGCAGCACCAGCAGCAGCACCGGCACTGCGTTTGCAACAGAGTGGACCGCGAGTTCGAATCCCGAGGATGGCTGATTCCCACTTCGAACCACCGGGAGAGGTAGATCGCGCAGAGCATCAGCTGATGGCACTGCAGTGCCTCTGACCGGGAGGTCCTAGTCAGGATTTTCGACACTTGCTTGTCAGCTAGGTCGAATTCAGCCGCACTCTAGAGAAGAATTCTAGCGGCCGACTGCTCTGATCGGGAGTTTTCCGTGATTTCTCCGATCAACGCTAGGCGAAAGCCGGAGCAGTACCCTCACAAACGGGTCACGGACCGCGCGCGATCTTTCCTGCCTTATATTTTCCCCTTTTCTCCTCGTTCACTCGTTCACACACACACACACACACGTGGTGCCCTAACACAGCCGCGACCTTCGTGTTAGAGCTTCTCCCACCTGCCGCGGCGCCATGATAGGGGAGATACCTGGAGAGGGAAACTGAAACCGCCGAATCTGACGAAGCATCGCAAGAACACCGCCACCTCCAAAGTGTGTGCTTCAGACTTACAAAGTGCTCACGTCTGTTGGCGCTCTCGGAATTCATGTATTATATATTCAATATCGATTCTATGCTATGTTCATACTATTTAATTCTCTGGCGTTTTTCAGTTCCCTTCTTTGCTCCGTCCATCCTCCATTCTGCTCGTGAGTACACTTGACTCCGGTTATAGTGAACGTAAGTCACTGGTCCCGTTTCACTTACATTACAAATCAACATAAGAAGAATCGGTTATAGAGAACCTGAACCTCTTGTTATAGTGAACGTAAGTCGCCGGTCCCGATTCACTTACAATGCAAATAAGCATAAGAAGATTCGGTTGTAGTGAACGTGAACTTTCGTTATAGTGAAAGTGAGAAAATTAATTACATCTTTTATGTCATTAGGCAATGAAAGGACCTTCGCAGAGTGGAAGTGTGTTCCAATAGCGTAAGAGGCATGCAATGGTGTCAAGACTGCATTACAATACTTGAAGGCAGATGACAATGCAGAATCAGGTAAGGACAGAGCACAAACTCTGGAGAAGGAGTTACTAACGAAAAATGTAGGGAACAAACAATTGAAATTAATTGATTTTATTTTAACGTACGAATAAAGATACTGAATATTTCAGTTCGTGCTGTTAAAGAATTTAGCACTATACTGATAAAATCAATGATTGTGGAGAAATACTATTTAATTTTGACATCATCGGATAGAGTGAACCAAACATGTTCTTCTGAGACGTTCACTCTCACAGGAGCCGACTGTCCTCCCTAGCAGATCGCCCGCCCGCCCCGCCGCCGCCCGGGGCGACGCGCCCACCTACGCCGCGCCCACGACGCTCCCTCAGCCACGCTCCCACGCTCTGCGCACGCTCTCCGCAAATTCCGAGAATTCAGTGCGGGGCACCCTGCGCCAGGTTTTATAGTGGGATGTTCGTACTTGTATAGCGATGTGATACCTGCTCTTTTGGTGTTCCACACTTGATTGATTGATTCGTGTTTCCGGGTGCGTCAACTACTCAGGTCATTAGTCCCGTACGTGTAGTGCGTGTGTTTTTTCTCGGGCGGTGGCGATGATCTTTTCACCGCTGGATGGCGAGATCTGGCGCCGACCTACCGTCGGCTAGCGGGGTTTACCCCTCAACCAGGTATCTCCCACCAGCGGGGCACCGCCCCCAGCCGGGACAAGCTGTAAGCTCCCGACCGGTGTCACGGCATGTGTGGTAGTGGAGTGCATATTAGTTTAAGTGTGTGTAAGAGGAGAGGATAGGAGAAGGAAGAGGAAGGAAAAGATCGCGCGCGGCCCGTGGCACGTTTGTTAGGGTACTGCTCCGGCATTCGCCTGGTGGTGATCGGAGAAACCATGGAAAACTACCGATCAGAGCAGCCGGTCGCTAGAATTGTCCTCCAGACAGCGACTGAATTCGACTTAGCTGACTCGAACCTAGGACCTCCCGGCTAGAGGGATAGCAAAGACATAAGGTTGATGCACTGAGCCATTTCTCCCGGTGTGTTTCACACTTCTCGATTAATTTTTCTTTCAAGCTTTTATTGATGCAGCCAACATTTAGGGGCAATTGCTCGTATGAAAATGACGTCAGAAGAGAGATTTAAACCTGAGACGCTTACGATTAGCGGCTGCTCATTTACTTAACAAGCAAAATCGACATATTTACCTTTTACGTTTCTGTTGGCAAACCATTAACAGAAACGTGTAATATAGTACAGTAGTCCCTCAACATTCGCGAGAGTTAGGTTTGTAAAAAGCATCGCGTATGTCATATCCGCGAATGTTGAATCCATCTTTTAATGAAAAATGGTGGTTTGGTTCCTGGATATCAAAAAGCCGTTTAAAAAAGAAAAAGGTATCCCACAAACAATTGTAGTACAACTGAGTAAGTGCTACTAGAAACAGAATTCACAATTAACATCCCAAAGAGAAATTTTCAAAGTTGAATGTGATTGGATATAAGATTATTTTTTTATTGAAATATGGGTTTGTTGCTTTTATTTTTCTTTCAAATTTCGAAGTTATTTCCATGTTCGCTTCACGTTCGAATGCCCTTTCCATTAGAGCTTGTTGAAGTTTTAGAACGCCATTAACAGATTTGACATTGAAGTGTCTCCAGGACGCAGTTTCGCTTCCGTTACTTCGCCATTACGTTCGAGGACGTTTTCTTCACTGATGATTTCCCGAAGCTTCTCTTCAGCGAGATCATTATAATAAGAGTTGCACAGACACTGAATGGGTTTTCTGTTCATGTAGCCAAAACCCTTACCTCCAATTTGACCCAACGAAATTGAATTATTTTACAATTTTATTATTCTGTTTGTGTGAAATGAGATTCCAAATTTAATATTTTTGCATAACGTGATACTTTGAACTCCGATTTCGTTTCCGAGATGGCGCTGATAAAGAAAATGAAATGCGCTTGCTTTAAAAAAAATGTAGTCCAACCAAAAGATGCACTCGCGAATGTTGAAACCGGTAGCCTTTCTCTAATCGCGAATGTTCCGAACTCGCAAATAGCGAATTCGCGGATGGAGAGGTATTACTGTACAGTAATGTAATGTGAAGTATCTTTCAATGCCATAAATGTACTGTTTGTCTTTGATTTACAGAATTTTTTCAACTTTCAATTTCGTCTCGTGTAAAAGCCCTTGAGGTGACTCCCCCAGCGCCTCAATTGTCTTCTGTTTGATTCTATTCTCATATGGCATGCCCATTTCACTTCGTTCGTTCATTAAACAACGCGCATCTTAAAGAATGTGTTGGTCTCTTCAGAGGGAACGGAAAACGGTTCGTTTGAAATTTTATGGTGTTGCTGCAGTATTGGCTATTCTCATCCATTTCTCATAGTCGTGATCTTTGTTTCTTCCTTCGATCGCTATAAGCCAAATGCTGGTTGAGGAAAACCCCGCATCCCGATGGCTAGGTCGCCGTCCAGAGGGAGGAGATCGCCGCTACCTCCCGAGGGAAAACATGCCCTACACCTACGGGACGAATGACCTCAGCAGTTGACGCGGCGAGAGTCGTTAATCAATCAGCCAATCCGAGGGCCAGCACTCCGTTCGCCGAAGACAGAAACTTTTATTCTGAAGGGAGATACATAGGTAGTTATTTAAACTTTACATATGTAATTTTTGTTACTAACTTATTCTAAGCTTACGTACTATACGGTGGAGAGGTGTCCCACTGCGTGTCCTCTAATCTGGTTCTACGCTTGCGAATTTGATTTAGAATACATGGAATGGATATTTATTTTGGATTCTCATTCTATGGATTGGATTTTTTGTGAATCTGAATTTGGAGAGTGCTGGAATTTGATGGAAGTTAAAATAGAAATTTGTGGCAAGGTGGCAAGGTGATGTAGTGATTTAATTTTTCTATATTCAATTCCTTGTGAAACTGATTATTAGAACCATGCGGCATTAGTAATGGATCTCAGAAATTGGTTTCGAACGATATGGAGTTTGCGAATGTTGATCTCGTCGAATAAGAGGTGAGGAACTACGATCGCAGAGAAAGGACTTCTTCTATCCTTTCTCTGTGCTACAACCATGACGCATGAGTTGACCGCCACTCTACGTGGCAAATACGAGGAAATGCTAGAAGGGAATCGGGAATCGAAACAGTATTAAGCTTCGATCGAACACAAATCTGACGGTGGTATCATCAGTTCTTATTGCAACTTTCACAAAATTGTGTTTATGGGAAATGAACATGTATGAGCCATTACGAATGAACAACATGGACCATTACAGTGGCGCGCTCTCTGCTATCATCTTCTTACAGGCACCAAAATACTAACTGATGCGTGCATGGGTTCGCGAGACGCAAGAAGGCGCGTAACGTTATAAAAGACAGCGTCGATGTTCGCGTTTTCTTCAGCGGCTTCTTATGTGTGTATATTATGAATAATTGAGCATTTAGAAGACACTTTTCGTATTTGTCAGAAATCAGCCAATTTGTATGTGCTGACGTTGGTGAGCCTACCCTGCAGCTGTACCAGGCAACACTAGCGCATCCTACAGTATACTGCGAATTATTCTACTCTATCTCTGGCAGGAATCAGCTGTTGACGATTTCATCCAATCGGGAGCTTATATGTCGCATCAGTGACGTCACTATGGTGACGTTAGAGCTCCAGATTGGATGAAACCGTCAACAGCTGATTCCTGTCAGGGGCACAGTTAAGAAAACGTCAGTGTAGCACCCGCGAGCTTTGTCTGCGGTTTTGATGGCGAGTTGCAAGGCCCTGGTGGTGGTTGCGACAGCGTTGTGTGCGATTACATGAGCGCTGGGGGTTACGGATGTAAAGAGGGGGAGGGGGGGGGGAGGGGGCGTGGCCGCTGCGCTGAGCATTCCGACGCAGACCCTAATTGCCAGGCTTTCGCCGCTCGCTCGCCCGCCCGCCCGCCCAACAAAGCGGAACGGTGCAGGGCCGCCGCGGGCGCCGCAGCGGGAGGTTGCGCAGCGGGGAGCCAACCCCGCCACGCACCCATCCCGCCTCTCCCCGCCACGCTTCTCCCCGCCATGCCCCATCCCCGCCCCACGCCCCGCCACGCGCCCCGCCACAGACGGCCCCGCCACGCCACAGCCCGCCCCCGCCACGCCGCAGCCCGCCCCCGCCACGCCACAGCCCGCCCCCGCCACGCCACACCCCGTCATGCCCCTCACTACACCGCCCCGCACCAATCCTCCCGCCCCGCGCCCCCCCTCCCAGCCTCTCTCCACCCCACGCCCGCCCCCGCCATGCGAGACCCCGCCCCGCCCCGCCTTTCCCCGCCCCGCCCTGCGCCCCGCCCTGCGCCCCGCCCTGCGCCCCGTACCCCGCCCCGCGCCCGACTCCACCCCGACCCCACCCCGCCTCTCCTCGTCCCACGCCACTCCAGACCCCGCCACACCACGCCTCGTCATGTCCCTCAGTACACCGCCCCGCACCAATCCTCCCCTCCCCGCCACGCAACTCTCCGCCATGCCACTCCCCGCCACGCACATTCCCGCTCCTCCCTGCCCCCCACCACGTGTCGATCCACCACGCCACCCCAGACCTCGCCATACCACTCGCCGCCATGCCCCTCTCTACACCGCCCCGCACCAATCCTCTCCTCCCCGCCTCGCCCACTCCTAGATCCTCGATCATTTCTCCACACTCATATCCGTCATTTCCCAAATCAAACATCTGCAAATGAATGTTCCAAATGTATTGCGTCTTTGACTTTCCCACCCTGGCACGCGTTAAAAGTTCTCGCTTAAAAACATCACTTCAACATTCTCAAGTTCTTCGGGACTTCACATCCGCGTAGCGTTGCCACCTCTCCGGGTTTGACCCGGAGACTCCGGGTGCCAGGAGTGATCGCCGGGCTGCGGATCACTTTTGAAAATCTCCGGGTCTTATAAAAGTAGAAATTAACCAGCTTTTTTTCACTTTTTAAAAATATAATATGTGCTTTATAATTTAATTTTATGTAATATTTTCATAGTAATGACACTAAATAAATAAAACTTGGACTGTGCGGCAAAATCAGAATGCCATCAGTTCACCATCTCCAGTCGAAGAATGTACTTATTTTTATAGTAACTAATTCGTTGTAAAACATTATAAATGTATTACTGTTATAAAATAATTAATCGTAAAAAGGCGTGTATTATCGTATAATTGTTGATTCTGAATGTATGTATTTACTTCTCGTTAACTCTTCCCCCCGGTAATTACTGCTCTCCGGGTCATTTGTTCTTCGAAGTTGGCAACCCTACATCCGCTGTCCATTGCGTCCGATCTCTCCCAAACAATACACATCGCTTACACTTTTAGGCAACTCAGTCATCAAAAACCCATTTCTTCTTCGTGATTTTCCCGCCACATAATACATGTTTTATGTATCAATTTCATGAACTTAATTTCCAAATGTTGAAAAAGTGTTATTAACCGCTATTGTACACTTTACAAATTAATTTATGCATTTTATTACTTAAAATGATAACACGCCGTAAAGTGGCGTACACCGAGAAACTTTGGTTTTGAAGCAAAAACGTTTGGTTTATTTCAATCTAGGATTAAAAATATCTGATTTGAATCAATCATTTAAATAAATGGTTTTAAATTATCTCTAGCAACCCTTTCACAATCGAAAAACAACATTAAATTTTTAGGTATAACATTATTGGTTGCACACCTCCTCACTTTCGTAAGTGGAAATTTCATTCTTCCAAATTTCATCACCTTTTTGACAAATTCATAACTGGAACACAATGAATCCCTGTACATAATGTTCACGCTCTGAGGAGTACAGCTAGTCCCTCAGGTAATCATGATTCAACTGAATGCATTACGAGTATTGTTTCCGGGAGACTCACAAACATTTCTGTTTACAGAACCTCAACTCCTCTGGGAAGAGGGATTTTGTACAGATAGACCCCACACCAAATATAAACGTTGATTAGAGATGTATCGAAATTCACACGGCTCATTTGGTTATGAATACGTGTCAAATGACATGAACATATTCCTACTGCTTTCAATTACGCTGGTCCATGGGCAATAACCGGTATCTTCGTGCTTTGATTTGAATTAAAGAAACTAGTGGTGCTACAGAATGGCACGGACTTTCCCGTATTAGATTTCTATTTCCTTTGATCCCGACTAGCTATTCCGACTTGCCACATACTCTTGCCTGCTGTCATTTATCGCCGCCCGAAGTACATTTTTTGGACATTTTCTCAATTTTTCGGTTACATAAAATCGTAGAACGGAAATATTATTTTAAGAATACCGAAGAACAGTAAAACCTCATCCCAAATGGCAATTATCTTTGATACATTTGGAGCCATTTTTAAGAAAATGGCGTTTAAGAGCTACTGTTAATTCGAAATTTGAAGCTCATTTTTACAGTAAATTTGAGTTTTCGAAAACTTCATTAGAAGACGCAGCAAACTTCATTAGAAGCCAACGTAATTTACTCTATTAACCGTCCAACATTCACTACGCCGCCTCCAAGTCAAACCTCCACTTCGCTAATGGAACTAATGCCCTTAGTAGTTGACGAAAAAGTATTTTGTATCTTAATAATAATGTCTTTATTGATATGGCGAGGCTCGGGCCATCAGGCCCGCTCTTCCGCCTAACCACATATCACATGTTAACAATTTAGTTCATACAATGCAATTTACAAAAGTACAAGTATGATAGTTTATATTAGGTAAGTTATATTATAATAGGTAAGTAGTTAGTTGAGTAGAAGTATCATTTGAAGCAACTTATGAACAATATCAAAGGTTAAACAGATACAAAAAATGTTACAGAATGAAATTTGAAAAAGAGAAAAGAATTTGAATTTAGAGACGGAAATCGACAACAAAATTTAAATTGCATAACGTTATGCGCTCCACTTGTCTGCGCGCTACGCGGCAGCCTGGTATTCACCCCGAGCGACTGTAATCTATTAATACAGAAACATACCATTTTACCCGCCGCTCGGCCCTGGAGGAAAACCCGCTAGTCGGGGAAAACCCACCAGGCAGGCTGCGTCCTAATACAAAGTTAAGCTAAGCTAATCTGAAGTGAGAGGTCCTTGGAATGTTTTCCTCAGCTGCTGTCCATGCTGCACGGGGTCGTCTTCTTGCGTGTGCTTAACTTCGCCTCTGCTCCTAAGAATGAAATACAGTTCCGGCAGTATCAAACAATTCGCACGAAAGTAAATTTTCAACAAAAATACATTAATATTATTCCTAAAAATATATTAATCATTTCTAGATACTTCTGAGGAAGAGGTAAAACAGTCGTGAGTTTAATTTGATAACTGACAATTAATAGTTATTTAAATTGTAAACTGAACTGATGTAAACCGACTACTTTGTAAGAAAACGATTCAGGTGTTTTTTAAACGATGTTAATGAGGTGCAGTTTTTAATATTGGAAGGCAATTTATTCCACTCTCGGGCTACAGTAATTGCAAATGATTTATTGTAGTAGTTAGTTTTACTTTTCGGAATGCAGAGTAACTGGGATTTCTGAAATCTGGAGGATTTAAGATGTACAAAATACTTTGTTAATATGACGGGGAACCTGTTTTTAACATCTTAAATAAAAGACAGAGGCTGTGATACAAACGCCTATTCTTTAGTGTTAAAATTTTGTGATCTTTATAAACACCAGAGATGTGATCGTATTTTCTTATATTATAAAAGAAACGAATACATGCATTTTGAGCTCTTTGCAGGGTTTGAGCAAGTGAATCTTTCAAATTGTTATACACAATGTCACCGTAGTCGAAGTGAGGACACAAGAGGGTTTTTACTAACATTTCCTTCGTATTAGTCGGGAGACATTTGTCAATACATCTAAGGGATTGCAAAGATGCATAAACTTTGCGACATACATTTCGGATCTGATATTCCCAGCTTAGATGATCATCAAATATCAAACCCAAGTTTTTGACTTGTGAATGACGAGGCACTGCGACATTGTCTATAAGCACATCAGGAACAGATGAACATTCAAGTTTCTTATGCATTTGGGAAGAGCCAATTATGATCGTTTGTGATTTAGTAGGATTTAAATTGAATCCGTTTCTAATTGACCATTTGACTACAGATGAGAGTTCATTATTTAATTTATTTATTAGTATTGCTACCTGTGATGGTTTCCCGGAGATGTATATTTGCAGATCATCCGCATACATATGATGACTACATTCTTTAAGTTCCCTAGATAGGTCATTTACGTATATTAAGAAGAACAGTGGCCCTAACACGGATCCCTGAGGTACTCCCTGGTGGACAGGATTTGGATTAGAGCAGAGATCGTCAACTACTACGATTTGTTGCCTATTGTGGAGATAGCTTGCAATCCAAGAGATGGTGGAATCAGAGAAACTTAGATGTTTGCATTTCGCTATTAGGATGTCATAATCAACAGAGTCAAATGCTTTACTAAAGTCTAAAAGAGTTAATACAGTTATGTGTCCATCATCTAAGGCTTTTCTTATGTCTTCAGTTACTTTTAATAACGCTGTTTGTGTGCTTCTACCTTCTCTAAAGCCAGATTGGAGGTTATTAAGCAGATCTGAATCAGTTAAGTATTTTACAATCTGTTTTCGAACTATTTTTTCCAGAACTTTTGACAATGTCGGCAATATACTAATCGGACGATAATTGCAAGACGCTGACGTCTGTTCAGATTTTGGCAAGGGTCGAACATGTGCAAGCTTCCACGCTTGTGGGAAGGTTCCCGTAGTTAATGAGAAATTAATTAAATGCGTGAGTGCCGGAAGGGCAAATGGTAAAATAAATTTCAATTGTTTGGCTGTGATTCCATCGGAGCCATTAGCATTCGATTTTAACGAAAGAACAATCTTGCCAACTTCGTGATGATCTACGTTACGGAAATAAAATTTATCCCTGAGAGCAGGTGCATTGGTTGCGAGAGTCTGTAATGTATTCCGTTTGACATAAGATGGCATTGGTTTTGAAGCATTTACAAAGTAGTCATTAATGTCATCCAAGGGCATGTCAACAGGTAATGCGGAAGAATTTGCTTTCGAGATCCCCAGGTCTCTCAGTGTGTTCCAAATGTCTTTCGTGTTCGTTTTTACTTTAAAGATGTCATGATAATATCGAATTTTCGCATTCCGAATTTTTTGTTTTACGGAATTTCGTAACTTCTTGTACGCACTTTCATTTTCAGAGGTTTTATTAGATTTGAAGTGACGGTAAGCTAAGTCACGTTCCTGCATGAATTGCTTTAATTCTCTTGTAAGCCACGGGGCCGCGGGACGTGTCACACGTCGCGTTTTCCACGGTGCATGTTTATCGAAAAGATCTGATGTAATTTTATTGAAGGCTTCTACTTTACTATTAAGGGATATTTGATTGTAAATGTCAAACCAAGGAGCTTTGGCACTGTCATCGCACATAGCCTCACAATTTATATTTTTGTAATCACGGTAGCGGATCATTTTATGTTTATATTTCGGGCATTTAATAGAGTACATCATAAATAGCAAATCATGCTTTGATACTCCGGAAACAGAAAACTGACCATATAGTAATACTTTCGAGGTGTCTGAAACGATCGCGTGATCTATCCACGTTTCAGTTCCTAACGATAGGTGGGTAGGGCCAAATTCTAATATTTGTAAATTGTATGAATTGATAGTGTCAATAAACTTTTCGGCCGAGTTCGTAAGCGGTGCCATCAGATCGCAATTGAAATCACCCATGATTATGATATCTTGATATTTATTTACGAATTGCGAAAGGGGAACTTCTAACTCGGATAAATCACCCGTTTTCGGGGGCCAGTAAACAACGGCAACAAGTATACGTTTCATTTCAATTTGAATTTCCGCAAACATATATTCCATGCCAGGTAATGTGGTTGTGGAGTGAGCGACTACTTTAACCTTTATGTCATCACGAACAAACACTGCAACCCCTCCACCCGCCTTTTCTTTTGCATTGCTTTTAATTATCGACCTGTCATTGCGAAAGAGTTTATAATTAGATACCGATACGAGTCCTGAATTTATTGTAGATTTCAACCACGTTTCGCTAATTAAAAACAGGTCTGGTTTCGTTTCAGTTATAATATTTGAAATTTCAGAGTAATGCTGCTTAAGTGATTGTGCATTTACGTGGAAAACAGACAAGCCACGAGGAAACTGGGACAAAGAGACCTGTAAATCTTGTAGGGTGGCCGGGCTACTTCGAGCGGGTTTGGGCTTTCCAAGGGGCCGGATGGAGCACTAGACGCAGGTATAGAATTCCTGGAACGCGTGTACTGAGAAAAAGTCGGTGTCAAACTTCCTTGCCACATTTAAGGAGATAAATGCAGGGGGAAGATTAAAGTGGCAATGAGCAGGAAGGAATCGGAAACTAAATAAGTTGCTTTTGATCACAAGTGGGACACTAACTACTTAGAATTAGTTTAAGTAATGTAAGTTTCTTATAACTAGTTGTTATTTTATGGGAATAATAGTTAACTATAATTATAAAAATAATGACAATATTAGTACACAATAAAAAATGTGACAAAAAAAATAATGAGAGTATTAGTACACAATAGAAGAATTAATTGGAGTAATTAAAAAATAATATACTTCTAATATTAGTAATAATAGACTAAAAGTAGAAGTGTTAATAATAAGTATTAATAATAATGATAATAATAATAGTAATAATAATAGTAATAGTAATAATAATAATAATAATAATAATAATTGAATATCACAATAACAAATTACTGGAGAAGAAAAAAATTATAATTAATTTAAAAAAAATTATAATTAAAAATCTATTTAATTTATAATTAATTTTTGTTTTTAGAAAAGTAGCACATAGTATTTTGCTCCTAATTCTTTATGCTATCCAGTTCTGCTATAGTTCTGATGCGAACTTTGGTGTTCCTCACCTTTACGATGATGACGCCATCGGTTGTCCAGACGTACTGTTGGCCAAAACGTTCCACAGCTTTTTTTAGGACGTCCAGCCGCATCCTCGTCAGGTCCTCCCGGATGGTGACACCCGTATTTTTCAGGTTTCTCTTCGATTGAAAAATTTCCCGGCGCTTCCTATAACTGGTAAATTTTACTATTATAGGACGAGTACCACCACTACTTTTACGGCCTACTCGATGGCTGCGATCAATGTCGCTAAGCTCTAATTGGACACCTATCTTTTTGGCTACATTGATTGCAATGCAGTCGGTGTCCTCGTCATCACGCTCGGGCTCCCCGAAGATCCTAAGGCAGTTACGACGCTGGTACTGCTCGAGCTCGTCGGTGCGGTCTGCCAGTTGAAGCTTGAGATCATCAATCTCCTTTGTCTGCTGCAAGAGTTTCTCTTCGTACCGAGAAACTAACGCCTCCAATTTCGTCTCCATAACTTCAGCAACAACCTGAGATAATTTGCTCATGAAAGCATCCGAAGTCAGGATGCTTTCAATGAGAGAAGCAGAGACAGCGTCATTGGCTTTGGCGTTGCGTGTAGACATGTTTTAAGAAATAGAGACAATATTTACACAAGAAATAAGTAGAAATAAAAGCTTATTTTACATAAGAAAATACTTTTGGAGAAAACTAAAAATGTTAAACAGTATATTAAAAATGTATATGTTTTACTTAACTCGTTCCAAGCAGACACTGGCGTGTGCGGCGCTCTTCACAAACGGTCCTACGGCTGAATAATCTACCTGCTGCGCCCGCTCACTGAAAACTACCTGCGGTGATCCTCGGAGCGCTTAGGGAATACGTCCTCACAGCTCGGAGACCATGACACGACTGAATCTTCATATAATATCGTAAGTAAATTTAACATTTCTCAATTGACTAGACCGAATTGAACTGCTTCTCTCACTGTGCTCTCGAGAGAATACAAAACTGTCAACGAAGTGATTCTTTGGTCATGTAGGTCGCTTGTGGAACGATTCAGCTGAACTGAACGGGCCCCAGACGTCTCGATTAAGCTATATGGTTTCACGCAGCCACCCCTCCGTGCTGTGTTGTGGCCGGAGGCAAGCATTGTGCGGCCTCGAGCGCCGCGTGACGGAGCGGGGCGTGGCGGGGAGTGCCAGGGCGGGGTGTCGGGGCGGGGACGGGCGAGGCGTGGCGGTGTGGAGCGTGGCATGGCGTGACATGGCGGGGAGGGCCGAGGCGATACGGGGCGAGACAGGGCGGGGCGGGGCGGCAGGGCGTGTGGGGCGGGGAGGGGAGGTGCAGGGCGAGATGGAGCGATGCGGGGCGGGGCGATACGAGGTGGGACGGGGCGGGGCGGGGCGGGTCGAGGCGGGGCGGGGGCGTGGGGGGGCGAGGCAGGGCGTGGGGGGGGGGCGAGGCGTGGCGATGCGGGGCGAGGCGTGGCGATGCGGAGCAAGGCGGCGGGCGGGGCAATGCGGGTATGCGAGGCGGGAAGTGGTGGGCCGGAGCGTGGAGGCGTCGGACGGGAGGGTACGAGGCGGGAAATACCAAAAACAATTCAAACTTTTCCTTTTTTTGAAAATTCAGAGTTAACCGAAAATTCAGAGTTAAATGTTTTTATTCAGATTTTTAGGTAGAAAGATAAGTGTATTTTACTCTATTCTCACAAGAAATTTAAAGAAAACAGTTTGCAGCCTTTTTTAGAAAATTTTGAAAATGTCCGAGGGGCTTCAAGTAAAGTACCCTCAAATTTTAAAGAAAGTTTTTCAAAATCTCAAAGCTTCGACTAGAGCCAGAAGGACGGAGGTTTCTTCAATTTGGAAAAAATCCTACGGGTGCTTTAGGCGCTAGTAGTGTTCACGGGCGGACGGGCGGACGGGCGGACGGGCGGAAGGCGGACGGGCGGATATCTTTCAATTTGTTTTTTGGTATCAAGGACTCCCAAAACAGGGTTTCTGGCTACACCACGTGTTAGGGGATTTTTTTTCTTCATTTAGTAACAGGTTTTATCCACTTTTTCGTTTTCACGGCCCGGCAATGATTTTTTTTCTGCCGAAAATCCGCCGTTTTTACGCGCAGCATTAGATAACTTTCCCTATATTATGTATATTACTCCGTATATACGAGTACGTACGTATACGCAAAAGTAAAAATCAAGACATTTTTGAAAATGCCTTTGCTTATATTCGTGGCATAGGTGGCTCAAATGACAAATCTACCGCCCTTGATATTAAATATCGGTTGAGATTGTATGTTATTGGGAAACATTCATCGACTGTGTTTACAGAAAACCAGAATACAGAGGATGATAATGAGACATCATTGATTTCATCTGTGGAAGAGAAGGAGCAAGAAGGATGATGTTATAAAAAGATCATATACTTATCTTTTATATTGATGTGTTGATCTCCCGTCGATATTAGTTCTCCATACCGCCGACTAGCGGGGTATTCCCCTAACCGGGTATCTCCCACCGGCGTGGCACCGTTCCAGTCGGGACAAGCTCTATGCTCCCGCCGGTCTCCCGGCATGTGTGGCTGTGTAGTGCATGTTAGCAATTCTCCTCCAGACAGCGACTGAATTCGACCTAGCTGACAAGCTAGTGTCGAAAACCCTGCCGCCGTCGGGAGTGGAAGATAGGACCTCCCGATCAGAGGGAACGCAGCGACATCAGTTGAAGCGCTGGGCCATCTCGCCCAGTAAAAATCTCAAGTGGAAGAGAAAAGAACACGTGATGACTAGGGCCCGGATAATTATGTAATTACATATTTTCCTAAGGTAACTCCAGCAACTCCAATCAACGAAATATTCACGTTTCACATCGTTTAGTGACCATAAACGTTGAGTTTTTAGTACATATATTTACATATTTTGCCCGAAATTACATATATTTACATATTTTACACAAATGAACATATTTTTACATATTACTGAATTTTTCCATTATCCTACATTGAAAAAATTTAATTCATCATTTTTCCGATCTGTTTTTGATAAAGAATCATCCAAACAAACAATTCAGCATTGTCAAACATTTTTTCTGTAGCCTCCTCTCTAAAATGAAGCTAGCATTACGCGCTGAAATGAGTGTATCCATAAATGCCAACGGTATTGGAAGTAAAAGGGGAAGGCAACAATGCAATCCACAGCTTCTGTTCTGTTAGTTTTCAGCGCGAGTATCGCGGAGAACAGAAAGGAAGTTTGATTTGTGAAAATGATATCTTTAGCAGGCGATATCGCGCACCCACTTCGCATAATTTAGAGGTCTCCTTTGACCTTGATACTCTTCACCAGAAACTACACGCACTAGCTCAAGAAAGGCCGTTGACATTTTCTCTTTCCCTGATTTTTACATGCGTCCCTCTACCAATGTTCGTAAATTATGTCTTTCGACCGAAAATCTGAAGTAAAATCTCGCCGTGGAACTGATGTACAAGGAAATCATATTGGCAAGGTTGTGATAGGTCTAATGAACGTTTAAAAGTGTACGTCTTATTTTGTTAACTTGAGAAGTATTACCCAAATGCAACCATCAAACTATTACAAAACGTTTTAACGACACAACGGAATTTTTGTGGCCTAATGAAGTTAAACATGTCTTCCTTCCGGTACTAGTGCAGCGCCGTACATGTGCAAGGCAGCAAAAGCACTGCACGTATTTTTCTAAAATTACTACTTCTAACCTATCTTGTGCATACGTTTCGTTTGCAGAACTGATTAGATCTCAGTTTGATAAAGTTGACGCATTGATTTCCAATACAAAAAAGGATTAACGAGATGGGGCACCTGAATTGACGCTATGAGCTACAATACTCAAAATTTTGGTTTTGAAATACAAGTTATACATCAATTTGATTCTGAAGCTGCAGCATCTATAGGCACATCGAAGCAATTGTTTGATATTTAAAAGCTGAACAACTATATTGCCCCCTTTTTCAGTAAGCACTACAATTACATTTTTGTAAACATCTTCCCTGGAACATTCTGGTGGCTTTGAAATTACGCAATCAGCAGACGCTTCTTTAAAAACTGTTCATTTATCATTAGGGGGATCGAGTGAAGAAAAAGGGGTCTTCCGTTCTGGAGAAAAACCCAGAATTCCAAACAATTTGTGCTATTAGTGCAGTGCTATGAGGGGACAATTCCGTCACACTGGATCCAGAAAACACGGAGAAGACTAGAAAATGTATTTGACATGAATATTTAGATGCGTTTTTAAACAAATCCTTCATATTTTTAACTCAAAATGCAATTCGTCACGTCTCCTTGAAATTCTCTTTCTTTAGAGACCTCATTTATAAAGATTGGTTGCGTGGTAGAGGCGCAAAGGGAAGGTATACTACTGAAATAATATCGGAGACGATATATGTTTCATATTGATACGGAATCGTTGTAAATAATAGGATTATGAGAACTATAATGTTTAATTCTGGTCTTTATATTAAGTACACAGAACAATATATACTAATATGAAGGTATTTTAATAAAAAATAATTGATTTAAGGATACTTAATGTTACATATTTCGTACTTTTGAGTACATATTTCTGTATATTATAATACATATATATGTACATATTTTCCCAATTTTTAGTTCATAATTATCCGGGCCCTAGTGATGACCATATTTTAGGAAAAGAGGAATCTCAGGAATGTATGCTGTGAAAAAAAACTCTTCATCACTAGGGGGCAGGTTTCAGTAACGGGATCGATCGATTGGGGAATATCAATTATGGAGAAAATCGGCTGGACGATTTAGCCGCTAGCGTTGTTCACACACAGACTGACAGACGTTTTGCCGTCAATCGATTTTTCGGTAGGTTGAAGGAGTCCGAAAACATGGATTCCCGCTTCACCACGTGCTAGGGGACTCCCTTCCCCTAAATTTAGCTATTGGATTTATCCATTTCTTCGTTATCAGGAACCTGGAACAAGTTGTTCTGCCGAAAATGCGTCGTTTTTTCGCGCAGTTTTACATAACTTCCTTTCTACTCCGTAGCGAGAAAATAAAAAGGGAGAAACTTGGTGGAATTTAGTTGATGAGTACTGTGCTTTTAACCTTTAAATATAACCCTGGGGCCTGCTGGAACCCAACCAAATTTCTTTATATAAGTTTAATTGGAAAATAAATATTTGGGATATTTGACTCACACGTTCAGTTAGTACGTTTGGGAAGGATTTGGACAGTTGCCGCCTTCCAAAAGTCTGCTACTAACCTCGCAGTAGAGTGCGGAAGTGTCTTTGGGGTTTGCTGGACCCCAGTGTTACATTTACATGTCTCTTTTTCAAAGTTGCAATTTTTATTTTTGTTTGTTTTTAAGACTTTTTCTAGATAAAATAACATCAAACATTAAAGATAATTTACACCTAATACGAAATTTACTAGATGAGTGATAATGAAGAAACATCAGAGAGCTTGTTTGCTGATCACTCGGTTTTGGATCCTTATTTTGTTTTAGAACACGATTTTCAATAGTTTTTATTTATTTTTTTACACAAATGTTATTTTTAAGTGTGTAAATTAAAATAATAGTTAAAATTGGATTTGTTTTCATTTTTCAGTCAAATTTTACTTCTATCAAATCTCTAATGAAGTATTATTTAGTTGTTTTTTATCTAAATAACGTCTCATTTTCTAAGATATTATAAGAAAATCTGTTTGCATTTTTAAGATAATGATAATACTGGATTACAGTACGATGTATGACCTTTAATAAAACAAAGTTTAACAGGGATATTTTAGATTAGATTAGATTTATTTAAACTGCAAATGGGCATAACCCGATGACAAAAACATAAATATACACAGCCTCTCAGTAACATGGAACACTAATAATAATAATAATAATAATAATAATAATAATAATAATAATAATAATAGAATAATAATAAAAATAATAACAATAAGAATAAGGTAATATAACTAGCAAATTATATACTAATTGTAGTAATAATAATGGTAAAATAATGATAATAATATAAAAACTGACTGATTCATAAAACATTAAATTACATTAAGAGAGAAAACACACACACACACACACTGCACTAGTATCACACTGCACTTCACTTCACTAAGACCTGAAAACATTTCCACACTTTGAGGAAAGGGTTCAAAGGTTTTTACAGGCAATCTATTCCATTCCGTAATCGTTCGATTTGTAAAAGAAAATTTCCCGACATCCGTTCTCTGCTGTCTTAAATTTATTTTGTGCCTGTGATCCACTCTACTGATGTATGTAGGAATACATAGCCGCCGATTAATTTCTTTCCAAGCTGGATGACCATTATAAGCTTTATACAAGGCGCAGAGTCTTTATTTTAAAAACAAAAAAATATTCTAATCTCTACACATTTTTTGAAAAATGTGTAATTTTGTATGAATGATGCTAATATCTTAATAAAATAACATTAATTTCCCTCAAAACAGTTTTAGCTCTACTAAAAGGACTCAAAAGTATAATTAAAAAATATTTACAGCACTTTTGAAAACCTTCAGGTAAAAATACTTTAAAATTGGGGACTGACAGACTCCACCGTTATATTTACGTATAATTAAATAAGTGTTATGTTTAAGGGTTAACGATTTTTATTGTGCTGACATATCAAATTCCAACAGAACACTGGCAGCCAAAAAGGACAGAGTTGACAGAATGTTTTGATGTGTACAGTTGGACGTTATCAGCAATGCTGACAATGCGAATTGCGAAGTATTGCACTCGAAAGCGAACAAATGCACACACGCGAAAAGGGTGAAGTCAACAATATGTAATTATATTCAAAGTTGTATTTGAATTGGAGTGTCGTCAGGTGTTGTGAAGTGTAGTGAATTAGAGACATAGAAAGCGAAGTTAGGTGAAGTGTAGAAAAGTGTATTTAAAAGGTGTATTTATTAGTTAGAATATCTGTGCAGGACAGCCATAAAATCAAGAGTTAAGGCCTTTATTGTCATTATTGCCTTTATTGTAATCATCATCATATTATTATTATTATTTTTCCATTACATCACGACTAAAGATGTTATAAGTCGGCTGAATATAAAATCTACTCCAGGTTGCAACCAGCTACCTAAGGAGTAGATCTAGGGACTATCGGTGCCTCTACAGTACTTTGCGCAAAATGTGGGCTGTTCCAAATAAAGCTATTTCTTGCACTTACCAGTCCTTTGAATTACCTGGGAGTTTAGACAAGTTCTTACTCAAATTTTGCGGAACAAATCCCAGAGCTCCGATAACTATCGGGACGACCTGTGCTTTTACGCCCCACATTCGGCTGATCTCGATTTCCAAACTCTTGTATTTAAGACGTTTCTCTGCCTCCTTGGTAACGACGTTTTGATCGCAAGGTACAGCAACATCGACAAGTAAACATGATTTTTTCTCCATATCTCGGATGACTATATCCGGTTTGTTTGCTGCTATCGTGCGATCAGTTTGAATTTGTTGGTCGTACAATATCGTACACAATCCAACAGACGTCACCGGTTTCGGTGAGTGTTCGTACCACTTGGGGCATGTGTTTGGAACTTCGAGGGCGGTACAGATCTGCCAGTGGAGGTAGCTACACACCCTGTCGTGTCTTTTCAAATAATCGGTCTTTGCTAGAATTGGACAAGCTGAGACAATATGATCAATGGTTTCTACGTGTTCCTGACAAATGCGGCATTTATCATCTTGGGAAATTTTGAGAACCGCTTTATCATAATGTCGTGTTCTCAACCCCTGATCTTGAGCAGCTATTAGAACTGCTTCCGATTCTGGCTTCATTCTTCCCCTTTTAAGCCACATCAACGATTGATCTTTATTGATCTGCACCTTGTCCATTCTTTTTAGGTATTGTCCGTGGAGTGGTTTGTCTCTCCACGATTTCTTTAACATTTTCTGTGTCTCAAATTTCATGTTAAGTAGCATCAGAAGTTCAGTGTCTCTGTCATTCTGGGTGTCTTGCATAGTCTTATTCGCAATGCTTCTTGCTACACTTACAATGCCTCTGTTTCCCATTCTTCGGTCAGATTTCATGATCTGCCTCATTAGTGGGTCATCTTGCAGGCTGACTACATACTTTCCCATCCCGGTTATTGCATTGTGCCAGGAGGCTTCAATTTGTCTCAGGCCTCTTCCTCCTTCCTTACGTGAAACATAAAGTCTATGTACATCAGCTCGGGGGTGGGCGACATGATGCATTGTAAGCAGTTTTCTGGTTTTTCGATCCATGATGCGAATTTCCTATTCAGTCCAGTCTACTAGTCCGAAACTGTATTCGGCTACAGGCACCGCCAAACTACCTATTGCTGATATTTTATTCCTTGAGTTCAGAGCGGACTGCAGGACAAGTCTCACTCGTCAATAATACTCCCTGCGAATTCTCTCTTTCATTGTGTCGTTCGAGATGGTCTCACATTCTTCAATGCCCAGATATTTGTAAGTTTTACCTGGCTCAAGATCTTGAATCACAGTGTGTCTATCAACTTCAATGTTCTCTGACGTTGTCATTTTGCCTCTTTTTAAGTTGACTTTTGCACACTTGTCGAGACCAAACTTCATGCAGATGTCATTACTAAATTCATTGATGACAGACAGCATTTAGAGAGAATCGCTTCATTCTTAGCAAACACTTTAAGATCATCCATGTAAAATAAATGTGATACAGGCCTTTCATCACCATGGAGCTTGTAACCAAAGTCAGTGTGCGACAGCTGTCTTGATAGAGGAATCAAACTAATGCAAAACAACAGAGGGGATAGTGAATCTCCTTGAAAAATTCCCCTGTTAATCTGAATACTTCTGGTTTCTACTACTCCCTTTCCGCTGTGGATTAGTAACCTGGTGCTCCACGACTTCATACTAGCCTTGCAAAACTCAACAAGTCTAGGATGAAATCGATAGATCTCCAGGGTCTTCAAAATCCAATCGTGTGGTACACTGTCAAAGGCTTTCTGGTAGTCAATCCAAGCCATGCTTAAATTAAGTTTTCGTTTCTTTACATCATTCAAAATTATTTTATTCAGAAGCAAGATTTCCTTACAGCCATAGGAACCTTTACGACATCCTTTCTGTTCAACTGGCAACAGATGGTTCTTCTCTAGGTGCCTATACATTTTGTCAGCAATGGCTGCAGTTATAAGTTTGTACATTACTGGCAGGCAAGTAATTGGCCTGTAGTTCTTCGCCAAAGAGCTGTCTCCTCCTTTGGGTAGCAAATACGTGATGCCGCGAGTGAGCCATTCGGGGAGTTCGTTAGGGTTTTCTAAAATTTTATTAACAGCCTTTGCAAGATGAGAATGTAGTGCTGTTAATTTCTTAATCCAATAAATCTGGATCTTATCAACCCCAGGGGATTTCCATTTTCCCATATTTTTAATTGTTTGGCATAGGTGCTCTTTCGAGAATTCTTGAACATGTTCCACTGTTTCCACGAGTCCATTGGCAGCATCAACTTCAGATTGGAGCCACGATGCGTCTTTGTTGTACGATCTGGTTTTCTCCCAGATTCCTGACCAAAATGTTTCGACGTCATCTTTTGAAGGAGGGGCAGCATTGCCGTTCGGTTTTTGAGTCAGACTGCGATAGAATCTCTTCGCGTCTGTTTCAAACAACCGGTTCTGTACACGGAAATCGATTCTACGTTTGTACCGTCTTATTCGTTGAGCCCATGCTTGGATTTTCTCTTTTAGCTTTTCAGCTACCATTAGCCTTGTTGTGTCATTGTCAATTAGGAATTTTTGTTCAACATGGAGTATTTTTTGTTGAACTTTATACGTGTGGTTTGACTTAGAAGATGCCTCGACTAGGAGTGATATTTCACGCCGTGTGTCGGCTATCCGTTTCATAATTCTTTTCATCCACGGAGGTACGGAGCTTTTTACTCTGTCTGGCTGTCGGCCATCGGTGTTCTTGGCTGGCCCCAAGATTATCTGAGATACTAGATATCCAGTTGCATACACGATGTGATTGATTTCAGTAATATCTAGATCTCTACTTGAGGCCTGTACAACCTCATTTAAGACAGAATTCGCTGTTTCTATCACTCTCTTAGCTTTAGCATTTTCGTAAATTCTCCTCAACGGTGCACGAGATTCGAATGGAAGTAGACGAACTCGCTCTATCTCGCGTCGGAGGAGGTTCCGCATCATGTCCTTATCGTGTGACTCATGGCCAGATCAATTTTCACCACTGACGAATGTTTCATTTGAAAGAGATGAACCTTGAAGGGGATCATCGTTTTCAGGGATATTAGATGGTTCTAAATGTTCGTCATGTGTATGGTTTGATCGATGAACATACTCTGCGTTTCTCTGGATGTCTGCAAGTTGTTCTGATGTGAATTTTCCACTGCTGAGTATGTATCGTCGTTGACTGGCAAGCGTCTTTGAGTCTAGGGTAGGTCTCATGTCTGGGTTCCGCTCTCTCCATATCTTAAAAACTTCTATTTCTGAGCCCCCATTTTTCGCTTTTGCATAGTAAAAGCACCACATCACCTCCATTAATTCATCCTGGGTCCATCTCTGACGATGGCTTCGAGCTACTGCCGGCTCTGGGTCCCTGGGACTAACATCCGTGGGATAGCCAGATGTCGACAAGGTGACATTAGCTCGGTTTCTGAGCAGGTATGGGACATTGGTAGAACAAGGCACGTTAAGGTTCATTACATTGCTTGTTCTATTCATTTTGCTCATTGGTTTCAAGTGAAGATTCGCAGGTAGCAAGTTCGAGTTCACAGATCACATTTAACCTTTGGGTTGTTTCCTGCGATCCGTTACTGCGACCCACAGTGGCCTCGGGGCATCCCCCCGCAGGGCCCAGCAAGGGGTCCCTCCGATCGCCAGTCAAAATTACTAAACCCTACGGGATTTTCACTGACTGCTGAAGGCAGCCTCCTTCGCTGGCTAATGCAAGGTTCGGGCCTCCACTCTAATCAGTGGCCTGGTGTGCCAACCCAGTTTCTCTCCTGTACCCTCCATGGCCGATAACAGGAAGTCCAAAGGTTCATGACCCTTCCCCCTCTGCTTACTCCCCACTCTCCTCAAAATGGAGTACTTCTTCGTCTGACCCCTCACCTTCAACCTATTCAGCAAGGGAGGCCCTACCAGTAGCTAGGCTACCACTGACATAGCTCTCAGGCTCATGGGGGTACTCAAGCTCCACCACCAACTCGAAGGTCGTGTACTCCCTAGGTGGAGTTATTATTATTATTATTATTATTATTATTATTATTATTATTATTGGCTTAAAATTAATGTAATATGTAAATTGTAGTGTTCTGCCACCAGGTTGTAAACCTACCTACAGAATTAATAAATATCTATCTAACAATTCAGAGTTGTGTGCTCGTTAAACACAAAAATGTGAATGAAACAAAAGGAACAAAAATGGCTAGCGTGAATGAGGATTCGAACCCGAAACCTGCAACACTAAGCGAAAATTCTTCACCAAATTATTCATTGATTTCCTATTATTGACTTCGAAGTACTAAGCATAAAGGGAAATTACCTCATTACTTCACTAAATTATGTTCACAAAAATAAACAGAAATTTGCATTATATTCTCATAATTACTACACAAGACGCTCACACACTCCTCATTTTTAGGACAAAAGATTCTTACAACTGCTGGGTACAATTATAGTGGCCCTACACCATACAACAATATTGTTAAAAATTTCCTCAATTATCAACTGCAAATTACAAACAATTTAAATATGAAATTTAAAAAAAACTAATTCAAAAAGATCTATTATGACTTGTATTGTTCTTATATATGTTTTGTATGTATATATATGTTTTGCTGATCTCCTCTGACAAGTAATACTTATTTTGTAAATTTCTTCTTGTTTTTGCAATATTATTTTTGTATCCTTACATTAAAATAGCATTAAGATTCTTAATGAAATTTTGTGTTATTAATTTATTTATGACTGTGTAACACCTTTAATGTGAACACGAGCTTCGCTCTTTCATGGGCATGCTAGATACCTAATATATGTTTATTGCTAGCAATAAATATGTTAATAATAATAATAATAATAATAATAATAATAATAAATCAGCACAGATCAATTAAGATCAATTATTTATGTCACTTAAAAAGGGAAGAATGAAGCCACAATCGGAAGCAAATATAATAGCTGCCCAAGATCAGACCTAGAGAACACGACATTATGATAAAGCGGTTCTCGAAATTTCCCAAGATGATAAATGCCGCATTTGCCAGGAACAAGTAGAAACCATTGATCATATTGTCCCAGCTTGTCCAATCCTAGCAAAGACCGAATACTTGAAAAGACACGACAGGGTGTGTAGCTACCTCCACTGGCAGATCTGTACCACCCTCGAAGTTCCAAACACATGCCCCAAGTGGTCTGAACTCTCACCAAAACCGGTTATTATTATTATTATTATTATTATTATTATTATTATTATTATTATTATTATTATTGTACGACCAACAAATTCAAACTTATCGCACGATTGCGGATACAAACTGGATATTGTTATCCGGGATTTGGAGAACAAATCGTGTTTACTTGTCGATGTTGCTGTATCTTGCAATCAAAACGTCGTTACCATGGAGACAGAGAAACGTCTTAAATGTTTGGAAATCGAGATCAGCCGAATGTGGGGCGTATAAGCACAGGTTGTACCGATAGTCATCGGAGCTCTGGGATTTGTTCCCCAAAATTTGTGTAAGAACTTGTCTAAACTCCCCGGTAATTCAAAAGACTGGGAAGTGCAAGAAATAGCTTTATTTGGAACAGCCCATATTTTGCGCAAAGTATTGTAGAGGCACCGACAGTCCCTAGATCTACTCCTTAGGTAGCTGGTTGCAACCAGGAGTAGATTTTATATTCAGCCGAGACATAACATCTTTAGTCGTGATAAAGATGAATAATAATAATAACAATAACAATAATAATTGGGCTGCCGTTTTGCGAAAGTCAGCCGTCTTTGGGAATGGCCCATCTTCGAACTTCCTTTTGTTTTGACACCTCTGTCAAGATACTTCTGTGAAGAATTCACGAAAACTACTCCGCATAAAAATAGTACATTATGAAACGATGAAGTAATGATGGGTATTAATACACAGTATTGTAAATTTTACACGAGTGTGTTAATACACACCTTACATCTAGTTTTGTGCGGTACTTTTTCTAAGGCTTATCGTAACTTTTATTAGTTAAACTTTTTTCAGTGAATCGTTTCGTGGCAATCGATATGCAGGATTCAGCCAAGGCCAGCTAGCGAACAGCTCCCCACCCACCCCGCCGCAGGTGGCTTTCGTTTTCCAGACGGCCTGTGAGGGAGTACAGAAGTTGCTGCAATAAGTCCGTTGCCTGTTTGACATTGTTGGCAAGGACGATGCCACGAGCAGGAGCCCGTGGTACGAGTGCCACGACGAAATCGCCCCTCCACGCAGTTCATTACCCCGCCACCAGAGGCAACGCCATCCCTATTGTGAAACGACGGGATAACTAATAGTTTCCTTTCGCGACGCTACTTGCGCAGAGAAACTCGTGGCATGCTACGATGTCACGACGCGCGCCACATCCACCAGCAGAAGACCTTGACACCACTGCTGTATTACAACGCACCACACACGTGCACTGGGACGCATGTTTTGAATTTGCACTAGACTTGTGCATGGGACTTATTTTAGTGCGCTCTGATTGGACACTGAGGCGGCGCACGAAACGCAAGCAACACATCTCTCTGAAAAACTCACTTTGAAGAGTGTCAGACAGCTGTAGACAACTGGTGTATTCGAAAAGAGTAGTGGCAGGGCGCTTGTGAGGATATAAGTGAGGTTTATCAAAGAACAATTAGAGACACCAAACAATTATAAAACGTATAATTTATGTAATCCGAATTTAATAGTAATCCTTAACTGAAAAATGTTGGGGCGATTTATTAGTGCAAAAAATTACTTATTTAAGGGCTTCTCGTACTTTTTTAAGAAATGTGGAATACGTATTTGATACTTGAAGGAAGAAAAACAATTTTAGGCAATTTTGTGGGAAACAAATTTAGACATATATTAGTGAGAGCAATTACTTTCATTCTTCTCATTTGTCGTCCATGTTTACAAAACGGGTTGCAAGTTATCTCTTATTTATTTCACACCTCGCAGTTGAAAATTCAGCTCCAAACTCTTTTTTACATTAACCAACTTTCATAAACCTTAGTAATATTCTCACAAGCGTCCTGCCACTACACTTTTCGAATGCACAAGCTGTCTGTCTCTTCAAAGAGAATGTGCCTCAGAGAAATGTGTCCCTTGCGTTTCGTGCGCCGCCTCAGGGAGTTCTAAAATAAGTCCCATGCACAAGTCTAGTGCAACTTCAAAACATGCCGCCGGGACACCGAGTCCCTCCTCTTTGCCCCGAGCATCGGGCCGCTGCCACAACGGGGCCAAGTGCCCGTCTGGGGTGCAGTCCGTGGCGAGGCAAGCGATAACCGTTCGGAGATCGATGTGGCTGAGGGCTGCGCTGCAGCTGCGATGACGCAGTGCGCCGCGGGAGGGAATGGGCGGCGTTGCGATCAGGGCGAAGTGCGGCGGCCGTTCCGCGAACCTCCCCCGTGCCCTTTCACGCAAAAGGCACCGCGAAACGCACACAATGGCGCCGGCTTTTCCGCGGAAGCGAAATCGAGAGAGCCTGCAAATTAAATGCAAAGGTTCGCGCGCACTGGCTGAAATTAATGCGAAATTTAGTCAGAGTTTCATAATATGTGTTTTAAAGCAAATCTCGTGGAATTGATAAAAAGAAATAGTGTGAATTCTAGTAATAATCGCAACATATATCCATATTTTTGAATATAAAATGCGGTTGCAGCATTTGTTTTGAAATATCTCCCTATCGTGATATAATGTTCGTAGAAGGGAAATCAAAAACTGGAATTATATTAGTTGATTTCAATACTTTATTTCATATGCATGTGTAATTCAGTCACTGCATTATATTTTATATCCATTTGTGTTATAAATCAAATTTTAAATTTTTTCATTCTCATGAGTACAGTATTTTCAATAAACAACTTTCAAATTCGATTAAATGTTACATTTTACTAATAGGTAGGAGAGACAAAAGTCTGGAAAAATTTACTATAGCTGTTTGGTACGCCTCTGGATTAGTCCTACACACGAAAGTAGGAAACCCAGAGGTACCTACGCGGAATGTGATTAGTTCCTAGCAAAATTACTTTCTCGAACTCGTGGTGTAGCAAGAATTTGTTTTATCAGTCCTTGATACCGAAAAATCCAATGACGGCAAAGTATCTGTCTGTCCGGCTCCGTCTGCCCAACAATGTCTGTCTGTTCGTCCGTCTGTCTGTCCAAGTTCTCCGCTAGCCTAAGACGATTTTCTCCACAATTGATATTCCCCGATCCATCTGAATGAACTAAAGGCTCTTAGTTCATTCAGAACTTATTTGATTGACAATGCAGAATTGGCCGTTTCATATTGTTATATGTACCATTTCGTTGTTTAGGATATTTTTTATTGCATTTTCTCCTCTCCGCGTTGGATTTGAAATTTTGAATACTAAAATTATGACATAGAATTAAAATAGAGCGACATTACTACCCATAAAAACCTGTCAATGCTTGTGGGAAACAAAAGCAACACGTTTTTAAAGATATTGTACCTATGACTTTTTCGTTCATCATGCACCACTGTGCCAGAGCAATACCACTGGTAATCATCCGTAGCATTTTGGATTGATTGATTGTTCGTGATTCCGGGCGCGTCAACTACTGAGGTCATTAGTCCCGTAAGTGAAGTGCATTGATCATTCCCCGCTGGATGGCGATATCCGGCGCCGACTTACCGTCGACTAGCGCGGTTTTCCCCTCAACCAGGTATCTCCCACCAGCGGGGCACCGCCCCAGCCGGGACAAGCTCTAAGCTCCCGACCGGTCTCCCGGCATGTGTGGTAGTGTAGTGCGTGTTAGTGTAAGGGGAGAGGATAGGACAAGGAATAGGAGGGAAAGATCGCGCGCGGTCCGTGGCCCGTTTGTTAGGGTACTGCTCCGGCATATTGGAGAGGAAAGGGGATTTACCCCGTGACTTCGGCGATGTTCTAACGGCGACACGAGTTGGCTACAATTTGCAGTTAAGATATTTCGACTCTCTCATCAAAGGTACGTCGTATTGTAATTGCACAGTTCATCATGTGTTGCTGTAATTACGCAGCAGGGATTGTCAATTAATTTACGTAACATGTGATGGAACACGCGATTGAAACTTGATCATTCACAAATTGTCCAACAAAACACAAGGAATAGTTTCTGTATTTTAAATCGAATTTTTTTTTAAGTGCACAAGTGTTCTGTCAAATCCCATGCATCAAAACACCAATGCACTCCAATCCAGGTTCCACAATTCTTGGTTTTCATGTATCCTCCGAACCACAGAACAGTTGCCAGAGGTAGATGGCAGCTGGCTAGAGTACATGGCAAGTCCGATAAACTAGCTCACACGAAAGAAAAAAGAAAACTAATACGAGAAGGTCTGTGCTATTCTGTAGCATTACTATTTATGTATTTATAATTCTTTACCTTTCTATCTGTATTTTGTATTAATATTTGCCTATGTGCGATATTAATATTTGCCTATATTATTCAAAAGCCCCTTAGGTTACGTATGTTTTTGCTAGTTATACACACACACACGAAATATAACGAGTAAAATGAAAAAAAAGACACCTTCACCACCGTTCACCAGACAACAAATGTTGGGTCAAAGAGCAGTTTACACACTTTCAATATGGCGACCACGCGTATCATATCAGCGTACGGTTTATAGGTAGCTTTCCTTTCTGTGTAGTAGCTATTCTGTACTTCGAGCAAAGGAAGTGATTCCTTAAAGACAACAATAGACAATGCGGAACACAAAAAGGCACTCCGGCGAATCTCCTCGTGCATTGTCTTCAGCCAAAAGTACTTTCCTGTTCGCGTAATTGCTTCCTTCTTCACTGGAATGCAAAAAGTGTTCAATGAACCAAAGAAAGTAGGTTAAAAAACTTCACCGTTCACAGGAACAGGAAAAGTTTCTAATCGTTAATGAGAGGAAAACTGTGATTGCACATTGTCATTTTACACACATCAAAGACGATTAACCGTTTACTCGTGACATGCCTTCAAACTTCTCTTACCGGTGGCGTGCGGTCTGTGACACCCCAAACGTTTTGGGCAGATTATTTTCGGTAGATTCGTAGGCTTCCGCGGCCGGAGTCATTATGTTCTTGGCTGTCCGGGATGAGCCGCGTCTCATGCTGCTGAGTAGAGAGTAGAGCTGCAGAGCAGTACAGCTCTGAAGAAGGCCACAGCAAGATGGCCGAAACGTCAGCAAAACCGACTGAGACGCGGCTCATCCCGGACAGCCAAGAACATAAAGATTATTTTCGGTGTTCCTTTTCATGTTGACTTGACAAATTGTTTTCATGTTTACAATGTTATAATAAACCAGAAAATAAAGGATTTGTTGTTAATATGTAAAATGAAAAAAACAAGTATATATTACTCGCCGATTCAATTTCTGGCAATAATTTGTTCCATATGTGCCAGTGCAGTGTGAATGAGATAGAGCGGCTGAGACAGAGACACACAGGGACAGCAACAGAGAGAGAGACGGAGAGACAAAGAGAGAGAAAGGAAGATGGAAAGGGAAAGACGGAGATGAAGAGTAGAACAACGTCTGCCGGGTACGGCTAATAATTTATAATAATGAGCAGTTTACTATTATTTACCAAAGAACTCTGTTAAGAATAATTAAGAAAAATAAAGAATAATTAAGATATTGGAATAATTAAAGTTCATGATAAACAATATATCATGTTCCGATTGGAGAAAAAAATCTTCAGAGTAACATATCTCGTTTGTGCGTTATGAAAAGCACTCTCAGGGATCACAAAATGGCGACCCAGGGAGTGTTAAATTGGATTGACTACAGTGACCCCTCATTTCATTACAGTATCACTGTAAGTTCCACGCCATTTTGCAGCACAAATGAGGGTGAACTGAAACGAAAGGTTCATGTTATTTCAGGAGAATACTGATATGAGCAATTTTACTTGTTTCTTTTTATGAATTACTACATTTACTCAAATGTGTACTACTTGCCTTTCTGATATATCGCTGTTCAGTTGAACACCCACATATCGCGGTATTGAAAGATCTAAAGGTATGTGTCTCACCTGTATCTCCGACCCTAAATATTTATTTACATACTTCTGAAGGAACTTCTCAGGTATAAGTCCTGAAAAGTGAACTTCTCAGGTATAAGTCCTGAAAAGTGAACTTCTCAGGTATAAGTCCTGAAAAGTGAACTTCTCAGGTATACGTTCTACACAGTGTTTCAAAAAATGAGGGATGTTCATTTCGTTGCCACTTACGGAAATATCATTGCAGCTCCCGAGAGTTTCCTTACGTGGCTCCAACTGCAGGGTCCCGTTGGCGTGGCGCCGTCCCTCCTCCCTCTCCTCATCCCTCCTCCCTCTCCTCGTCCCTCCTCCCTCTCCTCGTCCCTCCTCCCTCTCCTCGTCCCTCCTCCCTCTCCTCGTCCCTCCTCCCTCTCCTCGTCCCTCCTCCCTCTCCTCGTCCCTCCTCCCTCTCCTCGTCCCTCCTCCCTCTCCTCGTCCCTCCTCCCTCTCCTCGTCCCTCCTCCCTCTCCTCGTCCCTCCTCCCTCTCCTCGTCCCTCCTCTTTGCTGCTCCATTCTCCTTCTCTCTCCATCCCCTCCCTCCTCCATCTTTCTTTCTTCCTCTTTCCTTCTGCATCCTTGCTCTTTCCTCCTCCCTCTCCTCATCCTTCCTTTTTCCTCCCCCTCTTCTTCCCTCGTCCGTCCTCTCTTCTTCGAAGCACCGGAAGTACGCTCATGGTAGTGGAGCCAGAGTTCGGCGATCACTGGAAAATTTATTGGCAGTCTATTTCTGGGAAGACAGAAATGTTGAGAACATCTGCAATGAAGGAGGACGACCCAGAGGTTATTTTCGATGCGGAACTAAGCGCCTTGTATGCATTCCACTCCATGAAGCTGGAGCGTTCCCAGAATAAGAGCAGTAAGCCTAATTCTAAATGTCCCTTAAATCCGTGGGTGGTTGTTCGCGAACATGCTTTCAACAGCTATAGTCAGGAAACCTATGACTGAATCCAACTCATGACTTAATTAAAGTACCCTGAGATGGCAATAGACATGGAATATCAATATGCACGTATACAGATGGCAGTAGCATCGTGTACAAAAAGTCCAAAAGGCAGTGCATTGACAGAACTATCATTTGTACTTAAGTGGTTCATGTGAAAACGTTTCTTACGTGATTATGGCCGCACGACGGGCATAAACAGACTTTGAACGCGGAATGGTTGGAGCTAGACGCATGCGACATTAAATATCGGAAATCGTTACATAATTCAATATTCTGCTTGATTGATTCGTGTTTCCGGGCGCGTCACGTACGTAGGTCATTAGCCCCGTAAGTGTATTGCCTGTTTTTTTTCTCGGGAGGTGGCGATGATCTTTTTCCCGCTGGATGGCGAGATCTGGCGCCGACCTACCATCGAATAGCATCGGTTTTCCCCCTTTTCCAGGTATCTCCCACCAGCGGGGTACCGCCCCAGCCGGGACAAGCTGTAAGCTCCGGACCTGTCTCCCGGCATGTGTGGTAGTGTAGTGCATGTTAATGTAAGTGTGTGTGTGTGTGTAAGAGGAGAGGATAGGACAAGGAAGAGGAAGGAAAGATCGCGCGCGGTCCGTGGCCCGTTTGTTAGCAATATTGTGACATCCGCGTGGTCAGAAACCAAGAAAATACCTAATTTCAGACGTGATCTCTCACAACAGGCCACGCAGATGTCGGCGCGCTTCAATTAATGACAGAGACCGGAGGCGCTTGCGCCCAGTTGCCAGTCCTATCAGGAAAGCGAAGCTGCGTTACATGACCGCACAAATTAATGTGGGACGTACGGAGAACATATCCGATAGCGGCGAAATTTGGCTTTAAAGGGTTACGGCAGAGTTAGTCGAATTAACTATAGCTGTACCGCTCGCAGAAAAACCATCTTGGCCGACGAACCTTTGGTGAAACCTCGGAGGCTTCGCCCACCCCGCGGTAGCTGAGATTTCCCCTCTCGACGACAAGGAAGCGCGGAGGCGGCTAGGAGAGGCGACTGCGAGACGCAGCGATCGCACTAGTCGTCACTCGCCTCATCAGGGAAGAGGAACTCGCACTGCCAGGAGTGTCCAGAAGAAATCATCAATGTAATGGCCCATCACATTATCCTACTACTGGAAACCTTCAAGACAGCTTATTTTCTGTTGATCGTTTGGACAACCGCTACTGTAGCGGCCTTTCGTACGTAAGCAGCCTTTCGTCTGATCCTTCTCACTCATCAGTTTGTTATCGTGAAACTCCAGTTTTGAATTACCGCGCGACCCACGAGAGAAAGACAGAGAGAGATATTCGTTGTGACAAAGAGCGCAGGTAGGCGAGGTAATGTTTCTAGCTTTGGAGGAGGAAGCCACGTTCGGGCATGCGCAGCGGAAGATTTGAGTCTGGTAGAGCTGTAGAGTGCCTTTGTTAATATAACGACATCGCCTTAGCGCCTCACCTGGGCCCGTGACCATATCGATTGGACTCCTAGACGACTGGAAAACCGTGGCTTGATCGGATGAGTCCCGATTTCATTTGATAAGAGCAGACGGTAGGATTTGAGTACGGCGCAGACCCCACAAAGCCATGGACCCAAGTTGTCAACAAGGCACTGTGCAATTCGGTGGTGGGTCTATAATGGTGTGGGCTGTTTCTACATGGAATGGACTGGGTCATCTATATATGTGAGTGTGTATATATAAATATAAATGGATGTTGGTGTATACAGGGTGTCCGGGGAGGAAACGTCGAAACTTCAAAATTAAGCTCTTAAGACAATAAGAGGTAAACTCCGAAACTGTATGACCGAACTCCATGAAAGTTGGCTCTTCTAGGTGTTTTTTCACCTAGAAGGTTTATGTGCGGTTAATTCTGTTGTAACTTCACTACATGGCGCTGTAGAACAAAATTAAATATTTCACATCAAATGCAACTTGCAACACTCGGCAGCATTTTGAATCTATATCGTTAAATGACTCCTAAACGAAGCGTTTTAGGGCATTAAAAACTAAAATTTTGAGGCCAACGGCCTCAAAGAAACATTTTTCAATCGTAATCTACAAGATTAGATCTTCATGAACATTCTATTACATTTTTGCTGTTCCGGCGCTTCTCGATTTAGCCCCACCTGCTCAGAGACGTGCGGAATCTGCCACTAAATGTGAATGAGAGGGACAGAGAGACAGAGACACGCAGAGACAGTCAGAGACAAGGACACAGAACGGAGAGAGAGGGAGGGAGAGACAGAGAGAAAGGGATGTGGAAGGGGAAAGTGATAAAGTGCAGAACAACGTTTGTCGAGTTCCGCTAGTCTAGTCTTAATGAATCGATCGTTGTCTGGAAATGGTTAAATTCAGCTACTTGGAGACCTTGGCAGACGTCCATTGACGTCATGTTCCCAAACAACGACGGAATTTTCATGAATGACAATGCGCCATGGTGCCGGGTCACTAGATTGGTTTGAAGAACATTCTGGACAACTTGAGCTAATGGTTTGGCCACCCAGACCAACATGAATCACGTCAATAATTTATGGGATATAATCGACAGGTCAGTTCGTGCCCAAAATTCTGCATCCGCAACACTTTCGTAATTAGGGATGCTGTAGAGGCGGAATTACGTCATATTTCTGCAAGGGGTACTCGTTTTTTTCGAATAAATATGTCAATACACGTAAATGAAACTATTAAATAAACAAATAAGTCGAAAAAACGTCGGAGGAGAATTCTAGCGGCCGGCTGCTCTGATCGACCGTTTTCAGTGGCTACTCCGACCAATACCTTACGCTCTTTTTAGAAGTATCCTAAATAACAGGTCATGAGTCCTTGGCCCCTTCTCACTCGTCACGGTCATGTGACTCCACTGCCTGTCTGTCTACGGACGTTACGATTCTACCGATTCGATTCCTGAATCCATTCTTTTCATTCGATTCCTGTGGAATCTGTATTCGATTCCCTTGCTTCCGATTCTCGATGGAATCGATTCCAAAAGGCCGAAATTAAATCAAATGAGTGCCTTCGATTTTTTAGAAAGTAATATGCATATCCCTGCGCTTTTGTATTTTTCAGAGTTATTGTTTTTTGCCTTTATTATTCATATAGGTATTAGTTTATTATTAATTTTATAGAAATTCATGTCGTGTTAATTCTACCTCCCACCATACCTTCACCTTCAGCCTCGTACAAGAGGTCAAACCAAACATCTTGCTTCAAATTACATTTCTAATAACTCATTTTTTTAAACTTTCCTTCCTTGATCGCTTTGTTTGAAATTGCGTTTCTTTGAATCCCTTACAATTTCTTTGATTAGTAGTTGATACTGTTGTTGATGTTATATCTATTATATTTTTCGTTTATGTTCTATTAATATATTGAATGGTTCATTGATACATTCTATGTCTTTATTTCAGATTATTGTTTCATCTACAATATTTTTCGGCCACGTAGTTAATTATTATTGTTATTAAAATTTAATTAACACCCGCTTGTGTTTTATTAGATAGTAATTGCTCGATTCGGGTATCGATTACCTTCATTGGATGGTGTCATGGTGGAAATGGTGTTATCAGGAAGTTTTTGCCACCTCGAACGGTAAACATAGTGCTTACCGTTCGAGGCTATATATTTGCCTCTGGTTTGGATGCAAAACTACGGACCTGGATAGCAATAGATGAAGCTTCTACTACTGACGGAAAAGTTATATGTTGCGAAGGAAGTATCAACTTGTGTCTCCAAATGATTTTTAAAACGATTATATTATTTTTTAAATTTGTTTAGTTCTTTTTTTATGAATATAATTTTGTATTATGTAAATGTGATTTTTAATTAGTGAATTTTAATATTACATATTACAGACGATTTTACATATTTATTAGATACTCTTACTGTCTTCATTACAAATTTATGTACATATTTTGACGTTTGTTGCTACAAATTTTTCCGGTCTCTAATCATTTGTCACATCACACGTGAAGTGTACTCACACTTTGCATGTTGAGAAAGGGGAAAAGCATATGTTTCGAACAGAAGTGAATGGCAAAGAGCTGCTTGCAGGTGGCTGCGGAAGTGTGGGCGACACGTGACTTCCGCCAGCTGCGCCTCGCTCGCTTCCGGCGAACAGGGACGCATCTCGCGCCCGCCCAGCTTTCTTCATTCTGCCAAAGAGAAACTACGGAATGATGGAACGATATGACCTAAAACAGGGCTGTCCAACTTTGAGTGAGCCACATCCGCACGCCCGCACCGTCATTTAAGATGCTAGCGCAAACGATTTTACGAACAATAGAAAGCATTATTATACATTACAGTGAATAGTCTATCAGTTATCTCTACAGTATAAGACCTTCAGTACACCACTCATGTTAAGGATTATTTTACATTTGTAATCACAGTTATCTAATTATAAAAAAGCATAATAGAATAACTAAAAAAAACTATTTTGTTGATGCAATAAAATATTTCAAAGCTATCGCCGGCGGCACAAAAAGATCCGGCGGGCCGCCAGTTGGAAAGCCCTGCCCTAACTATTGAGATTACACTGAAACAAATACATATTAGATACGACTTTTATTCAACATACTTAATGATCAATGTGCATACAACGAGAAAATTAATACACCATTAAAGAAAAATAAGATGAATTGTCTAATTGCAGTGTATTGTATTTGGTTGATACAATAAAATTTTTCAAAGCTATCGCGGGCCGCATAAAAAGATCCGGCGAGCCGCCAGGTGGAAAACCCTGACATAAAATGACATTGGGCCATACACACTGAAGAAAGGTCAAGATGCAAACTACGCATAAAATGTTGCTCACGAACAATATGTGAAAAATGCAATGTATCCCTTTGTTTAAACAAAGAAAACAGTTGTTTTAAAACGTTTCTTACAATATAAAGTTCAATGTTGTATTCATGTATTCTTGTATTCATTTTTCTATACATGTATCACATTGTTATTTTTTATATTCAGATATCACATTGTTTCAACAAAAAATTGTTTTACAAAAATGTTGTAAAATAAAGTAAAAGTAAATTAACGAATATGATTAAATTATTTTCCTTCTATTCATTTCTATTTTTGGTGACTCTGTTGTAGGAGAACCAATGATGTCCATCGGGGCCGCTTTAAATTTCCAAAATAAAATATCTTTTTTAAATATTCCTAAGTGAATTTGTTATTAGGATGGTATTTGTAAGCTGTCACTGAGAGCATAGTGCAACTGTAACAGGAGAAACTGTGCAACAGGAGAGCTATAACAGGTGAAAGTGAGAGTCACACCGCAGGCGCATCAGGGAACCGCCCGCGAGGTGCGCCCGCTTCCAAGAAAGCCGCGGTCAAAAATGTGGGTAGCTTATAAAAACGTTGTTAAAAAGGATAGTTTTCAGAATATATCATTGCTACCGAAAAAGATAACAGATGGGTTGATATTGCATTCCAAAATTGACAATTCTTCTAAGTAAGTATGATAAGACTAATTATGAAGTGAATATTTGGCATGCACATTCTGATAATTTTCAAAAATCTTCATTCAATGATTATTTCATTATATTTTTTAGAATATACCCGAATCGGCGCAACACACCTCTAGAGAAAGCAATCTTTGAAGTGTATAACGTTGCATTAGAACATCTTGTCATGCTGTCAATAGTGAATGAAGACCGACAGGATTGTTGGCTATCCCTGTCATATTTACAGCTTTCATATTTCGCATTAGCCTACTTTCAGAAGAAACTTATGCAACACTTCGATTAAACTTTCATTACATTTGAGTCTTTGGCGAACGCACAGACGTCCAGGTCTCGTTATCTTTTTATCATCATTTTGCTTTGTCATTTGTAAGAAGTGGAAGAATAGCCATGTCAGATTTTCACAGAATTATTGCAAGTCATGGTTCTTAATACCGCTCAGAATTCAATTGTAAGACTTCGAGAGTTTAAGAGTTCGATGAACTCGCCTTCTAAATGGAAAAGCAGATGTAGAGTTCTTCGTTCTTTTCATGAAACGAAGAAATGGGTCTTCTAAAAGAAGATTATTAATTTTGCAACACTACAGAAAGTGCTTCTTTCGTCTGTTTAGCAGAAATGTTTTGAGTTCATTTTTCGCAGGAGGCTTTAGGATTCCGAACACGTCCACAACAATGCCCAAGCGGAGAGCGGGCGAAGTCGTCCATTTTATATTCTCCCTATAGAAAAAGCAGTGCAATGCTACAGGAACAATAGGATTTTTTTATAATCGTGTAAGTAGCGTATTACTCTCTCTTATAAGTAGTATAGAGAAGATCACGTTTTGGAAGTCATTGCTAATAAAAAGTTATTTTTTTTCCCAAGAGAATCATTTTATTCATAATTTTATAATACATTTTCTTTACAATTTGTTCTTACTATTAACATTCGATGGATTTTTTGAATGCTACGATCTTACCCTTCGGCAAAATTTTTTAATTATTTACATAGATTTTGTAGGCAGTCGACTCTGGTTATAGTGAACCCGCATGTAGTGAACCCTCGGTTATAGTGAATTTAAGTCACAGGTGTCGTTTCACTTACATTACAAAAAGCATACGAAGAGTCGGTTACAGTGAGCCTGAACCTCGGCTATAGTGAACGTCCGGAAATTAATTGGATCTATGTCATTTGGCGATTAAAAGGGCATTCGGAGTGTGGGATGGTGTTTCAAGAGTGAAAGAGGCATTGGAAGGTGTCAAGACTGCATTACTATACTTAGACACAGAAGACAATCTTGAATCTAGTGTGGAGAGAGCAAGAACTCTGGAGAAGGATCTAATGAAAAATGTACGAAGCAAACAATTCAAAATAATTTTTTTTACGTACAAATAAAGGCATTGACATTTTCATTCGCGCTGTTAATGAATTTTGCGGTATATTAATAAAATCACTGTGGAGAAATTTCATTTAATTTTTACATCGTCGGATATAGTGAAACTCTGATATGTGAACATGTTAGTCCCCAGAAGTTCACTATAACGGAGTCGACTGTATACGGGGCATGGGGCAGAAGTCACGGCAACTTTTTTTTTGTGAGAATATGAGTAGGAGAGGAAAATTTCAAATATACACATGAAAGGACAAGTTATAAACTAAGTGCTTGGACAATAATCAACACACAAAAATTGAATTTATCATATTTATTATGGTATTGGAAATGTCCGTACTCGTTTCATGTTCTAAGACATTTTAGAGAATACGACTTCACAAATTCGAAAAGCATTCCATACCCGTTCTAAAGGTCAGATTAGGTAGACGCTCGATTACCGCACATCTCATTGATCCGCACACTCACAGGTCGTCACGTGCGTTACTGATCACTGGTTGCTGGGCATCTTTGCAGAAACTCTCCTGCGCATCTCGCGGCTGTCCGGTATGGAAGGGCATTATTCCATGAGCATTCCTTTCTTGGTGAACGGCTCTCTTGGAGTATGAGCGC
Source organism: Acheta domesticus (assembly GCA_031308135.1). Lineage (NCBI taxonomy): Eukaryota > Metazoa > Arthropoda > Insecta > Orthoptera > Gryllidae > Acheta > Acheta domesticus. Next base: position 163,764,082 of record JAHLJT010009419.1, read on the forward strand.
TGTTGGAAACCTGTTAACATTCACCTCGCACGGCGGTAGACGGGCAACTGATTTCAAGTTGCTCTCTGTGCTAAAAGAGACACTTGCAGAGCTATCCGCTGATGTAGACATACGCTACGGCACCATTTCTTTCAAGATATGAATAAAATTGTGCGATCCGATAACATTTCTTTTACAAAAAAATTATTTGTCATAACTTCTGTTCCAACCGTCGTATTTCGTGTATCTTGCATCGACTTCTAGCGGCTGGAATCCCTTTCGTCTTGTGGCTACGCCGTTGTTTAGCACGTTCAGCTCGATGTTTGGGGGTGAATATGGGTACTTTTGCTACGTTGTGCTTCTACAACTGTTTGGAATCAGCAATTCATGATGTAGCAACATTAGTGATGCACCATGATGTATTTGTTATAGATCGGTGAGGTTGGAATTGAAAATAGGTAGAATGAGGAAGGGAAGAAAGTGCTCGGTCTTGGTATTGATAAAAAAAACAGGAAAACTACCGCTCAAAGCAGCTGGCAGCTAGAATTCTTCTTCATGCCTTGGTTGAAGTCGATTCTGCAACGAAGCGAGCGTCCAAAACCCGCCACTGATGCACACAAACCCTAAGGAGTTTTTATGGCGTCAATGAAGTAGCGGTTAGCATATCGGATCCTTATACCCAAGTTCGCGGGTTCGATCTAAGCCGTAGATTTTTAAGGGCGAAAAAATACCTTTGTACGCCTTCCTTCAGAGGGGAAGTAAACCCGGCTGTCCCAAGATTTACCGCGTGTAAAACATCCTCAAGCCTAAATGAAGCCTCTGGGCTAAATTCAAATCGCCTATTTCGACGCCCTAGTAATACCTTCTTTCCCTGCCAGTTGGTGAAAGGAGTGTAGCAAAATTTGTGTGGTCAGACGGAAGATCAGGCTTCATGGCATGAGTCTCGCCATGTAAAGTAAGGCAATTAAATTCAACCCTAGAAAGTTCGGTTGTTGAACAATGTTATCGCTTGGCTGTCGCAGCTGTTGGAAAACGAAGTCAATGAAGGGAGAATAGTTTCATTGTTTGTGAAATAATGACGAATCAGCAGAGACTAAACAAGTTCGAAAGGCATCAATATGATGCAGGAACAGTTCATCACCTGCGACGTTCTCTCCCGTTAAAGTGCAGGTTCTCAAAGCATTCGCCCACAGGGGAAATACTGCTTGATTGGTGAGTGATTTCGGCCGCGGCGATTGTCAAGGCCGTTAGCCCTCGGGAGGTGGCGGTGCTCCTCCGCTGGATGGCGAGATTCGGCACCGACCTACAACCGCGAGGCGTTCCCCAACCAGGTATCTCCCACCAGCGGGGCACCGCCCCATCCGGGACAAGCACTCACCTTCCGACCGGTCTCCCGGCATGTGTGGTAGTGTAGTGCATGTTAGTGTGTGAGGATAAGACAAGGAAGAGGAAGGAAAGATCGCGCGCGGTCCGTGGCCCGTTTGTTAGGGTACAGCTCCAGCACGGAAAACTACCGATCAGAGCAGCCGGCCGCTAGAATTCTCTTCCAGACAGCGACAGAACCCGATGTAGCTCTCTAGTGCCGAAAGCCCTGCGTAGGACCTCCCGCACATAGGGAGTGCAGTGACATCCCTCGATGCCCTGAGCCGCTGAGCGGGACTGTGCTCTGGAAGCGCCCCTCTCCTGCAGCAAATGCAACAGAGAAACAGCAGAGCAGCGCTCCGACGACCGGGCGTGTTGAGTGCTTTTGAATTATTTGCATGAGGTCGCTTGATATTTGTACTAGAGATTCATTTTTTTTTTAAATTTAGAGTAAATAGAAGTAATAATAAAGAGAAACATGAAGTACAATACATTTTACGATTATTCAGATCATATTCTCAAATTCAGCAATATTAAGATAAGTTAAACTTGATTTGAAACCTTCAATTGAATTAAATATTTTATAAATTTCGTTCTTGATGCCAAGAAAGTTTTGTAGATTTTGGAGACTGGAACACTCCAGGATAATGTGTGACATTGATAATACTCCTCCACATTTTGGACAGGTGGCCGGGTCAGTTTATTTCAATAGATGTGAGCGGGTGAGGGAAGAATGGCCAATTCTCAATCTCGTGATAATAATAAGCTATTTTCTTCTTAATTTAGTGTTTGAGATATTTGAATCCGTTACACATTTTCTTACATTATGTATATTGGATATTGAAGCCTTCCATCGGAGATCTCATACCCTAATTACCCTAACCTTTTTAAAGTTCTTATACAATCATTTAAAGAACCACGTCTTTGATGGTCGATATTCAATAACTGAGTTGCGTTTTTAGTTGAAAAGTTGGCTTTTTCATTTCCAGTGATTTCCTTATAGGAAGGAGTGTTGATTGTTGCGTCTGAGACAGATGAAGCGAGCCTCGATTGCAGCGCCGTCTGGTGTGGAGTGCGTGCGCCACAATGATATACAGGTGTCCGGGGAGGAAACGTCGAAACTTCGAAAATCAACTCTTGAGACAATTCTAAGCCTATTTTGTCTAATAAACTACGTGGATATTCCGAATGGTTGAGCACTCAAAAATTGGTTTGAAATATTGATTTCTAGGGGAAAATTTGCGTTTTAGATGCATAGAAACATGTAAATTTTTCATTATTTACAAAAAATGAATATATTTGTTCAGAGAGAAGAATTAAGCGAGAAATAAAAAAGCACCCAATTTACACACTTAGAATGCTATTTTGTTTCTCGCTTCATTCTTTTGTCTGAGCAAATATATTCATTTCTTTTGTAAATAATAAACAATTTATATGTTTTTAGAGAGTTTCTATGCTTCTATTCGAAGCTTCTATTTTAGAGTGTTTCGAGCTTATTTTAGAAGTTTCGACGTTTCCTCCCCGGAAATCCTGTATATATACACACTCACATAGTTTGTGCGCCGTGCACTTGCAATTTCCGTGCAGCGGGTGTTGTTCTCCGGCCGCGAAACGTTGGTACAAAACTAATGAGAGCAAGTGAATGACAACGAAGGAGAAAATTAACGGGCTATAATGCGAAGAAAACTAACTTCGCTTCCGTTGTTTTAAACCAGATGTTGAAAATACAGATTGAGCGATACAAAAGAGCAGAAGAGAATTATTGAGAAGCATTGAGAATACAAATGAGCGATACATTAAAATATGTTCTGATTTTAGGGGTTTTACTCGCAATGTAACTATGTTTTTCTTAATTTAATTCATTGCTACACCACCATTTGTATGTTGCATTTGTAGTTGAATACACGCAACCTATCCGTCTGTTTTGAAAAAACTAGGCGTTCGTGATCAAAACTCAGATGCTTTTCGAGATGCTTATGAGTGCAGTAAAACACTAAAATGTACAGTAAAAACACCAAAACGTGCAAAAAATGCATTAAAAAGATCAAACCTTTTCGAAATGGTGTTATGTAGTCTAAAAACTTATTTTATATTTTGGATGTAATAGGTGATTGAACTGTAATGATTTTATTGTTTTATTGCAATTCAGTTTACACTGATTTTTTAAATGAACTATATATGACATTTTAAATATTATAGGGACACAAAAAGAAAGTAGCATAAAAATACCGAAAAGTAAATACAAAAATTGAAAAATTCAAATGTAGATATACTTTCAGAAATAAAAAATAATTGAGTTACAGAATAACTTTTCTGTGTTGATTATAATTTTTAATTACGTAAATTTACAAATTATTTTCAGGAAAATTATATCTTCTATCAACTAATATATGTTTCAGACGGCAAATTTCATTCTACATTTTCACGTGTGTGTGTTCCGAGCCTCACTCTGACGTACGTGTGCACGCACCTAAAGGCGGTCTAAAGCTGCGTTCATTCTCTACCTCGCAGAGCAACATTTGTTCCGAGAAATTCGATGAATTTGAAACGCAATGCAGCTTGCCACTTCTTTGGCGGTGAGGTAAGTTTCTGCAGGCGAGGGAGGGGCAGGGCGGTTGGGGCGAATGGGGAGGTTGGGGCGGGTGGGGCGGGTGGGGCGGGTGGGGCGGGTGGGGCGGGTGGGGCGGGTGGGGCGGGTGGGGCGGGTGGAGCGGGTGGGGCGGGTGGGGCGGAGCGGGGTCGGGACGGGCGGGTCCGGGCAGGACGGGTGGGACGGGCGGGGCGGAGCGGGATCGGGACGGGCGGGTCCGGGCGGGACGGATGGGACGGGTGGGACGGGCGGGGCGGGGCTTGGCGGGGAGGGGCAGGGCGGTGACTAGCGGGGCGGGGAGAGGCGGGGCGGGGACTAGCAGGGCGGGGAGGGGCAGGGCGGGGACTGACGGGGCGGGGGGCTTGGCGGGGCGGAGCGGGGCGGGGCGGGAAGGGGCGGGGGGCTTGGCGGGGAGGGGCGGGGCGGGGTGGGGCGGGGTGGGGTGGGGCGGGGTGGGGCGGGGCGGGCGGAGGGCGATGAGCGGCGCCCGGGGCGTCGCGGCGCTGTCGAAGGGGACCGATCGATCCGCGGCGCCGCGGGCGCTGCGAGCGCGTCCCCGCCCCCGCCCCCGCCCCTCCCGAGCCCCTGGCTCCGGGATCAGCGCGGCGCTCCGCGGCCGCAACGGAGACCCTGCGACTACGCCCCCTCCGGCAAGGGCTGCACGCGGCGGACGGAACGACTCTACGATCATTGATTGATCGGGATTCCGGGCGCGTCAACTACAGAGGTTATTGGTCCCGTAAGTATACTGCGTGCTTTTTTCTCAGGAGGTGGCGATTATCTTTTGGCGCTGGATGACGAGATCCGACGCCGACCTACCGTCGACTAACGGGGTTTCCCTCATCCAGGTATCTCCCACCAGCGGGGCACCGCCCCCAGCCGGGACAAGCTCTCAGCTCCCGGCATGTGGTAGTGTAGTGCATCTTAGTGTAGGTGCGTGTAAGGGGTGAGGATAGGATAAGGAAGAGGAAGGAAAGATCGCATGCTGCCCGTGGCCCGTTTGTTAGGATACTGCTCCGTCATTCGCCTGGTGTTGATCGGAGAAACCACGGAAAACTACCGATCGGAGCAGCCGGCCGCTGGAATTCTCCTCTAGACAGAGACTGAAAGAGCTGAACGCGAGGACCACGGTGGGATATTTGGCCGATTTGGACGGCCAAAATTATTTTTGCTGTTTAATTGCATCTAAATGCGCCACCTTTCACATTCGTGGTTGTGTAGGTGATATGAAACCGTTTTTAATAAGAAAGATAATGTTTTGAACTTTTTATTATTATATAAATCCAACCCCAAGAATAAATCCAACCCCAAGGGATGCCATATTTTTGGGTGCCATATATTTTATTAACAATAACATAAACAAACAAAATATGGGGAATCAGAAATTCAAGAAATAGTAAAGGAAAAGCGTAAAAATCTAATGACATTTTAAAATGAAATAATCTGCTACTACATTTTGTCTTGGATCTTTGATAATAGTGAGTGATCTAGAGTAATATATTTTAACTAATAACTTTGTTAATTTAAATTAAAATTTGAGTTTCCCCTGGAACATAAAATATTACAAAATAGTGATAGAACAGATGATTATAAGAATATGGTTTTTCATCCGAAGATAATTCTTTTTCTTTTGAAGTATACTATAACAAGGATATAATTTCCTATTATAGCTTCGAATTATTTCGTATTGCCTCCTGGAAAGATCAACATTAGCAAAGAAAGCTAGTGCATTGAATGTCATTAGTGGCATTTTCCTATCTTCCTAAACTATGCTTCTTTTTATTTCCCAGCTCGTTTTGCAGAACATGTGATTGCCTTGACTATATTTGAAGCGTCTACAAAGCCTAATGTCACCCGGGTAGCATAAGTCAGTACTTCTGAATTTGTAGTTTGTCGTAAATCTTCTGTTCTTCTTCTCTTGCTTCTCTCATGCATATCTTGAAATCTTTTCTTTGGTCGGCCTGGTCGGTTCACTACTTCAGGTATTTCGAAGGTGTCATTACCTTCATTTCATATGGGCTTTAAAATATGAAAATTTATGCTATATTTCCTTTATTTGTTCGTCAGAATAATTTTATTTAAGTAACAATTATTTTTCTATAAATTCCAATTTTTCACTAATATATTGTAACTTTTGTTGCTGTATCATGTTAAATAACTTTTTTCGAGTCATTTCGTCGATGCCCGAATGCCCTAAGTCGAAATTTGGTGGAAATTAAAAAGTAAATAAATTCATGTCAAAAAATCCGCAAATCGCATTCGTACATAAATGGCTACATATCACGCAAAACCGCGCGAATCCGCGATTGATTTTCACGAAATTGTAAAATAGAAAACGTAACCCCTCCATTGCATCAAAAATTGTAACCCGGAAACCCCCGGAACTACACTAATTTACTTACATTAATTACAATTAGCTTCAATAAAAACTTAAAAGCTCTATCTCAGCTAAAATAATTAATATCTGTACGAAAATACACATAACGTGTGTCAAAGAATACAAAAAACTTTAACAATTTCTCAAAACTCTTGCATTACTATGATAACACAAAATGAAAGGTACACTGACTAGGCGAGGCTACCTGACTCGTACAGTAAGAAAATGTAATTAGTATAAACACTGCAGAATGTATTGAAGCCTACGAGGCACATGCCTACATTTTTCAAACCAGACTACTCTCATAGTTCCACAGCTCCTCCTATTTACACATTTGTCTAGTGGAGGGTCTCAATGCACACATAAAAATGCCCTTCGCTGACGGGAATGCTTCACGACAAAGTTTTTGAGCACTCCCGTGTCGAGCGATAAGCTGCCCTCTACACTCCCCGATTTGTCCTCGCAGCGCACTCTCCGCCGGCCACGCCTGCTCTGTCCACCGCCCCGAGAATGTCACCGGGCGCGTGGAAGGGGTGGGCGGACGGACGGACGGACGGACGGACGGACGGACCGACGGACGGACGGACGGACGGACCGACGGACGGACCGACGGACGGACCGACGGACGGACCGACGGACGGACCGACGGACGGACCGACGGACGGACCGACGGACGGACCGACGGACGGACCGACGGATGGTGGGGGGAGCGAGGGGCGGCGACGGTGGTGGTGTTGGTGGCGGCAGCGGCGCCGGCCCCAGCCCCGGCGGCGGCGGGGGCGGTGGCGATGACGATGGCGATGATGACGATGGCGATGATGACGATGACGATGACGCCCGACGCCGTCATCGGCAGCGGCGGCGGCGGCGTGGCTGAAGCCGCATGGCGGAAGAGGACGTTCCATGCGTAGAGGCGGGGGGAACAATGATTAATTAATTTCTTAATTAAGTAATTTAATTTTTTTAAGTGGGACGCGCGAATTTTGTGTTCGCGCCCCCACAACACACTAGTGCAGCATGGAACTCCCATAATTTGGCGGGAATACCACAAAGAGTGCCCAGGTGGCGGAAGTCACTGCAACTTTATCCGCGCCGAGAAAAATGTGCAAACAACGTGTACATACTTATCTGGTTTATCAGTCTCCATGGTTCCTCACTTCAAAATCGAACCTCAGTACTCGGAATTCACTGTGAGACTGAAGCCCGCACGCGAGTCAAAAACGAACATGCCCACTTCGCGAGTAGACAAGTTCAGACAAGATGCGCCTACCATTAAAATTTGTGCAGCTGGTTATTCCCTGATCTTTTAGCTTTACGATGCTGTATTTCTTACTTATCTAGAGTGAAATTTGCAAAATCGACTTTTGGCCGCCTAAATCGGCCAAATACCCCACCTTGGGACGGTCATGCACGCTTCACCAATGATTCCATTGACCGTTCAAAGGTGAGAAATGTCAAGGTGAGGAAATGGAGTCAACACTGGATGAACTTACAGTGGATTGTTCGCTCATCTAAATTTCATTTCTGACAACCCTCAACGAGCAGGTCTCACAGAACCTTGTGATGTCTTCCTTTGGTAGTCTTTGTTCGGGAACCGAGCGGTGGGGATTGCACTCGCTTTGCTGTGTGCCTTATGCTATCAGAAAGTAGCGCGTGTTTTCCGCAGATTCCCTTGACGACGATGACATTTTTATACAGCGCTGGAGAGAGTTGGTATAACGACATAATCTCTTATTTCTTCAATAAAGACAGTCATTAAACATAAGCGCCTCTCATTATTCATACTAGTGAAACCCGGCAGGCGATCTGTCCATCTCCCTCTTTCCCCTTCCATCTCCCTTTCTGTCTCTCCCTCCCTCTCTCTGTCTCTCCCTGTTCTACTCTCAGTGTGACTATCTGTGTGTGTGTCTGTCTCTGCCTCTCTCTGTCCCTCTCATTCACATTTAGTTGCAGATTCTACACGTCTCTGAGCAGATGAGGTAATATTGAGAAGTGCCCGACCAGCAAGAATATAATAGAATGTTCATGAAGGTCTTATCCTGTAGATTACGGTGTGAGAAACATTTAGTTTTTAATGCCCTACAACGCCTCGTTTAGGAGTTGTTTAACGATGTAGATTCAAAATCCTCCCGAGCGTTGCAGGTTGAATATTTAGTTTTGTTGTACAGCGCCATGTAGTGGAGTTACAACAGAATTAACTGCACATAAACCTTCCGAGTGAAAAAAAATATCTGCTCTGCTACAATCTGCGTTAAAAGTTATACTAGCTAAATCCGTGAGATTATATCGCGCAGAAGGAGAACTGTAGAAAAGTGATCACAGAAAAGACTGCATTGCAATGAATATACACACGTTTTATATCATCTGCTTGTACCATTCTCGATGCTTCGCTGCGTCTGGGCTCCCATCATATCGTCAGGGTACGTTTTCTCGCCATTCTATTACATCCACCATATATCAAAGTAAAATAATACATACTTCATACATCATCAATATTATTATCAAATCAGCGACTTTAGCCAACATGTATACCAATACATCTTATTACTCGTTCATTAGATATTTGCAGACGGCAGAATTACGAACTACTGTTGTTTTGGAAGCGAGACCCCGAACACACATCTGACGATGTACGAATAGTGCCGATGCCAAACAGCATCTGACCAATGGTGAAGCTAGCCGAGGCAGTGCGGAGAGAAGTGCCCGTTTTGTTTTTGAACTGACTGCCTGACTGCAGAAAAATCAAATCCACTTCGGTGCGAGAGAGTGCGTTCTGGCAATAAATTAATTATAAATAATGTATTGAACTATTGTCCGCGAGGAAAATAACTAGTGGTTATTAATACAATTAGAAAGACCTAAGGACAGAGCAGGAGCACAATGGATTTTTTTTGCATCGAGAAAAGAGGCTATTCATAAAAAGGCACGGAAAATATTATTTCTCCTTTGCACATATCAATTACACAATACTTAAGTTCCTGGCCGCTCCTTCTCTGCCATTCCTGCAACGAGCGGGCCTGTATCCCGCCCTCCGCCCTCTATATCATACCCAATCCATCAGTATCTTACTGTGGACGTGCGGTTCTGATTCAGTCGGCGGTGACATTCATGTAACCAGATCGCAACGCTCCATCTGCAAATGTGAAGTTTGTAATACCTCCCAATGAAATGTGGCTAATACTTAACAAATATAGTCAAGATATTGCACAAGCGATGAGTGTACACAAGCAATTTGAACAACACCCTTCCTGAGACTATTTTAAATAATAATTTAGAATGAACATGGAAATGCACTGCGTGCAATAATTACAGAACGAATTACATCGATCTATTACACAACATTCTGTCGATAATAGTACTTAGCATTTCAGTAACATTGGCTAACATGTCCACCAATAAATCTAACCAGCCAATGGAATGTGACTTATACTAAACAAATATACTCGGTCACATATATGGCACAATCGATGAATGTATATCAACAATTTGGACAACTCCCTCCCTGTAAATATTTTAAATAATTATTTGAAGTGTACATGGAAATGTACCATGTGTGATAATTAGAGATGGATACATGAATCCATTATACAACGTTCTGTGGGTAAGACTAATTACCATTTAAGAATTCTCAGCTAACAACTTACAGAGCATTAATAACACAAATTATTCAGCTTATAAGAAAATAAAATAACATACACCTTATCTCTCTCATCAACATCATTATCAAATCAATAAATAAAAGCAATCTGAATAAAACAAAAGAAAAATGTTTGTCTCTTCACATAAAATTTTCAGTGGGGATATTAAACAATTCAGTCATTACGATAAGGTACGTTTTTGACCTTACAGGCCAAAACAAGGTCCATGTATATATTGCAACCGTCCTATCCCCCATTCTTCAATTAATCAATATTAATAAATATTGGTATGTAGCAGCTATGCGATACCACACGGTACGACCGTGACAATTACTATAACACCTAATCTATTCACCCTGATCCCAACTATAATTGCTACAGTAACCGTTTTCCTAATAATATTTACTCAGATTCTCCTATCGAGTGGCCTCGAATTATGATGCTGCCGCCACATAAATTCTTTATTTCTATCAAATCTCTACGGTTATTATATTACGAGGTTGCATAAATTATTTTTAGGTCGTACGTCGTGGCTGGCCCCGTACGGGAAATACCTGTAAACAACGTTCGCTATTGCAGCATGCACAGGTTTTTCTAATACTGAAATAATAACACCTTTTGTCATTAAGGCTAAATGCACCGAAAAAAACTTGTAGGAAAATTCAATAGATCGCAGCACCATCAGCAGGAATTTACTTTACCGATAACGTCTGAACAAATGGTCCGATTTTCGATCTGTAAACGGCATTTGACTCCTGTTTATAATAGAATTTACGCTACGAAGCCCTTTTTCCAAAAAAAACTAGCAGAAACTCGATTTTTAAAATTTTTCTCGTACTTCCGGGAACAATGTCAAAAATGTGGGCTTATAGCGCGATGGCGACACGCTTCCAGAATCCAACGCCGTGTCAAACATGCAAATCGGATAAATAGGAGCGACGGTAAGTGAAATTTCGAAAAACATCTCACCCCACTCCCCCTTCCCCTTCCACGCCGCCGGGACATTGTTGGCCGGCGGCGCGGTCAAGCCGGCACGGGCGAGCCGGGCGGCGGCCGCCGCGGCGCGGCGACGGGCAAGAAGGCTGAACTTTCGGGGGCAGCAAGCCAGACACCCCGTCACTTCGTTGATGCTTCCGTCACTTCGCATCTCAAGATATTTTTTCCCCACATATGAAACTAGTGATGCTGTAATAGGGGTAAACGGTCTCGTATCATCTTTAATAGTAGTATAAAACTATTACCTTATTCACATATTCCAACTTCCTTCGAATACCATCATAAGAATGTCTGAGGTATCACTCAAAACACCGATCCCGCTTTGGTGCTGATTTCAAAAAGAAAAAATCGAACTAATTGCGTAAATATCACCCATATTCCATCTCCTCACATCGTATTTTAGATATATTGTACTTCTAAGATCTTCCATTACCATTTCACTACCGGAAAAAACAAGCGGAGATAACGCAAGAGCTCTTTTATCCTACGATTCGATTTATCATTTCAAAACGGCGTTTGTCACCTTGATAGAATTCACCTGGTTAATCCTTTTTCCAGTAAAATAACCGAATCGAATTTTTAAAACGTTTTCGTACTTTAGGACGAATTGCACATACTTTCTCATAGTAATCTAATATCTTTGGTCTGGGACAGTTTTACCATCTTTCCCCATCTTCTGACATCTTGCTGACATCTATCGCCGCCCAAAATACATTTTTTGGACTTTTCTCATTTTTCAGCTTCTTAATGGTAGATACGAAATATTACTTTTAGGATATTAAAGAAGAGTAAAACTTATCCTATATAGGAATATAGGCGTCCTATATAGGAATTTTCATTGATAAATTTGGAGCCGCTCTTAAGAAAATGGCGTTTATGCGTTACTGTAAATGCGAAAATGGAAGCTTCGGAATTTTCACAAGAATCTTTCGACTTTTCGAACAACTTCATTTGGTGACATTTAAAGCACTTTTACTCACAAATGTAATAATGTATAAAATTTCTGGAAAAGTGAATATTAATGGCGTGAGAGACACTTAAAAATACATTTATTAATTTTTTGAAAAATCAAAAAAATACAGCCAAATTAATTTTATGTTAACTTAAAGAATGCAAATAGCATTCCTACGAAAAGTTTGAAGAAGCAATTTGAGAAAATGGCGTTTGAAAATTTGTGCAAATTCGGAAGTTTCAGTTCATTTTTACAGAAAACATCTGAGTTGTCGAGGAACTTTTAAGACATAATGTAAAGCACATGTACTCGTAAATGTAATAGTAGGGTGTTTTTGCACCCTCGAACGTTACGTACTATCAATCTTCTGCTCATTCGCAGTGCAAGTTTCGCATCACTTTGGTGCATCTGCGCATGCGCAAAAGATCGATAGTACTTAACGTTCGAGGTGGCAAAAGTTCCCTAATATGAACAAATCGCCGTTAAAGAAAATATTTACTAAATGAAAAGCTAGTCAAAGAATTACATTTTTGTAAGTTTTGAAAAAACAAAGGAATAGAGCAATATGGCGTTTATGTCATCTCAGAGTACATTAGGTACTATCCTTTCCAAAAGTTTAAGGAAAAAAGTTGAAGTCGATTTTGAGAAAATCTTGTTCTTGTAATTTTTAAAAATTGCACAAATTGCCCTCAAAACGAAAACTACTAAAAATTTCAAAAAATGTGCATGACCTTATTGAAAGAACTAAGTATGGAGAACAAATATAATTTTAAGGGAAAATCTCTATCTTCAATTTTGTAGTTGTAGGAAGACGCCGAAAAAAAATTCGAACTTTTGCAATTTTCCCAAAATCAGTCAGCAATGAAAATAAGAGCTATGCCACCTTGAGTGTATTTTACTTTATTCTTACAATTAATTTAAGGAAAGTATTTGGAGTAATTTTTGATTGATTTTTAGTGATTTTGGGCGCGTCAACGGCTTTGGTCATTAGTCCCGTAAGTGCAATGCATGTTTATTTCATCGTGAGGTGGAAGAGATGTTGCCCGCTATGCCGATGGCGAGATCCGGCGCTGACCTTCCGTCCACTAGCGGGGCTTCCCAACCAGGTATCTGCCACCAGCGGGGCACCACCCCAGCCGGGACAAGCTCTAAATCACCGACCGATTTACCTGTCGGCTTGCCGGGTTCTTTCTTAACAAGGTATCTCCCACCAGCAGTGCACGGCCCACAGCCGGGACAAGTTCCAATCCTCCCACTGGTCTCCCAGCATATATGGTAGTGTTGTGCAAGTTAGTGTGTGTGTGTGTGTGTGTGTGTGTGAAGATAGGACAAGGAAGAGGAAGGAAATATCGCGCGAGGTCCGTTTGTTAGGGTATTTCTTCGGCATTCGTTTGATGTTGATCGGAGAAACTACGGAAAACTTCCAATCAGAGCAGCCGGTCGCTAGAATTTTCCTCCAGACATCGGTTGAATTCTACATCTAACTGACAAGCTAGTGTTGAAAAATCCTGCCACCGTCGGGACTCGAACCTAGCACCTCTCGGTCAGAGGCATTGCAGTGACATCAGTTGATGCACTGAGCCACCTATCCTGGTTGACATTTTTGAGAAAATGTTGAAAATGTCCCTGGGGCTTAATAAAAAGTATCTCCAAAAATTAATGAATGTTTTTAAAAATCGCAGAACTTCGACTCAGACCAGATCGACAGGGGTTTATTCAGTTGAGCAAAAATTCTACACATAGTTTAGGCGCTAGTGGTGTTCACATACGCCCAGACAGGCAGACACAGACAGATGGACGGACGAACGGACGTTAAAAAGTCAAAACACACATACACCCTTTCGGTATCACCGTATCAGGGGACCCCAAAACGAGTACTTCCGTTAATATCTCGAAATAGATTTTCCGCAGCATTACATAACTTTGAGTAACTAACACGAAAAAGTAACTGGTGGTGCTACAGAATGGCACAGACTTTCCCGTATTAGTTTTCAATTTCCTATAGTCTCAGCCAGCTATTCGGACTTTGTCGTAGTACAATTTACTATTTTGTTGGCATGGGCTAGATTTATGGTCTTGCCCCATCTTGCCACCTGCCATTTAATGCACCCAACTTATTTTTAGTTTTTCTCAATTATTCGCTTTCCTAATGGTAGTTTCAAAATATTGCTTTTAGAATATTAAAGAAGACTGAAACCTTGTCCTTTACGACAATTTTCATTCATAAACTTGATACCGTTTTTAAGAAAAGGGTGTTTAAGCGTCTGTGGCAATGTGAAATATGAAGCCCTTTTTCACAGGAATCTTGAGAATTTTTTTTAAAATTTATTTTAAGATATTTTAAGCTCTTCCATTCACAAATGCAATAATGTTTACAAATCGCTGCAAATGTGCATACAAGGCATGAGAAATATTTAAAAAATACATTTGTGTAAATTTTGAAGAAAAACAACAAAATAATACAACAAAACTTTTTTGTTTCCTTAGACAGTGCATTTCGCACTATACGTACAACAACTTTGAACAAAAAATTTGGAACCTTTTCAGAAAAAATTGGCGTTTGAGCGTTTCTGAAAATGCGAAATTTCGAGTTCATTTCCAAAAAAAATATTTTAGTTTTCGAAAAACTTTAAATGATATAATTTAAAGTACGAGTGCTCATAAATCTAATAATGTGAACAAATCGCCGATAATGTAAATATAAACGACGTGACAAGCTATTCAAAAAGTTTCATTTGTGTTGTTTTCGCAAAAACAAAAGAATAGAGCAAAATGGCGTTTATGTCATCTCTTAAAGTACATTTCGCAATATCCCTACCAATAGTTTAAAGGGAAAAAATGGAGCCGATTTTGAAAAAATCTTGCTTTGTTATCTTTTAAAGTTGCATATATTGCACACAAGATTGCGCCATAACTACAAAAATTGTTTTAAAAAAAATTCATGATCTTAATGAAAGAACTAATTATGTACAACAAATTTCTTAGAAAGGAAAAGTCTCTATCGTCAATATTGTAGTTGTAGGAAACGCCGAAAAAATTCAATCTTTTGCAATTTTCGAAAATTCAGTTATCAGTGAAATCGGACCTAAGCCATGTGTATTTTATTCAATTTTTACGAGAAATATAAAGAAAAAATTTGGAGCCATATTTGAGCAAATTTTTAAAATATCCGGGGGGGGGGTCGTGTAATGTATCTCCAAAAAGTAATGCACGTTTTTGAAAATTGCAGAGCTTCGAATGACAGTAGATCGACAACGGTTTTTTGTTGGTGTTTTTTCCAGTTTGGAAAAATTTGTACGCAGTGTAAACGCTAGTGTTGTTCACATACACCAGAGACACTGACGGACGTTTTTCCGTCAATCAATTTTTCGGTATTAAGGACCCACAAAACATGGATTCTGGCTACACCACGAGTTACAGGAAGTAATTTACTATACAACAACACGATTTATCCACATTTTCATTATCAGGACTCGGCTTTGAGAGTTTTCCTGCGCACGATATAACTTTCTCTTCGTATGAAGATTGAGAAGAGAGATAAAGTAAAATAAATGTTCACAATTTGAAATTCCATTAATAAAATATTAATTATATCGAATTTAAAAGTAACTACTTTTTCTGCCTCCTGTTTTTTTATTTCTTTCTATCAGCAATGAAAACAAAGAGATGCACGTAGAAAACGCAGACACGAACAGAGAATCTTTGAAGTACTCTGTTCGAAATCTTTACGTGCGGCACATAGGAATGTCAGCAATTCTGAATTAGTATTAGACAAAATATGCTCATTGCAAAAATATAAACACATTTAAATAAAAACTATTTTTCAAAATTAATTAAATATATTTCCGGAAATAATTTCAAGAAAATTTGGTAATTTGTGAAAATACCTTAATAATTAGCAAATAATAAATATACTGTTAAGCAGATATTAAATGATCAGCAAAATATGTAAAATACGTAATACAGGACAAAATTTGTAACGAAAAATTTAAATATTTTGTTAGGATTGCACCAGTTCGCCTAAATTACAAAATGAGAACAGTAGACAAAACATATGTAATTACATTAGACCCGGACTTTAGCCATGAGATCGACAAGCAGTACCGCGAAACAGAATTTTGACGTTACTGAAGATCATTTTTTTACATGACTAGAGAAGTCTATTTATCCGATTTCAGTGTATGATATGGCGTTAGATTCAGGGTGCATCTCGCCAGCGCGCTATTTTACCACTTTTTCAAATATGTCCGCAAGTATAAAAACATTTTAAAAATTCGATTCGGTTATTTTACTAGGAAAAGGATTAACCAGGTGAATTCTATCAAGGTGACAAACGCCGTTTTGAAATGATAAATCGAATCGTAGGATAAAAGAGCTCTTGCGTTATCTCCGCTTGTTTTTTCCGGTAGTGAAATGGTAATGGAAGATCTTAGAAGTACAATATATCTAAAATACGATGTGAGGAGATGGAATATGGGTGATATTTACGCAATTAGTTCGATTTTTTCTTTTTGAAATCAGCACCAAAGCGGGATCGGTGTTTTGAGTGATACCTCAGACATTCTTATGATGGTATTCGAAGGAAGATGGAATATGTGAATAAGGTAATAGTTTTATACTACTATTAAAGATGATACGAGACCGTTTACCCCTATTACAGCATCACTAGTTTCATATGTGGGGAAAAAATATCTTGAGATGCGAAGTGACGGAAGCATCAACGAAGTGACGGGGTGTCTGGCTTGCTGCCCCCGAAAGTTCAGCCTTCTTGCCCGTCCCCGCGCCGCGGCGGCCGCCGCCCGGCTCGCCCGTGCCGGCTTGACCGCGCCGCCGGCCAACAATGTCCCGGCGGCGTGGAAGGGGAAGGGGGAGTGGGGTGAGATGTTTTTCGAAATTTCACTTACCGTCGCTCCTATTTATCCGATTTGCATGTTTGACACGGCGTTGGATTCTGGAAGCGTGTCGCCATCGCGCTATAAGCCCACATTTTTGAAATTGTTCCCGGAAGTACGAGAAAAATTTTAAAAATCGAGTTTCTGCTAGTTTTTTGGAAAAAGGGCTTCGTAGCGTAAATTCTATTATAAACAGGAGTCAAATGCCGTTTACAGATCGAAAATCGGACCATTTGTTCAGACGTTATCGGTAAAGTAAAATTCACTAAACTTGGTGCTGCCACGTGGTGGCGACAAATTGAACTAGTGTCGGTACATTTAGCCTTAAAGAAAGAAAGAACTTTAAACCTCGATCTCTTTTGTTTATTTTCTCATTTAACATGGAGCGCTACCGTCCTCTGTTGCCTTCGCTCAATAACAATGCAACAATGTATAATGACATAAATATACTCATGCTTGGCAACATCGTTATCACTTAAATACCATCATATTCAAATGAAACTAATAATCATCAGCTGATTTCTAATTATTTATGCGTTCAGGAATTCCTTTTTTACCAAAAAATAATGTTATCAAAAAATTTTCCCTCGTATGTACGTAATTATAAATTTAACAATAAGAAAATGAGACTAAAATTTTGCATCGCTTTGTTCGGCAACAATTGCATGCATTGTTCTTTTAAAATTTCAATATTTGTCCACCGGTCTTGTCAAAGTTTATTTTAATTTACTTGAGTATTCTCGAAAAACAAATATCTAGTTTGATGATTACGCCACAAATGCGACACTTTCCTTTTGTTGAATTCCGCCGAGACAGCGCCGTTGCCAGCTCGGTCGTCAATTGCGTGCCCACTTGCACGCGCCGATGTATTCGCACGCACCAATCCCGCGTCTGCCGACTTTCTTCATAAGATGTTCTCCACGAAGTCCAAAATTGCTCGATCAACTTCGAAGCACAGAGTCAAAATAAAATGAAAAAACTTCTTCTCTCTTCGATCATTCACTGCATCATTAGCTGTTTTCAATACTCGTTCGGATGTCCATTGCACTGCATCGCTTCATCACAAAAAAATGTAAGTCCAATTTCTCAAAATCTCGAATTCATCCAACATGGATTAGACGTTACTGTCGCCCCTGACGCGAAAGATGTGTTCTTAATATCATGTCGATTCACCACGTCACCTCGTAATAGAAAAATGCCGGCGAATTTCATTCTTGCATTTTCATTGTTGTTTTCCCAATTTTTCTAAAATGCACAATATAAGTTATTCTGACATGACTATGCGTCTATTTATTAACGCTTTTGCCCAATGTTAAAGTTTTTTGGCCCAAACATATATTTTTGATATTTTATACGTCGAAAATGCTAAATTTCTCTGTCGAAATTATACACCAATTCGTCACTTGTTTTGATATTATTAATTTGTAATATTTCTTCAGCTCAGAAATTCAACGTGTTATAAGTCTTTTGGATCTGCTATAGTTTTTATTAAATTCAGACAACGACGATTTACAATGCCTCTCGTTGCCTAATTAAGGTTTCTTCATAACATTTTTATATTTAAGTTATTGCATCTGACACGTCACTGGGACTTTTCTCCAGTCTTCATATTCTAAATTTAAATGAACCCGTCGTCCGATAGTGTTCAAACAAAGACTACAATGTTTATTTATTTACTTTCCAATTAACTGTACGGTCAGATTTCATTTCAAAATTACTGAATCCAATGCATTTCCAAAATCGTCGAAATATGGCTTTCCGCGGCGCGCTGTTCTTCTGTCTTGTTGCTATCGATTCACCTACACGTTGTTTTATTAATTACAGTTTAATAAACATTTATCTTTCTTTCACAATTGTTTTTGGGGAATGTGCCAGACATGAAATCATTACAATATGTGTAAAGATCTTGGCAAATATATAACATGTGAATATTCATGGAAATGCAGTATTGGTTCAGCTAGTATATAAGAAAGTTCATGGTGATAATCGTCAACTGGTGATAATCGTTTATCGTAATATCATTAGTAGTAACAATTACAATCCTTTTAAGAACGCAATTATGCACGTTCTCTAAGCAAGCACGGCCATGTTGTTCTTCCATTTCCCGCCAAATTGCGAAGATGCTCAAGACGCCATCTTCTCGTTTCCATTCCAACCGAGGACTTGAAACAACGCAAATTTCGTAGCTTTTTGTTAATAAAGGAAAGATGCGATCTATTAAATATTTTATTCTCTCCACTCCTAATTTGTTTTCTCTTTTTTTGGTACCTGTGGTACCTCGTTTGTTTGAAACCGATCACTGGGAGACGAATAGAAGGGCAACCAAAATCATCCTTTTTACAGATTTAATATACAAGATAGCAACTCTCTGCAGTCTAAATTACTCTACAGTGGAAAACTACCATTATGAAAAATTCAGATATACAAAAGCGAATTTATTTACTAAGGATGGATTTAAATAATCCAAAACAACGTTTGTAAAATGCTTGTCAGAAGATTTCCACGAGTAATTTTATGACTATTTCACTCACGTCTATCCATGTAAGTAGCCAATGCTAAGCAAGAATATATTCAAAACTAGTGGTGCTACAGAATGGCACAGACTTTCCCGTATGAGTTTTCTATTCCCTTAGGTCTGCGCTAGCTATTCGGAATTGCCACATACTCTTGCCTGCTGTCATTTATCGCCGCCCGAAGTACATTTTTTGGACATTTTCTCAATTTTTCGGTTACATAAAATCGTAGAACGGAAATATTATTTTAAGAATACCGAAGAACAGTAAAACCTCGTCCCAAATGGCAATTATCTTTGATACATTTGGAGCCATTTTTAAGAAAATGGCGTTTAAGAGCTACTGTTAATTCGAAATTTGAAGCTCATTTTTACAGTAAATTTGAGTTTTCGAAAAACTTCATTAGAAGACACAGCAAACTTCATTAGAAGCCAACGTAATTTACTCTATTAACCGTCCAACATTCACTACGCCGCCTCCAAGTCAAACCTCCACTTCGCTAATGGAACTAATGCCCTTAGTAGTTGACGAAAAAGTATTTTGTATCTTCATATAATATCGTAAGTAAATTTAACATTTCTCAATTGACTAGACCGAATTGAACTGCTTCTCTCACTGTGTTCTCGAGAGAATACAAAACTGTCAACGAAGTGATTCTTTGGTCATGTAGGTCGCTTGTGGAACGATTCAGCTGAACTGAACGGGCCCCAGACGTCTCGATTAAGCTATATGGTTTCACGCAGCCACCCCTCCGTGCTGTGTTGTGGCCGGAGGCAAGCATTGTACGGCCTCGAGCGCCGCGTGACGGAGCGGGGCGTGGCGGAGAGTGCCAGGGCGGGGTGTCGGGGCGGGGACGGGCGAGGCGTGGCGGTGTGGAGCGTGGCATGGCGGGGAGGGCCGAGGCGATACGGGGCGAGGCAGGGCGTGTGGGGCGGGGAGGGGAGGGGCAGGGCGAGATGGAGCGATGCGGGGCGGGGCGGGGCGGGGCGTGGGGGGGCGAGGCGTGGCGATGCGGGGCGAGGCGTAGCGATGCGCGGCAATTTTCTTAATTTTTCGGTTTCCTAATGGTAGAACGGAAATATTCATTTTAGAATATTAAAGAACACAAAAACCTAGTCCTAAATGGAAATTTTCTTCTAAACATTTTGTGCTTTTTTAAAGAAAATGGCGTTTTAGCGCCACTAAAAATGCGAAATTTGAAGCTCTTCGGCGCCTAAATCATACATACGATTTCTTCCAAAATGGATATTCCCAGATCGATCTGGTTTGAGTCAAAGCTTTGATATTTTCAAAAAGATTCTTCAAAATTTGGGGTACTTTACATGAATCTGCCCGGACATTTTCAAAGTTTTCTCAAAAACGGCTCCAAATTTTTTCTTTAAATTTCTTGTAAGAACAGAGTAAAATGCACTTATTAAGGTGGAATAGGTCCTATTTTCACGGATAACTATAAATTTTCGAAAATTGTAAAAGTCTCATTTTTTTCCGGCGTCTTTCTCCAACTACAAAATTGAAGATAGAGACTTTTCCTTCAAATAAAATGTGTTCTCCAAAGTGGGTTCTTTGTTTAATTGTTACATTGTTTTAAAAATTTTAGTAGTTTTCGCGCAATATTGCGTGCAATATGTGCAATTTTAAAAAATTACAAAAACTAGATTTTCTCAAAAACGGCTCCAAATTTTTTCTTTAAACTTTTGGTAGGGATAGTGGTAAATGTACTCTCTCAGATGACATAAAATTTATATTGCTGTATTCTATTGTGTTTTAAAAATTGAAAAAAATGTAATTTTTTGACTTATCTTCTACGTCCATAATATTTACACTAGCGGGGCTTTGTTCCCGTTAATATATTTATGAGTACATTTGCTTTAAATAATGTCAAGTAAAGTTTCTCTAAAACACAACCATTTTCTGTGAAAACTAGCTCAAAATTGCGCATTTTCAGAAACGCTCAAACGCCATTTTCTCATAAATGGCTAGAAAAAATGTTTTCAATTTTTTCAATAGGATAGTGCTAAATTCACTCTTTATTATGACGTAAGGTTTATTTTGAGCTTTTTTTAAGTTACACAAATGCAATTTCTTTAAAGGTCTCTCACATCTTTAATATGCACATTACCAGCAATTTGTATAGATTATTATATTTGTGAGTGTATGTGCTTCGCATGACTTCAAATTAAGTATTTTGAAAACTCAGACATTTTCAGTGAAAAAGAGCTTCAAACTTCGTATTTTTAGTAGAGCTAAAACGCCATTTTCTTTAAAAGGCACAAAATGTTTCAGAGAAACTTGCCATTTATGACTAGGTTTTTGTGTTCTTTAATATTCTGAAATTAATGTTTCCGTTCTACCAATAGGAAACCGAAAAATTAAGAAAATGACAAAAAAATGTACTTTTGGCGGTAATAGATGGCAAGAAAGAGTTTGCGGCAATTCCGAATAGCTAGCGAAGACCCAAGGAAATAGAAAACTAATACGGGAAAGTCTGTGCCATTCTGTAGCACCACTAGTTTTTTAAAGTTCTCTCATACCGTTAAAATGCATATTTCAATTTTTTCTTAAAAATCGCACAACGTTTTTTGATTAAATAGGGACCTGAGATAACTTCAAGGAAACTTAAGAGAATGGTGGAGGGTTTCGTGTTCATTGAAATGCCTGATTTTGCAAAATTTTTAAAAATAAAAAAAAATTGGTGTATTTCTACAACTACAATTGTGAAGACACGATTGTTTTTCTTAATGAAATATGCTCATCAAAAACATATCTTCAAATAAGGTAATGTTGAATTTTTTGAAAATATGAGTAGTTTTTCTATAAGTTCCTGACAAACATAATAGCCCGTTCGGAATTGACTGCGCTTCGTTTTTTTTAGAACTACAATTTTAAAAATACAATTAAATGTATTGATCTCTCAATTAAATGTATTGATCAAAACTACATCTTTAAATAAGGTCATGCTTAATTTTTTCAAAATACGAGTACTTTTTCTATAATTTTGTGACAAACAATAGCCCGCTGTAAATTTACTGCGCTTCGGACAGCTGGATGCGTCGTAAATTAGAATTTTCAATTTTGTATATTATTTCTTTGTTCGTTTTTTACATTCGATCTTTTGGTATACATTTACACATTAATATTTCAAAAATTGTTTATTTTGAAATAAAAAGTAAAAAAATTATATTTCTCAGAATAGCGACAATGCCGAGTCTGCAACTATGGAATTCACTTTACGCTCGCGAATATTTGTGACTTCCGCTCGTGATTGTTGTGACTTGATGGAGCTGTATGAAAAGGAGTTATAATTGTCTAATTTATGTTGATATTTGCATGAAAATATTTAGTTTTCGCACCAAATGCTGTACCATTTGTAGTGAGTAGAGTATTTGTTGCATGGTTTTAAAGTACTCTTCTCTATTCATTGCCCTATGGAATGCATTTCTATATTGTCTAGAGTATCAGGCTTCTTTTTCCAATTCAGGTTTACAAAACTTTTGTATTCTATTTTTGTGCAGTTGTAGAATTCACATACTCGTAGTTCTGACAACACTGCTATGGACACAGTGAGTTGTACGCTTCTTGGTTGAGTTGGTGGTTTTCAAATAATAGCTAAGATGTTAGTAGCGCATAAAGTGCAACATTTCATTACTACGTAGCTGTTTCTTCTAACAGGGGAAATAGCACCACTAGTTTCGTTCTTCCAGAAAGTGGTCATTCATAGGTGCAGTTACTTACGGAGCGACACTTAGGAAAAAGCATGATCAGTTTTGTATTAGCTTTCAATCTTTGTACACTAGATATGAATAAAAGGTCTCAGAAAAATATTAATTCACAAATGACCATGAATAGACAGGCAATTTTTGTGCACTAAGCCTTCGAAATGTAAAAAGTACATAGAGACAAACGGTGGGGATTGTTAATAAACTTGTCAATCATGCCTTGCAACCATCCATCCCAAGATTATAGAGCGATTTTTCTAACTCTGTCCCACAAGCCCCTACGGAATATCACATGGAATTTCGGGTTTTCTCGGTCATACAGCTAGAAGTCGCATGATCGCAAGCACTGCTTGATACGGTCAATACCATGCGACATCTGGCGGCACGACTGGGAACGTCGCGAAATACTGTTACACATTACGTGAAGAAGGGCCTTGAGGGGCAACGTTAGAAAAATCGTGGTATAATAATTGTCCTTACAAATTTAATGAGAACATTCAGCAACGTACGTTACTTACTAAAACATTATCATATACGAGACTGAATTTAACCTGACTTAAATGCTATTGTACATACCAGGGGGTTGTCACTTGGTAGGCCTTTCCTTCTCACTATTCCAGCGTAGTGGTGGGGGCTGTGAGTAGGGGGGAGGGGGCCGAGTGTAGGGATGGGGATCCGCCATCTCGGACCCAGGTTCAGCGATAGACCATGACATTGGTACAGCGACCAATAGATAGCGACATTAAGGATTGCTCCAAAAGGACCCTGAAAGGATGGTTGAAAGTGAATGTATGTAGACACGTTTTTGGCCAAGCATTAAAAATACAGACGTGTAGTACATTTTCGGCACGTTTTTTAAGACAAAGTAATATTTGTTGTATTGTACACTTTTGAAAAATCTTCAGTCATTGAAGACAAATATTGAGCCACTGGAATTAATCCAAAAATTGGTTTCACAAGAACCTTCCCTCAGAAGCTCAACATCGTATAAAATCCCCCGGCTTGCCGGGCGGATAAAAGTAATGGAATCTCCGGATATGGAGAGTGAAGAAATAGAATGGCAAGATGTGGTCAATATGCGTACAACCGCAAGAAGAAAAAGACCACTTGAAGATAAAAAAGAAGATGACAGTGTGAGTGTGAAGAAAAAAACTGAAGATGAGACCGTAGGCGGATGGGATATAAGTCTTGAAGGATACTCCGATAAAAGTGTTGGTCCATTTGGTATTTGGGTAAAAAGTAAAAATGGCTCGTCAAGTAGTTTCTGCATTTATAAAATCGGTAAGATCGCAATGGAGAAATATCGTTCTATTCACGAAATAAGAAAAGAAGGTCGTGGTAAAGGAGTGATGATATTCGAAAATAGAGAAGAAGCTAATCAGGCTTTAAGCGATAACATCTTCGAAGAGCGAGGTTTCATCATTTTCATTCCTGAATTTAGAAAGGTAAGGAAAGGTGTGTTGAGAGGTATACCGGTGGATATAAGTTCAGAGACTTTAATGAAAGATATTGTATCTTCAGCTGAAATAGAGTTACTAAACTTAACAAAAGAGATCCATATAGCAAAGAAAACAAATGGATTCCCACAACATCAGTAATAATTCATTTTGAAGGGGAAGTATTGCCAAAGGAGATATCTCTTTATTTAGTAAAATCCAGAGTAGAACCATTTGTTAAGAGACCATTGCAATGCTTCAATTGTTTTAGATTTGGGCTCATGGCCAAAGATTGTCGAGATAAGAAGCATTGTAGAGTTTGTGGAGAAACAAATCATGAGAAATGTGAATTGGAAGTACCCAAATGTTCCAATTGCAAAGGAATGCATCAATCTGCTGATAGATCTTGCCCAATATACGAGAAATTCAAACTCGTCTATGAAAAGATGGCGTTTGAAAACATCTCCTATGCTGAAGCTAGGAAAAAAGTCTTTGGTGTAAGAATTCCAAGGAGAGTAAAAGATGATTTTCCTGCTATGGAGGAAACACGACGAAAACGATTTGTCGAATCCTACAGCAATGCAGTGAGAATAAATGAGACTACGCCAAAATTTTAAATTGCTACTGAGAACGCAATTGCTTTAAGAGATACAAGGAGTCAAGCTGAAAAGAAGAATGTAAATGAAGATGAAATTTCAAATAATACGGGAAGTTTCGTTCAATCTCCAATGCAGAAAAGTTCATCAAAGGAAGCAAGTAGCAAGATAAAGAATGGCAACGGTGATCCCACGTGTCTTCCAGCTGAAATTCAAATAAAAGTTCAAAGTAATAAACGATTTAGTAAAGTCACGGATGAATCAAGAAAAATATTATCTGCAAAAGACAATAGAGGTACGGCTAAAAATCATAATTTGAAAAAAGTAGAAATAAGTAGAAATGTTAATTAATATTGATATTGTATCTGTAACACAATTTTATTTTTAATGGTTAATAATTTAAAAATGTTACAATGTAATTGTCGCAGTATTCGTAACAAATTTGATTTTCAAATTAAAACACAAAAATACGATTTAATTTTGCTTGTTGAAACTTCACTTAAAGAAGATGATATTTTCAATTTGAGAGGGTTCACCACAGTAAGATTTGATAGACTTAATAAGAAAGGAGGGGGTATTGCTATATTAGTTAAAGAGGGTATACTTTTTGACAAAATTATTTTAAATTTTGCTGGTCAATCATTGGAAACCGGTTCGATTGTGATTGATACTGATTTTGGAGAAACATTAATTACAGTCTGTTATAGACGTAACGAGTTTAACATTAATTTACAAGAATGGACCAGTTTTTTAAATTCCCTTGTACAAGCCAATTCTCTTGTACAAGCCTGCTATCGCCCCCCAAACCCCCCATTTTAATAAGAACAAACCAACTCATCTGTTTTTTAAACCAATTCTACTTAATATGTTAAAGAAAATGGAATTTTAAAAGAAAAAATCCACTCACACAGTCGTAGAAATTATAAAATTTTAATAGTATTACCACTACCATAGTAATACTGAAAATTAGTATAGTGTCTCGGCACAAATTACACCCTCATAACACGAGAAAACGTCAAGCTTGTTTCTGAAAAAAAAACAACCTACTTTTTACGAACTGAAGCTTAAAAAATTAATAATAAAAAATAACTTGTTAAGCTAATAAAATAAATACAAATATTTAAAATAAATTCTATTTCACAAACACATACTACTTGCACGTTTATTATTGGGAGACTATCACCTCTCAAATCCTCCATTTTAATACTAAAAACAAACTCGTCTACTTTTTAAAGCAAATACTACATAAAAGGTTAATCATAAATAAATCCTGCATTTACATCTTCCATCACGGTAGAAACACAAAATCTATTAAAAGATGTCTTGAAATACGAAAAAACACGAAATACCACTTTTCTCCTGTACATACGTGACACACACGTCGAGACGCAAGGAACCCCACTTTCTGACACCACTGAATAGCATTTAAACTTCCCGCTCGGCGCAATTCATAAAAAAATCCTGCGTTCACTCCTTCCATCACGGCACGGTGTAAGAGATATAGGTGTGTTCACTCCCAGTGTAAAACTGAAGCTAATATGAGGCTAGTTCCCACAGCTCTCGCTAGATAAGCGCTGCGAACGACTTGGGCATTTTTTGGGACAAGATGGCTTGTATTGATAGCACGGTGAACAGTTGACTTGACTGATCTCTTCGTAGTAAAAACTTTATTCCGGAGTATGAAGTAAATTTAGAAGTTTCCAAAGACATCGAAAATCAAGATATTAAAAAGAAATAGGTTGAAAGAAAAGGAGAAAATTAAATGACAATGATTATATTGCGTCAAGAATTTCAACAATGAAAATGTTATACGAAATGTGGTAAGTACATATACCAATTATTCACCTTACACTATCAGTTAACTATCAAATAGATACACAATCATTGTAAAATCATACACAATTAATATTGGAGAGATAAACAACCAAACTAGTATAGTAATTATTTACACGCTAACTCGGAAAAAAATTCCAAGACTTAAATTGTGCAATCAAAGAATATAATGCAGAATGCAAATTAAAAATTGCAAAATTTGCATGCTAAAAACTAAAAATGGAACATAATCCAAATCGATTTGCAGGTGATGTTTCTAGAAATGTTTACAATGGTAAACATGCCTTTGATATGAGTTTTCAAAAATATTAAAAAATTAATAAGATAATTTGTTTAGGATATGATTTACCTGAAGATAGAGTTTGTTATAATTAAAATGGTAATTTTAAGATTAATAAATGAAATAATTTATTTGTTTATTTTATTATTTTTCATTCTTGTTTAATTTTGTTGAACTTTCAGTGGTTATGTTGGGCAAAGACACAGAGACTGTCATAGGAACACCATGCCTGTTCATCAAACATATCTGACGACTGTGATCCTCATACAGAACTTTATTGGTATGGTAAATGTGTATCTTGCTTATTGTGTACTATTTTTTAATTAATATTAATTATTGATTTTTTCTAATTATATGAAATTACAAACGTCATGAAGTGTAAGTGACTACCTAATTATTAAAAGTATACTTTTAAAACTTTTTAAATTTCAGAAGATGATTATGAAACAATTTTGAGGGAAGCAACTGTAATTCATGAAGATAATTAATTGAATGTATCCAAAGGGTGTCAGACAAACTTGTTGATGTTTGAAAAAATATTTGAGGATAAACAAATGGTTAGTCTTCGTCGAAAATCATAGGACATGATTGTGAAATGTGAACCAGAGAATGTGTTTTTTGCACAAATTGTTCACCAAATTTGATTATAAAAAGGTAACTGATGTTATTTCAATGTAGGCATAGAGGTTCTGTTTATAAATATTCTAGTAATGGATTATTCATGGTGGTGATATTATGTGCAGTGGTTCTAAAAAATACCTTCAAGAATGACCTTCATTTTTCTTTCTTGAAATTAATTTTATGTTTTTGAAGCCATGTTGCATTTCACTTGATAACATGGTGCGAAGTGAAAGGATGTGGTTGTTAGGTTTTCATAGACGTTAATAGAGAGAACGCAATTCAGATAAAAGAGAACTGTGTAAACCGTTTCATGAATAGAATGGAAACTTTTTCACAGTAAAATTTAGGATTGTAGGAAAATGCAAGTACATTTCAAGTGAAAGAAATATTAAAACTACAAAAACAATTTGTTAAAACTATAGCACTATTGGGTTATGCGTTTTGCATAAAAATACTTTCAATAACATAAAATTCTTGCCTTCCGGTGTTTATCAACACCCAGAACCATGATATTTTCAATTGAAACACAACGTGGCCCACTTCTATTCACCACCGTAGCACTACAAATAGACAATAACACAATCATAACTATGTGTGAGAAAAGCTGTACATAAGCAGAAATTAAGATAAGATGTAATGAAAAGTTACAAGAATAGAATAACGCTTTTCTCAAAAGTAAATTCTTCTTCTTCATAAATGCATAGTCAAAGCAATTTTACAGTGAATGGTTTGCATATATCCAACAGCATTTCGAAATTTAAGTACAGGAAAATGAATGTTAATAATGATAATTCCGCAATGAATGAAAAATGTATATATAAGTTACTTATTTAACATTTATGCACATTAATATATTTAGGAAATTAAGAATGTATGTAAACTGTACATGTATACTGTTTGTAAGTAGGTTATGTGATTTTGAGAATTGTAAGTCATAAAACTGCAATTATTTCAGAAAATAATACGTACAAATTGAATATTATTAATATTGAAATAAAGAATTGAGTTGAATTATAATACACTACATTTTTTAATTTGTAAAATATTACTAGAAAATTATAATTGACACTGAAATTGTTTTTCAGTGAGGGTCAGTGATAAATATACTGTTGCAAAGAACAAACCTGTTGATTGCTGAGCAACGTGATTGTCAAATGAATGGTAAATCACTGTTTAAGTGATATTCTTAAATGTATTCGCTATTGTTTTTTTGTTGTTATAACTCCAACTCTTGTTTTTAAATGGAAATCCTCATTCTCTGGTACTTACATCATATAACTGCAAATATGCATGGCTCTCGCTACAAAACATTTCAAATCAATTAACATCCACTGTCAGCCTGTATAATAGGTCTTAAAAAATCCCGATACATTTACAGTAGCGGTTCCCCAATTATGTGTATTCAGTGACGGTTATAGCTTTCTTGCAACGAAAACACCAGAAAATACTAAATGCGCGAGACGCCATCATGAATGCCCATCGTGCGCACCGTACGGACAAGCGAGGAACTAGCCTCAAACTGGCTTCACAAATGTTGCCCAAAAGGCGGCTAGTTGACACACCTATATATCTTACACCGTGATCACGGTAGACGTACAAAATCTATTCAAAGAGGTCTTGAAATGCTATAAGACACACAATTCCACGAGCAAAATAATTTGTAGTGCGAACAGTTATTAATCGCATTCAATAGTGCCAGTAAATAATTTTGTTATTATGGGAACAACTGAAAGTGACATTACTAGAAGGCTTTTTAAAATCTAAAAACATTTCTATACTAATATTTGAGTTCAAATCAGCTTAGAAACAAGTTTAGTTCAACAAAAACAAGTGTAGTGAATTGTAATTTTCAATGTGAAGTGAAGTTGTTTTAAAAGTGTCGTGATGAAGAAATTTTTCGTAAAATATGAAATTGGTCATTTCTTGTATATTTATGTTTTGACCCATCAAAGCTAATCAACCCGAAGATAATTCACTTATTTATCGCCACCTCTGAAGTGAACCGTAAGTGAACCGTGGCGGGCGATTCACGAGAGTAAGTGATTCACAAAAGGAACCAAATGAACCGTGCCACCCCCCTAAACCCTGGTTCAACCATAGAGGAGAGATATACTAGAGTGCGCACCGAGCTGCGCAGAAGGCCCGGCCGGGTATCAACATCTCTCGCGCCAGTGTCACGTGACTTTGGGACAGCTAGGTGGCATCTACAAGAACACCCGTCTCGCATTAAATGATTTATTTTTATACGTACTTAAGATGTTTCATTCCAGCATTATTTTCTCATTTATTAATCAACCCTAAAAATGTTCCTTATAGCAGAAAAGTGAATTTAAGTTTCTCTGCTCTATTTGCTCAAGTACATGAAAATTACTATTTTTGTTCAACTTGACACTTTCAACCGCATACTCCGCTAAAACTGTTTTACAAGTGCAATTACATAGGAATATAAATAAGAAATATTTGTAAAATAAATTAACTCCATGGGATGCATTAATCCAAATTTCTATTACTCAATGTTAGACATTCTACTATTGAAGATTCACATCAGTGTCATTTATAATAGCAAGTTATCAAAATATTTCAAGGATTTATAGAGGGAAAAAGGCTTTTACCTTTGATTTATATTTTGATTTATTTAGTCAAAAACAGTAAAAAATGTATGTGATATATGGGGGAAAAGTTCTTCACTCATTTTCATGAGCTTCAAAAGCTCTTCCCAATATTTTAACTATAACATTAGACATTTTCCCTCCCAAGTTATATAAAACCTATTTGCATTGATAAACAAACTACATGTTTTATTTTTTTCTTTGTATTACTAAGAATAGTAACATGCCACTGGCTTTACTCCTACCACTACTAGCAAGTAAGCTCAAGAAAACGTGGGCGTAGTGAAGCTACATTTATGTCCAAAAGGGGACATCTTAGCATTTGCTCAATGGATCAGTAAAAATTGGACAAAGACCTGATTGAAATGGGGGTCTTTGACCTGAAAGCAGAAATACATATTTTTCAAAGAATTTACTAATAAAAATCAACTACAATCATACAAATTACTAACACTAACATATTATAAATACAACTTACACCAGTAAAAACACATAGAATTAATGCCCTCTAAATAAAATCATTTTGTTGTTAACTGATCCATACTATTTTTTTGTTAATTTGGATGTGCTCTCTTCCTACATGTTTTAATCTTATGTCAATATATTTAAACAATATTGCCTTTATTAAATACATCCTATGATTCATTATGGCCTCTTGACCAATAACATGATATGTTAAATTACTAAAAACAGAACTATTCACAAATTCTCTCAGACATCTATTTACAATTGTACTACATGCTGCCTTTTTAAAAATGTCAACTCTCACCTGAAGTATTCTTATTTCTGCCTCTGCTCTTTTGCAGATTTTTATAACATCTGCAGAAGGGTATTTCAGTCAATAATTATCTTTCCTCTGAATGAAGGAATATGATCTTTCATCAGTATCAGTCCGGCAAAGAACTAGCTTACAGTCCACATAAGCAAGAGACTTTTCTTGCAACTTTGTAACTAAAAATCCTCCAATATAAGTTACAATGTCCACATCATAGGGAGACAATCTAGTTTCAAGATTGTGTACTGATGGCAAGTACATATGGTCAGTTCGTACCTCACTGCCCAGTTCAGGATCATTTACTTGTGGCACACTTGCATACTGGCGTGAACTGACATTTAACACAGTTGTTTCATCCCGTAGAACACAATTTGCAAAGTTAAATTATTATTGCACTTCTTGAAAAGAAAAAGAATTTTGGATCGTAAGCAGTGAACAATATCCACAACGTCCCAAAATAATTACGCTGTAGCACCACAAACAGCACGAAAAGCTACATACAGCACAGCTGCCGGTGTCCCAAAGTCACGTGACTTACGACCACCTCATGTTGAAACCTGCGCAGTAGGCACACGCGCACTCTAGTTGTATCTCTCCTCTATGGGTTCAACCAAATAATATTCCTGAAAAGGAAGTTCTGAAGTGTACTTTTCTTGCAATCTAGTAGTACAAATATTTCCGCACCATTATATCACATGCACAAGAGAAGTGAAATCTCAAAAATATTAATTTTAGAATTATGAAGAAATATGTTAAGAACATTGTAAACATTTCCTATAACAGTGTCATACAATTGTACAAAGCTGTTCATAATCAATACCAGTGGAGAAAAATATTTTCTCTTTGGATTAAAAATTAACGGCACCATTATGTGAACGTTCTCCAGTTGGCACAGTTACAAGAATAATAGTGAGTAAAATGACCCAAGAACAAGTTAGCCAATGTTTGTGAAAGTAATAGAAATAATTTGTACTTCATTAATCAACAATAATGCTCCCAATTTAGTTTCGCATTAATGAGTCAAAAATCATTCATATGACTGAACAGACAATACATGAAAGTTTTCTTAAATTAAAATTTATTCCAAACATCTTACTAGCTGTGCTTTTGGACAAATATTGCATGTAATAACTGAATGTAAGTGAAATCTACCAAGTCCAAAAGTTATCCAACTTGGACATAAGTTTCACTTTTATACAGATGATATGTACTAGTGGTGGTATATTGAGGATGGTTTTGCGTTACTTCTTCTGATTTTGATATTTACATAATGTTAATGCCCGAGAAAATTATCTGAAATATGTACAGAATAAGAATCTTTCAAAAAATTGCAATTTAAAGAATAACTGTTTCATTATAAATGGTGCTGTTAATTTTTAATCCAAAGAGAAAATATTTTTCCCCACTGGTATTGACTACGAACAGCTCTTTGTACAATTGCACAACACTTATTGGAAACGTATACAATGTTCTAAACACATTTCTTCACAATTCTAAAATTAATATTTTTGAGATTTCACTTTTCTTGTGCATGTGATATAATGGTGAGGAAATGTGTGGCCAATCTTCTGATATGAATAGTTTCTGAAACGTTCTGTTTTTTAAGTTGAACATGAGTTTTACATTGGTGAATCAAGTTCTTCGTCAGTTCTTCTAAATAATGAGATTTCATTTAGTATATTCATATATTGAAGTATACACATTTTTAATCAAGAAATCTTAGAACATCAATTAATTTCAGAGCTATGACTGGCACTTATTCAAGTTTCTTATTATCTGTTTTAATTTTGTTTAATTATCTTGATTAAATAGTAAACATATTTAAAGTCGGTAATATATATAGAAATTGCTATATTCTGTAGCTTAATGTGGAAGTGGACTGGATCGTTTTTGTAGACTTTTTGTGCAGATGCAGGTTTCTTGTTCGCTTACAAAACTTTTCAATAATATTAATTTCTTTTATAATACCTTGTTTGCAGTTTTTATAAAGCTAACATTTTAGTGGTGTTTAAAACAGATGTTATTTTCATTATACAGTATTAAAGGAATAATGGCTACTTGTATTTTGACAATTTTCTAAATGCATGGTTTCAACATTCAGTCGACAGCAGAGTGGATAATCTGAACGTATTATTGCTTATATTGATTTTGTAAAAATTAAATTAAGCTGTTTATATTGTGAATGACTACGCTTATTTACATAATTAAGAAATAAATATTGTGTATATGAAATAACTTTTTATTTTGCACTTATCAGTTCCTTGAACAGACTCAGAATCCCAAATGTTAAATGTATGTCCCAAATGTTAGTTCTTGGCTTCTAAATTGCCAATTTTTTACCTAAAATAAATTGTATTCATATAATTTTTCGCAATTTTGAAAAATTCCTTGGTGATGTAATTTTAAATTCAACATCTGCGCGCCATCTCTATTGGTAGATTGCCCTTCGACGCTATTGGCTGCTGAGGGCTGGGTCCAAGATGGATGCTTCCCCCTCCATGAAAATAGCAGTTAAGAGCGCTAGAAATAACAATGAGTGCCAACTCTGATATATACTCTGGTACATACTCAGTAAAACATTTTGCAAACACTGTGATACCAGTTAAATGTAAGATAAAAAGCATTTTACATTAAAAAGGGGGAGATGAAAATATTGTTTATAATATTTTGCAAATTGTCCTTTATCCCATGTTGAACAAATTTAAAGGGAAGGCCGAATTCCCTGAACGAAATGAAAATTACATATTAATGAACATGCAAAAATGTCTTTGATCATTCACACAGCTACAATCACATTGATTCTACAATATTCTTATATATTATTTCTCAAAGGGCTGTTTGGTCTT
Source organism: Acheta domesticus (assembly GCA_031308135.1). NCBI lineage: Eukaryota > Metazoa > Arthropoda > Insecta > Orthoptera > Gryllidae > Acheta > Acheta domesticus. Next base: position 163,798,093 of record JAHLJT010009419.1, read on the forward strand.
TTCAATAAATTGGGCGACATACGAAACCGATCTGTATAAAGAAGCAATGGATTGAAAAATTGTGTTTCTTTTCACCTGCACATGGGACATTCGTATTGAAAAAGGGCGTTAAAAATACCTAAATATTAAAAAGTAGTAATTCGGGATCTGTAATATCTGATTGCCGCGCGATCTATCGGAAGAAAATTACACTAGGACGGTGGCGGGAAATGCAATCTCAAGCATTTTTGTTTTTTCAATTTGTTGTAGGTTGTGTAAGCACGTGAACGTGATTTTCTACATTGAATAGAAATCTTGAAATATGAGAGGTTAGTGATCTTAGTGAGGTTAGGTCGTTTATAATGCTGGAATACAAAAAAAGAATTTAAGCAGAAAACAGTTTGGTTATTTGACTAACCGTGCGATTTAATCGCACGGGTTCTCACTAGTATATAAAATTCCAGACTGAGGACATATTACAAGGAATCTTATACAAAAACCCTGACCATGGGGGTATACAACTTCGTTGAATTAACATCATGGTAATCAAAATCATAATGCAATTAATTAAAATTGAATTGAATTTTCCTATTATCTTACAAGACACAGAATATTCACTTCATCCAGAATTTCAGGAACCTTTTCAAATTCTCTTCTAGTAAATACAGATAATTTTTGTGGTTAATTCTGAGTAATAAAAATGATAGAATAAAATTTCTCAGAAAATAAATAAGAATAATGTTTTCACATTGTAATTTTTTTTATTATAGGATTCATAATTTGACTACAGAAATAAAACTGTAAACAGATATCAAAATTTTAATAATATAACAAATATATACATAAGAAAAAGACGATAACAAGAGTTGATTCATGGTTATCTGTTAAATGCATAAATAACAGAAATTAAGAAACAAAAGTTATATTTTCATTACAACAGTTATGATAATGAAGTTATAAAAGTCCTCCATTGTTAAATTTACTGATATTTCTAGGCACATCTTCACTTCACAAACATAAATTTCAGCCTTTAAAACTAAGATGGCAAATCCTTTTGATATTTCCATAGTAGTAAAACATGTTAAAAGATTCAAAATAAATATTTTCTATTCTCTCTTCTATATTTTCTATCTTTCTAGTCTCCACTCTTCCAACGTAAGTTTGTTAACACTTCTTTGCATAGTGCCACTTAAAGACACATGTTGATAATGATAGTTTTTCTCCTGTGGAAGTTTAATTCTTTCTCCGATTGTTTCCTGGCATATTGCCTTTACACAACAAGCTCAGTCAAATACATAAATAAATTAATAAATTTATAATACTTAAGTAAATAAATTATTAATATAAATCTAAATGAGAATGTCACAAAAATACATATGTACAAAAGAAAGATAATACCAAAGTTGTAGATTAAGTTACATATTAAATTAATGAAGAGTACATTGTAAAAACAACAATTACATTTTCATTTCATTACTTTTTCAAAATGACACCAATACAATAATTATAACAGTTTTAAAACTCCTGCAAAATTAAATTTACTGATATTTCTAGGTGAATCTTCACCTCACCACCTTAAATCACTGACGAATTCTTTGAATATTTCCACCAGTTAACTTGTTAAAAGATCAAAAATATTTTGATTATTTAATGTTTAATAAGTTTTTGTTTGATAGAAAAATAAACCCCAGAAAAAAATTCTATTTTTCTCCCTAAAAATCAATTTTACATGCTAAAGAGAATCTTAAGATCTTGCAATGTAAGCTTGTTAATATTTCTTTCCATAGTGCCACTTAAGACACCTGCTTCCAATGACAGTTTTTTTGTCCTGAAGAACTTTAATTCTTTCTTCAATTGTTTCTTGGCATATACATTTATAAATATACACAGGTTTCCTCTGCCCTACTCTATGAAGGCTGTCAAAAGCCTGTGATTCCAGCTGTGGATTCCAATGCAAATCAATAAGAAAGAGATGATTTCCTTCAGTAAGATTTAATCCTACACCACCTGCTGTGAGTGAAAGGAGAAGTTCCTGAATATCTCCTTTACTGTTAAATTTTTTTACTACTTCCATTCGATCTTTGGAGTAAAATGTGATATGTTAATTGGTGCTGTATCTGTCAAAGTCAACCAAATGTGTATAAATAATATTTAGCACCGACGTCCACTGGGAAACAATTCCCTTATCAGATGAATTGATAACTTTCTCACGAAAAACTTTAAAAACAGCCTTCATTTTAGAACTCTATCCTGGTAAGGTCAAAAACAGGGTTATTCACTTTTAAGATTTCTTCTTCCAACACTTCGTGATTTCTGGGTGAACAACCTTCTAAGGACATTGCCCCCATCTTTGAGAGAATATCGCGATCTAGGACGTAAAGATTATGAATGCAAAAAGAAAAAGCTAGTGTATGGCGACACAATAGCCCATTTTAGTTCAGATGACAGTGAAGATGAAATTGAAATTACTGTTAAAGATGGGAATGGTACTGGGAAAAATTTACAGGTTTCCAAGAAGGTGAAAATAGTAAATACAAAAATAAGAACATTCTTGTACAAAAGCATGACTGTACGATTCCACGTCAAATCGCACAAAAAAGACCAAAATTTGACCTTCATATTTTTATTTATTTTCTATTTTTTTCTATTTGTTGTATGGACCAAATAAGTGAACGCGTGTATTTTTATTTTTTTCTAACTCTATTATTTTCGGAAATATTGTATAATGAAATTTGCTAAGATGACGCGCATCACTAACTTAAAAATATCATACATTTAAATACACCAATTACAGAAATTCCGTTCAAATACCATTCGAAACTTAAAAGCATGTTTAATTTTTAAGATTTTGCAAAAGATTTATTTTGAATTTTCAATTTTTTTTAATTTAATACTTTCGTAAACCCGATGAGCTAAAAACTTTAAAAAAATATTTATAAACGTACTAGAGTATTGATAATAAGTGCAGAAAAAATCAAAGTGGGATCTCAGTAACTTTAAAAGATATTAATATTTTACGAACCAGTGTGTAATAGATTGCTGCAATAGATGCGTTTTTTGCGTTATTGGTCGTCGGTTTCTTTGGATGAAGCAGTAATTTAAGTACTTCTTGAGGTGGTGAACTTTCATGATTGAACTTATAAATAATAATAATATGTATGTGTATTAATATACATACAAATAATATTAATATATTTATAAATAATTAAATGACGGATTCTTGATTCAGGTTTTGACTGACATTTTGAAATTTTCTGGTCCCTCACAACTCACTTTAAATGCAAGTACTCACGTACCATAGAATTCCTGAACCTTCGTCACAATGCACAGTTTTAATGCCCTACCGAATTTACTTCAGTTCTGGACAAAATTCCATTTTCTTCAGCCAATGTTTTAGACACTTATCATGCGTTCGGTTGCTGCAAAGAGTCGTTTAATATTATTGTATGTCCAACTTTCAAAAATTGTCAAAATTTAAATTTTCAACGTCATGTCATTTGTTGAGTGAAAGTAATCGATAAGTTACTAAATAGTATCTTTGTCTGATTTTTCGATGGACGTCGAAGGATCTTCAATATGAAAAAATTTTTCTGTGTTGGCACTTTGTGCTTTCTAAAATTTCTAATGTGGATGCCATTTCGTTCCAATTTTCTTTTCGTGGCGGGTGTTTCTCCTATTGCAATTAAACTCACCTTTACCTTTTCTTTATTGATTTCGGAGACACTTGAACTATCTGCAGAGCTTAAATTGTCACTACCTTGATTTCCCCTTTTTTCACTGGACGTTCCGATACTTTCGTTCATGCCACGGGAGCCACTGATCTCGATGCTATCTTTATTAAGAAAAGGCCGTTTTGGAAGCCGATTCCCTTTCTTCCGAATCACAAATTCGCCAATCTAATGACTCCTGTAAATTCAATAGCAAATCGTGGTTTACGCGTCTTTGAGATTTTCCTTTTTAAAAATCGTGATCAGAAAGTTTAAATGGATTGAATCATCTATTTCATACGATGATCGGCACTCATGTTGCACACTACACACGATTCACAGAACAAATACCAGCACTCTTGTCTTCATAAGTATTGCTAATTGCGACTAATGTTGAGAAAATTTTACCATGTCCCTTGACAAGTGGTCGATTGTACTTCACGAGCAAGGTCAGGAGGGCACCCCGTCCCTAGGACGCAAAGGGACTCGCAGTAAAATTCGTTTCGCTGACACGAGGAAATGCGTTCGTCTTGCAGTCACCCATCCCTTCTGTGGACAGAGATAACATTGATTTACTAATGTTTCTTGAAAACCAAATCAGGCAGAGGGCCATTCTTTTTATTGTTCGTCGGCATTAGTATCCAAGTCTGATCGAACAGAATTCGTTAGTGCAGCTGCAGGAACCACGCGCCCGAATACCATAATTACAATTGATTTTTATATCTATACGTATTGAGTGCCCACTTTTTTCTTGTTATGTTTTGTAGAAAATTGAACAAGAAATATGCCTATTTTTTCAAATTTTAATCAGAGAGTTCATAAAGAAATTTTCATTTTTTAAAATTAATTACAATTTTTTAATGAAATATTTATTTTTTGAGAAAGTAATTTACAGATAAATAAAATACACATATCAAAAAATTAAACGAAACAAACCAGTAATTTTTATGTTAAGTAAATTCAGAGCGTCAATTAATCATATTTTGCAAAGTATGCGAAAATTTCGAAATTTAATATAAACGAAACCACACAAATAAACAATTTTCAAGTAAATAAAGAAACACGTGCCTCTTTTTTTCATGTGCAGAATGAATGCCATATAGTCGTGTCATTTATTTTTTTAAATAGTCGTGTCAATTCGAGTGAGATTTGACGTGGGATGGCTTGTATTTCTATTCGTTTCGCTCTCAGCCATAAAAACATAGGTGACCCACAAGTCACCCACGATGTTGCCCACAAATATATGTATGACAATGTCATACATTCTGGGGACAGAGTGAACATCTGAAATACTAATAACTCTTGAAACTCTTATCAGGCAGACGGTCAGTCTTTTTTGAGTTCTTCAGCACTTGCATCAAAGACTGACCGAACATAATTCGTTAGTGCATGGGTAGGCAGAGCGCGCCCTCATACATACAAATGATTTTCTTTGAACTATTTGTGTGGAGTACCCACTTTTTTTCTTGTATTTTATAGAAAATTAAACAAGGAACACGCCTATTTTTTTCAAATTTTTATCTCATAGAAATTTTACTTTTTTGAAAAAAATACTTTTTAAAATGAAAAAAATATTTTTTGAAACAATTATTAATAGAGGAATAAAAATACACATTTCAAAGTATTAAATGAGACAAACCAGAAATTTTTATATTTAGTACATTCGAAGAGATAATCTTATTTTGTTTAGTACCTGTAAATTCCAAAATTTAATATAGCCAAAACTACATAAATAATCAATTTTCAGGTAAATGAAAAAATTGTCTTTTTTATGTCCAGACGTAAGACAAAAAATATCATACATTTTAAAAAATGTCGCGTTAACTCTTGTGCGATTTGACTCTACTGTGGCACATTCTAGTTCAGATGACAGTGACGATGAAATTGGAGCTACTGAGGAAGATGGGAATGGTAGCGAGACAAATTTACCGAGTTCCCAAGAAGGTGAAAATGGTAAATACAAAAATAAGAAAGTTCTTGTACAAAAGCAAGATGGTACTGTGGCACATTTTAGTTCAGATGACAGTGATGATTGTGACAGTGAGGGCACGCAGAAAAAACGTACAACTACGCCAAGCACTAGATTTTTCTTTTGGATCCATAATCTTTACCACGAGAACTCTGCGAATAATTCTTATCTTTGCCACTCTTAACAAAACCGTCTTCCTCACTTTCACTATCACCAGAATGTTACAGACTTCTCATACTTTTCCTCTACACCGCAAGCACTGACACTACTGGGATTTTTAAAGCGTTTCTTTAGCGTCCGACAAGCAACTGAAACTGCTTCACTATCAATAGTCAATAATTTACCAAGAGCAAGACTAATTCTTGTTGATTTACGATGTTTTACTAGTGACTTTTGTTCGGATTCTTCATCAGACTGGAATACATCCTGTTCAGACACGGAACTTGCTGACCATGAACTTCTCTGTTCAACAAAAGCTGAAATTCTTTAAGCTCTGTTATCAACACACATTTCTTCAAAATTTGGCAATACCTGGCCATCTGTTAAGGTAGATTGGAAGGGAAGATTTTCAGTTTTTTCTTCAGACTGAGTCAGATTCAAGAATGAAATTCTTTTTACATGGATTTCGCCTTCGAAAAATATGATCACTGTCATCATCACAGTCTCTACTATTACTGTCATTGTCTTCCGTTGTTCTGTAATCAGCGTTTCTTGATGCCATCTCCAAAAACCTGTAAGCCAGAAAATGTACACAATGTAATACAGAAATTTCAACTGTAATCCGACGCATATACAGATGCATCCCTCTTTTAAGGGAAGTGTTCCAATAGATTTAAATTTATCTCTAATTATTTTTACCATTTTCTATTCAAAGTAAAAAAATGCTTTTCCCTGCTAACGATACAAACTTTATTTGATAACTTTCAGTGGCCCTACTGGCTGTTTGATTCACTATTGAATAATACTGCAATGAACATGGAAAACGCGCGCACACGCACGCACACGCACGCACACGCACGCACAATTCAGGGTAGTGCTTGCTATCAAAACAATTCTGAAATTCAAGATTCAACCATGACAACTGAAGAAATTGCTCAACATCAAGGTAATAATATAGTTATTCCGTCTCCAAATAATATTTCGGCATTTCCTGGCTTAAATTATAATAACATCTATGGACTACAGTCAGTTACAATAACAAATGAACCTTCATCCCCACTACCTCAAGATCAAACTAGTAACTTTTCTGGTACTTCGACTCCTATCTCAATACAGTGAATATACAGAATTACAAGCAGTTAACTCCAACTCTCGCACCATCCCTCCGGCAACTACTTCGTCAAATTGTCAAAGTGACATTCCTAAGCAATCAGCAACGACTCAATCCAAATGTGACTCCAGAAAAAGAGAAGGCTCTTCCTTACTTCAACAACCAGGTAAAAGATTTACACTTTTCAATTGCAACATGACCACAAATGGAATTCCACTACAAAATAAGTGTGGACCACTAGGAGATCTACAAGATACCCATGAACTTCCAACAATTTCCATTCCTCCAATAATAGTTTCAAATGTTTATAATTTTAATAATCTTCAAGATATAAAAATATTCAAAATGATTTCACAACAAAAACTAAAAAGAATAATGTTAAAATTAACTTTCAATCAATTGAAATATAAAAATTGAAAATATAAATCAATTGAATGAAATGAATCAATTGAAATTGAAAATATAAAAATTTTTGTGATACAAATAATATACAATATTACTCGTACCGTGACCCTACTATTAAAAAAATTCTCAGTTTTATTTAAAAATATACCTACTACCTATTCAAACGAAAGTATATTTAATGAATTAATCAAACTTAATTATCCAGTTCAAAAAGTATACAGATTATTTAATAAAAACCGTGAACCTATAGACATTTGTTCAATAGAACTTACTAAAAGTGCTGAAGCTTCTAAAATCTTCAAATTGGAGAAAACATTTCGTAGTGTAATAAAAGTCCAAGCAAAAACATCAAATAATCAACCTATTCAATGTTAAAGATGCCAAAAATTCAATCATACACAAGCCAATTGTAGATTAATCCCACGTTGTGTAAGATGTACTGGAAACCACCATTATTCGAACTGCCCTCTTCCAAAAACAACCCCTCCGGTTTGTGTTGTCTCAGAATGCACACTGTTCATTACAAAGGTTGCCCTGCATTTAAAGAATTACTTAAACCAAATAATTCTAATAATTCAAATTCACACTTGTTAATAAATACAAATTTGCGTTCTCCTTCTCCAAAATTAAATGCACAGAACTTTCCACATTTTCCCCAATCTCAAACCTTTCAACATAACAATTCTTTTCAAAATCCCCCTTTTAAAACAAATCATAATATATCTCCAACACATAATCACACATCACCTAAATTCTCATACTCTGATATATTAAAACAAAACCCTTCTACTTCAAATTACACATCTTTAATTACCAACATAGTTCAACAAATTATTTCTACACTTATCCCACAAATACAGACTTTATTACAAAACCTTCTTTCTCCACTTTTTAATGGCCATTAATAACAATATAAATATAAATATAACACTACTAACCTGGAATGCTAATGGACTAAAGCGACAACAAAATTTTTTAATCATTTTTTATCTTATCACAATATCGACATAGCCTGCATTTCTGAAACTCATCTGACCCCTAGAGAGAAACTATATTTAAAAGGTAATAAAATGTATAGAAGTGATAGAATCTCTGATCATGCTTCTGGTGGAGTAGCAATAATAATCAAGAATTCTATATTTCATCAACAAACATTTTTTCATATATCTGACATTTTAGAATGTATAGCATTAGAAAATAAAATAAATAACATGATTTACTCTCTATATTCTATTTATAAACCACCAAACAAACCCTTTCCTACTCAAATTTACAACCTCATTTTTCAATCTTCTAATACAATTATACTCATGGGAGATTTCAACAGTAAAAATATTTCTTGGGGATACAACTCATCAAATTCGCAGGGTGTACGTCTACAACAATATATAATTCAAAATAATTGAGACATAAATGCACCCTTCGAACCAACATACTATTCTAATCATAACAATATAATACCAGATATTTTAGATATAATAATTACAAACTATGTTAATTTACAATTCTTTCAATCCCCACTTCCTGAATTAGATTCCGATCATCTCCCTATTAAAGTATGTTTTAATTCTTCAATATTAAAAATTAACTATCTCCTTCATAACATTCGAATAAATTGGAATACATATCGTTCACATAAAATTCAAATTTCAACTCCCCAAGGAATTTAGATAATACATAAAAAATTGACAGAAATAGAAAGACACTTCTAGATACATATAAGTATTCCAGTACACACATGAAATCATACATTCATACTCTATCTCTCTCTGTAAATATCTTAAATCTTAATAAATTCAAACATAACTTAAGACAATTCTGGCAACAAACACGTCACACTGACATTAAAAGAAAAATCAACAAGTTATCACGCATTATTAAATCACGTATAGACCAATATGAATTAGACAAATTTCAAAATTATATCGCACAAATACATCCCAATAGCAGACCACAATGGTCAACAATTAAAAAATTAACAAAATCTTTTTCCCCTATTACAATATTAAACAACGGTTCTACATCTGCCTACACCGATTTTCAAAAATGAAATTTGATCGCAGATCAACTAGAAAAGTCTTATACACCAAAACCTATAACAAATCAAACTTTTTAATAGCGAAATTGAGTCTTACATCTCTTCTCCAAATTATTCAGTTCCTTCAAAAATTAAGTTTATTTCTCCTGTAGAAGTTCAAAAAATAACACAAAAGTTAAATATTCAAAAAACTTAAGGATATGATTCTATTTCAAACAAAATGATAAAAGAACTTAATTTACAAATTTTATCGAAATTAACAAATGTATTCAATTCAATGCTTCGTATTTCTTATTTCCCACAACCAAGGAAATGAGCTTACGTTATCCACGTATGTAAACCAGGCAAGGATCCCCACTTTCCCTTAAACTACAGACCTATTAATCTCTTATCTTCATTGTCTAAAATTTTTGAAAAACTACTACATTCTAGATTATCTTATATTTCCTCGACACAAGCAATTCCAAATTACCAATTTGGTTTTCGAATTAATTATTCGACATCTCACCAATTACTACGCGTTTCTGAATTAATAGCTCAAAACTTTCATAAAAAGGAACATACAATTGGGATTTTTCTCGATATTGCCCAAGCGTTTGATAAAAGTTTGGCATTCTGGATTACTTTTTAAATTACATTCAATAGGAAGTCCTGTATATTTATTCGAAATAAAAAACTATCTACATAATCGTAAATTTTGTGTGAAAATTAATACTTATTTTACTTCTCGTCATATCTTCTCAGGAATTCCTCAAGGTTCGACACTTTCACCTTTACTTTTCAACATATACATGTCAGATATTCCACACCTTCCTTTTATCACCATAGCACTGTATGCCGATGATACTGCCCTTTTTTCATTTCACAAAAATATACAAACTGCTCGAAACTCAACAAAATTCTTTAAATATATATATATTAAATGGACCCAACAATGAAGAATAATAATAAACCTATCTAAAACAAAAAAAAATTTCACACTTTGCAGACCTACTAATCCCCCATGTCTCAAATAAATAATATAAATATACCTTGGATAGAAAATCTCATTCCAATTAAATATTTAGGACTACATATCGACGTCGTTTTACCCTGGAAATCCCACATTCAAAATATTGCGAATAAAACGTACCAAAAAATATGAAAATTATACCCGTTAACTAATTCATTTTCAAAATTACAAATTGAGTGTGGTATTTCAATATTTAAAACAATAAGACCTTCACTTCCAATTTGGTGTAATGCATCTGCGTCAAACATGAAAATACAAACCATTCAAAACAAATTTTTAAGGAGAATTCTAAAAGCTGAATGGTTCATCTCCAACAAGCAGATACATAAAGAATTACAAATAGAATCAATTAAGACATTTATAATTACTCAATCTTCAAACTTTTTCAACTCTTTAGCAAATTTTCCTGCTCATCAACATTTCGATTTAGGGCAAAATTATAACTTAAAACGTATTCGTTCCCGCTTTCCCAAAGATATATTTCACCCTCCGTAAATAAATTTCTAAATATTTTCTAAATAGGTCTTTCTCTTAAAACTCAACATAATAATTATAATAAAAAAATTATAAAAATTATTAAATTCGAATTAAAAATCAAATTTTTATTTCATGTTTTATTGAAACAATCATAATTAGCGGTAATTATGATTTAAATTTATGGCATCTCCCAAAAATTTTATGTTATTGTAATGTTTTCATCCTGAAAAATTTGTATAAAATAGATCATGAAATAAATAATATTATATATATATATATAATATTATATATATATAATATTATATATATATAATATTATATATATATATAATATTAAACTGTGTGGTTTTGGTAATGTTTAAAACTCTGAAATAGTATCTATTATTAAATATTCAGTGCCGAAAAACAGCAAAAAAATAGAAAGTGTCTGGAAGCAATTTCAAGAATTTTGTAAAGAAAGAAAATACAAATGGACAACACAAACTACAAATGAAGAAATACATATTTTTTGGCAATTTATATATGAAGATTAGATGGTGAAGAGTACAAGAATATGCTGGCAAAACTATGTGGAACGTTACAACCAAAATTATTCAGAAAAATACTTTGCGTACACACGTGTGTTCAATCCATTCGAAATTTACGAATCCTGCTGCTAATTCAGCTTGTACATCTTCCATTTCAAATACTTCCACGGAGTACCAAGACGTGGGAAACTCATCATCCTACAACTTTCATAATTGTGTTTTTAATCAATATTAGTAAGTAGTTTTGTTATAATTTTTTTAAAAGTTTTATTACCATAAAATCGAAATATATTTGAAATAATTTTCTGGATTAAACTGTTATTCATATTTTACTTGATTGTAAGTTATTTTAGGAGGCTGTAATAACTCGCGACCTAAATGAAAGTTTCACATTCCAATAGCAATTTTGAGTAATATGTCTTTTTCGTAATTCCTGTGATTTTAATTATCCATCCGATTCATGTAATGTGAAATAGTCCAACTAAATATCACTCGAAGTGCTTCGATATTACTTCTAATGATTTTTGCGAAACTGCATTTATTTTAACGTTTTTTTTCTGTCGTCATGAGAGTAATTTCTGCCACAGAAATCACTTTCCATGTCTGATTAGACACAGCATTTATTTGCGTGATGTTAGTCGTGGCGGAGAGAAGTGTCGAGAATGATATTGCGAGAATCCAGGAGCGCTGGCGCTGGCACTCGCCTCGAGCGGTGAAGAATTCGTGCATTGCGCTGCCCGCCGGGGGATTGCACATTCCAGCTGCTGCCACAACGCGCAGCGCGGGCGAGGGCGAGAGGAGAGGAGATGAGCCGCCCTTTGGCATAGCGGGCATTCCCCGGCGCCCTCGGGGGGGGGGGAGGGAAGAGAACCTCCAGGCCCACGCACAAGCAATTTCTGCCTTTACAGACGTGTGCAAATAATTAGACAATACTGCGATTTCTATAACTATGCCTCTCCAGGCCCGTCTTCACGTTGGAGTGTGTCACGCTATTTCGCGATCTTCTCAGTCTTGCCGCTAGATATTGAATTGAATTGCCGTATTTTATGTGGCGAGAGGCCATCAGGCCTGCTCTTCAGTCTGACCACACGAATTTCGTTACGCTCCTTTCACCAACTAGCGGAGAAAGAAGGTATTATCTCGGGCGACGAAACAGGCGATTTTGAATTTAGCCCAGAGGCGTCATTTAGGCTTGAGGATCTTTTACATTCAGTAAATCTACAAACATGGGACAGCCGGTTGTACTTTCCCTCCGAAGGATTTTTTCTCCGGTTGTACTTTCCTTCCGAAGGCGTACGAAGGATTTTTTCACCCTTAAAAAATCCGTGTCTTCGATCGGGTTTGAACCCGCGTACTTGGGTATAACAGTCCGACACGCTAACCGTACACCATCACCGCCGCAAAGTTCACGACTGTATTAAGCAGTACTTGTGATCATGTGACTTCTAGCGGCACGATCGTGAAAGACGCGAAATGCCGTGCGATATGCCATCGTGGCCATAGGGGCTCGAGAGGCAGAGTTAGAGAAATCGCACTATAAAGACTTTTTTCGGTAAATTCAAGTTAAAGTGGCAGCACTCCTATCGTTTTCAAAACCATCCATAGTGACGTTTGTTAGGTTTTTAATTGTGTTTCATGTACAACTAATGGTGGTGCAACAGTTGTTTAATTTGTTTACTCCACAGTATGGAAAGTGTCTCAGTTCTCGCCATTGAACAATTAAACAATCTATGCTGCAATGGCCAGCTGACAGTCCAGATATGAACCAAATTTAAACTATTTGGGTAATAGTTAAAAATAAACTAAAAATAAAGATAATACATGAAGGTCTGGTGGTAAAGTTGAAGGAAATGTAGCAAAACGATCCAGACAACAAAATCCAGTGTACGGCACAGATAAAAAAGATGCCAGAGACGATCAGAATGCTCATAAATAAAAAGGGAATGTTCACAAAATATTAAAAATAATTCCAGAGTATAAAAATGAATTCATAAATTCAAACTACGTCTTTAGTCTAATAATTTGCACACCTCTGTACAACCGCGGTAACAACTCCGTTTTTTCGGCAGTTTCGTTGATCTGGAGGTCCTACTTCACAAGTCTACAGGCAGTATGTTTTTTTTCGCACTAGCTACAGTCCTGGACCGAATTCACCGTCTGGAGCAGAATTCTAGTGGTCAACTGCTCTAATCGGTAGTTTCCGATTGTTTCTCCTATCCATTCCAGGCGGATGCCGAGGCAGTTCCCTAAAACAAAGGATCATGAACTGTGCGCGATCTTTCCTTCCTCGTCCTTGTCATCTCCCCATCCCTGACACACACACACACACAAACTTAGAGGCCCTTCGCTACCACACAAGTTGGACGGGGGCGTAGAGATTCACATCTGGGCCGCTGTGGTGGATGCCTGATTATTCACAAGAGACAAAAATGTTTTTATTCAGATTTCCAGTACAATGGTTTTCAGTACAATATTTTTTTAAAACTACTAATTCATACTCTGGTCAATGTTTGGATAATATCTCCTTTTCTTACTGTTTATAGCTAGAAGATGAGGGAAAACTATACCCCGAAACGTCGATACATAAACTTTCATCTTTCTACCTAGAAATCTCAATACCGTTTGTGTCTGTTTTGAATAATTTGTGGCCAGATTCATTTCATGATATGGACTAGTTAAAACTGACAATTTTATTATTGAAGTGTTATTCTCTTGAGGTGCCAAGCTTTTCGTGCTTCAAATTCAGTGCCTTGGAAAGAGATGCCAGAGCGTGCCTCTTCTTCCAAAAGCACGAGGCCTTCCCACGCCACAACGCCACGCATGTTATTCATCACTTATCCGCACCCGCATGGTGTTATCTAAAGTAAGAAAGTCTAAATAAATGCCGGAGAGAGTACGTTCACTTCATTAGCGGCTTCAGTAACACATGGCAACTCAGTGCTCATTACACGAATCGCATCACAAAACGTACAGTAAATCAATGTGGAACTAATAGTTTACGTGATTACTTGGACTCCGTGGTTTTATGAAATAGTCACAACCAAGACGTACTTCCAACTCAAAATGTCAGAACGAAGACTTTGTTCATAAAATCGATTATAAGGCCCTTAGTTCCACGTATTAACGATATGGTGTTTAGACGCGGTAATGAGATGTCTTACCGCAAAATGCACTTCGATGAACTTTCTCTAGATTTACAGTCTATTTACATTATTATTTTTAATACAAACTATGAAAACTCAATAAGCTTTAGGAGCTGTCTAGTCTCTTTACAGAAAAGCAGCATTTTGTACTAAGGCTGCTTTTGTACTAAGGTCGATTTGAAAGCTTGACGCAAAACAGAACCGATACGTAGTTATTAGGGAATCAAATAAATTTGAGGATTTTTTGTAGAATTCGTAAATTCTAAAAATATCAAACATTAGCCAAATTACTTGTTCTCGAAAATGCCACCAGATAGCTTTAATAAGAATTATTCTCTCATTCCCTTCGCACATACGTTTACTTTTCATACGTTAAATTCACAAATTACGTATCTTAAATTTATTTTTTCCCTAAATTAACTACTTTTTTAACCTTGAAATATATATTTCACGGAAAACGCGGTTTGTTCTCAACGTCATTATTTAATTAATTTCTAATCGCCCTGTCCAACGCAAATGCGAACAGTTTTCTCATTCTGGGAACTGGCCCGTCGGGCGCAATGCGGCAAACAGTGCTGGAAGCCGCAAAATTTGTGTGTACATGTGTATGAGAGAGAGAGAGACGGGCAAGCAGAGAGAGAGAGAGAAAGAAACATACAGGAAAGCACAGAGAGAGAGAGAGAGAAAGAAACATACAGGAAAGCACAGAGAGAGAGAGAGAGAGAGAAAGAAACATACAGGAAAGCACAGAGAGAGAGAGAGAGAGAGAAAGAAACATACAGGAAAGCACAGAGAGAGAGAGAAAGAAACATACAGGAAAGCACAGAGAGAGAGAGAAAGAAACATACAGGAAAGCACAGAGAGAGAGAGAAAGAAACATACAGGAAAGCACAGAGAGAGAGAGAGAGAAAGAAAGAAACATACAGGAAAGCACAGAGAGAGAGAGAGAGAGAGAGAGAGAGAGAGAGAGAGAGAAAGAAACATACAGGAAAGCACAGAGAGAGAGAGAGAGAGAGAAAGAAACATACAGGAAAGCACAGAGAGAGAGAGAGAGAAAGAAAGAAACATACAGGAAAGCACAGAGAGAGAGAGAAAGAAACATACAGGAAAGCACAGAGAGAGAGAGAGAAAGAAACATACAGGAAAGCACAGAGAGAGAGAGAGAGAAAGAAACATACAGGAAAGCACAGAGAGAGAGAGAGAGAGAAAGAAACATACAGGAAAGCACAGAGAGAGAGAGAGAGAGAAAGAAACATACAGGAAAGCACAGAGAGAGAGAGAAAGAAACATACAGGAAAGCACAGAGAGAGAGAGAGAAAGAAACATACAGGAAAGCACAGAGAGAGAGAGAGAAAGAAACATACAGGAAAGCACAGAGAGAGAGAGAGAAAGAAACATACAGGAAAGCACAGAGAGAGAGAGAGAAAGAAACATACAGGAAAGCACAGAGAGAGAGAGAAAGAAACATACAGGAAAGCACAGAGAGAGAGAGAAAGAAACATACAGGAAAGCACAGAGAGAGAGAGAAAGAAACATACAGGAAAGCACAGAGAGAGAGAGAAAGAAACATACAGGAAAGCACAGAGAGAGAAAGAAACATACAGGAAAGCACAGAGAGAGAGAAAGAAACATACAGGAAAGCACAGAGAGAGAGAAAGAAACATACAGGAAAGCACAGAGAGAGAGAAAGAAACATACAGGAAAGCACAGAGAGAGAGAAAGAAACATACAGGAAAGCACAGAGAGAGAGAGAAACATACAGGAAAGCACAGAGAGAGAGAGAAACATACAGGAAAGCAGAGAGAGAGAGACAGAAACATACAGGAAAGCAGAGAGAGAAGACAGAAACATACAGGAAAGCAGAGAGAGAGAGAGAGAGGCAGGCAAGCAAAGAGTCAGATAGACAAGCAGAGACAGTGAGAGACAGATAAACAAGCAGAGACAGAGTGAGAGACAGACAAGCAGAGAGAGACAGGCAAGCAGAGAGAGAGAGAAAGAGAGTGATACGGCTCTCCTCTGCACTCCAGGCAGGTAGAGCAAATGTTAATGCAAGGGAAATGTGTCAGATTTGCAGTCCGTTGCAGTCACCAAACACGTACGTTTCAATCAAGAACCCGACCAACGTGTACGTCTTCGACCAACGTGTACGTCTTCGACCAACGTGTACGTCTTCGACCAACGTGTACGTCTTCGACCAACGTGTACGTCTTCGACCAACGTGTACGTCTTCGACCAACGTGTACGTCTTCGACCAACGTGTACGTCTTCGACCAACGTGTACGTCTTCGACCAACGTGTACGTCTTCGACCAACGTGTACGTCTTCGACCAACGTGTACGTCTTCGACCAACGTGTACGTCTTCGACCAACGTGTACGTCTTCGACCAACGTGTACGTCTTCGACCAACGTGTACGTCTTCGACCAACGTGTACGTCTTCGACCAACGTGTACGTCTTCGACCAACGTGTACGTCTTCGACCAACGTGTACGTCTTCGACCAACGTGTACGTCTTCGACCAACGTGTACGTCTTCGACCAACGTGTACGTCTTCGACCAACGTGTACGTCTTCGACCAACGTGTACGTCTTCGACCAACGTGTACGTCTTCGACCAACGTGTACGTCTTCGACCAACGTGTACGTCTTCGACCAACGTGTACGTCTTCGACCAACGTGTACGTCTTCGACCAACGTGTACGTCTTCGACCAACGTATGTCGCACATGACCATTTTAGTTCTAAATTACAATATTTCATCGAATTTAACTCTCTTCCTGCCTTTAAATCTTTGATCCTTTTAGCTTTGTTAAAGAGAGGATGCATCCTAAGGGCGACTTCACTGTATTCATTTTGCCAACTATTCACGGAATTTCCTAAGAAGTTTACTTCGACGTTTTAATTCGGACACCTGACTTATCTCCTTGATTTGCCTTCAATGGGGGGGAAGGGTAAAAAAGAATCATCAGTTCCCACAAAAAACAGTAAACCTACAACGTTCTCATACTCCCATCAATAAAATTGGAAAATGTTCATGACCACTTCAATTATGATATGAATATTTCTGCTTCAAAACATTATCAAAACAATTATTTTCGCATGTGATGGCGTTGAATTCATATATTTCTCTCTGATGGCTTATTGGCGAAATTGGATTACGAGGCTGAATATAAATTCGTGTGTTATTTGTCGTTTGTATTTGATCGTTTGTTGCTGGTGATATATAATGTACACGGATTGGTTGCGGAGAGTCATAAATGATTAGTCCCTCTCCCCCAATGAAACAGAAAAAATATCTAATAAGAAAGTGGTGTTTTTACTTTCCCGTTAACGTATGTATGGACGGAGTAATAGATGCAGTGATATACGTATTACAGGGAAAGTTATGTAATTCTACGCGGAAAAATGGCCAATTTGCGCCAGAAAAAAATTCGTTGCCGGGCCGTGATAACGAAAAAGTGGATAAACCCAATTACTAAATCAAGAAAAAAATTTCAGGCATGTGGTGTAGCCAGAACCCCTCTTTTGTGGATCCTTGATACCGAAAAACCAATTGAAAGAAAAACGTCCGTCCGTCCGGAAAAAAATCTGTCTTCATAATTGTAGTTGTAAGAAGACACCGAAAAAATTTGAACTTTTGCAATTTTCGACAAATCAGAGTTTTCAACGAGCATGAAACCTTCACCATTCTCTTGTTCTTCACACAATCCATCAACAAAATTAAATAAAAACGATGGAGCCTTTTTTTTAATTTGGAAAATGTTCCAGAGTCAACCTCAGAGTTCAACCTCCAAAGTTAAAATATCGCCTTTATATTCAAGGGGCCGCAACATCAATTAGATCTATTGGGGAATATCAGTTTTGATGAAAATCAACTGAATGGTTTAGCCGCTAGTGTTCACAGACGATTTGCTTTCATTCGTTTTTTCTGTATCAAGGACATACAAAACATGGATTCTGGCTACACCACGCATTTTTAATTTAGCAACTGGATTTATCCACTTTTTCGTTACGAGGGCCATGTAATAGGTTTTTTCGCACAGCATTACATGATTTTCTCTCGATTACGTAAGAGGTGGCAAGAAAGTAAAAATAATGTTTAGATTTAAGACATTTTTCTAGTAAATACAAAAATTCAAAATCATCCTACGTGTTTCCCTCCGTACAATGTTATATCACGCACATGGTTGCATTCTCCCCCCCCCCGTTTCAGAGCAGCCGGGGAAATTGCTGAGATGAACAATACGTGGAAATCAAATGTGGATCGCCCGAGTAATCAGTTTTAATTGCAGCCCTTGAGGCCTTGCAAGTTGGACATCCCTGGTCTATAAGATCAAATTCATCTAAGAGGAAAATGAAGAGCACTGGGAATAGTGATACTAACGCCAAGAAGTTAAAACAAACATGTTTAACATCTGGTTTCTTCAATACGCAGGAAAAAGGAATAGATTTGATGATCTTGTTACAAAATGCTTTGTTAATGGAATTAGATCCTTATCAATTACAAGAAATATTAGTGATACAATATCTGAAAAACTGAGAAAAACTGTGTTCAACTGTATACAACTGTAAATCAAAACGAAGGTTTGAGATATACATTGTGTCACTGTATCACTATTGGTTGTATTTTGTATTTTCAAACGTATTTTAAAATACAATTTTGTCTCTAAAATACTTTTATGGAAGTATTTTGTATTTGGTATCTAAAATATTTTTGAGGAAGCCTTTTGTATTTGGTATCTAAAATACTTTTGAGGAAGCATTTTGTATTTGGTATCTAAAATACTTTTGAGGAAGCATTTTGTATTTGGTATCTAAAATACTTTTGAGGAAGCATTTTGTATTTGGTATCTAAAATACTTTTGAGGAAGCATTTTGTATTTGGTATCTAAAATACTTTTGAGGAAGCATTTTGTATTTGGTATCTAAAATACTTTTGAGGAAGCATTTTGTATTTGGTATCTAAAATACTTTTGAGGAAGCATTTTGTATTTGGTATCTAAAATACTTTTGAGGAAGCATTTTGTATTTGGTATCTAAAATACTTTTGAGGAAGCATTTTGTATTTGGTATCTAAAATACTTTTGAGGAAGCATTTTGTATTTGGTATCTAAAATACTTTTGAGGAAGCATTTTGTATTTGGTATCTAAAATACTTTTGAGGAAGCATTTTGTATTTGGTATCTAAAATACTTTTGAGGAAGCATTTTGTATTTGGTATCTAAAATACTTTCGAGGAAGCATTTTGTATATGAAATACTTTTTTCAAGTATTTTGCCCAACTCTGAGTATGTGGCACGTCCGAATAGCTACGAGACCGAGACCAAAGGAAATAGAAAAGTAGTACGGGAAAGTCTGTGGCATTCTGTGGCACCACTAGTTTCAAACATTGTATAAAACGAGGACGCACATCTAAGGTTTCCGAATTACGCACGATGGTACATTGCAGCAGCATAACTTGTATTGTAGTACAAGTGCGCTTGCTTCTCCCTCGTAACAGTCATCAAAACACATAACTACGATCTTCTAGATATTCTTCTAAAATATTTTAAGTGCAGGCCTGGTGGTAATTCTCTATCCAGCAGTAGCACACTTATGGGATTTGTGGTCTTCTAAATAGTTTCTTATAAATGGTACACGCACATTGCGACTACGCAGAAATAATATGTAATTTAAAATTTACTTGTCATATTCTTTCAGCAGTTATAACTAGGGATTGTCTTGTCATGAATACAATACAAATAATATTGATCATGCACTAGAATATTATACTATTTCATATTCGAGGAATTTTTACTTAGTTGTTTTCGTGTCAAGCGATATTTTTATTACTCTTATTTTTTAATTATTAACGAATAGTCACTCCAAAGAAGAATATTACACTCTTTCTTTCATTTTGAAAGAATGTTTAGTTTTTTTGTCAAGCGAATTATTTTTATTACTCACTTTTTTTTAACGAATAGTTCATCTAAAGGAGAATATTACACTCTTTCATTTTGTAGGAATTTTTACTTTGTTGTTTTCGTGTCAAGCGGATTTTTTTATTACTCTTATTTTATTTTTTTAACGAATGGTTAATCTCAAAGGTCTTCCTCGAAAGCAAAATGCAAACGGGAAGCGCTCCTCGTGACGGCCATTGCGATTCGCACGAACTCCGCTCGATTTTCCTCGCGCCTTTTACACGAATGTCGCTCGCAATACTCTTCAGTTGATGCGCAGCGCGGCGGATGATCAAACGAGTTACCCGGAAAAAGCGAGAACTGGGAACAGAAGGAACAGAAGGGAACGAAACGCAGTGAATTCCACTAAGGACAGAGGTCGGGTTTTTATTTGCAGTGGTACCATATGTGCGTAGATAACACACATGGCCATTGTTCCGTGTGGAGTTCGTGCAGTCAGATGGGCTTAGATTTCGTGCAGTCAGCGCATCCACTGGTATCACTGCAGTGACTTCGACCAGGAGGCCCTGACGTTCGAGGCCCGAGGGGAATGCCAATTTTGGAGAAAATCTGCTGAACGGTTTAGTCGCTAGCGTTGTTCACGGACGGACGGACGGTCGGTCAGACGGACAGACGTTACGTTATCGATTTTTTGGTATCAAGGACCCACGAAACATGGATTCTGGCTACACCAGGCGTTAAGAGTTTTTTTTTTCTATATTTAGCAACTGGATTTATCCACTTTTTCGTTACCAAGGCCAGGCAATAAGTGATTTCTGCCAAAAATTGGCCATTTTCCGGCTCACCGTTACTTAACTTTCTCTCCAAAAAAGAGTACCTTCGTACGGGCGAGAAAGAAAAAGCGCGTTAATGCTAAAATGCACCGAGGCCTCCGCGCGCTGTTTCGCTCGCGCCTGCGATGTTCAGCTGCCATGTTCTGCTTGAGGAGTAGTAGAGACCGCATTTCTATGTAATTGCACATTTTTTGTCTCTGTACTCACCGTTCTCAATATTGTAATCTTGGTGAATCGTCGTTCTCCTAACACAATATACAATTTTTTTCGTTACATATTTAGTACTATATTACATATTTTACATATTTTGCTATTTTCACAGAATATTTTTTATCCTATTAATTTTCTTGAATTTTATTACGAATTTTTAATGAAAACAAGGTTTTTTTTAAAGTTTTCCCTTGATTATTTGTGAAATCAATGTGTGAAAAGTTTCATTGTCGCCACGTTTCGTGACCTTTAACACTCATTTCTGAGAAACTTTGTTGATCGCTGACGAGTATCACTTCGATAAGGATGTTGCAGCTTGCAGTAATTGTTTCCTGGTGGTAGTCATGACCGTGGCTTCCATTCATCTAGTCTGGCCCAAGGTGCATGTAACCTTGCTTATAGACTACACCTTGATACACCTTTTTCTGGCTGCTAAACGACGGTCCTGGATAAAAATAGATGAATCTTTTACTAGTGACAGGAAAGTTAAATGGGAAAGCGAAGTGCATCAACTTGTGCCCTCCAAATAACTTTTAAAACTTTGTATTATTTTTTTAATTTTTTTAAGAATTTTTGATCAGTGTAATTTCGTATTATGTAAGTGTGTTTTATAATTGGAGTATTTTAATATTACATATTATATCCGATGTTACATCTTTATGTACATATTTTGACATTTAATACATTTTTTTATCGGACTCTAGTGAGTAGGCAGGGCTGGATTTCTAAAGAGGCTGAGTCGGTTGCAGCCTAGAGCGGCAAAGTTTTAGGGGGCGACACTTTGGCAACTTATTCAAAAGATAAAAATAAATAACTTGAAGGTTAATAATATTTTTCCGTGCGAATTTAAAAACAAATATTACTTGAAACTAAGTTTTATTCTTTTTACTTAAGTTCTAAAAATATAAGATAAAACAAGAAATCTCGTAAGAAAGCTATGTAAATTTTAACTTGGACGAAAGTATAAAATGTAATTTCTATTTACTAGGAAAAAGTTTATTTTTTAGATATTAATTTTTGTATTAGTTTTTTTTAGATTGTATTAGTTTGTTTAATCGGAAATCGGAAATCGCATGTTCCATTGAAAATGAACAATATGCAATTAGCTGATGTTGAGGCAACAAAATTTTTAGGTCTTTCAATTCAATCAAACCTCAAATGGAATGCACATATAACAGAATTAAACCCTAAATTAAGTTCATTATGCTATGCATTCAGAATTCTTTCAAATTCTGTCAGCCTTCATGCAGCTCGTTGCGTTTATTTTGCAAATGTGCATTCCTTCCTGAGATATGGCATAATATTTTGGGGAAGCTCATCCTGTAGTATTCAGACCTTCAGATTGCAAAAGAAAATTATTCGAATAATGAAAAAATGCCTTCCACGTGATTCCTGCAAGCCTCTTTTCATTGAGCTGGGAATCCTACCATTGCCTTGTCTATTTATTTACGAATCTGTAATATTTGTCAAAAATGACCTACTTAACGGAGGGAACATATTTTCATGCAATATTGATATTTATAATTACAACACACGCCGTAGAAATCACGTGCATCAAGTGTCAGTATCAACTGCTCAGTACAAGAAATCAACATACAATACATGTACGTTACTTTACAACGCAATGCCAGATGACATAAAACAATTAAAGTCGGTACACAAATTTAAGTTAAAAGTAAAATCTTTTCTGCTGCAAAACTGTTTCTATACAATTAGAGACTATACTGATCGTGAAAAAGAAAAATAATGTTTAATGTAACAAAACAAAGATATATAATGAATTAGTTTATGTTTGCATTGTATACATTAAAAAAAATATTTAATACGCCTGTAACAAGTAATGTACTTCAGCTCCCGGGTCAATGACCCACATCTCGATCAGGTTTTTGTCCAGTTTCCCTGATCCATTGAGCAAATGCTGAGATGGCCCCTTGTTTTGCTTCTAGACGTAAATTTAGCTTCACTGTGCGCACGTTTTGTTGAGCGCTCCTTTTGCTTGTAGTTCATTTACAGTTGAAATTGATTTTCTATAACTCGGGAAAAAACATTTTTCAAATATCTTTATTTTCTAAAATAATTATTTTCTAAATTCATTTTTTCGTGTTTTTTTTTAAAATAAAATTCTGGCCCTCAAGAAAATGTGCGCAGATAAATTTCTTTCCCCACACGTCATATACAGTTTTTACTGTTTTTTTGACAAACAAATAAATTAGAATAGTCTATATATTCAATAAATCAGTAATTATGATATATTATGATGTAAATCAGAAATTCATAACTTTTTTTTATATTTTACTATGTAGGACAACTCAATTCAAACAACCTATATCTTCAATTACCAAAACATAGTCATTAGCATTAAATAATAAAAAAATATGATTAAAAAAATATTTTTGATCTCCAACAAATTAAGTAATTCAGTTCGAAATCCATTTTATTTTTTCAACACATCTTGAAAGACGTTAGTAACAAAACAAGCAGAAGAACTAATATTATGTAATTTATTGTGTAAACCATTAAAACTAATTTTCTCTAAACTAAATGCAAGTCACTGTCCATTAATTTTTAAAAAGATAAAAACAAGAATGAAATTACCGTTTTTGGTTTAAAACAAATGTATTATGCAACTATGAACAGTAAAGGAGGAGGCAAATGGACCATAGCCTGTGGGCGGCTTACTCTTGAATCCGGCCCTGTGAGTCGGCCTGTCTGCCTCGCCGGCTGCCAGCTGATCTGTCGCCCCGGCAACTGTGAGATTTATGACGTAGAGCAGCCACCCGCCGCCGTAGGCGAGGTGAGAGGGAAACGGCCTTGCGCGGACTTATAAGGCCGAGTTTAATAACTCGCACATGACTCATCTGGCGAAAGAGGCCGGTATTCTACTTTTGCGGCACGAATTCGGCGGACTTCCTACGTTTTAATTGCACCGCTCTTCACTGGTGTGAAACTATTAAGATTTTTCATTTCCGTGGTTCACGGGTATTGGTCAAATTTTGAATGGAATCGCAATGGGATCAGCTACAGATGGTCATGAAATACAGCTGATTTAAGATTTTTGGTAGTTATGCGTTCCCGAGACCTTGATCAGTGATCCTAGTGCAAGAGTTTAAACTAAGAAAGACGTGTGACAGGTCACTCGAAACAGAATGGTTGTAGAAGACCCTGCTTGTAATTGTACCTCTAGGGGCAAACATTTTGTATCAGTAGATCAAACATCTAATTGTCATCTGATGACCACGAAAATAAATACGAACAGTTTTTCGCCTATGATTGGTTGTACTGCATTAGAGCTAATGGATAATACCCAAGCGCGGCGAAATCAAAATATCAATTTCTAGCTTTATAAACATTTTATTGTATTTTGTCCACTCACTAAAAATCCTAATGCAAATACTTCTTGCCCTGTTGGAGCACTCTCTTCATATTCGTGTCTTCTTTGTCACCGCCCGTGCGTTGTTCTGAATACCATTTCCCTGCATTCCTGATGTCCGGTAAGGTCATGTACATTTTTTTGAAAAGTTTAGTAGTTTTCGCGCAATATTGCGTACAATATGTGCAATTTTATATAATTACAAAAACAAGATTTTCTCCGAAACGGCTCCAAATTTTTTCTTTTAACTTTTGGTAGGTATAGCGCCTAATGTATTTTATGCGATGACAAACGTCCTATTGCTTTATTCTTTTGTTTTTTCAAAAATTGCAAAAATGTAATTTTTTTGACTTTTCTCTCACGTCGTTAATATTTACATTAGCCTTTATTTGTTGACATTATATTAAGCAGTACGTGAGCATTAAATAATGTCAAGTAAAGTTTTTCGAAAACAACCGTTTTCTGTGTAAACTAGCTCAAAATTCCGCATTTTCAGAAACGCTGAAACGCTATTTTCTCATATATGGCAGCAAATTTTTTCTTCAAACTTTTGTAACGGATAGTGCTAATTACACTCTTTAATATGACGTACAGTTTGTTTTGATTTTTTTGTTTTTTCAAAAATTATATGAATGTAATTTTCGTGAATGATCTGCCATATCTTTAATATGCACATTACCAACTATTTGTAAATATTATATTTGTGAGTGTAAGTGCTTCAAATAACTTCAAATAAAGTATTTTGAAAACTCAAATTTTCTCTGAAAATGAGCTTCAAATTTCCCAGTTTTAGAAGCGCTAAATATCGCAGTTCTTTAAAACGGCACAGTTTTTAAAAGAAAATTGCCATTTAGGACTAGTTTTGTGTGTTCTTTAATATTCTAAAATTAATATTTCCGTTCTACCATTAGGAAACCGAAAAATTAAGAAAATTGCCAAAAAATGTACTTTTGGCGATGATAGATGGCAGCTGGCAAGAAAGAGTATGTGGCAATTCCGAATAGCTAGCGAAGACCCAAGGAAATAGAAAACTAATATGGGAAAGTCTGTGCCATTCTGTGGCACCACTAGTTTTTGGTATTCATTTGATTCGATTCTGGCCTTTGGAACAGATTCCATCAAGAATAGGTAGCAAAGGAATCGAATACCGATTCTATACGAATAGAAAGCAAAGAATCGATTCCGGAATCGAATCGGAACGCCCCTACTCTGTCGCCAAGTCTGTTGAGCAGACTCTCACAACTGAAGGAGGACGTACGAATTTGTTTTGCTAAAAATAGTTCTAAAAATTAAATGCCACATATGTGATTCACACACGAGGAACACCGGTGACCCTCATGGCCCCGCACGTACATATTTTCATGAGGGTCACCAGTGGGCCGCAATTTTAGAAACAGTAAGTACTTAATCAAATTCAATGATATTCAGGATGTTTCAAAGGAAAAACACATACATAAATACTAAGTGCTTTTTGTAAGAAAAGGAACCGTATTGAAGAAAAAAACTACCAAACAAAATGACGGAACAAATCCTATACAATACAATAACGCTGCTACAAGTAGTAATTTCGAACGCTAAGACTATTCGATAATATATTGTTTTTCGTTCAATCAGTGAAAGTTGAAACTAAATCAATTTGAAGCTCACCTGGGAAGATATAGACCTCGCAATAAACACCAGCGTGAGACCCACTCGTGGCCCTCACCGGGAGTGTTGCTGGGGCTCACCAGAGGGCCTTACGGGGCCATAGCCAAACCGCGTGAGGCCCACCCGTGACCTTCGTAGTAGTCAAGGTGTTGAAACAGACTTAGGAATTGTTGGAATAAGGACAATTTTGGCATATTAAGTACCAAAAATAATAATTATGACTACCAATTCCGAACTTCAATCTTGCAGCAAGTTACAGTTTCCATAAATGTGTCGCCAGAGTCGTTGCTATTGGTCGGCAAATGCGACAAATTGGAATGACGCAAAAAAAACTGCTGAGCCATGAGAAAGAATGAGAAAAATGTCGTGATAAACCATGGCAAACATTCTCCGAAAATAAATTCAGCGTACCTCGTAATTGTTTCATTTCAGACCAATTTCGTGGATCTCGTATCCCTACAAAGGCCAAAATGACATTTTCCTTCCTCGAAGATGTCCCTCATGTCAGAATGTATTACAAGCATTCTGTAAGTTTTAACGTTGATTCTCTCGTGTCCGAGTATGCAGTCATTAGTCAACAAATATTTTGCACTTTCTGTATGAAGCCATATAGAAAAGAGACGCCTTAAAAATGTAAATTTTGAATTAAGTGAGAAAATATGTTTATGAAAAAGACTTGTTACTAAAAATATTAAAATCGAAAAATCACAAGGCAGCCATTAAATAGAGTAGGACCTAAAACTGTATTTCACTTCGAAATAAACTGCTCGGCTCAGAATAAAACTGTTCTCTAGCAAAATGACATTTTAGAACTCTCGCTAATCTTGTGCATCGACGTATTTCTTAAATTACGTGTATTTTTTTATCTCACTAGTATATAAGAGTGGGATCCTAGATCACATTTTCATATTCCACATTTTTTCAATGTTTAAAATATTCCAAATTTTATATTCAATTCCCCATATTTTGATGTGTTCCCAAAATATCCCAAATTTTAAATATTTTTTTGCATTTTCACGCGTTGAGATGAGTTGAGATCCTAGTGATTTTGAAGTCTTTCAAAAATCTGATTTAGCAATTTCAAAGCCTAATATGATCCAGTTTTTATGAATATTGATGTAAATTTCATGCAAAATTAATAACATTCTGAAACTGAAGTTTTTAATTTTCAAAACCTGATCTAGGATCTTACTCCCAACACCAGGCGAATACCGAAACAACCTTATTAAACGGGCAACAGACCGCGTGATTTTTCCTTCCTCTTCCTTGTCCTATCTTCACCCCTTACACACACACGCGCGCACAAGCGCGTCCGCGCGCACACGCGCACACGCGCGCGCGCACACACGCACACGCACTGCACTATCACACATGCCGGGAGACCGGTCGGGAGCTTACAGCTTGTCCCGGCTGGGGCGGTGCCCTGCTGGTCGGGGATACCTGGTTGAGGGGAAAATCCCGCTACTCGACGGTAGGTCGGCGCCAGATCTTGCCATCCAGCGGGGAAAAGATCACCGCCACCTCCCGATGAAAAAACCGCACTACTCTTACGGGACTAATGACTTGTGTAGTTACCGCCGCCGCAATCACGATCGATCAATCAAAGAGCTAAACAAGAATTCCTCAGGTGACTTCTGGAGGTCCCCATCAGAGACTAAGTGCACGTGTGCTGCTATACAATTGTTTCAGTACAATCTCAGTAGTTAGGGAAAATCCATCTTAAGGGGACGTATGACTGAAAAATGGAGGTTTTCTTGAAAATTTTCAATTTTTTTATTTTTGATCTAAAATGTTCTTTGAACTTTCCTCTATCACATGGCGTTTTAATTTTTACCATTCCGCCATTTTTAAAGGCTCTACGGACGATTTAAATGGCTGGCGTGCGACTAACCGGCCTCTGCGCCACGCCCCCTTTTGTAACATCATCAATTATTCTCTATAGTACTGTTTTTGTCCTATTTTGGAATTTGAAATTCGCGGGCAAAGGATGAGTAATGTTTGCGCTTTGCAATTCTCTATTTTTTCACTACGTATTCATAATAAATACTGAATAAAATTGATTTACGTAAATTTTACTAGAAATACCTATAAACATTTTCTTATAATATACTTACCGGTTCACAAAAATTGTTTTAGACATAGATTTTTGTGCGTTTTCTTGGAAGATGTAGAATGAATTACTCTTTTGTTGTACGTAGTTGTCATGCTTTCTGGGTTTCATGTTTACATGCTTGTTACTCGTTTGCGTTTTGAATATTGTGTGATTAGCCCGTGTTCAAGAGTAAGTGTGTCGTTTATTACAGAGTTTGAATTTTTAGTGTGATCTGCCTACCTTTTGTTGTGTTTTTTAACATAATGGAAAGGCAAAAGTCGCCAAGATCTAATTACAGAGTGTCAAAAAAGCGACCCTCCAAAAGAACTCGTTCTGCTAGAACCAATATTTTGAAAAGGTACACACAGCAAAAGAAAGAGACTGCAATCGCTGAAGAACTTGATAAAGCAGATAGTTCATGTGACAACGGCAGTGGCATTGAAGGTACTGTTAATTGTGTATCTACAAGTGACAGGAAAATAAACGCCTTCACAGAAAGCAGTGCACAACCTTGTGAAGGTTTACCTGTGAACTATACTCTGGTGCATGTCAGTGTGTGGCAGGAACTAGTTCAAAAATTGTTATGTAGTAAGTGCCATTCACAAACAATTGTTGTAGAAATGAGGGAAAATCATGGATTTTCTACAAAACTTGTGGTGAAATGTAAAACATGTGACAACGTTTCAGCAAGTGTGTATACATCACCAAGAGTTAAAAATACAAAAACCAAAAGACCACCTTTCCATGTGAATAAATGCATGGTAGAAGCATTTTGTGACATTGGAAAAGGTCCCAGTGCAGTATTAAAATTTTGTAAGAGTATGGGAATGCATTCTTTAGGTACTAGACCTCATGCAATGCACATGAAATATCTTGTTGAAGAGGGTAGAAATCTAAAGAAAGGGGTACTTCAGATGGCTGAAGATGTTGTACGTAAGGCACATTCAGCATCCAAAAATGAAGTTTTGGATATTGCTGTGTCTTATGATGCCACGTGGCAAAAACGAGGCCACACATCCAACTATGGTGTTGGCTTTGTGATTGATATTGACACTGGGATTGTGGTGGATTTTGAAATCCTTTCAAAATTCTGTTATGATTGCAGTGTTTCTGAGAAGAGTCTTGGGAAAGACAGTGCAGAATATTGTTTTTGGAAAGAAGGACATGCCTCGGTGTGTCAGAAAAATTATAGTGGATCTTCTAATGCAATGGAGAAGGACATTGCAGAGATATTGTGGAGAAGATCAGTGAATGAGAAGTGCTTCCGCTATACCACAATGCTGAGTGATGGAGATGCAAAGACACATTCTCATCTAAATAGCATAGAGGTCTATGGTCCCCAAATTACAATAGAGAAGGAAGAATGTGTGAATCATGTTTCCAAGCGACTTGGCACAGCTCTTCGAAATGTAGTAAAAGAATGGCGAGCTAAGGGTGTCACATTAGGGGGTCGCAAAGAAGGCAGTTTGAAGGATAGCACCATAGTAAAATTGAATAATTTTTACAGGCATGCTATTGTCAACAATGCACCTGATGTGTCTAAAATGAAAAGGGCAATTTATGCTACTCTGAGGCATTATATGTCAACAGACAGTAACCCTCAGCATGCAACATGCCCGCCAGGCAAAGAATCATGGTGTTTTTACAATAAACAGCTGGCCAATGGAGAAACACCAGACAGCCACAGTAAAATGCAATGCAAATTGTCACCTCAAGTTGTGCAGAAGATATTTCCTGTCTACCATAGATTAGCTGCAGATCATTTATTAGAACGATGCACAAAAGCCAGAACACAGAACCCAAATGAGTCTCTCCATAGTATGGTGTGGAAGTATTGCCCAAAAGAAGTCTTTGTTTCTAAAAACAAATTGGAATTGGGAGTTCTGAAAGCTGTAATGGACTTCAATATGGGATCAGTAAAGTCTCTAGAAGCAATCAACAACTTGAGAAACCAACCAGTGACAATATCCTCTCTTTTCATTAGTGAACAGTGTGATCGCAAGCGTTGCCTTCAAAGTCAAAAAAAAAGAAAATGTGAAGAAAAAAAGAAGAGAAAGGTTCAAAAGTGGCAGAAAATAGCAGAAGAAGAAAAAAAGAAGAAAAATGAAGGCTGCACATACAGTGCAGGGGAATTCTGAAGTGCACAGGTACTCCTAAATCTTTAAAGGTCATTTTCTTGGTGTTTGATTTTTCAGCATTATCTTACATAAAAAATGCTCCATGTTGAACAATTTTTGTTTAATTGCAGTGAAACTTTCACATATTATAGTAAAATGTCTAATAATGTTATTTTGGTATGGATTTTGTTGTGACATAAGTAGAACTATTTTTTCACGAATTTTGAAGAGGAACCAGCTACCTTTTTCCTCGAAAATTCAATATGCAGTATTTTAAAAAATTATAGAAACATAAGTTCTTGCATTTCAGTAAAATCCATACCCAATTTTGTTTATATAGATTTAATGAATTAGTGAAAAAAAAATCAAGCAAAAAAAATAAAAATTCTTCTACAAGGAGCATTTTTTGTATTACATAGGAAAAATTTATTTAAAAATTAATAAAAATTAATTGACATAAACAATTGGGTTGAAAGTTAGTACAGTGTTTAACATGAACCACATGCATGCCCTCTAAAAATTTTATTTCTCTAAGTGCAAAATTACGGAAGTTTCAATATTCAGTCATAAGTCCCCAGTGACAGTGCGGCCCGCGGCGTAATTAGAATTTGATATGTGGCCCATAAGTCCTTGTAAGGTGAAGAGCTCTGCTTTAAAGTGCACGTGCGCCATGAGCCCGTCAGAGAGCTTGTGACCATGAAGATAAATTCACCAGCGCTCGCTAATTGGAGCGCGGAGCGGCTGTTGGAATTCCATTTAACACGTTTTAAATTTCGAACGCATTTTCTACGAATTTCGATCTGAGTGAGGCGTGAAGCGCGACTAAATCCTTGCACGCGGCTGGGATATTTCCGTCGCAAACCAGTTATTTATTTTAGAAGTTTGGAAGCTGTGGAGAAGTATTCGCTCGTCAATCATGTATTTTTCCTTCAATGTAAAAAATGTATGTTCCCTGCTCGGTTTTTTTCCATTTCGTTACCGGGAGAGATGGCGCAGTGCATCAACTGATGTCGGTGATGTCCCTCTTACCGGGAGGTTTTCAACATTAGCTTGTCATCTAGGTCGAATTCAGTGGCTGTCTGGAGGAAAATTCTAGCGGCCGGCTGCTCTGATCGGCAGTTTTCTGTGGTTTCTCCGATCAACACGAGGAGAATGCCGGAGCAATCCCCTAACAATCAAGCCACAGACCGCATGCGATCTTTACTTCCTCTTTTTCTCAGGTTTGAAATTTTAGTTTTCAAGGATAATTAGCAGTATTTGGAAATAATACACGCTGCCGTGTTATGATTTAAATCGTTTGATATTGTGATAAAATTGATTGAAACACTAGCTTCTTCACTTGGCCGAAAAGAGCTTGTGTAGCTTGAGCATTGTTCCAATGTAATTTTTGTACACTGCCTTGAATTGTGAATGCGTAGTTCTCTGAAAAGTCGGCTACTACAACCGCACAAAACAAAAATATTACAAACAATATCTATAAAGCGCATTACTTGCCCCATTATTCGGCATTGATGAGCGAAAACTTCTTTTCGATGTTGTGAACCATTAAGAAGATATGAATGTGGCTCACAATTGGTGGGTCACCCGGTATAAATAGAAGTTTCTGCCTTCCAAAATATGCTTCAGATACATTTAAAGTGTACGAAAATTAATCGTTAAATAACGAGAGCAAGATTCACAAATAAGCGTTTATAAATGCAAAGATCTCTTAAGTTCATTAAAAGCAAAAATGAAAATGTAACTTTAACTGGTAATAACATTGGTAAATTCAAATTTACCATCGAGATTCTTCAACTACTATAAACTTCAATGTCTCCGCTTCAATTTGACGACTAATAGAAGAAAATACGAGATGGAGTATTTGAGAAATTGAATTTTGAAAAAAAAGTAATTATTTACTTTGGCCTTAATATGGCCTTATTAATGCAGTTATAATTAAAGTTTATCATATCAAACTTTTAGGGTGGGATGTACTCATTAGAAATATAATGCATGTTGCAAAGTAAAATCAAATTTGAAGATACTTTACTAGATTTTTAGATAATACCCCTTGAAACTCATGCAAAATATCACATTTCAAAATTTTCAAAAAGAGGTAAAATTTAACGCCAAAACACCATATTCAGTGTTGTTTCGTCATTCTAAAACGATTTTAAAAGTTTCAGTCGAATCGGAAGATGGTCGGGAAATATTGGCCGATTTGACATGGAATGACCCATTAACGATTTCCCATTTGACGTAATAACGATTTGAGCACAGTTGTACAGTATATTTAGACAAGACAATAAATATACACAACTTGCGAATACACGAAATGAGCTTATATTCCAGAAACAAATTCATCGTCTGATCCAGACTGTACGGTACCCCTCGCTGTCATGGCCTTCTTAATACGTTCGTACGTATCCTTCACTGCGCAATTTCAATACTAGAGGCTTCCTTATAATGTGCTTACTTAAGTGATTTCTTCTAAAATTGAATTGGTAATTATGCGATGGATAGTCTCAGGGTCGTTTATAGTGAACGCGAGGGCCGAAGGGCCGAGCCTCGCCGTGACTTGGATCTGGGCGAGCGAAGCGAGAAAACGTACCTTTGAAAGTAATTTGGCATTATAATGTGACGGGGACAAAGCGTATGATGACGTCTCAAAACTTTACGAGCCATGAAAATCGCCTGTCGGTACGATACGTACGAACGTATTAAGGAGGCCGTGGCAGCGAGGGGTACCGTACAGTCGAGATCATCCAATTCATCCATTAAGAAACGCCTTCAACGCAAAAATGACAAACGCAGCACCCAAATCCAAGTCCAACTCTGGGCTGAAGTCTGGTGTACGGTACCGCCTAAGGAAGTCGTTCGCATCTTCGTGTTTGCAACAGCGCAGTTTAAATACTAGAGGCATTCTTATGAAGTTCTTACTTAAATGATTTCTTATAAAAGTGTATTGGTAATTATGCGGTGGATAGACTCAAGGTTGTTATAGTGA
This sequence comes from Acheta domesticus, assembly GCA_031308135.1. Lineage (NCBI taxonomy): Eukaryota > Metazoa > Arthropoda > Insecta > Orthoptera > Gryllidae > Acheta > Acheta domesticus. Next base: position 163,831,772 of record JAHLJT010009419.1, read on the forward strand.
ACGCGAGGGCCGAAGGCACGAGCCTCGCCGTGATTTGGATCCGGGTGAGCGAAGCGAGAAAACTTGCCTTTGAAAGTAATTTGGCATTATAATGCGGCGGAGACAAAGCATATAAGTGTGACTAAAAAGTTTATGAGCCATGAAAATCGCCTATCGGTAAGTTTTATTCATTTCGCATCGCTTCTCTAAGGCTGTACCGTACACCCTACTTTAACCCAACTCTCAAAAAAACACGACTAAACGAAAAATAAATAATATGAAATAAAATATGCCTTCGTAATAAACTCCCCTATCAAGAAACAAAACTAGAACCCTAATATTACCGCCCATGAGATCTCTTTTACACCTACACAGCCACCATAAAAGCTAACACCGTAAGAAAATCGTTCCTTTGCCCCATCACTTCATCGCAACCTCCTTCCTGGTTTCCATTTTATATGACAAAAAGGGGAACAAATAAGTGACCACTCAGTTTCCACTTACTGGTAAGCGAAAAAATACTGTTTTGCACACCACTTTTTGGGTGTGGTGTTAGTATATACTGGAAGAAATGGCAACGCAACTGCTAGTACCATTTCAACACCAACAACTGTCTGATCGGAATAGCATGTTGCGAATTCTAAAGTTCAAAAATGTTTCCTGATAAATAAAATAAATGGCATTAAACACGTTCTTTTAGAAAGAAAATTAAGAATTTGTATTCTGCTCGTTTGTATCCATGTAGAGGTTAATAAATTAAAGCAAAGAAACTTCCAAAAACACTTAAAAACACAAATATCTTGCTGCACTTTCAGCAATGATAAAAGTAGATGGAGTACCTTGATTGATAAGTCAAAATTTAAATCCTTATTTTAGAGTATTTTCCTTCCACACACAAAGATAAGTGTAAAACATTTACAACACAAAGTGTTAAATACACTTTTTACAAATTTACACCTTTCGCATTACTGAGGTTACGGATTTTACTTTCCTCTGTCATCAAGATATAAAATCCCATAAAGTTAAACACTTCAGAAAGATTTTTTGGGCCGTTAGACTTGCCTCCCCACAACTTCCACCCCTGATTCACTTTTACTCGCACAAAATGTTTCAAATAATTCGTTTCGCCTCCTGTTGCGATTTTCTGGACAAGAAAGAATTGGAGTAGGACTTACTTTATACAGCAGTACCATCCTCCCACAAGAAATCATCTTGTCTCACGAAAGCGCTTGTCCGTCACCTCGCCTCTTCTGAAAATGTTCAATTAGTTCTTCAATACAACTCTTCCTGCCTTCCTCCCAATATAAAAATGTAATACGCTGGCGTTCTAAACACATCGTACAACGGAACACTTCCTGCCGAAATTAATCAAAGCTGAAAGAAAACAACATCGTATGAATTCAATGTTTTAGTACTACACTAGCATGTAAATTCCTTTCGCTGGTCGAATTTCTTTACGCTCTTACCTCTATTCAGGCATTTTCTTGCCTTCAATACAATCCTCGTGCTGCACATTTCTCAACATGGCGTCGCTCGTGCAGGTCTGCTCCAGTCGGCAAACTATTCCTCCGTCCGTCGGCCCGCACCGCTCCAACTTCTTCATTCCCTTCTCTCATTGGTTGGAAATTCCGTGGGGCTTCTTTGCCCTGCACGGAGGTTGGACTGAGCTTCTGTTTCCCATCTAATGCCGCACATTACAAAACGACTGTTGGAGGCGAGAACAGCAAGCGGTTACAGTAAACGGAGAGCTATCTCCTGTGGAAATAAAATTAACTGTCTGTAGTTTCTAAAATTAGCATATTTTTAATCCCATGTCGTTATTTATGTGATGTAGAAACCTACTCCGCGTCTTTTCCGATTTTTGTCTCTCTCACCTTGTTAATCAGGAAAGGTTGAACCGATGTGCAAATTAAGTTTGAATTTATTTGTGGAGTTATATATTTGTCTATAAAAATATATCTATTGCTGTAATTTCTGTAAATTTTCACTTATTTTTGTTTTAAGGCTAGGTTTTTTTTATTTTTGTATGTTCACAAAAACTTCGATAGTAAATTTACAAAAAAATCGAAATTTGTATTTCAAAAAAACGCCACACACAAAAAATGCTAATAAGTAAAAGGAGAAAGATAATCAATTATAAACTCAGTATTGCTAACCATCACAACTGGTTATCGATGGTTAGTAATTCCAAGGAAATTCAATGTAGTATATTATCTCTAAAACAAGATGGGAATAGAAATTATAATAATAATAATAATAATAATAATAATAATAATAATAATTTCATCCTAGACTTATTGAATTTTGCAAGGCTAGTATGAAGTCGTGGGGTACCAGGTTACTAATCCACAGCGGAAAGGAAGCAGTAGAAACCAGAAGTATTCAGATTAACAGGGGTATTTTCCAAGGAGATTCACTATCCCCTCTGCTGTTTTGCATTAGTTTGATCCCACTATCGAGACAGTTGTCGCAAGCTGACTTTGGTTTTAAGCTCCATGGTGATGAAAGACCAGTATCACATTTGTTTTACATGGATGATCTTAAAGTGTTTGCTAAGAATGAAGCGATTCTCTCCCAAATGCTGTCTGTCGTGAATGACTTTAGCAATGACATCTGCATGAAGTTTGGTCTTGACAAGTGTGCAAAAATCAATTTAAAAAGAGGGAAACACACAACGTCTGAGAACATTGAAATTGATACGCACACTGTGATTCAAGATCTTGAGCCAGGTAAAACTTACAAATATCTGGGCATTGAAGAATGTGAAACCATCTCGAATGACAGAATGAAAGAGAGTATTCGTAGGGAGTATTATAGGAGAGTGAGACAGGTCCTGCAGTCCGCTCTGAATTCCAGGAATAAAATTTCTGCAATAGGTAGTTTGGCGGTACCTGTAGCCGAATACAGTTTTGGACTAGTGGACTGGACTGAGCCAGAAATTCGCACCATGGATCGAAAAACCAGAAAACTGCTAACAATGCATCATGTTGCCCACCCTCGTGCTGATATACATAGACTTTATGTGTCACGTAAGGAAGGAGGAAGAGGCCTCAGACAAATTGAGGCCTCCTGGCACAACGCAATAGTCGGGTTGGGGAAGTATGTAGTCAGCCATCAAGATGACCCTCTAATGATGCAGGTCATGAAATCTGACCGAAGAATGGGAAACAGAGGCATTGTTAGTGTAGCTAGAAGCATTGCGAAGAAAACTAGGCAAGACACGTCGAATAACACAGACACTGAACTTCTGATGCTGCTAAACATGAAGTGTGAAACACAAAAAATGTTAAAGAAATCGTGGAGAGACAAACCACTCCACGGACAATACCTAAAAAGAATGGACAAGGTGCAGATCAATAAAGATCAATCATTTATGTGGCTTAAAAGGGGAAGAATGAAGCCAGAATCGGAAGCACTTGTAATAGCTGCCCAAAATCAGGCCTTGAGAACACGACATTATGATAAAGCGGTTCTCAAAATTTCCCAAGATGATAAATGCCGCATTTGCCTGGAGCAAGTAGAAACCATTGATCATATTGGGTGGTATGAATAATAAACAAGCATTTGCTTAGAGTATCTTCTCACGAGCATGAGCATTTGTTCTGAGAAAATTCTTCCACCAATGAGCATTTGCTCAACTTCGTATGAATAAAAATATTCTCCGAGTGATGAGTATACTCTCATGGAAAATTGAGGAAATTCTCATTTGTCTACGCAGCTGGTGTGATTTTGTTCCGATTCGCACTGTTATACAACTTGTTTTAACTATCTCGTTTGCGTGCTGTTGGTGCAGTTGCTTATGTAAACTATCGTTGTTGCATTGTGAAGAGTATATTTCGATCTTAAGCTTCAATTCCACGCGTAGTGGAGCAAATGAAATGCGGAGGCGTTATTTCAGTTGCCTGAATCATCTCTATGATAACGCGCTCCCGAGGAAGAGCTATATAGTTGCCATAACCCCTTCCTAATCATATAGTGCGCAATTAAACACGGAAAAAACCATAACCTTCATTTCAAATAAGCAAGGTATTAGAATTTTTAATTTTCTTTATTTCGTAAATGTCTGAACGTTTTCATATTCTGAAGTCTTAAGCAGATTCAGGCCGGGTAATATCTTTATTTCCACCATGATTCACACCAGTAGTTCTATTCACATTTATTTGCATACATTTTTGCTTGAATACCTTGTATTAATCTATTCAGCCCCAAATATCGTAGTTTTTTATACGAATGTGCGTACAATACAAGGTGCAGAGGAACTAAACGTGTATTTGTTCTGGCTCTTAATTTTTTTATTTGTTAATTTTCTCTTCGGATTGTATAAATTTTATTCATTTGGATCAATTTTGATTACAAGGCCCATAACCTCAATGTGTTTTTCAAAGAGTTGAATGTCTGGCAAATGCACAAATCTCTACCAACACCTTACTGAAAAGATCAAGATCTACTCACAAAAATACTTTCAATTTCGTTTCATATGAACGAGTGACACATCCAGTTTCCATCTTTTATTGGCTGTAAACAAGCGTTACGACGAATTTGTAATGTTTCTCTCCGAAAATCGTAACAAACTCCGCAAGTTTTTTCCCGACGCCACGCCGTGCTACTTTAAGTGATTTATATTCACGAACAAAGTCATTTCTTGATAGATTACTACTTACAACAAAGGTCTGCTAACCTCACATTTAAAAGTGAGACACCTCAAGACCAGACTCAAAACAATCGGAGGATATGCTCACGAAAGGAGTAAGTTCTCGGTTTTTATTCATGTGGATGAGAGCATATGCTCTACCGAGCCTCGGGGAATGAGAATTTTCTCAAGTTTGAGAATTTACTCATTCTTTAAGAATATTCTCGAAACTTTTATTCATACGCTACCGAGCATCTGCTTAGAAAACGCGAGTAAATAGCATATGCTCAGTTTTATTCATACCACCCATTGTCTCAGCTTGTCCAATCCTAGCAAAGACGGAATACCTGAAAAGACATGACAGGGTGTGTAGCTACCTCCACTGGCAGATCTGTACCGCCCTCGAAGTTCCGAACACATGCCCCAAGTGGTACGAACACTCACCAAAACCGGTGACGTCTGTTGGATTGTGTACGATATTGTACGACCAACAAATTCAAACTGATCGCATGATAGCGGCAAACAAACCGGATATAGTCATCCGGGATTTGGAGAACAAATCGTGTTTACTTGTGGATGTTGCTGTACCTTACGATCAAAACGTCGTTACCAAGGAGGCAGAGAAACGTCTTAAATACAAGAGTTTGGAAATCGAGATCAGCCGAATGTGGGGCGTAAAAGCACAGGTCGTCCCGATAGTTATCGGAGCTCTGGGATTTGTTCCGCAAAATTTGAGTAAGAACTTGTCGAAACTCCCAGGTAATTCAAAAGACTGGGAAGTGCAAGAAATTGCTTTATTTGGAACAGCCCACATTTTGCGTAAAGTATTGTAGAGGCACTGATAGTCACCGGATCTGCTCCTTAGGTAGCTGGTTGCAACCTGGAGTAGATTTTATATTCAGCCGACTCATAACATCTTTAGTCGTGATGTAATGGAATAATAATAATAATAATAATAATAATAATAATAATAATAATAATAATAATAATTATGTTAATGCGGTACCCTCTGAAAGATAGTGTTTTTCATCGCAACTCCGGATATTTTTTCAACTATCATTTTCTTTTACAAGAAGTTTTGTTTTTGTTTTGTACAAAAAATCCAGTTTTATTCCGTTTCTAATCCACAGTTTTATTCTCGTAAACCTGAGCTAAAAAAGAGAAAAAAAATATTCTGTGTAGAAGATTTCTTAAAAAATTACTCGTATCCACTTTTTCTATTGCAAACAAGATTACTTCTGCACACTTACCACTATCAGAAAATATTTTTCTGATAGTACAAATTGTTTTCTTATTTTTCCAGTCAGATAAAATAGTGTTAAGTTGACGAAAAAAATTGAAATTAAAAAAACAAGTTTTTGGCTGTAGAGGGGTGTGGGCGTTGGGTCGGGTTTACGTAAACGTTCAAAAATATTACTTTTATGTTAAAATTATACTGTAACTACTCATATGTAATTTGGCTGACGGGAACTTTTTACCATCTTATCCAGGGTACCTTTGTGTAGTAAGTAGTAATAATGGAGACTGGAGAGGGCTCGCTAATACATTTACAGTGAAGAGATCTCAACTGCATATCGGTGGGTAAAAAGTAAAAACCAAATATCACGACAACGCGGTGGACGAAGACGAGTGAACATAGGGATTTGATGGTCCAGTACATAGAGGAAAATCCAAGAATTAAGTTAAAAGAACTGAATCGTAAATTTGAAGATTAGCGTCAAGTTATTGTTTCTACCGAATGTTTACGTCAACATTCGGATGGCGTAATGTTTACGATAAAAGATATTTGTAGAGAGCCCGAAAAAATGAACCGCGATGAAAATAAAAGAAAACAACACGAACATGTGCCAAATCCCTTGAATTACCAGGCAGATAATACCCTAAATGGTTGTAACCTGTTTTTTTATTTTCTTTCATGTTTCAACCTGTTAAGTCTCAATTCGGAAGAGATTGGTCTCGATATCCATGCGTTTATTCCCAATTTGAAATTCCTTGCTCCCAACTTCATTTTGTTTGTTCCCAATTTGATATTCTTTGGTCGCAATTTGAAGTTGAAAAGGTATAGATCAGTGTTGTCAAAGTCGATGCCACGAGCTTGAGTCCGTGGCACGAGTGCCACGACGAAATCGTCCCTCCAAGCAGTTCATCATCCCGCCATCAGAGACAACGCCATCCGTATTGTAAAACGGCGGGTTTACTAATACTCGTAATAGTTCCCTCTCCCGACGCTAGTGACGCAGAGAAGCTCGTGGCGTGCTATGGTGCCACGGCGCGTGCCACAGCCACCAGTAGCAGACCTTGACACCACTGATCTAGATGAAGCAACGAGGCCACTCAGGACACTAAAGAAAATTCTACTTATCATGGAACATTTGTAACAGCTGATTGGAGAAAGCCTGACAAGGCAGCCTCGTAACTTGTGAGATAGATACTCCAAAGAACTCTAAACTTTCTCCTCGTGTATAAGAACTTACTTTAAAACCGCTGTACATTCATGACTCTCTGCGTGAAGGTCAATGACACTTACTCTGCACTCGAATGTCTTCCCAAAGGTCACTTCAAGAATAATCACATTTTAGTGTCTATTGGGATTGCATTCTCTTGTCTGGCAATATATTTCAAGATTAAAAAAACTTTTCACACAAAAGCGTTCTTTTGAAAAACTGAATTAAGAAATGTTTTCAATGGTCAAATAAATGAGATGACAAGATACAAAGCTCAAACATTGTTTCTATTAAATATTTTTGTTGATTTATTGTATTTTAAAAAATAAATGTATTTGACTCGAAAGTAAAGCTATACTTTTGTTATCTCTTATATTGTATAAAACTGACACATGATGGAGCAAAACGGATTTCAAATTTACATTCAGCATGGTCACATTAAAGTCATTCATCTATTGAAATAAAAAGACCTGCTAAAAAGTTAAAATTTGCGGACCAAATCGTTTGCGAGAAGTATACTGAATGAAATATAATTTCATGTCTAGTTGGACCTGTAAAAACCTTTCGTCCTTTGTAGATTGTTTTAAAGGTGAAAATAGCTCTATACAGACCGATCCGATGACCGAAATCGCTAAGACAATAGTGCAGTAGCGGTCTCGGACCAAAGGATCGCGGGTTCGAGTGCCGCCTCGGGCATGGTTGTGTTGTGTGTCTATTTCATCACTCATCTTCATCATAATTTCACTCCATCCCCTGAGGCCAACAACCCAGGGATATAAAAATGGAACCAGCCTTAAAAGTTGCTGATTCCCCCTTATAGAAAAGTAACGTGCACCTGTTAACCACGTCTGAGCCCCGGGGGAAGCACGTACCGCGCGACCCCAAGACGGCCGACTCGCGAAACAAAACAAAACAAAACAAGTATGTAATTAGCAAGTTCGGGAAAAGTTCTCTAGGACAAGGTCACGTCTAAGTCTAACCTTACACTTTTGTTTAAGTTTTACGACTGCTCCTCACGCCATGAAATTGCGAAACATCCAAGTTACATTTAAATATTCTCAAAGGCGGAGTATAAATACACTTCGTAAGGAAAATAAGAACCCTAGGAATTGAAAGAAAGAGATGCAAAATGAAATATATTCTCATCACTGTAAATACCGCAAACCGTCAGCAAAAGACAGAAAACAAGAAGAGGAAGTAGATGGTAGCTAACATACTTGAAAAATAATCCATTTTAATATTTTTTGTTGTACGAAAGTCTTAATGAATCATACCTATTTGCCACCCATCACTGAAGCTGTATTCAAATACAATACAACAAATGAGTACTTTTTATATCAGTTTTAAGAAAGACTAAAACAACACGTGTGACATTTTCATCCCTTTCCACCTTCACCGTTAACTGGTGACGTGCCTTCAAACTTCTCTTATCGGTGACGTGCGGTCTGTGAGACCCCAACAGTTTTAGGCTGATTATTCTCGGCGTTCCACTTCATGTTAAATTGACAATTTTTTTGCACGATAACAATGCTGTAATAAACAATAAAATAAAAGGATTTGTTGTTAATATGTAAAATAAAAGTAATATAATTATTTATAACTCGTCGAGTAATTTTCTGGCTATAATTGGTTCCATACTGTTTCTTCACTAATAATTATCTTAAGAACTCGTAGGATTGTTTAAAATATTATTCACTTCATTAAAAAACCTTCATTTAAATACGATAATGCATTGTTGCACGAAAATTATCCAATAATAAAAAAAATTGCAATGCACATTCACCGTTGGAAGAAAAGTATTGGTGATGTGAGGTCTGCGAGACCGCCCCGAAACTTCAACTGGCTCTCAAAGGCCAACAGCTGTCACTGGAACTGCTGCCCCGCGTGTGAGTGTAGTTTAGAAAGAGATAGGAAGATACTGTAAAGAAAAACCTATTACGACCTTACCAGAAAGAAGGGCTACGCGTTTATTTTCCCTCAGCGGTCTCAGAGACCGCACGTCACCAGTTAAGGGTTAAGTAATAGAAGGGGAAAGTGATAAGGAGCTTATTTTTTGGTAAAATGCCAGTTGCGAACACCGCTCCAGACTTTGAGTGCTACGCCATTTCGCGCATAAAAAATCATTTTAAAGTTTGTTTTTCAGACACCAATCGTTAATTACGTCCTCAAGTCGCGTACATCTCGATTACGAGTTCATTTCGTCAACCTTCATCTTTCAACTATCGTAATTTTAGTTAAAATGTTGGGAAGGGATTGTGGGACTTTAAAAAAATGCGCAAATAATCCTCTCCCCATTCGTCATATACAGTTTTCACTGTTTTTTTGACCAAATAACTCAAAACCTCGAAAGGAAAGAAAGGAATTTCGCGCCGGGGGAGGCTCCGATTGATTGATTGATTGATTGTTCATGATTCCCGGCGCGTCAACTACAGAGGTCATTAGTCCCGTAAGTGTAGTGCGTGTTTTCTCGGGAGGTGGCGATGATATGTTCCTCGCTGGATGGCGAGATCTGGCGCCGACTTACCGTCGACTAGCGGCAATTTCCTCCAACCAGGTATCTCCTACCAGCGGGGCACCGCTCCAGACGGGACAAACTCTAAGCTCTCGACCGATCTCCTGGCATGTGTGGTAGTGTAGTGCATGTTAGTGTAAATTGGTGTGTAAGGGGAGAGGATAGAACAAGAAAGAGGAAGGAAAGATCGCACGCGGTCCTTGGCCCGTTTGTTAGGGTACTGCACCGGCATTCGCCTGATGGGAGAAACCACGGAAAACTACCGATGAGCCGGCCGCTAGAATTCTCCTCCCGACAGCGACCGAATCCGACCTATCTGACAAGCTAGTGTCGAAAATCCTGCCGCCGAGGGGAATGGAGTCCTAGGTCAGAAGGGACTGCAGTGAGATCAGTTGATGCGCTGAGCCATCTCTAGCGGTGGGAGAGAACCTGTTTCGAGTGCGCGCTTTCACACAAGGGGCGCCGGAGGCTTCGTGGAATCGCGAGGCAGCAAAACGTCCGCTGCACAACAACTCCCAAGTATGCCGAAATGCGCCGCCAGAGTGTGCGGAGGGCGAGGGGAGGAGTAGAAAGACGCTCGAGAAACTCCTTCGCGCTGCGAGACTGAGGGCCGTTGCTACAAACAGAGTACAGTCGACTCCGGTCATACTGAAATTCTGGGGAGTAACATGTTCGGTTCACTATGTCCGATGATGTAAAAATTAAATAGAATTTCTCCACAATTATTGATTTTATTGATATAGAGGCAAAATTCATTAACAGCACGAACTGGAAATTTCAATGTCTTTATTTGACCTTAAAAAATCAATTATTTTCAACTGTTTACGTCGTACATTTCTCATTAGTAATTTCTCTTGATCTTTCTCCAAAGTTCGTGCTTTCTCCATATTTGATTCTGCATTGTCCTCTGTCTCTAAGTATCGTAATGCAGTCTTGACATCTTTCAATGCCTCTTGCACTGTTGGAACACCGTCCCACTCTCCGAAGGCCCTTTTATGCGACTAATAACATACGAGATGGTTATTTTCCAGGACGATATATTTCCTACGTTCACTATAGCTGAGGTTCAGGTTTACTATAACCGAATATTCTTATGCTTATTTGTAAAGTAAGTGAAACGGGACCGGTGACTTAAGTTCACTATAACCGAGGGTTCACTATATCAGAGTTCACTATAACCGGTGTCGACTTTATATACCGTGGCCTCCGTATCCGTGGAGTGTAGATATCAGTTCTCATGTATTCTACAAATGCTGTTGCGCTGGCATAAGTATCCCTTGCATGGGACTTGGAAGCAACAGCTGGCACGAAACTGCAGTGTTTTCTGGGCATTATGGACGTTCACTGGATACGATTTCAGCAGAGAACGCCACGTGGGTAAGAAGCCACGAAGTAAGAAGCTAGTAAGAGCGCTTCATGAATTCCCCCCGCAAATAAAAGTTTAGTTGATACAAAAGACTGCAAATTAAAAAATCTCGTAATAAATAATACTTAAATTTCGACTGTGCTTCTTGTATTAATAATAACAATGATAATCTTGTATTACAATAAATGTGATACGTGTACGTATTATATGCTCAAACGCCATTCTCTCATAAACGGCTCCATATTTTTTCTCAAACATTTCGAACGGATAGTGCTAATCCCACTCTCTAATATGACCTAATATGACCTCATTTTGGTGTATTTCTTCGTTTTTTAAAAAATTACACAAATCTATTCTTTTAAATATCTCTCACGCCGTTAATACGCACATTTCCAGAAATTTTTGAACACTATTGTATTTGTGAGTTAATGTGCTTTAAATGACTTCAAATGACGTTTTTAGAGAACTCAAAAATTTTCTGTGAAAATGAGCTTCAAATTTCTAATTCACAGTAGCGCTGAAACGCCATTTTCTTAGAATCGGATCCAATTTTTTCAAAGAAAATTGCTATTTCGGATGAGGTTTTACTGTTCTAAAATATTTCCGTTTTACTATTAGGAAACAGAAAAATTAAGAAAATGTCAAAAAAAAAGTTCTTTGGGTGGTGGTAGATGGCAGCTGGCAAGAGTATGGGGCAAGTTCTAATACCTAGCCGAGAACACAGGAAATAGTAAATAAATATTATAATAATATTATTAAAAATGTCTTTATTAATGGCGAAGCTCAGGCCATAGGGCCTGCTCTTCCGCCTAACCACTCAATCTACATTAATACAGAGTAGTAATATTTTAAGAGGGGGAGGGTCAGCTGTACATTTACGTTTGGGAGAGCAAAACTAGGGACCACCCCTGCATACGCCTTAAGCGATTGATTAAACCCAGAAAACCTCAATCAGGATGGCGGCATAAGGTCGAACATTTCAAAAAACAAAGAGAGAAGTGGAAGAGAGGGGAAAAACAGATGGAAAAGACGAAAGTCCGAAAGAAAAAGAAGAAAAGAGAGAGACTAAAAGGGGGGACAATTGAACATTTATGACTGGGAGTGCAAAACAAGGGACCATCCCGACGTACGCCTTAAGCGATTGAGTAAACCCAGAAAAATCTCAATCAGGATGGCGACTTAGGGCCGAACATTAATAGAGCAGAAAATGATATACACAGTAGTGAAAGAGAAGAGAAAGGGAGGGGGAGTCATAAATAAAAAATGGGGAAATTTGTGAGAGAAAGGGAAGGGAGAAGAAGCGAAGAAAAGGAGGAAGAAAAAGTAGGCGGAATAAGTGAAATTATTCCAGAGACGTTACATCAAGGTACATTCGGTTTACATGAGCACTTTGCATGAGTATAAAATCATTTTTAACACCAGAGGAATACAATACATTATAGGTTAATAGTAACAATAATTTAAAATACAACGTTGACAGTATTCAGGAACAATATAAAAGTATAATAGGCTCCTAACATCAAATTGTAATTATACCAATATATTGCAATAAATATTATGATGATACAAAGATAGCTGCAAGTATAAGTACTTTTATCTGGAAACTTTTATCTTTAATATGGGAAAGTCTGTGCAATTTCTGTAGCACCACTAGTTTCCGATACGTTATTGACATTACCGTTGCTCTCGTGTGCGCGTCATATGCGAGAAGTGTGTGTCAACGAGGCCAACGCGTCAACGAAAGCTGACCATGAGAGGTGACGTGAAATGAAACTGAGAATAAACAAAATTTTAATAGAATAAATTTTACGTCGTTGAAACTATTTTTGTCAGGTCATACTGGGCGCAGCAATCAATCATTTGGTGATTGGTTTAAGATGGTGTTTCATTATGTGGACTCTAATAATGGATTATCCAACACAGGGCTGTCAAACTTAGAAAGGGCTTACGGGCCATATATCAAATTCTAGTTACGCCGCAGGGCACACCGTCATTTAAGATGGTCTTTACCCTCACTCCTGAAATTATACAGAAGCAAATATATTACATTTTCTTTTATTTAACGTACTTAATGATTTATGTACCTACAACGATAAAATTAATATATCATTAAATAAAAATAAGATGAATTGTGTAATTGTATTTGGTTGGTATAACAAAATGCAAAGCAGTCGCGGGCCATACAAAAAGATTCGGCGTTCCGCATGCGGCCCGCCGGTTGGAAAGCCCTGATCTAACAGCTAATACGTTACGATTAATTAAATAATTGTCAAAACGCACGTACAGCCAAGGCCCACTGCTATGTCGAGAGATGAGCACTAGAGTAAGAAATTGAACATTGCGCTCTCCGCCGTATTGCAGGCAAATGCGAGCGCGTTCGTGTAATACTGTGTATCTAAATGTTTTTTTCACGGGATATTAAGGCTTCGCTCCCGCTCGGGCCTGTAGGGGTCGGGCCTGCCGGTCAGAGGGACTGCAGTGACATCAGTTAATGCACTAAGCCACCTCTCCCGGTGTCAAATTGGAACCCGGAAAGATTTTTTATTTATTTATTTATTTGTCAAAAAACAGTAAAAACTGTATATGACGTGTGGGGAAAGAGATTTATCTGCGCACATTTTCTTGAGAGCCAGAATTAAAAAAAAACAAAAAACAAAAACAAAAAAAACAACGAACAAATTAATTTAGAAAATCATTATTTTAGAAAAATAAAAATATTTGAAAAATGTTTGTTCCCGAGCTATAGAAAATCAATTTCAACGGTAAATGAACTACAAGCAAAAGGAGTGCTCAACAAAACGTGCGCACAGTGAAGCTACATTTTCCACGTCGACTTAGCAGAATGATAAACTTTCATGCGAATGAATCATTTCCATAAATCTATACCATCGCCGTGAGTCATTTTAATCATATCCCAGAGATAAGCCCCTGAGACACGCCTCTGTTAATGTAATTAAAGAGATAAAACTAAAAGATAAATACCTTCGTAAATCAATAAATTTTATCCTCAAAAGTATTTCTAGAGAATGTGACGTGTTGGGGAGGGGGGGGGGCAAACGTTGAAATGTTAGGAAAAAACATAGTACTGTCGACTCGGGTTATAGTGAACTCGTATATAGTGAACCCTCGGTTGTAGTGAACTTACGTCGCTGGTCCCGTTTCACTTACATTACAAATAAGCGTAAGAATATTCGTTTACAGTAAACGAATGTGAGTTATTATAATAAACGAATGTGACTTATAGCGAACTCGAGACGCCACGAGTGGACGCAGATCGACCGGGGAATATCCATTTTGGAAGGAATCGCACGTATGGTTTACGCGCTAGTGTTGTTCACACACGGAGAGACAGACAGACGGACGTTTTGAAAAGACCCACTTTTTCGGTAACAGGGGAACCCAAAACGTGTATTTCCGTTGAAATCTCGAAATCGATTTTCCGCAGCATTACATAACTTTCCCTATACTACATTATTCCGTATATACGTACGTATACGGGAAAGTAAAAAGAATATTGCGAATATTGCAAAGTTAATTTCTCAATTCGAATATCTTCTGACTGTCTTTGGGTTTTAATAATATTTCTTTGTCCAGTTCTATTTTAGACATTCTGTACTATATTTTGAAAATCAAAACGTTGAAAAAAAGGCCAAATTTTAATTTTGGAAATTTATTGAAAAGTTTGTTTCTTTACAAATTACCAATAGAATTTGAGAAGGAATGACATAAGCGTTAAGATACTTGAAGAAGAAGAAAAGTGCTTCTCGAAACGTCGGAAGGAAGTAATGATTCAAAAAGCAGAAAAACCACATTACAATAAATTTCCAAAGTTAAAATATAGCCTTTTATTTACCTTTTGATTTTCAAAATATAGTGTAGACTGTTTAAAATAGAACTGGACAAAGAAATCTTATTACATTTCTCATTTCTTTCGCCGCGTCTCTTCTACATTATTTGCCAATAGAACTTCATTCCCAGGAATACGATTGTGAAGAGCCTCTCACTCACTCCATGAACGTAAATTAGATGCCCAGATCAGATTATTCCAAGGGATCGAGAGCCTGGAACCAAGTTTATAATCGCATTAAGGTTAATTGCATCGCCCGGGGAATCGATATCAATTAATTTTAATGGGCCGCCTTGGCCGGGCGGCCCTCCGCCCACGCGTCTATAAATACTGGGGGGTTACCGAGCACGACGCAGGCGGACGCGAGCCGCTGAGCAAACGGAAAGGAACTACGTCTCTAATGATTTGTTTTTGTTAGCAAAGATGAAGTAAATAAGTGTTGGTTCCAATGAAGAAAGTATATTCATACGAGTATTTGTTTTATTTGGTCAAAAAACAGTAAAAACTGTAAATGACGTATGGGGGAAGAGGTTATATGGGCACATTTTTTTGAGGCCCAGAATAAAAAAGCGAAATTAGCAACATTTGAAAGACTAGAAACACAATTTAGAAAAAATATTATTTTAGAAAAATAGAAATTAGAAAAAATTTTGTTCCCGAGTTATAGAAAATCAATTTCAACGGTAAATGAACTGCTAATTTAATTTTTCTGCGTTGCTAACAAAATAGTAATTAACATCGGTTCTACTCCTACAACTAAAAGCAAAAGGAGTGCTCAACAAAACGTGCGCACAGTGAAGCTACATTTACGTCCAGAAGCAAAACAAGGGGACATCTCAGCATTTGTTCAATGGATCAGGGAAACTGGCCAAAACCCTGTATCGAGATGGGGATCATTGACCCGGAAGCTGAAATATATTACTTGTTACAGGCATATTAAATATTTTTTTTAATGTATGTAATACAAATGTGAACTAATTCATTATATATCTTTGTTTTGTTATTGTTAACATTATGTTTCTTTTCGACGATCAGTATAGTCTCTAATTGCATAGAAACAGTTATGCAGCAGAAAAGATTTTACTTTTAGCTTAAATTTGTATGAGTATATTGAATCATTCATCAAGATACAGTTAGAAAACAAGTTATACACATAAACAGGGTAGGTCGCAAAGCAACGGGCGTTGCTGAGCAACCATGGGTCCATGAAGACTATATCGCCATACTAGTACTAACCCCATTGAAATTCAACACTTTTTCCTCACGAAAAAATACGTTTTTGAAAATTGAATAGCTACATTGAAAATGTTCAGCCTGGATTCAAGGAGCCAACCATTCATTCAAATAGCGTTGCCAGCTCTTCGGGTTTCAGGCTCCGGAGTACTTTTCAGAAAATCTCCAGGTCATATAAAAATAGAAATTAACTATATTTTTTTAACTTTTAAAAATATAATCTGTGTTTAATAGTTTAATTTTATCGAATGCTTTTCGTAGTAATGACACTACACAAATAAACTTGGACTGCGCGGCAAAATGCCATCAGTTCACCATCTCTAGTCGAAGAATGCACTTTATGTTATAGTAATTAATGTGTTATGAACATTATGAATGTACCTCATGTAAATAATGCCTTGTGATGTATTTATTTATTTATTGGTCAAAAAAACAGTAAAAAAACTGTATATGACCTGTGGGGAAAGAAATTTATCTGCGCACATTTTCTTGAGGGCCAGAATTTAAAAAAAAACAAAAAAACATGAATTTAGAAAATAATTATTTTAGAAAAATCAAAATATTTGAAAAATGTTTTTTCCCGAGTTATAGAAAATCAATTTTAACTGTAAATGAACTACAAGCAAAAGGAGTGCTCAACAAAACGTGCGCACAGTGAAGCTACATTTACGTCCAGAAGCAAAACAAGGGGCCATCTCAGCATTTGCTCAATGGATCAGGGAAACTGGACAAAAACCTGATCGAGATGGGGGTCATTGACCCGGAAGCTGAAGTACATTACTTGTTACAGGCGTATTAAATATTTTTTAAATGTATACAATGCAATGTGATCTCGGACAGAGGGGTCCCGGGTTCGAGTCTCGCCTCGTGCATGGTTGTATGTTTCGTTTCATCCTCATACCATGTATATCGTTTCATCCTCGTACCATAACGTTAAATGCAATTGTAGTCGCTAATGACCTAGTTGTTGATGCGACCTTTAATAACAAAAAAATATGGTCGAACTTTTATTTTGGCATGTTACCATTCATTGCTTCAGGTTTCTTACTTAATAACAATTAATTGTGAATGTAAATGGCATTACTGATATTCAGTTCCAAAGAATGACGTACACTTTCATCAACATAATACCGATAAAAAATATCTTATCTTGATTCAATGCTCTTGAATTATCTTATATACAATTACGACAGATACAACTAACTTTTATATTGCCACGTCACTCGCGGTCTCCGCGAATGACAGTGAAGGGACTTTCCAGCTAGCTTAGGTGGCAGAAAGGTGGCCTGAAAGAAATGGGATGGCGAGTGGACTTTGTTTCAGCAAGAAAGAACATATCTGAATGAGGTTAACGTAAAGAATTTAATGATTCAAAAAAAAGATTCACCTAGACTTACACTACCATGCACGAGCTCGTGAGTTTTCCCCGTAATGCAAACCAAAATAAGCGAAACAAGAGAAATTAAAATTAAATTATTACAATCAACAACAGACAAAATGCATTACACAAAAAATCTACGACTAATTTTATTAACGGCCAATGCCCGGCCTGAAATATTTCCCTCCCTGCTTGTTTTGAGCTAACTGCAAAAGTTCATTCCGTAGCGCCTGAGGGGCATTTGAGCGCTTTCGGCGAAGCTGTCGTACACATCACCGTCTGGAGATTTTCGTGGTCATTGCCCCATTCAGCGAGGCGACGTCTCAGAAAGGGGGCCCGTGCGGCCCGGTGCCGGCGGAGGTGGAGGCGGGTGGCGGCGGTCAGGTCGTCTGCGGTTCTGCGCGCCGCTCCGAGGGTGTGCGGCCGGGAACAATGATTCTCTCAGCTGGTCGAGCGGGCGCCTTCAGGTAGCACTTTCGACGGGCATTGACGTAAGCGGTGGCGATCTTGACGATTAACACAGTCACTTCCGCGTGCTTATGCCAAAAATAGACTAATAATCACGTTTACTTCAACAAATCAATTGTTTTGGTTCACCGAATCGTGGCCGAGCACGGCACATTAAATAACTTGAACCGATAAAACTATGGTTCAGAAAATTGATCAAGTCCGAAAGAAAAACTTTCTCTTGAAAAGTCTCGCCACAAAATAAAATCAAGTGAAGACCCCGAAGGGCAGTCACAGAGTGCCTTCACGAAGTCTTATTAACAAGCGCCGCAGTCGAAAGTCGAAAGCAGAGCGATACTCAGCCAAAAACCGAAAACAGAATGCTACTCAGTCAAAAGTCGCAAGCGGAATGCCCCTTCAGATGTATCTTTCTGCCTCTTGCCTCGGTCCCCCTCCAAAAAAATCTCTAAAGTTCGAGAATGTTCTACTACAATTTCTAACCCGTTCGGCGATAGGCTACAGGAAATTGCGCAGTGAAATTACTTCGTCCAATCGCTGAAGGCGTTTGAACAGGGATCTTTAATGGAAAATTTCAAGTATCTTCTGTCTCAAGCCTCTCTGTCTTACATTGTTTACTTGGACGCATGTGCAAGCCTAGACATGCGTCGTAGAAGTGGGCCAGGGCAAGCCTAATTTTTGTTGATGTCCACTGAGTGTCGGCCCAGGGTCTGGAAGGGGGTGGGTGCGTTCTCTTAAGGAACGCTTCCCCGGTGCCAGCGGAGGCGCCTTTCGCAGATTATTGCCAGAGAAATGTAGAAATAAATGCTAATTTAATGAATATATATATATTGAAGCGAGTCGTGAATTTGACTCTTCACAATAATTATTAGTAAAAGGGGACAGGGATTCTTTCCCGGGAATGGGCTCCGGATTCAATTATTCTCATCAATGGAAACATAAGGGTAATCGGTCTAAATATGAATTTTTATTGATCGATTAATTACAAGATTGATGGTTCTTGTTCCTCACAAAACATTTGCTCTATCATTTTCCTATTCTAAATAATCTCTTATTTATTAACTCTTTATCGTCCTGGAATTCCATTCATTTCTTATAATTCTCACAACTGTGGGGCCTCTACAACAGATCACTGCTTCCTGTCATCTATTCACCACTCTCCCAATGTTCTCCCACCTGTTCTTACCCACACCGCACATCCGGACCAGGGCCACGTCACTCTGCGGCTGCAGTCGGCCGACGAGGCGGACGCCTCCCACAGCGCCGGCGGTGCTCGGGACTCGACGGATTGCTGGACGCCGACGCCGAAGCGGGGGGAGGGACCACTCGCTTTCAGGTGCTCCGATGCCCGCCTTCGCCGCTCGCGGCCGTTCCCAGCACAACGCTTGCCGCCGCGATCCTGCCGTACACCGCCGCTACGACGGACTCGCCACGCGTCGCCCGCCATTGCTTCCCAACTCGCTGTCCGTAATAACTCTTTCGGTCCACGCCTCGCAGCTGGATGTTTAATGCTGCCCAGCTATGTTCACTCTATGTTCTCCTTGTGCTCGCCCACAAACTGCTTTGCCTTGTCAAAGCAGTTTTTACCACTTTTAGCACAATCCAATGATTAATCTTCCCTCACTCCCATTAAGTCTTTGTTCCTACCTGATCACGAAGACACATACACCAAACATTAACGGTTAACTGCCGCACAGAAATCCACGTGCCGCCGCTGCTCCGCACTCGCCCACGTGACTGTCTTCATGTACCGATATTGTCCTTTCTTCACTGCACCAATACAACCGTTTTAGCTCACTACATACCATTTTCCACCGCATTGTCCTTCCCGATGCCTTCCATTCTCGATGGTCCCAGATTTCACCACTATTCGTCCTTTTTCTTCCACACCTCTCGCAACCGTCCATTTCATTCTCCAGCCATAGCTCCACTGCCGGCGCCGGCCCGTCTTCTGGTTCCCTCGCGCTTCGGTTCTCCTCTCTGACTCGACTCCGTCACCCGACTCCGTCGGCGCGCCCGCCGCTACCGCGCAATTCAAATGTTCTTCATTCTCAGAAACGCATTGTTATCATTATAATGATAATAATTCGTTTCTCTCTCTCTCTCTCTACATATATATATATATATATATATATATATATATATATATATATATATATATATAAATTTAGTGGGGACAAATTTGCTCGCGTCCGTGGTCTATCCGACGTGTCTCCTGGGTAACACTAAATGAGCAACAGTGATTCGCCACCACTTTCCATTCACCAAGTCCTTATATTATGATGTAAAGTCACGAAAGAAGCTACAGTGTAAAGATGATGAAAAGTCACGAAAAGGGCTATAGGGTCGGGACGACCGAGACTCAAGAAATCCCCACGAAATTGCCAGCGTGTAAATCCAAAAGAAAGAAGACTGAAGGCTCAAGAAAATTTGCAAAGGGTTATAACAGAGAACTTAGATACTAGTTAGTCAGGCAATGATGGAGAGAAAGCTATTACATATTTTGATATTCTTCGTCAAAAGAAGAAAGAAACGATGTTGGGAAAGAATGGATCATTGTGTACAGTGAAGAATGAAGACTGTGTCTTGTTAGATTTGGTGTGTGTTTTACCTGTGCTAGGTGTGGTGTGGTGTGTGTTTTTCGTTAGTCAGAATGTTCAGACATGATATTTCATTGAAAAAGCTAGGAAATAATACTTTCTCTAGAGTGATTAGTAAGTTCAACAAATTAATTTATATCTTTGACCATCTGAAGCATTTGCAAGAAAACTAGGAGAACTATTCTCGTAGTACATATAATCAATACTGTAAATGCTATTTTCAGCAGGTTAGTAAAAGATCTAGATGCTATTTGTAAGCAAGTTAAATTTAGAAATAAACAGAACCATTTATTAATCTTTGAAGAACAGTGTCTCATTTGTCTGCTTTCTATAGTATTTTGTTTTCTATTTCCCCTCGTGGCCAAAAATGTTTGAGGAAACGAATCTCTCCATAGCTACGAACAGTTAAAAAAGCGTGCTCGGTTCATAACATTATCCCATAGAAAGAGTAAGCAGAGGAGATTACTTTGAGTGTGCTGAGGAGAAATTCGTAACACTGTAGGAATCAGATTGCAGAATTTCGTTAATATTAGAAGGAATTTGCATCAAATCTTTCTTAGAAAAAAAGGTGGAAATATACGTGGAATAGCATACTTTAGTCCAGATGCTACTTCACCCAATGTTTGATTGTTTATATGAAATAGAAAATTTCTCCTATTATTTCAGTTGTGTAGATGTGTTGTGTGACTCTCAGAGGCAACTAGTATTTATAAATGAGGACTCTAAGAGAAATCTACGTCCACGTGACGAACTGCACTTTGACTTTAAAAATATGAAGGATTTGTTGCAAAAGCTAAATTAGCTAGTGTATTGCAACTTACAACACTCGGACAGCAATGCTAAAATCTGTTTAGTTAAATAACTCCTAAACGAAGAGTTCTAGGGTTTTAAAATCTGGCATTTTCCGTCGGAGGCCTTAAAGAAAGGTTCCTCGCACCGTACTCTATAGGTCGAGAGTTTCATGCACATTCTATTACATTTTGTTGGTTCGGTGTTTCTCGATACCACCTCTCCTATTCAGACACGTGAAGAATCTGCAACTGTATGTGAAATGAAACCAATTACATGATATTCTAGGCGACTGAAATTCACGGATACACCTCTCAGTTCGATAATAAAGTTAAATAATATTCCAAAGAGTGGGGTTGAACTCGATCCCGTATTTTTATCATGGAGGTACGTGGCTTTCTACGTATGCATGTACGTACGTAAGCCACGTATGGATGTACGTGGAGAGTACAAAGCTTTTCTAATATCATTCTGACTATCAAGAAAAGCGAAAAGCTAAGTGCGAAGGAATTATTTCAAATGTTTTTAAGGAAGTGTTGGGATTTGCTCCAAGAACTTGTGTGTAATACTGAATAAAATATTTTTTTTCGTACATCAATTGCATTGTTTTTATTTTTATTTGATCTCTCTCTCTCTCTCTCTCTCTCTCTCTCTCTCTCTCTCTCACACACACACACACACACACACACACACACACCGTATGACGATTTCCATGAAAGTTGGCACATCTACGTGTTGTTTTAACCCAGAAGGTTTATGTGTGGTTAATTCTGTTGTTGCTCCATTACATGGCGCTGTACAACAAAAGTAAATATTCACGTTAAATGCAACCTGCAACATTTTCGGCAGCATTTTGAATCTATATCGTTATATAACTTCTAAACAAAGAGTTCAAGGGCATTAAAAACTACAATTTTGACGCCCTAGGCCTCAAAGAAACGACTCTCACATCGTAATCTACGGATGAGACCTTCATGAATATTCTATTCAATTTTTGCTGCTCCGGCGCTTCTCGATATTATTTCACCTGCTCAGAGACGTGCAGAATCTGCAACTAAATGTGAATGTCAGGCCGAGACAGGGACAGAAAGAGACGGAGAGACAAGAAGAGAGAGAGACAGAGAGAGAAAGAAACAACGGAGGGAGAGACAGAGGGAAAGGAAAATGGAAGGGGCAACAGGGAGATGAAGGGTAGAACAACGTTTGCCGAGTTCCACTAGTATTCTATAAGTACATTGGAAGTTCCCTCTATAGATTTTTAAACAAATAAACATGTTTTATTAACAACTTTCCCTCTTAATAGAAATGGAAGAATAGGGAAGAGGGGGGAATGTGTGAATTCTCGCGCGGGTACACTGGTACTTTCTCTAAACTGCATAAACAGTAGAGAAAGTACTGTAATGCTTTACCTTCCAATTTACAAGCCATCGAAACACCGAATTATTGGGTTTTGTTATTGTGGAATCGTTTAAAAAGATCGAATACTAACTTGAAATGGAATAAAAAAGCTCACTCAAATTGTTTTTAATGACTAAGCAATGCCCATGTTTAATTCGCAGAAAATCGAACAAATCCTCAGGTCGTGACTGCGTAACGAACAAAGGACACCGCACATTTGTTACGGAAAACCGGCTTCCGTTCAATTGGCTGTTTTTTTATATATTGTTGTTCCCAGAAAGCCGATTAAACATCTCAACGGCCACCCCATAGTTTTGGAATTAATTGCATTTTTATGTGTGATTCTGGACCTAACGTAGACGAAAGCCACCCGAGAAGTCAACTCTCGAAGAACGATTAGTTGCTGTATCGTGAGTTGTAAACCGCAAGCTTCTTATAATTCTTTCACGAATCTCGAGAAACATTTTAAGGGATTTAGAACTTGAGTGAAGGACGCGCGTGCGAACGAACTGGCCACTTTGCCAGTTGTGTTGGTACCGTTGCACGCCGAGCGTCGAAGTCTGGTGCGTTCTCGAGGGGAGAGTATCGCGGGCCACACTCACGTCAGTAATGAGCTTTTGCTGCTGTGAATGTTGTGGATAGTAGTAATGACGAAGATGGCAGTATAATAATGGAGGATGATCCTATCTTAGGATCTTATTTATTGCATCTGCAAATCCGGGGCCAGAACATTACGAAGTTGTGCTCATATTTCCGGTGTCTTAAGGTATCTACGCTATGCCAGATACCAGAAAACTATAAAATACTCCAGGCAAGCTCTCCGATTATGTAAAAGACGCAGGTAATAGATGGCATCAATATGAAGACGAAAACTCATTTCATTGCAAAAGATTATGTCTTGTTCGCTGTTAGTAAGTCAAATACATAATGTAAAATGAGTCATCTAATGCATTCCTCAGTATGAACAGTTAGCCCTCAAAGCAACCTCCCCATACAATGCCTAGGTAGTAGGCTGCCCTGCCAGCTCAGAGCTACTAGCTATCCGGGCTAGTGCCGGAGTCAATATCGCCTGTATGACGACGCGCCACTCACATGCGCCGAGACACCAAGTCCCTCCTCTATGCTCAGAGTATCGGGCCACTGCCACGACGAAGCCAAGAGCCCAATTGGGGGCCACCCGAACTAAGGTCCGGGCGGCTCGAGGCCCCCATCCCGTCTCCCCACTACCTACACCTTCAGGCAACCAATCTGGGTCAGACCGTAACCAAGGCAACCTGACGGTAGGTAGTTCCCACCGGACTTCTAAATATGAATTCCACCGCAGCCAAGGTTTCTCCTTCACCCAATCCTGCTCTGAGGTCAACGCTACAGGGGCCAAACTGGTGGGTTGCCGGGTTGAACCGACAACCAGGAGCTTATCTTTCTCGTCTACTCACTGCCTCCTCCTTGAGGCTAACGGTGTGAGTGCCACCGTGAAACATAGGGTCCGGGTGATCATCTGCATTTCTTCACTAGAGATCGTGACCACCTACGTGGTCACAATCCCGCCCTTGAGGGGTACAGCCCAAATCACGCTTTTTGTAAAATCCTTCGATTTGAATGGACCAATAAAAAAATGCAACGAAAAAGAAAACAAGAAAAAAGCACGCGAGAGATACCTCAGCGACAGTAGCAGGTGAGTAGGTCGTCTTCATATTGATGCCATCTATTAGCTGCGTCTTTTACATAATCGAAGAGAGCTTGACTGGAGTATTTTATAGTTTTCTGGTATCTGGCATAGCGTAGACACCTTAAGACACCGGAAATATGAGCACAACTTCGTAATGTTCTGGCCCCGGATTTGCAGATGCAATAAATAATATCCGAAGACAGGATCATCCTCCATTATTATACTGCCACCTTCGTCATTACTACTATCCTCAACATTCACAGCAGCAAAAGCTCATTACTGACGTGAGTGTGACCCGCGATCAGTGCGACCCGTGAGTGTGACCCGCGATCTACGGTGCGGCAGACATGGCTCGTGCCATGGGCGCCACACTCAGGGGGCGCTATTTAGAGTATACCCGTTAAAACAAATAACAACATCCCTAATTTGAAGTATCCTGACAGGGGCGCAAATTCTATGCTTGCCATGGGCGCTTGAATAGCTAGATACGCCTCTGCCCGCGATACTCTCCCCTCGAGAACGCACCAGACTTCGACGCTCGGCGTGCAACGGTACCAACACAACTGGCAAAGTGGCCAGTTCGTTCGCACGCGCGTCCTTCACTCAAGTTCTAAATCCCTTAAAATGTTTCTCGAGTTTCGTGAAAGAATTATAAGAAGCTTGCGGTTTACAACTCACGATACAGCAACTAATCGTTCTTCGAAAGTCGCATTGTATCATGGGTCGTCGCGTTAGCGGCGTCGACGCTATCGCAGGTTGCAGCGCGCTGTTCATTTTTTAACGAAATGATTTGTTCTCGATTCGCGTATTGGATATGTCAAACACTCTACTTGAAGAATAAACTGTACTTTACTTTTGTTCCGCTATTGCTTCAAGCTTTGTTTGAAGATGAGCAAAGAAGATTACAGTTCTTCGGACAGTTTTGGAATTGTCGGCCCAAGACATTAGACACTATTAAGAAAATTAAACTAGGAAAACCTTGGTTGACAAATTAGGGTACAACATTAAAAGGGGAGTTGATTTTAACTACCTATAAAATATAAGCTGCTGAAATTTGATAACATATTGATTACGTTGTTTGTGATTGAAATTTGTATAAATGTATCTGTTTCCATACAATAGAATGAAAATGATACTTATTAGTGGTTTTTTAATTTGTCCCGTTTTTTTAAAAAAAATCACGTTTTTTGAAATAAGATTTGTTAAAAATTATGACTTAGACGAAAAATAATCTGGCACCGCTGGTAGAAACTGAATGAGGAGGCAGACGAAGACTGCGGGCAATTCCACGTATCCGTTGCCAATGGTGTTTGTCCGCACCTGACACGAAAGTCGGGAAAACGAGAGAGCGCGAACGGAATTTGACAGACGAGTGTGAAAATTTCTTTTATAACATATTTCGCTAACATTTCTCCGAAACGTTGAAGTGCGTTGTGTATCGAAAGCTGGACTGTGAATGCCTTAGAACTTTACACGTGCTACTCATTCCATGTAAAGTTATAGTGAACTTCTGGAGATTAACATGTTAGGTTCACTATATCAGAGGTTCACTACATCCGATGATGTCAAAATTACTTAGAATGTCTTCCTGTAGATCGATTTTGTTAATATAGAGATACAGCAATAGATATTTATGTCACGAGGTGTCTAAATAGGGCTTTAAGGACGAAGCCAGAAGGTTAACTGCAAGGCGGAGCAATAACGAAGCCGCGTAGTTAACCTTCTGGCTTAGTCCTCACATTATACACATTAACAGCACGAACTGAAAATTTCAATATCTTCATTTGTTCTGAAACAATCAATAATTTTCAATTGTTTACTTCGTACTTTTTACTTTCCCGTATACGTACGTATACAGTGATATACGTAGTATAGGGAAAGTTATGTAATGCTGCGCGAAAAAAATGGCCAATTTCCGGCGGAAAAAAGTTAATTGCCGGGCCGTGAAAACGAATAAGTGGATAAAACCAGTTGCTAAACTAACAAAAAAAATCCCCTAACACGTGGTGTAGCTAGAAACCCTGTTTTCTAGGACCTTGATAGCGAAAAACCAATTGAAAGGAAAACGTCCGTCTGTCCGTCTGTCTGTCTGTCCGTCTGTGAACACTGCTAGCGCCTAAACCATACGTACGATTTCTTCCAAAATGGACATTCCTCGGTCGATCTAATTCTGGTCAAAGCTTTGAGATTTTGAAAAAGATTCTTTAAAATTTGGGGGTACTTTACATGAAGCTCCCTGGGGATTTTCAAAATTTTCTCAAAAACGGCTCCAAATTTTTTCTTTAAATTTCTTGTATGAATAGAGTAAAATACACTTATTAACATGGCATAGGTCCGATTTTCACGGATAACCCTGAATTTTCGAAATTGTGAAAGTTTGATGTTTTTTCGGCGTCTTTCTCCAACGACAAAATTGAAGATAGAGATTTTTTTCTTCAAATAAAATTTGTTCTGCATATTGAGTTATTTCATAAAGGTCATGTAAATGTTTCTCAAAATTTTTGTAGTTTTCGTGCAATATTGCGTGCAATATGTGCAATTTTTAAAAAATACAAAAACAAGATTTTCTCAAAAACGGCTCCAAATTTTTTCTTTAAACTTTTGGTAGGGATAGTGGTAAATGTACTCTATCAGATGACGTCAAAGCGATATTGTTCTAAAGGTAGGTTTTTTCAAAAATTACAAAAATGTAAAGTTTTTCACATGTTTCTCACGTCGGTCGATAATATTTACATTAGCGGCGATTTTTTCACATTATTATATTTACGAGTACAGTTGATTTAAATAATGTCAAGTAAAGTTTCTCGAAAACAGCCGTTTTTTGTAAAAAGTAGCTCAAAATTTCGCATTTTCAGAAACGCTTAAACGCCATTTTCTCATATATAGCTGCAAATGTTTTCTTAAAACTTTTGTAACGGATAGTGCTAATTACACTCTTTAGTATAGCGTAAAGTTTATTTTGAGTTATTTTTTTTTTGTTTTTTCAAAAATTACATAATTGTAATTTTTTTGAAAGATCTCTCACATCTTTAATATGCACATTACCAGCAATTTGTAAACATTATTATATTTGTGAGTGTAAGTGCTTTAAATAACTTCAAATAAAGTATTTTGAAAACTCAAAGATGTTCTGTGAAAATGAGCTTCAAATTTCACATTTTTAGTAGTGCTAAAACGCCATTTTCTCTTAAACGGCACATAATTTTTAAAAGAAAATTGCCATTTACGGCTAGGTTTTTGTGTTCGCGAATATTCTAAAATTAATATTTTCGTTCAACCAATAGGAAACCGAAAAATTAAGAATATGACAAAAAATGTACTTTTGGCGGTGATAGATGGGAGCTGGCAAGAAAGAGTATGTGGCAATTGCGAATAGCTAGCGAAGACCCAAGGAAATAGAAAACGAATACGGGAAAGTCTGTGCCATTTGTAGCACCACTAGTTCATTAGTAATTTCTCCAATTCTTTCTCTAGATGCCGTGCTCTGTCCATATTTGATTTTGCGTTGTCCTCTATGTCTAAGAAACGTAATGCACTCTTGACACCCTTCAATGCCACTTGCACGGTTGGAACATCGTCCCCACTCTCCGAAGGCCCTTCTTTACTCGCCTAATAACATACGAGATACAATTAATTTCTAGGACTTTTGTCCTACATTCAGCATAGCCGAGGTTCAGGTTCACTATAACCGAATCTAATGCTTATTTGTAATGCAAGAGAAACGGGACCAGTGGCTTAAGTTCACCATATCCGAGTTCACTACAACCGGAATCGACTGTAAATTGTACGTGTCTCCACAGCACAAAACCTGGTCTCGTGATGTCAACGAAATGTTATGCCTACTCGCTCCTGTCTGATCTGACCACAACGGAGTCGACAAGCAGAAAGATTAACATTGTCGAGCGTCAACCGATGCAGAGAGAGTTATATTCGGGTGATATTAGAGATGGAAACGAGAAGTTTTAATAACAGTAATAGTAATAATAATTTTTAATAGATTTTAATAATAGTGATAAAACGAGTAAGTTTCTTAAACGAAAATTAAATAATTTTCAATACATCGGTTTCCTGTAACTGTAATTTAAATACCATGTATACCATCTCAAAAATACGACAAAGTACACTTCGGTTTCCGTTTATCTAATTGTAGAGACAGTATGTCTAGAAGATTGTAAGTTTAAAATAAATTCTGTTAACTCTGTTCAAGGTCTGGATATGCAGAGTAATGATAATCTTTATTAAAGCTGGATGGTAAGATATATCACTTCATTGCATGTACACTGAATCAGTTTCAATAGCTTATGCTAAACTACACTATGTGATCAGAAGTGTCCGGACACGGAGGCGGTGGTGTTATGGTGTGGTCGTGGTTTTCATGGAGGGGGCTTGCAACCCTCGTTGTTTTGCGTGGCACTATAACGGCACAGGCCTACGTTGATGTTTTAAACGTCTTCTTGCTTTCCAATGTTCAAGAGCAATTCGGGGATGGCGATTGCATCTTTCAGCACGATCGAGCACCAGTTCATACTACACGGTCTGTGGCGGAGTTGTTACACGATAATAATATCCCTGTCATGGACTGGCCTGCACAGAGTCCTGTCTTGAATCCTATGGGACACCTTTGGGATATTTTGGAACGCCGACTTCGTGCCAGGCCTCACCGACCTCCAACGATACCTCTCCTCAGTGCAGCACTCCGTTAAGAATGGGCTGCCATTCCCCAAGAAACCTTCGAGCACCTGATTGAAGGTACGCCTGCGAGAGTGGAAACTGTCATCAAGGCTGAGTGTGAACCAACACCCTCCAGCAATTGAATTCCAGGATGACCGATGGAGGGCGCTACGAACTGGTAAGTCATTTTCAGCCACGTGACCGGATACGTTTGATCACTTAGTGTACATCGGCTAAAGTGAACGGTGGCATTCAATTATCGCCTGCCATGTTCCAATTATGAGGCTAATGAGATGAGCAGATCTTATCGTGCTGCTGAAACTTGAATTCCAATTCATTTAACTGATTTGAAGTGATAGCAGAAGTCAGAAATGATGCAAAAAGGCATTTACAAGGGATTAATACAAAAGCAAAAGAAGAAAATTTACGACAATGTAGATTTAGAAGCTGAAGTAAACTAGTAGTGCTACAAGGGTACACACTTTCTCGCATTATTTATGACTGTAATCGTAAATGCAGAGTTCAACGAAAATGAGACGTGGGCAATTCTTTTAACCGTTTCTTGTTATATAAGTGGAAAAAATTGAAGAAAAAACGTGTGGCGTTGTAGTAATGTTTTTTACAAATTGCATTAATTTCAAGTACAACTTTTGCAAAATCTACTCGTTTTTTCAAAAATAATTTTTTTTAATATTTTTCCAACCCTGTAACCTTTTTCCAACAATAATATTACAGGTATGAAATATGAACCAATGTTTACTGTGAAACGTAAATTTTGTGAATTGTGAAACCAACGTGCAGTTATGATATGTGCATTGTATGTATGTTGTATTTATATTTACGTATTTTAATGCAGCCCTGATGAAGGTCAAACATACGACCGAAACGTCGGCAATGTAAGACTTTTTATTATCCAGTTGACCTGAACTCATGAACAACAAGATCATAATGATTCTCACTTTCGGGAGGAGCGTTTTCGCGAATGGGACCCCAGGAGCGCGCGTGCCAGAAGTGTCCTCCGGCGGCAGGTGATAACAGCTGAGCGGCGCAGTGCGTGCTCGCCTCTTTATTGCCGCTTCGTCGTTATTTCTTGAGCGCGCGATAAGTGGTGGGCCAAGGTCGGCCGCCCGCGCCACGCAGTGTTACTCCATGACGACGGCGCCCTCCTCTCGCACAGCGTCATTGCTCCCGAGAAGAATTAAAAAGTTGTGCATGAAGATACTTTGAACTGCCAACGACGCACTCATCCCTACTTTCGTCATTATCCGTTGACTGTTGACGTGCGGTCCCAGTGACCGGCAAGAAACGCACTGTCCTCTCGACCGGTGCAACGCAGGACGTTTTGGTCTACGTTACCTCCTTATCTCTTTCTAAACAATGTTCGGACGTGGGCTAGCTTACCTAGTTGCAGCCGTTCGCTTCTGAGGATCAGTTGAAGTTACGGATCGGTGACGATGATCGCACCTCACCAGTAGCAGAAGTTTATACTTGGTACTGCACGTTTATACTTAGTAAATAATTTTCATATTCATTCAACACTATTATCTTATTAAAATAAAGATTGTTTTATATAGTCGATATCATTTCAAAGCTCTTCGATACGTACTTCAATCGTCATCTGCGAATAAACAAAATGGAACAATATATGACCTGAAATTCTCTAATATATGACCTGAAATTACTTAAATGAGTATTTAACTAGAGACTTTTATCCCAAAATCCTTGTCCTGTATATTAATTTCTCGCTATCTTACATATTAACGCAACTTAAAATTAACATCATCCTTTCCTGATCTGCCGGCACAGAAGAAAAAAGAAGCCACAGGCAAAAGAAATGAGGCAAATTAGCCATTAGGTTTTTGAAAGTAAATAAGGCTCGTATAGGCATTATTGAAATAGGCCGCCCACCAGTCCAGGCGGCGCGGGGGTGGAGCGGGGGTGCGTGAGTTGCCTGGGTCGGGCGCGGGGGCGTCTTGGCGGGACGAGAGGGGGCGCGCCCGTCCGACATCCGATTGATCGATTGATTCTTGTTTCAGGGCGCGTCAACTACTTAGATCATTAGTCCCGTAAGTGTAGTGAGTGTTTTTTTCTCTGGAGGTGGCGGTGATCTTTTCCCTGCTGGATGGCGAGATCGGGCGCCCACCTACCGTCGACTAGCGGGGTTTTCCCCTCAACCAGGTATCTCCAACGAGCGGGACACCGCTCCAGCCAGGACAAGCTCTCAGCTCCCGACAGACCTCCCAGCATGTGTGGTAGTGGAGTGCATGTTAGTGTAAGTGTGTGCAAGGAGAGAGGATAGGACAAGGAAGAGGAAGGAAAGATCGCGCGCGGTCTGTGGCCCGTTTGTTACAGTACTGCCCCGGCATTCGCCTGGTGTTAATGGGAGAAACCACGGAAAACTACCGATCAGAGCAGCCGGCCGCTAGAATTCTCCTCCAGCCAGCTGCCAAGCTAGTGTCGAAAATCCTGCCTAGGAGCTCCCGGTCAGAGGGACTGCAGTGACATCAGGTTGATGCACTGAGCCATCCCTCCCGGTCTCTGACATGCGGCAGGCGTCCACAGCCCAGGGCAGGGCGCGAGGAAGGGCCGATTGACCACCCAAAGAAACATCTCTCTAACACCATCTAGCACTACGCATGCTCACGGGCACACCCAATGCACAGGCCACTCCGGTTATAGTGAATTTAGGTCTCCGGTCGCGTTTCACTTACATTACAAATAAGCGTAAGGACATTCCGTTACAGTGAACTTAAACATCGTCTATAGCAGGGCCGCTCAAGCAGAGCAAATCGGCAGCGCGGAGCCGTGTTGTCAGCCGAGAGCGGGACACCGGAGCCCGAGCGTTGCGCGCCTGGCGATAACCTCTGATACAGTGTCCCGGTAACTCCAGTCGCGGAAACATGGAAGACCACGCGAGCACTTCACAGACAAGAGCACCTACACCGACAATTTTCAATGTAATATGGGAAGAAAAGTACCTTTTCGCCGACTATGGCAGCTATGCCAAATGTTTAGTTTACATAAAGGGTTTCACGTGAAGAAGTTTAATTTGCAACGACATTATACATTAAATCATGCTGATGAAAATGACAAGTACGCTGAAGAAGAACAAAAGGAAGTTTTCAGTGTTCTGAAAAACAATGCCTCACTAGAAGTAAGTTTTGGATGTATTTTTGATGTTCTTATGTTGTTTTGGCAGTAAAATAACACAATACAAAAATTTAATTTCATTGCATACCGATACTACAACGTAAGCATTTAGGAAAAGAACTTCCTACAAAACCGTTTTCCAAAACTGCATCGGAATACTCCTCGGTTGTTAAGTACGTTTGGATCAACATACAACTGTGAGCAATTTTTTGCTTCTTTGAAAATCTGTAAATCTCGAAAGAGAAGTACAATTACAGATCACAATCGGAAATGCATGTTACGGCTCAATAGCACCATGCCATCTCTTCCAAATATAGAAAGTATATGGCGAAAAAAACACTTAAAAGGTGTAATTACAGTATTTGATTTTGCAGTCAACTTCATTTTTTATGTTAATTTCCTTTACTTTTAGTATTTTTATTACTAGTTTATTTAATAACATTTTTTGTGCAACTTTTATAATACTTTTCATATTCAGCAGCATGATAAACTGTGTAATGTCACCGCTATTAAATTTCTTTATGTTATTGAGCACTTGTTTTGCAACTAAATATTTGGCATTGCCGGCGCAATCTGCAAAAAGATACTTTTCTTCCCATGCTGCATTGCAAATTGTCGTGTTTTTAATTTCCAAATCACACTAATGTGTTTATATCTAGTAACTGTTCCAATTAATGTTACAAAAGTATTTTACTGTTTTTTTCTGTCGTAATATCCTTTCCCAGAGCAGTGAGACTTTTTCATTCCGAACAACGTAAAATACCCCGTAGAAATACGACGCGACCCACTGTGCCGCAAGCCGCCGATCGATATTTGATGACGTCAATTGCTCTTTCTGCGGCGGAAGAGGAGAGAGCAACCGACTGCTCCTCCTCGGAGCAAATGGTTGAGCGGCCCTGGTCTATAGTGAACGAAGGAACGACAACGTTCTGGAAGTCAATTGGATCTCCTATGTTATTAAGCGAGGAAAATGGCCTTCGGAGAGTGGTACAGTGTTCCAACAGTGCAAGAGGCATTGAAATGTGTCAAGGCTGCATTATAACACTAACACACAAAGGACAATGCAGAATCAAGAATGGAGGGTGCACAAACTATGGAGAAGGAGCTAGAGAAATTACTAATGAAGAATGTACCAAGTAAACAATCGAAAATAAGTGATGTTCGAAGTAGAATGAAAGATATTGAAATTTTCAGTTCCTTCTGTCAATGATTTTAGCTGCATCTCTATAATATTAAAATCAATCATTGCGGAGAAATTCCATTTAATTTTGACATCATCGGATATAGTGAACCAAACATGTTAGTCCTCAGATATTCAATATAACCAGATTAGACTATAAAAATGTATTAACATAGAAACGAACCAGTTTTCCAGAAACAAATTTAGAAATACATCTTCTCTTAGATGATAAATTTTTAACCTAAATATAGAATGTTTTTTGATCATTGAATTCATGTCTTTATTCACAAATCAACAGACATGGGTGCTGCATGTCACCCACACTTTTTAATATTTATCTTGACGATGCTATCAGAATATGGAAGCAGAAAATGAAGTTTTTAAATTTTACCAATAATTTTAATAATAAAAAATGTATAATGACGCTTCTGTTTGCGGACGACCAAGTGATGATATTTGATAATGAAGACACTCTACAAAGAGCTCTATATGAACTGCAGATGATCATTAAAGAATATAATTTAGAGATATCTGTCCAAAAAACTAAGTCAATGGCATTTCAAGGGAAATACCCAATTAGATGTAAATTAGTGGTTAATAGCCGAAACATCGAACATGTAAGTTCATTTAAGTTCCTGGATTGTGATCTGTCTTACAAAGGAGAAATTGATGCAGATAAGAAAATTGAAAAATTTAACAGAATGTGTGGAACTATTAGGAGGACACTAAAAAGTAAAGTCACGAAAGATACGATCATGAAATTTTATAAAACCTTAGCGGTTCCTTGTGGGCTATATGGATGTGAAATCTGGACCATGGACACAAAAATTCGAAGTAGGATTCAGGACTGCCGAAATGAAGTTTTTAAGGGGTTTGTATTGATGCCACAAGGAGAGAAAGGATCCGCAATGAAGAGATACGTAACTGCCTAGGAATTTATAATCTAAATGGCAAAATTGACGAATACAGGAAAGCATGGAGAGACCACATTGATAGAATGGAGGACACACGAATACCAAAACAGATTCTGAAATATAAGCCAAGAGGAAAACGAAACATATGAAGACCGAAGAGAAGATGGATAGACCAATAGAAGGAGACGCAACGGAACGAAAGTTCTAATGCTTGCAGCAGAAGAAGAAGATTCACAAATCTCTTTCTCATGCCCAAATATTAGGATATGAGCAAACGACAATCAGAGTTGGGCAAAATACTTTTTGGAATTTGAGTACTTCCCCAAAATACTTTGTAAATAAGTATTTAAATTCGTACTCAAATACATGAGGTTTTGAATGGCTAAATACACACTTATTTAAAATACTTGAAATACTCTAAATACAGTAAATACAATAATTTTGCATTAGAACTTTTTTACTGCAACAGTATTTTGTAATTGTTAATTACAATACATTACTAAATGACAGTTATGCATTTCTGAACAATAAAAACTATGTCTCACACTTTTCAAATATAAAACACTTTCATTTATACTTTTACACCAAATTTAAAATGTCAAAAATATGTGTAACTGAAATAAACGGAATTTCCTTTTAAAAGTAGTTTTTCAAACATATCATCCCTATTAGGCGAACGTATAAAACCAGCACAGGAAAACAGTTGTCGACCTGGCGCTGATCAACATAAACTAGTGTTATGAAGAATAAACACTTTTATCCTTGAGGCATTTTTGATTATTTAGATTTATCATTTAAAATGAAGAAAATTTACGTTCAACAGTTGAAAGAAGCTTTTATATTTGTTTCAATGAGGTCCATCCACTAGCAGAATCAAAAATAATCGTTATCTTCTTCATCTGTATTTAAAGTATTTCTTTTTCTAAATACACCTATTTTATGTATTTAAATATATCTCTAAAATACATGTACAAAACTGTATTTGAAAAATACAGTTTTTCAAATACAAAATGTAGTTAAAGTACGTATTTCAAATACAAGTATTTAAATACTGCATAATCCTGATGACAGCGTTCCAATCATGGTAAATTTTAAAGAAATTAAGAAATTAAATTATTTTCAACTAATATTTTCTTACCAATGATTTGTTTCTTCATGTGTCGAAGCGAGAATACCGTCGTAACACAATTGAATTGTTTCTACAAATATTTTGCATTTGATTTCAGTCTTAAACATTTATGTCCTTGTGAATTTTATCTGCATATTTTAGTGATTTACCTTGCGTATTATGTGGCATATTTTAGGCATTTCTGTTGCATGAAAACCCGAACTCTAGTTATAAGCCTCCAACGCGTCTCTCAGTCCGTCGCGTGACTTCTATCAGAACATTGTTTTCGGTCCATAATGCGTCGGATGTTGAGGAGGAAAGAGCTCCTCCAGATTAGAGAAACACACAGAGGCCGTCCGTAAATTACGTAATGCAAATTCGGAGTATTTTGAATACCCCCTCTCCCCCCCTGTAAAGCACTCGTAATGTGCGCTTTAACTCCCCTAAAATAATTACGTAACGCTTGGGACAACACTCCCTCCCTTGTGAATGGAAGAAGCGGGAGCAAGTTATAAGTTAAGGAAGGACGCATAGGCGAGAAAATATTTGATCACAAGCCATTCACATGCACAAGCCCCATACGTTCGTAGTGCTGTACACTTGAACAACTGCACGACCTGTCCAATAGCGAGGATTCGCACCAGAGTAAAATCAGATGTAATCGAGATTAAAAACGTTTCATAAACACTAAAAGCTCTACTTACACTTATTCACTCACACAATTTGCTTTTTGTCATTGGAAAATATTGTCAAAGAATACAAAAAACTTTAACAATTTCACAAAACTCTTGCATTGCTATGAAAACACAAAATGAAAAGTACATTGACTAGGCGAGGCTACCTGACTGATACAGTAAGAAAAATTAAATTAGTGTAAACATTGCAGAATGTATTGAAGGTTACGAGGAACACATGCCTACATTTTTCAAATCAGACTACTCTCATAGTACCACAGCTCCTCCTATTTACACAGCTGTCTAGTAGAAGGTCTCAATGCACATAGAAGAAATGCCTTTCGCCGACGGGAATGCTTTACGCCAATGTTTTTGAGCACTCCCGTGTGGAGCGATAAGCTGCCCACCGCACTGCCCGTTCCGTCGTTGCCCAACTCCACCAGCACTCTCCCCGCTAACCACGCCAGCTCTGTCCACCACCCCGAGAATGACACAGGGCGCATGGCGGGGGGTGGCTAGCCGGCCGGCCGGGGGAGGGCCGGACGGACGGTGGCGGGGGGAGATAAGGGCGGCGACGGTGGTGGTGGTGGCAGCGGCGCGGGCCCCGGCGGCAACGTCGGCGGCGGTGGCGGTGACGGTGACGGTGGTGATGTCGACGTGACGTCATCGGTGTCGGTGGCGTGGGTGAAGCCGCGCGGCGGAAGAAGACGCCCCAAAGCATGGAACTCCCATAATTTGGCGGGAGTATCACAAAGAGTGCCCAGGTGAGCGGAAGTCACAGGAACTTTTGTCCGCGCCGAGAAAAATGTGCTAACAAATATCTTTTTACATGTTATCTATATTCATTTTTTAAAATAATCCGTCCATAAATTACGTAACGCTCATTTCGAGTTGAATACCCCCTCTCCCCCTGTAACGCAACCGTAACGCGCGCTTTAACACCCACATGATCATTACGTAACGCTTGCGACAACACCCCCTCCCTTGTGAATGCAAGAAGTGAGAGCAAGTTGTGAGTGAAGGAAGGACGCAAAGGCGAGACAATTTTTTATCACAAGTTATGCACACGCCGTCATGGGCAAGAGTTTACTGCACTAATTTAAAAGCATTTTAGAATAAACTGCATACCAGTTTTGAATATTTTCTTCGCAATTTTACAGATCCAATAAAAATTGATGGAAAAATATCACCATTTGTGACAGTTTACATCTTATAATTTTAATTTATTTTTATTTTTAAATTAATTACCTAATATTTTACTGTTTTAGTACAAGTCTCAAAAAAAAGAAATTATTTCAGTAAATGTTGAAAAAAAATCAATGTTACGTAACAATAAGCCAATACCCCTCTACCTGTAGGTAACGCTACGTCAAATCCCCTCCCCCCCTTTAGCGCTAAGTAATTTATGTTCGACCCCTTACCACGATTTTTCTTTATTTTATGGAGACACACGATTGGTTTTCGGGGCAGGTGAGTTAGTAATTTCAGATGCCGCCAATTCAGGCTGATTTACAAGGGTCGCGAGACAATACTAGTTGCCATTTCAACTGACGTTTCAACAACCTTCATATGTTAATGACAAGAGATTACGGAATCCTCAGAGGCCATTTTCAGAAGTGTCGGCATGGTTTTATTCTCACGCAAAACGTTCCCGATATTGTGCGTTCTTTAAATTGCTTCTGTACGCTACAACCACACTTGTATAAGTATTTATGTTATTTCATCTTATCTCATCAAAACATTTTATTAGCATATGATCATATTCAATCTCACCTTCACACTCTCAACAGCTGGTTTCACAATTGGCAACTCTAGATAAATCCCACAAAAACACAAAGAAAGATCATCACCCTCAGAAAAAAAAAAAAAGCAATTTTTAAAAACTCTAAAATTGATAGCTCCCAACTCTCCTGGTCAAATAACTCCACCCCTATAAAATACCTGGAAGTAGTAATAGACAGACGTTTAATATGGAAGGTTAACATTAAGTCAGTCCTACAAAAAGCTAAAGCAGTCAAACTGTATCCACTCATCAATTCTGCATCCACTTGAAAAGTTGAAACCAAATTGCATCTCTACAAAAGTATTATCAGAGCCACACTTGTATTTGCCCGTCCAGCCTGGATACACGTAGCACCCAGTAATACTCTTTACAAATTTCTACGTAGACACATCAACGCATCATGGATTATACCCAATAGTCAAATATATTATGAACTCCAAATACCTTTAATTACAGAGCATCTGATCTACCTATCCTCAATATGTTTCACTTTCCTATCACTCTGCCCAAGTACAGCCCACTTTCAACTAGGTCAACAAGCAAACACCCCGAACAGAATCAAATTTACATTCCTTAAAATATTTTCAAACCGCCTTAAAATCAAAACACAACGAAAAGCTTCCAAAGCCTTAAAAATCCATCTTTTCTACCCTTCCTTAAACCTTTCACCTTTATCAATAAAATTCGAATACAATATTAAATATAGTACTTGCTGAGTAAAACCATTAAAAATAACTAGGAAGTTTTCCATTATGTCAATCCATTTCCAAATGCCATTTGCCAATTGCCAATTTGCCATTTTCCAATTGCCAGTTTTCATTGCCAATCAATATCGTTTAAATTTAGTGTACTAAATAATGTTAATCGACCATGTCCCCTTCGGGGGACTAGTCACCCAATCAGCAGAAATATTAAATAATCCAGAAAACAGTGAAGTGTTTGTTAACAACAGCACGGACGGATCGACAAATGTAGAATTCAGTGACATAACAGAAAATATTCTGCAACAGCACCAAGTGTTATTGCAAGAACATCAACTATTAAAACAACATTTACAACAACTAGTGCAACAGAATCAACATTTACAGTGCTAACTACAACAATATCTGCATGAAAAAGAGATCCCAGCGAAACTACCAGAAGCTATGCCACCTGACGGCCACGCTTCTACATCGCTGAAAACGACCTCAACCCTGAACAGTTCGTGGCAAAGAGTTCCTCCGCGTCGACAAAAAAGACGTAATGATGACAACCCCAATGAACCCTGTAAGAAGATCATCAGTGAAAATGACACCTTATAATCAAAAAACAGGTCTGAGCATCTCCCTTGTGATGAAAATCTAGGAGAGTCGTCTAAATCAGAGAATTTCAATGCTAAGACAAACAAAGACAGTAATCAAGAGCAAAACGAATATCGCACCCCGCCGATTTTCATACCAGGTGTTAGAGTTATATCTGATATGATCAAATCAATTAAAGAAGTCGTTAAGGATGAAGACTTCTCGTACAAACTAATCAAAACCTATCAAGATGAAACCAAAATAACAATCAATGATGTCAAAATCCTACCTCAAACACCGGACGTCTATCGAAAGCTTGTCAAACACTTGAATATGAAAAATATTGCACACTATACAGTTCAGTTAAAACAGGAAAGAGCCTTTCGGGTAGTGTTAAAAGATATGCATCCATCAGCAGACGAAACGGAACTTAAAGAAGCTATAGAAGCACAAGGTCACAAAGTAAGACAGATTTATAATATCAAACATCGTCTAACAAAAGCACCTTTATCATTGAATTTTGTGGACCTACAACCTCAAAGCAACAACAAGAAAATCTATGACATTGAGTTTTTACTACATGCAAAAATAAGTTTTGAACCTCCGCGCAAGAAACGTGAAATAATACAATGCAAGCGATGTCAGTCCTATGAGCACAGTTATCGTTACTGTACGCTTCCATAAAGCTGTGTCAAATGTGGAAAGAATCACGATATTCGAACCTGTACTAAAACGAGAGACACACCAGCTACATGTGCACTTTGTAGCCGTGACCATCCAGCAAATTATAAAGGCTGCGAGGTCTACCAAAAAATTCGTAACAGCAAGTATCCTGGACAAAATCAAGACAGTAGAAATTCC
Organism: Acheta domesticus; assembly: GCA_031308135.1. Lineage (NCBI taxonomy): Eukaryota > Metazoa > Arthropoda > Insecta > Orthoptera > Gryllidae > Acheta > Acheta domesticus. Next base: position 163,871,703 of record JAHLJT010009419.1, read on the forward strand.
ACGCAAAACAAAAGTGAAAGTGGCAATTCAAGTTCATCAATAAGAAATACGGTCAGAAAAAGAAGTCACTAACTGGATTCATGAAAATAATACTTAACTAAATTGCCACTGCTCGCTTACTAAAACTCAGGACTAGGTGGACGCCACACTGCTTCAGCACTGTGACCAAGCTCATACTTATTTTACCTATCGTACAAAGCTCTACTACATTTTTCAAATAAATACTTCCCTCTCTTTCTTTTACATGTCTCTCTCTTTCCCTCTCTCTTCAAATCGCTAAAATCCAAGTGTTTTAGTTTCCTTTCTCTCTTACTTTTAAATTTCAACCTAGATTACTTCACTCTCTCTTTCCTCTAATTTATCACTATAATCTAGTTTTTACCTTTAAAAGTTAACTAATCTCACACAAAAATACCGTTCCTCTTCTTATTTCCCTTTTGCATTTATCCTCAGTTATATTTAGTTCAGTTCACACATGTGTACGTTTATCCTTAATTACATTTAATACATCCTCTTATTTCAGTACACACTTGAGCATACCTGATTATTGAGTGCGTGATTATGCATGAGTATTGCTCTAATGTGTATGTACTCAAGGTATTTGTATGCTTTTAAATCTGTCTAGATGTGTTTCATTAATTTGCAATCTTTCTGTTTCAGTTCATCATCTCTTGCAACCTTCACCATTTGTTAAGACATTTTATTCAAATCAAACTATTTACGTTTCTCCTTTGTATTTTGTGTGCACCGAAATTGTTTACTTATTTGTATTCTGTTCTTAGCTGTGTATTGTGTCTTGGCATTAAGCCACCATCCTGATTGAGGTTTGCCTGGGTTTACTCAATCGCTTAAGGCGCATGCCGGGATGGTCCTTTTGTTTGCAGTCCCAGGAATAAATGTAGCGTAAATCGTTAGCTTGCGGGTGAGATATGTCGGGTCGGTTTTTCAGGTCTTGGGAATATTCTAAATGGTTAACATTTTCCTACATTATTAAAATTTCCAATTTTCTAGGTTTTGAAATATCTTTATATTGTAAACATTTTCCTAAAACTGAGTTGATCTTTTCCACGTTTTTAATTATATTTTTTACTAAATAGATTGATAATACATTATTTTATTATTGCCAATTTTCTTATTATTACTATTATGAAATACACGTAAAATCATTTTACCATTATCTTTCAATGTTCTCCGTTTCTCTTAGGACCTGAACTTTTGACTTGACGTGTTTTCGCTCGTATGCTGACGAGACTCCCTCCCTTTCTAGTTTTCATTTAGGAGTATTTCAGAAATGCGTACGCAATCATAGCTTCTACCAAAATCTCTTCGAAACAATTAGAAGTACATATTAATACTTCACCGATTTAAACAATCTCTATCAAATCCACTTCAATATGTAACTTGCCTAGTCACAGAAAGATAATTTCTCTAAATTTTGAGTAAAATCTCGTAGTGTTTAACTTTATATATTTGGGATCAATTCTTAAATCAAATTCCTAACTCGAAATTGATAACTTTAAACTTACAAATGCTGTGACAGCATTCCTCCTCCACCAACTCTTTCCTCCCTCGCTTTCATTCCTGTCTTCTATGTGAGAAAACTTTCACTCAAATTGCGTACGTATTTTTCATTGAATGACCTCCTTCTAGTATGCACTAATGTAATACAATTTTGAAAGTGGTTAGGCGGATGAGCAGGCTAAATGGCCTGAGCCTCGCCACAAATAAAGACATTAATTAATTTATTTATTTATACGGGAAACACAGGAATCATCAGGAATCATCATCAGGAATCACTGACAGACAGCTCATATATGCACAAGTAGCCAATTATTCGCAAATCAATAATCAAAATTATAATAATCTAACAGTCACAAGAATCGTTTAAAAAATTCGAGTCCATCCTAACGAAGCAAGCTGAACAAATTTCCAGCCTAATTAATATAATGACTGCAATAATAAAGAAATTATGAGTAATTTACTGCGCATAGTTTCTTGGAAACTATGCGCAGTAAATTACTCATAATTACTCATATGAACAGAATTCTCTAACATCGTAGAGAAGCAGAAGTGTTTTTACATCAAGAAAACATTGATATACTTCTAGTGTCCGAATCACATTTTACAGAAGAAGCTATCTGAGAATACCAAATTATGTCGTCTATTGCACAAATCATCCAGATGGAACAGCTCATGGAGGCACAGCAGTAATAATCAAAACAAAAATCTGACATAATATTTACGAAGAATATGCTGAAGACTATCTGCAAGCAACCTCCGTTCAAGTACATGACAAGTTCGGTTCGCTCGTAATTTCAGCTATATACTCCCCTCCAAAAAACAAGATAACCACTGATCAATGTATCCAATTTTTTAGAACACTCGGCCCAAGCTTTATTGTTAGAGGAGATTACAATGCGAAAAACCAACTCTGGGAATCGCGACTGGTAACCACAAGAGGTCGCGCTCTAGAAGGAGCCATTTCAACACTGAAACTCCAAACAATTTCATCAGGAAATCCCACATACTGGCCAACGGATGGTAACAAGATACCTGATGTTTTGGATATTTTCATTACAAAGGGAATGGCGCAAACCTATCACACAATAGAGCCATCTTTTGATCAGTCATCTGATCATTCCCCAGAAATACTGACAATCAGTTCTTATGGAATTAAAAAGAAAGAGAACACATATCTTACTAATAGAAAAACAAATTGGGAAGAATTCAGCAACTGGCTTAACTATAACACCACTGCCAAAGTCCGTCTAAAATCTCCAGAAGATATCGATGATGCTGTTGAATACTTAATACAACACATCCAACAGGCCGCAGTATATGCAACACCAGAAACAAGAGTGTTTAAAAACAATAAATATCCTTCAGAAATAGTGGAAATGATTAAAGAGAAAAGACAGATGAAGAAGACATGGCAACGCACTCATCATCCAGCAGACAAAAGAATTCTTAACAGAACTTCACGCAATTTAACACGAAAATTACAAGAATTTCACTCGGAAGAAATGAAGAAACTAATAGGAAAGCTATCACCAACAAAAGCAACGGATTCCTCCCTCTGGAAAACTATTAAAAAACTGAAAAGACCTACAAATCCTGTTCCCCCCTCCGTAGAATGGATGGAAGTTGGGCCAGAACAGATAAAAATAAGGCAGAAGAAGTTGCAAATTATTTCACGAAAACATTTCAACCTTACCCCTCAGATTTATTCACTGAAGAACAAGAAATTATAGAATTCCTGGAATATCCTCTTCAAATGTCGCTGCCAATTAAATTCTTCTCAACAAAAGAAGTCACAGCAGGACTGAAATTACTTCCGCAACACAAGGCTCCTGGACATGATCATATTGCAGGGAAAATGCTTAAAAAACTTACTAAGAAACTCATTGCTGTCGTAACATCTATTTTTAATGGAATAATACGCATCGGATACTATCCTTCACAGTGGAAGCTGGCACAGATAATTGTAATTCCAAAACCAGGAAAACCTCTTCAAGAAGTTACATCGTACAGACCAATAAATTTATTGCCTTCGTTGTCTAAAGTATTTGAAAAACTACTACTATCCCGTATTTATCCTATACTTAAAGAAAATGAGGCAATCCCAGATCATCAGTTTGGCTTCAGAAAACAACATTCTACAATAGAACAGATTCATAGAATAGTCGACACCATCAACGAAGCTATAGACAATTAAAAGTATTGTTCTGCTTTGTTTCTAGATATTACACAAGCTTTCGACAAAGTGTGGCATCAAGGTTTATTATACAAAATCAAGAAATGTCTGCCCCATCCATTCTGTAACATAATTCGATTCTTTATTTTGGATCCATTTTTCAAATAAAATTCGGAGATGAAACAACACCGTTCCACCCTACACTATCAGGAGTTCGACACGGTAGCATCCTGGGACCCGTCCTGTATACGTTGTACATCTCGGACTTACCTCAGTCACCAGACGTCATCACTGCAACATATGTAGATGACACAGCCCTGCTAGCTTCGCACGAAAACCAAGAAACGGTGACAAGAATATTGAAAGATCACTTGGAGCATATAAACCAATGGTTCAAACTCTGGAGAATAAGAATGAATGAAACAAAGTCCAAATGTATAACATTTACTCTAAGAAGAACAAAAAGCACAAGAATAAATTTAAATGGTAAACCAATTGAAAATGTAGGCAACGTCAAATATCTCGGACTACATCTGGACAAAAAGCTAACTTGGATGAAACATATTACAATGAAAAGAAAGGAAGCATAACTAAAATACAGACAAATGTCATGGTTAATAGGGAGAAAATCATCTTTAAACCTAGAAAATAAAGTTTTACTCTACAAAACAATACCGAAACCCATATGGACTTATGGAATTGAACTATGGGGGTCAGCCTCACACTCAAATGTAGAAATAATCCAAATATTTCAATCTAAATGTCTTAGATTATTAATCAATGTCCCCTGGTTTGTGTCAAACGCCACTATACATAAAGATCTACATATTACCACTGTTAAAGAGGAAATAACGTCTAAATCTGTCAAATACCAACAGACTCGATAACCATGTTAACCATCGGACCGTAAACATCTTAGATAACAGCACAATGACAAGAAGACTAAAAAGAGTACATCCTCTCGATCTGGACCACAGATATAAATAATAAATTTTGTAATAAGTGTTACTGTAGAATAGACCACTTTCATTTTGCCATTATTTGTACTATTGTTGGTATCTTTGTTTTGTATTATTGTGATTTTTATGTGATGTATTTTTTTCTCTAATTGGACAAATGTTTAAAATACTATTTAGAAAGAACCAGAGTTGGACGGTTTCTTTGCAGGACAGTAACTGTATGTACAATTGTATTTGCCGAATGATCTAGTAGATCAAATTGCAAATAAAGCAGATGTAAAAAAAATTATGTCAATGGAAAAATTTCTCACCTCTGTAAGGCCATATGGTCGATCAGATAATTTCCTTTTTTTAAAATGATGTTATCTGAGTGAAGTGTGGTGTTTGTTGTTGCACAGCACGCAACCAGAGCTGAAACGCTCGATGCGAGCCGTTATCCAGACACGGATCCCCTTTCAGTGTCCATCGCCCGCAGCATCCGAGCTGAGCTGGGAGGCGCAGCCGCAGAGCGCCGCCACTGGCGTTGGCGCCAAGGACGCGGGGGGGGGGGGGCGCTGGGCGGCGGGATTCCCAGGCGCCCCTCCACGAACCGCTCCGCCCCGCCCTGGCCTTCCTTATCCCGCCCCGCTCCGCCCTATTTTTGTTAATATAATTATGGATAAAATTATAATTGTATAAACAATGTAGTCGCTAATAACCTTAGTCGTTGATGCGGCTAAAAATAAAGGTATCCCCTGTGCAAAGCACACAGGCCGATGTGGCCCTCAGGGGAGGTGAAGGTAGGGCTCCACCTTTTCGTCGCCGTCGGCACAAGGAGGAGTTTGTGTGGCGAGCACAACACTCCGGCCGCCTTTACCCCCAGGAAAGATCCTGGTACTCGCTTGGAAAGGAGGCTGGGTCGACCCCAGTCATTAAAAGAAATGTGCGCAGATAATCTCCTCCCCGTATGTCACATACAGTTTTTGCTGGTTTTTGACCAAATAAATAAATAAAAACGTGGCCCAGCCTCCGCGGGAGTGTCGTGTCGCCAGTGGCCTCCCTGCTGGCGCGCTGCGAGGCGCCGCGGCGTGCCTGCCCGGGGCCGTTGACGTAACGCGTCGGTCGAGTGGGCGCCCCAACCCCCACCCCCACCCCTCCGTTTCCAACTCTGATTGCGCAGATCCGGGATCGAGAACAGGACCTCGCGAGCGGCGGCTGAGGCAAGCGACCGACGTGCGCCGGCGCAGAACAACAAAGCACAACGCTACAAGTGACTAAGTATTATACAGAACGATGGAGGAGTATGGTATAGGTAATCGTGAGGGTAGGTCAATGAAATTCAGTTATTCTTACAGTGCCAACGTTTCGGCCCCACGTTGGGTTGCCATTTGAAACGAAAACTATTGAAAACAGTTTTATCCAATCCAAGATATGTCTCTATTACTGACACGTTGGGCTTCTAACACGGGTTCGAATATGCAAGGGGCACAATTCGGCTTACCTCATCGTTAGACCACAATCTGCCCCCTGTCGACTCGCTTCCGTACAGAAAACGACACAACCTGAAAGTGTTTTTTTAATGATGTGCCAGATTGCACAATATTAACTGTTTGTTTTTTTTTTGTACTTTCTTTCGCACTAGAACAGTATGAATTTATTATAATTAAAGATTTCATTTAAATCGAAACAACATCCTTTAAAAATTATTAGCTTTGGTCATGACCATGAGAAATAAAATAATTGTTCGTACGAACGTTAACCTGAGCTCTCTTCCCGTTGTAACGTTGGATGCTTCGCTCGGACGCAGCGTATCTCCACACCATCACCTTCGACCAGTCTTGATGCCTTCTATATTGTATCTTCCGGCACGCCACGAAGTCACTCCCATTCACATAATGTACTAGCCTCCCATATCACCATCAGCACTTGTTCGGCAAAATAATTACAAGTTCATTTAGCTTGTTGCTTCACCTTCGTCACTGGTGAAAACTAATTAAAGTTGGCAATTTTCTTAAAAGTTCCTCCTTATCAGTAAGAAAATACGCCAAGTCAATGCACGGTTTCACCAAAATGTTTCTATGTTCCACTTTCACTCGCGGAAGAAAAAAGTTAAAGTCCCGAACTGTATCTATGGAATTTTTATAAGTCTCTACTTTCGATCACAAAAAAATAAACCAAGTCTGGACTCGGACACACACCCCTAATTCAGAAATGATCCTCTCGCTATCAAATCTGAGCTCCAACTAACTATTTTTTTCGTTCTTCAATCCAGGAAGACTCGTGTTCATTGTTGTCCAAAATTCTGTTTTACATTCCCTACCAACGGAGTCTTATTAGGCATTCACTCCTCTAACCAAAGTGCACTCTTGGGCGAAATTTCCACTCTTACACACGCATCTTTCGACTGATTCTACATTACATCCATGGGCTCATGAAATTGTTTACCTCTGTTAGTACGGTGCCCGTTTACCAAATATCGTGACATGTTAAACTTCGGTGTCCTCTCTAGCAACCTGTTACTACGGTGCCTAATTCTAATTAATTAGCATTAAAGCCTTAAATTATTCAATTTCGAATGCCCTCCCGCATTTGGTAGATCCCAATATACAATACATACAAAATAAATATCCAGGTAGTGCACAAGCTTATATTATTTTTCATTACAAATATAAACAGAAATTTAAAGAAAAATAATGTAAGCATGTGCACTACCTGGATATTTATTTTGTATGTATTGTATATGTGTAGCACTGAAGCAGGCCAAATAAATGGCCGAAACGTTGGCACTATAAGAATAAATGAATTTCATTGACCTACCCTTACGATGACCCATACTATATTTATAAGAGGTCAAGATCTACAGAATGATGGAGGAGTAATAAGCGACCGTCCATAAATCACGTAACGCAAATTCCGAGTATTTTGAATACCTCCAGTAACGCACCCGTAACGCGCGCTTGAACCTCCCCTAAACAATTACGTAACGCTTGCGACAACACCCCCTTCTTGTAAATGCAAGAAATGGGGACAAGTTGTAAGAGAAGTAAGGATGCAAAGGCGAGAAAATGTTTCATCACAAGCCATGGGCGAGAGTCTACTGTACCAATTTCAATGGAATTTTGAACAAACTACATATCAATTTTGAATATATGCTTTGCAATTTTACACATTCAATAAAAAAATGTTAAGTTTAATTTATTTTTGTTTTTAAATTAATTACTTTATATTTTAATGTTTTAGTACAAGTCTCAAAAACTGGAATTATTTGAGCAAATGTTGAAAAAAATCAATTTTACGTAACAATAAGCCAATATCCCTTACCTCTATGTAACGCAGCGTAACCCTGCCTCAAAACCCCCTCCCCCTCTTTAGCGTTACGTAATTTGTGGACGACGCGTAAAGGGGCCCGGATGTTTATGACATACCATGCCATATTCTTTGCGTTATTTCCATGCAAAAAGGAAGATAAGCATGAGTTTATCTACAATGACCAAAATTATGCAATTTTCATGTGGCATATAAACTCAGATTATGGCTCTTTTTTACCCTTTGTTCATTTTCCGTTACTTTCCATATTATGGTCATATTATTTCATAATTATCGAATTTTTTGTCATATTTTTCATCTTTTGATTCCGTTTTCGCAAATTTGAATGCAGTCGTCTCAAAGAGATTTTTCATATCTTCTAATTTTAACTAATTCCTTACATTTTTTATTGCATATAATTGTTTTCTCTTTTCCTATAAATATATACGTATGTGAATTAGGAAGGTAAGCTATAAAGATGGAGAAAGAGAAAGCGTAAGAAAGCACCAAATGCTAAGGAAGTGCTGGTTTAGTTTTGTCAGATTTTGTGCCAAGTCAACCGCTTCTATAAAAACGTATTTAATAACTTTAGCAAGCAGAATTGTCCTCACGGGGCCCCAAAGGAAAAGGTGTGACTTGTGAAAGTGCTAGATATTAAAAGTATATTTTCAATATAAACGTCATTTAAACAGCGGAAATATGTTGACGGTTTGGAAAAAGCAACCAAATAAATTTAAAGTCATTTTTATGGCCATTTTTTTATATTGTTAGATCATAAACGCTTGCATTTTTCTAACATTTTTAGGTCATAAACATCCAGGCCCTAGAAATAAGACAGTCCACGAAAATCAAGGACGAGTGACGGCGAAGTAAAAATTGGTTGTAGCAAAGACGAAAGAAGAAACTGAAAGGGAGGAGGGGTAGTGGCGTACCAGGAACAAAGCGACACAAAGGGAATGAGGCACAGAGCAGATGGAAGCACGGGTTGCGAAGAGGATGCTAAAGAATGGACAAAAATGACGTGACAAATTCGAAACGACCGACGCCAGAACAATAGGAGGTAATTGAGGTAAAGATGGTGGAAGAATGCGGGAGTCACGATGGAGCGTTGCAACCCGCGATGTGGTTTCTGGAAGTGACGCTCGCCCGCATGCTGGACGGAGCCCATGAGCCGCCGCGTAGTGGGATGGAAACGCCTGAAACGCCATTAAAATTGAGAATCTCTTGCAAAATGCAAAATAACAGCTACATTGGGGTTTATATTGAGGTTTTCGACCTCACTAAATACGAATGTGATATCTAAAATATAAAAAATCAAAATGGCGGATGGCATTTGGAAAAAGAATCTTATAGAATGATCGTGAAGTATATACTATAAATATCATCAAGAAATTTGAATGAACGTGGGATATTGTGGAATTTGTAGCATCTCTACTTTTTCATTAATGTTTTAAATACATTTTCACATTTACCGGCACGAACATTCATTTTAAAAAAAACATGTTTAATACGAAGAAATTAAACAAACCAGGGCTTATACATATGTACGTACCTTCTGTGACATGTTCCATTCTAAAATTTCAATGATTATTTTCACAGAACAAAAAGATCTGCCTTTAACTCCGCACTAAAATTTCGGTCCGTCTTGGCTGACGCGGTCAACACAATAGAGCCCTATGTTCAACATGGAATATAGCTTTCACTTGAAAGTTCCAGCAGTTCGTACGCACGGGATTCGATAGTCCCACGGCCACCAATGGTGTAGTCAACCTAAGAGTTAAAAATGCCCCACTAGAAAAGTAGTTTATAATGTTAAGCTTTATTGCATGAGTATATTTTTGAAAAGGAGCGACGTTACGAGCGAGTTTTCAAATTTGCACGAATGCAATAAAGCGATATTATAAACGAGTTGTATACACTATTTTTTTGTATGACAGCATTATAAATTTATAAGAGAATGAAACTTAAATTTGCGAAGAACTTTCCTGTGATGGCTCAAGTTTTTGGCATCTGTGCGAGAAAAATGTGGTCGGCTGTTCTCTTTACCTCTACCTCCCCCTAATTCTATCGCTGCGATTAGCTGAATGTGTGATGACGCAATCATTTGAGCCGTAAAATCTAATACGTCATCATTTTTGCCATAACACGTCTGATTATGAACGATTTCTCGCAGCAGAAAAGGTCGTTTATAGTGCGGGAATACAAAAACCTTCTCTTTTTTTCGAGTTTTAGTTTGTTAGTTAATGCCTTATTTACGCGGCGAGACTCGGGCCATCAGGCCGCAATAAATCTACTAACATGGGACAGCCGGTTTTACTTTCCTTCCGAAGGAAGGCGTACGAAGGACTTTTTCGCCCTTAAAAATCCACGGCTTCCATCAGGTTTGAACCCGCAAAGTTGGGTACAACGACCCGATTCTCTGATCGTTATACCGTCGAATCCGCAGTTTTGGCCAGGCTGTCGGCGCTGCCTCCCACTGCGCGGAGGAGGCGGTCGCCGCGACGGACGCCTTTCGCCAGCGCCGGCTGGTCAGGGACCTTTTGCCTGCGAGGCCACGCTGCTCTCCTGGAACCTCATTGGTTGCTCGGATGATGCCGAGAGTGCTGTGCTTGCAAGACTTCCGTTAACACTAAAAATTCGACGGGGGCTTCTTAAGAATATCTACTGTTGGACTTTCTATGGACAAACTGACTTTATTTCAGAGGATTGTTTATTTATTTATTTGTCAAAAAAACAGTAAAAACTGTATATGACGTGTGCGGAAAGAGATTTATCTGCGCACATTTTCTTGAGGGCCAGAATTTTAAAAAAAGCCTACGAAAATAGAAAACGAAAAAATGAATTTACAAAATAATTATTTTAGAAAAATTAAAAATATTTGAAAAATGTTTCTTCCCGAGTTATAGAAAACCAATTTCAACTGTAAATGAACTACAAGCAAAAGGAGTGCTCAACAAAACGTGCGCACAGTGAAGCTATATTTACGTCCAGAAGCAAAACAAGGGGCCATCTCAGCATTTGCTCAATAGATCAGGGAAACTGGACAAAAACCTGATAGAGATGGAATACACAAATGCGTGTTCACTCTACGATATACCACTCAATATAATCCAATACATAGCAACCAGCGTCATTACGTTATTTTCAGCAGGAACACAACAATACCCAGAGATGCTGTCCTTGTTGCTACGTTCTGCAGTATAATAAACATAGCGTGAGATAACTTCATCTATCAGGGCTCAAGCAGCCCACCACCTTCATATTGCTTTCGGTTCATTTGATTCATGTCATCTAAATTGTTGAATTAATGTAATTGTTGAAGTTGTTTCATTCTTCGTTTTCCACCACAATGGCAGAAGTTATCTGAATAACCTTTTTATATCTGCGTTTCTATAGTGCGGGTTCGATAAACCATCTCGTTATGGGCCGTATGATCGCGCTAGGGATGAAAAAAACATAGATGTTTCTGAAACATCGATGTTTACCATCAGAAACATCGATATATTATATTGCTTTCGATGTTTTCTACACATCGACATTTTGTTGCAAAAACATGGATATTCGAGTTTATTATTATTCTTTTATTATAATTCTTAATTTAATAAGCAACAATATAATTAGTTTAAATTAAGTTTAATATAAGATTAGAAAGTTGTTTTTTTTTTGTTTGTATTATCAACTTGTAATTTCAAATTCATTCCAGCTTAACTTGTCATGGCTCTACACTATTCTTAAAATACAACTTACATCACTAATAGGGTGGTAGAGGTATCTTTATATAAATAATATTAGTTTCACTATTTCTGGAGGAAGTTTATATTGTTTATCATTGTTGGTGCTCTTTGGTTTTAATTCTGTCTCTTTGATTGTGGTGTGTATTATGGTGGTTAGTTGGTTGATTGATTGCTCTATTTCTAATGGGTTGGAGAGGATTTTGAATTTAGGAATTGTTAAACTAGTTATCATTTTAAATTTGTTCCAGTCAGCTTTTAATGTATTTGGATTTGGTACTGGGGCATGCGGTGGGGGTATTTGTTGTGTGGTTATTAAGACTGGAATGTGATCCGAATCTAGTTCGAATAATGTGGTAGAGTGTAATTTTATTTTTGTGTTGGTGATTCCGATATCGAGGATATCGGGATTTCTTAAGCAATCGTGTGGATAATATGTGGGACCTGGAGGCGAAATTATGTTTAGAGTTAGGCGATTTAGTATTTGAGCAAATATTTTCCCATTAGTGTTGGTGGGAGAACATCCCCAGTTTATATTTTTCGAGTTTAAATGTTCTAGAAGTACGGTGTTAATTAGGTTAAATAGTTTATTAATGTTATCGTGGTCCAGTTTATTATTTGGTGGATTGTATGCTGCAATTACAGTCCATGTGATATTATTAATTTCTACGTTAACGGCAACAGTTTCGATATTACCAATACAAGGGAGAATTATTGGGTAATGTTGAATATTTTTATTAATGGCTATTAGTACTCCACCTCCTTTGTTTAGGTTTCTGTCGGCTCTCACCATCTGTAGTCGAAAAAGAATGTACTCATTGTTGTAGTAATTAGTGCGTTTTTACCATCATAAATGTATTACCGTTATGAAATAATTAATCTTAAAAAGCGTTTATCAGTTTATAACAAATGTTGATTGTGAATTCATGTACTTACTTTTCGTTAACTCTGGACAGGTGGCGGTTACCAGAGTTAAGTTAGAGGTGGCACGGGGTCATATCTGACCCCTTTAAGTTACTTCTTTATAAAATAATATATAGCAAGAAATAAATGCGAAATTAGTTATTTTAATAATAATCATTTATAAAATCGTATTAACTTAATGCACTATTATAAACAAACATGCAAATAAGGAATTGAAACAAATAAAAGGGCAAAATTATCATTTATCTTTCATTTTATGAAGTGACTCCATTTACATTTTCCTGAATATTTCAATGACAAAGGTATCAGAAAATTCAGTAAGTTTCATTTTCTAACATTGTATCACATAAAAACAAACAATTTATTGAAAATGCTTCAATGCCAATCAACACAACTTAGAAAAAGTATGAAATTTAAGATGTTTGTATTGGTTTCACAAATATTTATAAATGAATTATAACATATAAAAGTTTGAAAATCTTTCAGAAAAGAGCTAAAGAATGTGATGAAAGGTATGTGAAAAATAAAGCTTCTGATTCGCAAAATTAAGCAACTGCAGCTAAGCGAAGATACGTGGTGTCACAAGAGACCCCGCGCCACCTCTCTCGGGTTAACTCACCCCCGCTCCCGAGCAATTAATGATCTCTCGGTCTTGCGTTCTTCGAAGGTGGCAGCCCTGTCCGCATTAGAACACAGCTGTTTATTCGCAACTCGCGCATTCATTGGCATTTTTATTTATCGGAAAGGGCGATTTAAAATGATAACACACATGATTGCGTGCTTTGATGTGTTAGCAAAGCATTTCAAGCATCGTGAAAGGGGAGAGTTAATATTTATTGGGGCCGGCGCTCACTAGATACAGCAGCCTTTCAACGACTGCTGGAGAAATGAGGGCGATTTCTACGAAAACTTGAAATCGAAATGTTAAAGTTTGCGTAATTATCTGCAATGGAAAACACACGGGGAAATATTCCCGGAGGAAAGATCAAATTACCTTTGAACATTAGTACTGGTACACTGAACGTGATTGAAAGTATCTTAAAAACTAAATATCACAGTAGGTAGTAAAAAAATCATTCAACGAGGCAAATGAATTCCAGTCAATAATATTTTTTAATTGAAAAGTTAAAACGATAAATGTCAGAAGCTTTATGCATTTGTCTATGAAGAATTTAATCACAATGAAATACCTCAAAATTTCCTCACATTGCAATGAGAGGAATGAATAATATACACTTGTATTATTTTCTAATGATGAGAATAATAGAAAGTAGGTTCTTGGGAATTAATTGGACGGTGTTATGCATCGACTGCCTAAGCGCCATTTTTGAAAAAAATGAAATATGGACGCCATCAGTTGCATTGGACCACGTGCTAAGTGTACGCAAAATTTTGGCACCAAATCTGTAAAAATAGCCTGATAATTAATGAAAATGTAAATGCTATCAGTCACATCAGGGATTTTTTGTTTCCTGAAAACCGGCTATCAACCTAGATCTTCAAATCTGCTGTTCTTATTTTCACATTATGCAGGTAAGCGCCAGATATTACACTCCTGTTTGTGTAGTTTGGCGCTTCAATGAATGAAATAATTAAATTAGTTTTAAGAGTTGAAAATGTAATAAAACCTTTGAACACGATAATCTCAAAACTTGTATGATGTCGAATAGCCGGTTGAGGCATAACACTGTCCAATTGAGACCACAACATTCTTTCATGTTAACTGATTTCCGGGAAACCAATTTTAACCCCTTTCCGGCCAACCAATTTTAACCCTTTTCTGTGCAACCAATTTTAACCCCTTTCCGGGCAACCAATTTTAATGACGTAACCGGGCAAGCGGGTTCCAGCGGACCCAGGGGTGTCTGCGACGAAATTATGCTTGTAGGTGTACATTTTGGACTTGGATAATGTAACAGAACGCTGTACTATACTGCGATTTCTCTAACTTTGTCTCTCGAGGCAACTCAAATACTATCTTCGCGATGGAATATGTCACGGTATTTCGCATCTTTCCCAGTCGTTCCGCTAGCCTTCGTATGATCGCGACCGTATCGAGCAGTGCTTGCGATCATGCGACTTCTACCGGCAAGACCGAGAAAGACGCGAAATGCCGAGACATATTCCATCGCGAAGATGAGATTTGAGTTGCCTTGAGGGACCAAGTTAGGGAAATCGAGTATATAGTAGTTACATTTAACAAAACCTTCCAAAACATTTTATATTTGTTTTTTATAAACAGGTTTTTCCCCTAATTACAAATTGCACTCACTGTTTACCTGCGAATATTATTTGCAGACAGGGTTTGAACAGATGCGTTGATTCCTACTTCCTTCGCAAGGGCATAAATGCCCTCTTTTTTTGGCAAAGTTATCAATTTTTTGAGTTGTGAAAGCTGCTTCTTTACCGAAAACGTGTGTGATTTACAGGCGACACTTGTTATTCTATTCTGTTTGACTGTGTCCTTACATTTTGTGTAGGAACCAAATTCTTTTCTACATCAACAATAAGTAATCAATGAACTCCTCTGTCTAACATTCAGTCAGAGTCAGCAACATTCCTGTCGCTGTGCAGTTTCCCCGCAAAACCTGGACCGCCCACGACTTCAAAACCTCACTCTCCTGATTCGGCTACGTACCAACAGCAATACTGTCTACGCAGGCGTCGATCTTATAATCGCTCTCACGGAGTGTCAGCTAACTTCCCGATGAAAAGATGTTGTGCAACCCGACATCCGTCCGTCCTTTGGGCAAGTAGTCAATTAACCGATCAACCCCCGTACCATATCTGGGGTCTTTTTGGACCCCATCATTTTTTTGTTAATATTTTCAGGATAATTTCAGGCTTCTAGATATGGCTTCATGCACTTATCTAGTAGCTACCAAACCACTTTCACATACTTTCCAAATTTTATTAGAGTTATTAATTGGTTTTCTTTACATGAGACTGATTTGACCTAAGGTATAACCTGTTATTTTCCCATTCTCATTTAAAATATGTCAGAACTTCAAAAAATGTTTGTCTGATACTGTCAATATTTGATTTATCTCAAAATAACTTTCACGAACTATAATAAATATTTCTGAAGCATCATGTATTAAGAATGGAGGTTACGTTCAGTACACGTTATTCTTGATATGAAATATTTAATATGAATAAATTATATTTATTATATTATTGAAAATAATGTATGAAATATATATTTACATAAAAACAATTATTTACACTCACTATATTGCCGTACACATTTATGTTTACCACTTTCAATGGTCTGTAAAGTTTCGGGTCCAAACGTCCCTAGGTATAGTACTTGATTATAATTGCAGATATGGTACGAGGACAAACAAAACCAGGAAATGCAATATTACAAGCATATGAAGAACCTTGGGACCAATGGACCCAGCTTGCCCGGTTTATTATTCAGTTATGCTTTTGTAAAATGGTTGCGGGAACAATTAAAAAACACCGCAACTAACAAAGTCACGAGAAACTTTCCTAATACCTTGGATAGTTTTCACGAAAAATATTGACAATTTGGCTTCTCGGTCCAAAGGAGCTCATTTGCCCAGATGAGGGTGAACCGTTTTTCAGAACTAGGAGATCAAGGAAAAGTGATCAAACTCGTTCCAACGTGATTTCATCCTCTGGAATCATAATTCGCAATTTCCGAGAGAGAGAAAAAAGTTGTAGTTAAGACAGCCTCAATCGAAAATAAATCCGTGGAAAACAAGAGAAGGCTTTCAGTGTTGCCAGATGATTAAATGTACATCGCAGTACGAAACTTGAAAAGTCCTGGTATTTTCACTAAATTTCCTGGTACCCATGTCAATTTAAATTATTACATTGGTCTAATTGTAACTTTTATGTTTTAACGTACACAGGAAACTCGTTAAACTGAACTCGATATCGCTTCATTTTATATTAAATTATAAACTAAATAGAAGACAAAGACTTTCTATCCCTTCCTGCTATAGCATATACTAGAACAAAATATTTTATTCCTTAACGTTTTAGGGCGGTGACTTCAGCTACATAATAGTTTTTTGTAACATTGGTGTTAGATTTATATTATTGAATAGAAAATTATTAAACGAATCTTAAATCATACATCAATTGCCATGTACTTAAAACCCTGGTATTTGAACGTACCAGGATATCTTCATCCTGGTACATGGTATCTTCATTAAAATACGGGTAAAAGTACTAGGATCCTCGTACGTCTGGCCACACTGTGGCATTTTCAGGGAGCAAGGAGATGCCAGATATACGGAAAAAACTTCGATAAGCTTGCGCATGCATTCTTCTGCCACGACTGCTTTGAAGTTTGCTTTTCCGGGAAAAGGAAAGTATCCGTTTTCGAGAGACGGAACGCAACAAGTTTCCCGAAGGTTCCGTGAACGAGGCTTCCGTCGAAACAGAGCTCGATACTTCAGCCTCCGGGTCGTGCTTTGATATCGATGACTATACTTAGCTTTTTATTTCTTGGCGCGTGGGGGCTTGTCTTCAGGACGGAATATCTCACGGTATTTCGCGTCGTTCTCGGTGCCGCTAGAAGTCCTATCATCGCAAGCGCTGCTTGATACGGTCACGATCATGCGATATCTAGCGGCACGACTAAGACGCTAAATACCGTGAGATCGAGACGACAAGACCCCCACGCGCCAAGAATAATAATCCCAGTATAGAGACCGGACATCTTCTTTTGTCTTTCCCACTTACCGCCCTAAAAATCGTAATATTGGCGAATCGTCGCTTTTCTAATACAATATCAAAATTTTTCGTATTTTTTACATATTTTTACATACTCAGTATTATATTATATATTTTATATATTTTGGCATTTTCACGAAATATTCATTTTATTCGATCCATTTTCTTCAATTTTATTACGTATTTTTTAATGAAAAGAAATTCTTTCAAAACAGTCAGTGCTTTTCCCTACATTATTACCGCGTGCTGTCTACTTGAGGTACATACGCCACATGAAGATGCGGTCGGGTGTTCACACAGTCCGGCGCGCCTGCTTCAGTTAACTCAGTGGGGCGGGAAGTGTGCGTCAGTGACTGATATTAGTTTCACCTTTAGGTGTGTAAAGTATCACTGACGCCGTTTCGTGACCTTTAACCTTAATTGTTTTTAAAATTTGTTTAGGAATATTTTTAGAAATATAATTTCGGATTATTTAACGGTCGTTTATAATTAGTGTATTTTAATACTACATATTACTAGTGGAACCTGGCAGACGTAGTTCATCTCCTCTTTCTCCTTCTCTCTGTCTCTCCCTCCCCTTCCTCTCTCTTTGTCTCTCCATCTTTGCCCCTGTCTCACTCTGATTGTCTCTGTCCCTCCCACTCACATTTAGTTCCAGATACTGCACGTCTATGAGCAGATGAAGTAATATCGAGAAGCGCCAGAAAAGTGTAATAGTAAAGCTCATCCTGTAGATTACAGTATGAGAAACGTTACTTTGAGGCCTTCGACCTTAAAATTGTAGTTTTTAATGTCATAGAACGCTTCGTTTAGGAGTAATTTAACGATATAGATTCAGAATGCTGCCGAGTGTTGCAGTTGCCGTTGCTTATTGCAGTTGCAATAAGAAAGGCCACCTTAAAATCAACAACAAAAGACAAGGAAAATAAAATAAAAAGCAATTTAAGCACAAAAACATTGCTATTAGAACGAAGAGAAAGTTTGAAACCACGAAAATACCGACACAATTTTGAGAATTGAATATACAGAACTCAACAAGCTAGTGAAACGTGAAATAAGGAAAGATTTAAGAGACCACAGAAACGTATCATACAAGAAATAATGAATGCTTCCAGATCTATGAAGACAATAAAACGAGAGTTGAGTGAAGGAAAGCACTGGATGAAATGAATATACACACAAGAAGGTCAGTTAATAACCAACAGAAATAAAATTATATCACAGGCTACAGCTTTTTCTGGGAATATCTACTGCAGTTCATTAGATAACTACAATTTAACAATGGAAGAAATAAATGCTATATTAAATGATCCTACAGTTCGAAACAATTGACACCCTACATTATGCTGTGTGAGGTCGAAGCAGCTCTGAAAGAACACAAAATGGGGAAGGCTCCAGGAGAAGACGTTATATATAATGAACTTCTGAAAATGGGATCAGAAGTGATATTGAAACCTCTCACAACTCTGTTTAACCTCATTCCTGAAAAAGAAGAAATTTCAAAAGAGTGGCTCTTAAGTGCTATCATCCTGATTCACAAAAAAGGAGACAGAAACGATATAAACAACTATAGGCCAATAAGTTTATTGTCATGTGTTTACAAACTAGTCTCCAAAATAATCAATAGAAGAATCAGTAACGTCATTAATGAACAACAACTTATGGAACAGGGAGGATTTCGACACTTTTCTACAACCGACCACCATCAAGCTCAAGAATATAACCTCAAGATATATCTGGCATTTATAGACGTCAATAAGGCTTTCGTCAGAGTTGAACACCCGGCAGCTCTACAAGCATTAACTCCACAATACAAAATTAAAGGCAGAGATACAAGGACCAATATTCGAACTATAAAGGGGTGTTCGCCAAGGAGATCCGTTATCACCGAATATCTTTATAAGTGTACTAGAATCAGTATTTAGAAAAATCAAAATCGAACACGCCCTAAACATAAATGGAAGAAAATTAAAGAATTTAAGATTTGCAGATGATGTAATAATCTTCGCAAAATCCCCAAAACAACTGGAAAATACTCTTAATGAAATAGCAGACCTGTGTAACAATGTAGATTTACAAATGAACAATACCAAAACTAAAATTTAAAAATGGATTGCTATACCCATCACAATAAATAACAGTACAATCGACTATTGAAGAATACGTGTATTTGTGGCAAACAGTATCTTTCCAAAATAGACAAGATAAAGAAATTAATATTCGGATCTCTAACGCATGGCGGAAATTCTACAGTTTATCATTTCTATTGAACAACAAAAAACAAGACAGCAATTAAAAGAAATATTTGACAGCTGTGTGTTACCTGTCCTTATTAATGGAGCACGAACATGGTCATTTAATGCAAAAGAGCGAAATATGACAGATTTGCCAAAGGAAAATGGAGAGGGAAATGCTAAACATCACTCTAAGAGATAGGATCAAGAATTTTGACATTAGAAGAAAGACAAAATTAAAAGATGCAGCAGAAGAGGCAAACAGATTCACGTGGAAATGGGGAGGACATATCAGCCGACTTGACCCGGAAAGATGGAAATACGCAGTCACCCAGTGGGACCCAAGAGTAGGATGGAGATGTGTAAGAAGACAAAGAAAGAGGTGGCAAAGGGAATTTGTTAGCGAATCAGGTAATTTATGGGACCGCATAGGTAGAGACAGGGTAAAGTGGAAAGAAGTGACATCGGATACACCTAACGGAAATCGAGATCAACCAAATGTGGGGTGTAAAAGCACAGGTCGTCCCGATAGTCATCGGAGCTCTGGGATTCGTTCCGCAAAATTTGTGTAAGAACTTGTCTAAACTCCCAGGTAATTCAAAAGACTGGGAAGTGCAAGAAATCGCTTTATTTGGAACAGCCCACATTTTGCGCAAAGTATTGTAGAGGCACCGACAGTCCATAGATCTGCTCCTTAGGTAGCTGGTTGCAACCCGGAGTAGATCTTATTTTGAACCGACTCATAACATCTTTAGTCGTGATGTAGTGGATAATAATAATAATAATAATAATAATAATAATAATAATAATAATAATAATAATAATGGAGATGAATATAAGTAGCTCGGCCTCCAGCAGCTCTTAGGAACTGCTGATGAAAAAATTAAAAAACAAGTGGAAAGGAAGGTTCTCTCTCGTGTTGCAAAAATCTGCAAGTCCTCTATTAATTCGAGAAACAAATTTACAGCAATGAACACATGGGCTCTTTCTGCAGCATCGCATACATTTGGAGTTGTTAAATGGTCTGAGACATCTTTACAAGCTTTCGATAGAAAAGTCAGAACACTTCTATCAAAATATCGGATGCATCATCCTCGAAGTTTCACCGAAAGGCTATATCTTTCAAGACATCATGGAGGCCGTGGACTGCTAAGTCTTGAAGTTATGTGCCGCCAGCAAGAAAAACAGCTCAGACATTATTTCATCAACAACAAATCCATGACGGCCATCTGTGCCACAAGATCTCGGCTATACACCTCTGAAACTGCTCCAAGAAAACCACAATCCAAGTTTTCCTAAATGTGAGGATCGAATTGAGCGGTGGAAATCAAAGGAACTCCATGGCAGGTTTGCTACAGCGCTTCGAAGTAACACCATTGATATGAAAAGATCGACTGAATGGTTGAGAACCGCTGGGCTTTTTGGCGAGACGGAAGGATTTGTGTTGGCCATTCAAGGTCAGGTAGTAACCACTAATAACTACAGGCGATATATCATGAAAGGGAACATCAGTGACATGTGTCGCCTGTGCAAGAAGGCCACCGAATCTATTCAACACATCTGTAGTGGATGCTCTCAGTTGGCACAAACAGATTATTTACAACGCCACAATAATGTAGCCAAAATCATTCACCAAGCTCTTGCCAAAAGATTGGACCTGTTAAAAGAAAGCTTACCTTATTACAAATATCTACCGGAGCAAGTTTTGTCTAATGAGAGAACAAAAATTTTATGGGATACTGCCATTGTTACAGATAAAACAATGGAAGCAAATAATCCTGATATTGTCGTGTTCGACAAAACTACTTGCAGGGCAATAATAATTGATGTTGCAGTCCCATTAGATAATAATCTGCTGCCAACGATTGCAGAAAAGAAAAGAAAATACCAGCCACTCTCAGAAGAACTGAAAAACCTCTACAAACTAAAAGAGGTAGATATTGTGCCCGTAGTTATTTCATCTAATGGGCTTGTTGCTGAAGATTGGAGGATTGTGAAAGAGAAACTCCATCTAAATGAGTGGCACTTCAGAACCATGCAGAAGACCGTGCTGCTGGTTCGGACGAGCGTAAAATTTCGAATAATGATAATAATAATAATAATAATAATATAAACCTCTATCGTCTCCTGTATTATTTCAGTAGTATACTTTTCCGTTGCGGCTCTCACACGCAACCAATCTTTATAAATGAGGTGTCTAAAGAAAGATAATTTCACGGAGACGTGACGAATTGCACTTTGACTTTAAAAATTTGAAGGATTTGTTTGGAAAAAACGCATCTAAATATTCAAGTCAAATGCAACCCGTAACACTTGCCAAAGTTTTTCGTCAAATAACTCCTAAACCATACGTTTTAGGGCCTTAAAACTAAAAGTTTGAGTCCAAAGGCCAAAGGTCTCAAGGAAACGTTTTTCACACTACAATGTATAAGATGAGTTATTCCTCGACATTCAATTAAATTTTCGTTTCCGCGCTTCAATACTATCGAGGCCACCTCAATATTTCAGCCCTTGATGCTGGTAGCACTTTTTGTTACGACACGCTTAGAAGGCTTAGATTCCTCAAATCTTATATTTACGCTTTCTGTATACACCGTGGTTTGTGCAGTCTGATTAGGTTTATTTTCGTAATCATTAATGCAAGATTTGCTCTCCAGCAACAACTAGAAGTACTATAATAGTTGCTTGATACCTAAGAAGATTGTTTCATATGCATGTAGTGAAACTATTCAGTTAACGTTTTGCCATGGTCTGTAAGTGCTGTGTACGTAATTGTGGAGTGATATGGGTGTTCAGTGAAGAGTGAAGTGTGTTTGTGTTTTACCTGTACCAATATTTTCGTTATCATTAGATGCAATTTTCAAGTCAGCGAGTTCAGACACGTAGCTTTCTTAAAAGTAAAAAGCTTTTCTAATATTTTTGTGACTATCACGAAAAGCTAAAACCTAACTGACAAAGAATATTGAATAATTACTTCAAATGTCTTTAAGTAAGTGTTAGGAATGTTCCAAGAAAATTCTCCATGAAATTGAATAAATATTTATTGAAAATTTCTTTTACACATTAAATGCATTGTTTTATTTTTATTTGTTATTGTGATAGTACATTGCAAATTGTCTTTATAGATTTTTAAATAAATAAACACGTTTCGTTAACTACTTTCCCTCTTAGAATGAAAATAGGATAGGGATGAGTGTGGGGTCTAACATGCAAGAGTTCTCGCACGGGTACGCCGAGGTAGTGGGGGAAAAACTTGTGCTATGGCACAACACAAAGAACAAACTTTTTAAAGTAGCTAAAGTAAAATAGCTTAAAATAAATGGAAAACAAAAATCAAGACGCACTGGCCTACAATAATACGTGAATTAATTAAAAAAAACCAACTAAATTTAAAACTATAGAAAGAAAAACGCAAGTTACTTGACAACTGCCAACGATCGCAGTCCAAACGCACGATTTAAATGTTGCCGGTATCTGGAAGTATATACACTAACTCCCAGCTGCAAACTCATATTGTAAATAAAACACTGTTTGATATTAAACTCAAGGTATCGGTTCGTTAAGATATTAAAAATGCAAACATCGTTTGAGTAACATTCTCATGTACCGAAGTGAAGTCTAAGCCTACTGAATTGTTTCTAATGACAACAAATGCTATTTAGTACTCAAAAGTTAAAAATTATTTTTAACTTTTTTTTATCTTTTGGTTTGATTATCTTTTGGCTAAGAATTGCTTTTCTTGAAGTACATAAGAATGCAGAAAATAATCCAATACTTTTTAGTATACAAATAATTTTTCAAATTTAACACCCCAGCAAGCTGGCACACTGACTCTCCAAAACCCCCTCAGTTCCTCATAACAAATAAAGGAAAGTTAAATAATATTGCAAAGAGTAGGTCTGTACTTGCCCGATCCGGTATTTTCGCACTACCTTACTTGGCTTTCTCAAGAGCAAAAACCTTTTCTATTATTTTTGTGACTATCAAGGAAAGCGAAAAGCTAACTCTCAAGGAAGATTGAAAAATTTCTTCTAATGTTGTTTTTAAAGAATTGTTCCAAGAACATCTCTCTACAATGCTGAATAAACTTTTATTGAAAATTTGTTTCCAACATCAATTGCATTGTTATTTTGTTTGATGTTCTGTAAGTACATTAGCAGTTCCTCTCCTTCTTTATGGAAAGGATAAACAAATGGATAGGGAAAGGGTGGGGTTTACCATGCGAGAGTTCTCGCACGGGTATAACCGATTTTACATATTTATTACATATTTTTACTCTTTTCATTACATATTAAAGTGCATATTTCGCCCTTTCACGCTACATATATTTGTGTGGATGACTCGCCCGCTGCCACGATCACCGCGGGCGGAAGATTCCGGGAACGCGTCCGATGCACGTGGCGCAGCGCGCGTTCCGCCTGCCTTCCCAGGAGCTGACACTTCTCTGGGCTGACATCACGGTTTTTCTTATTATTGATTGTCCCTATAAATTTATTTTTGTTCTTTCCTTTCGGTTGTACTAAAAATAAATTGTAATAAAGAGTAATAATAATAATAATAATAAATTATTATTAAATAGAAATAAATTATATTAACTGTCTTCAAATTTATAGGGATAATTAATAATAAAAAGAATTGAAACTCTTATAGGTTATTCCTGTTGATCCTGATGTTATGTAGTAGACAAGTCGATGGTACGATTAAATATGTATGGACCATATAGGATCAATCTAAGTAGATTCCAGGAACCTTTGTATTATAGACATTTATTGTGAGGTCGACGTTTCGCGTAACTTCTAACATGTTGTGCTCTGATGTAACGCCAAATGTAAATATTGATTTCAATAATTTTGTATTCCTTTGTTTTTATGTCAATTTGTATTGTCTATGCCATTGTCAACCATTTCTATGCTCTTATTGCTCTTGACAAGGCACATGCTCAATATGCGAAACGTCGAGCTTACAATAAATATATAACATAAAAGTTTGAATTCCTGGAATCTACTTAGATTGATCCTATTTGGTCGATACATATTTAATTCTACGTACCATCCTGGTATTATATAATACCAAGATCCTACCACATAACCTATCTACTTCATAATACCAGGATCAACAGAAAGAACCTACAACAATTTCAATAATAATAATAATAATAATAATAATAGTAATAATAATAATGGGATGACGCCGAATGCCCCTACGCCAAGGCTGACCAACTTAGAAGGGCTTATGCGCCACATATCAAATTCTAGTGAAGCCGCGGGCCGCACCGTCATTTCAGATGGTTTTCACCCTCACAACTGAGATTATGCTGAAACAAGTACATATTAGATAAGACTTTTATTCAGACACTTAATGATTAATGTACATACGAGAAAATTAATGTATCATTAAATGAAAATAAGTTAAATTGTGCAATTGTATTGTATTTGGTTGGTACAATAATTTTTTTCAAAGCATTTGATATTTATTTGTCAAAAAAACAGTAAAAACTGTATATGACGTGTGGGGAAAGAAATTTATCTGCGCACATTTTCTTGAGGGCCAGAATTAAAAAAAAAACAAAAAAAAAACGAAAAAATGAATTTAGAAAATAATTATTTTAGAAAATAAAGATATTTGAAAAATGTTTGTTCCCGAGTTATAGAAAATCAATTTCAACTGTAAATGAACTACAAGCAAAAGGAGTGCTCAACAAAACGTGCGCACGGTGAAGCTACATTTACGTCCAGAAGCAAAACAAGGGGCCATCTCAGCATTTGCTCAATGGATCAGGGAAACTGGACAAAAACCTGATCGAGATGGAGCAGTCTTGGGCCGCACAATAAGATCCGGCGGGCCGCAAGCTGGAAAGCCCCGCCCTACGCCGTCGGTCCCTCACCGCTTCTCAGAATTGCCAGGTCGGCAATGAAGCCTTCGTAAGCATGAACTTATGTGTCGCTCATTCGCAATCTCGAAAACGGTGAAAATAATTCCCCATGGAGATGATCCATCGCCCAAATATTTAACCTTAATTTAAACTTTAAATAATGCAGTGAATGTCATTAGTAGAGCTCCGAAGTTCAGACGCTAATTTTCCCAAAATTGGCAAGCAAAAAGCATTCGTTTTTACTAAAATAAGCATGAAAAAGGCATTTATTCTTGCTGAAGTAGGGGTGCAAAGAGGCGAGTAAACAATGATAAATCTCATTCAGAAGGAATTATTGTGAAAAATTAATACTCAAAATAATGTCAATTTCATATATATATATATATATATATATATATATATATATATATATATATATATATATATTGTTTAAATTAGATTGAAAAAAGGCATTTATCACGTTACCTACACTTCACTGTTCTGCTTTCAATTACGAGGGAAACAGAACGACAGAGCAAATGAACAAAACGAGGAGTGAAAGGTGCACAGCGTTCAAGAAAGCTCCAGAGACATGTCAAAAAAGTGAAAGGATGGCACAGAAAGGTACACGTATGTTCAGGAAAAGAGTGATGACATGGAGAGGAGAATATGACATAGCCTGGAATAACTAGAAAGTCGTCAGGCAACTGGAAAACTCACAGACAAGCTTCAAGAACCCCACTCGAAGAAAGGTCAGACGGACTTTCGAGAAGCAGCAGGTGTGAGCTGGCAGCAAACGAGGCAGTGGTCGAGCTTCCATGACTAATTATCACAGCAAACATTTCTAAGAAATAGTGAACAAATACAATTGTATTTTATCGAATTGATAGAATAATTAAGTCAATAGAGATACAACGTAACGTACGTCAAAACTTTCAAGAATATATCTGTGAAATGAGTTGAATCGCACGGTGCAAGAATTAATTTTGTAATTATTTTTTTTTCGCGAAGCACATTTTTTTTTTTCATTGGATTTAGTGTCCTGATCCATCTCTTCTAAACATGGACGTGAATTGAGTTTATTAAGGGTCGTCCATAAATTACGTAACGCTAAAGAAGGGGGAAGGGGTTCTGAGGCAGTGTTACGCTGCGTTACATAGGGGAAGGACGTTACGTTACGTTACGTAACAATGATATTTATTTATTTTTTATTTTTCAACAGTTGCTGAAGTAATTCTTTTTTCGAGGTGCGTACTAAAATATTAATTAATTAATTTGTTTTAAAGACAAACTAAAGTTATAAATTGCAAATTGTTACAATAAATGGAAATATTTTTTTCACCTATTGTTTGAATATGTAAGATTACGAAGAAAATATTCAAAACTGATATGAAAAGTATTCTAGAATCCATTTAAATTTGCGCTGTAGACGCTCGATCTCGCTTCAGATTTACCCACGACGGCGTGTGCATAGCTGATCAACCATTTCTCGCCCAAGCATTCTTTCACTCACAACTTGCCTCAATCTTATTATTAAGTGCAGCCAGCATCGACAACTAATTTCTATATAATTTATCAATAATTTTAATATTCAACGCAAATATAATAAATACAAATTTTTATTACTGTGCTATTTATTTTCACTTCTTGCATTACAAAAGGGGGGATTCGAAAGCGTTACGTCATTAATTCAAGCGCGTGTTATGGGTGCGTTACAAGGGGAGGGGGGTATTGAAAATACTCGAAATGAGCGTTACGTAATTTATGCACGACCCCTCATTAACACTACTTTTCTAGAGAAACCTTTATTATAATTTTTATTAACATACATTAACTCGTGTATATATAAGTAGTGGTGCTAAAATAGCACATACTTTCTCCCACCTACGAGCGGTTAAGTAATACTATTTATACCGCAATTTCTCTCCGAATGTCAGTTTTTTCTATAAAATTCTTTACAAAGTGCAGGACATTAGGTGCGGTCTATGGACAATAGACTCACAAGGCCTGCCGCGACAACACGCATACACTATGTGATAAAAGTATCCAGACACGGAGGTTATGGTGTGGTTGTGTTTTTCATGGAGGGGGTTGCACCCCTTGTTGTTTTACGTGGCACTATCACGGCACAGGCCTACGTTGATGTTTTAAACACCTTCTTGCTTCCCACTGTTCAAGAACAATTGGGGATGGCGATTGCAACTATCAACACGATCGAGCACCTGTTCATACTGCACGGCCTGTGGTGGAGTGGTGACACGACAATAACATCCCTGTCCTGGACTAGCCTGCACAGAGTCCTGACTTGAATCCTATCGAACACCTTTGGGATGTTTTGGAACGCCGACTTCGTGCCAGGCCTCACCGACCTACATCCATACCTTTCCTCAGTGCAGCCCTCCGTGAAGAATGGGCTGCCACTCCCCAAGAAACCTTCCAGCACCTGATTGAAAGTATGCCTGCGAGAGTGGAAGCTGTCATGAAGGCTGAGGGTATGCCAACACCCTTTTGAATTTCAGCATGACCAATGGAGGGCGCCACGAACTGGTAAGTCATTTTCAGCCTCGTGTCGTGATACTTTTGATCATTTCGTGTACATGAAAGGGACACACAACCACGGTGCGGGAGGTGTGCATGGCAGGACTCGAAGCAGCGCCCTTCAGACCGAGGCACTGAGTCGGCACGTGCTACTGGTAGGTCATCCACGTCGGTTGCAACATAGCAACAGCGCTTCATGCAGTTAAATAAAGTCCCAACAATGAGACGTAATTCACAGAACTACAGCTGCCGTCTGGCAGTACCATTCGCGCATTCCAATCTGTTTCCTGAAAGCTAACAATTATTCTTTCGCGTTACTTTTAAATCGTATTTTTAAAAGAGAAATAATTGGGCTGATTTCAATTATGGTTTGCAGATTGCTTCAAGGAAAACGCATGAATACATTGAGAATGTTAATACATTCCTCGCAATACGAACAAAAAATATGGAATATCAGATAGGTTTTAATTAATTTATGAAAGATTAATTTGAAAAGTATAACAAAAGCTCGAATGTAATAAGTGAAATAATATACCAATTCTAACTTACGTAGCATCCAGCTGCTGCCAAACATATCTCAAATTAGATTCACGAAGCCAGGAAATTCAAAGCGGGCGGCTATGTTTGACGCCAAATTACACAACAAATATAGTAATCCCTCGATATTTGCGAATTCGCTATTCGCAAGTGCCGAACATTTGCGATTAGAGAAATGCTACCGGTTTGAACACTCGTAACTTCAACATTCGCCAGTGCGTCTTTTGGTCGTACTATTTTTTTTTTTTTTTTTGAAAGCGACCACATGTCATTTCCTTTATCAGCGTCATCTGGGAAACGAACTCTGCAGATCTCGGAGCTTAAAGTATCACTTTCTGCAAAAACTTTAAAGATGAAATGTCAATTGACATTTATAGAATAATACATTTGTAAAATACGAGGGTTGTACCAAAAGTAAAGTTCCCAAAGAACTACAGCCTCGAGGGAAGGTGCTAGGCTAAATCCGACAACAGTGCCGTGTGCAGTGGTTCCCCCACTCTCGAGCTCGCCCATCCGCGATTCGCTACGTCGCGTCGCTCCCGCCAAGTGCGAGGTTCGAGCAGTAATCCGGTTTCTCCACTCAAGGAAGTTACCGCAATCCAGAATCGCCGGGGAGGACGACTGACGGAGGGAGTACTGCTTCTTCACGACAACGCATGACCCCACGTCGCTCGTCCAACACAAGAGCTTTTGAAGAAATTTGGGTGGACCGTTATCCCCCGTACAGGCCGGACAGCCTCCAGCGATTATCACCACTTCCCCAAGCTAAAGGAACACTTCGGTGGCAAACGCTTCAAGAGGGACGATGAAGTCCGAGCAGAGGTCACACGCTTCCTCAACGGATTGGCGAGAGACATCGTCGACTTAGGAATACAAAATTGTGTCAAAAAAATAAAGACTGTTGAAAATAGACAACAGTGTAAGTTTTTCCAACGATGTATAAATTAATAACAATAAATAACGTTTTCTATTTGTAAAAAATATGGGAACCTTACTTTTGGTACAACCCTCGTAAATCAATTCAGTTGCGTCAAATTGAAGGTAAGTGTTTTGGCCAAATGAACAGAAAAGCCATTCGGGATCTGTACAACTCTCATTATAATGACCTCATTGAAGAGAAGCTTCGGGAAATAATCAGCGAAGAAAACGTCCTCGAACGTAATGATGAACGCAAGCGAAACTGCGTCCTGGAGCAACATCAAAGTCAAAACTGTTAATGGCGTTCTAAAATCAACAAGCTCTGGTGGAACTGGCATTCGAATGTGATGCGAACAAAGAAATAACTTCGAAATTTAAGGGAGAATAGAAGCAGCAACTCTTCCATATTTGGATATAATAACGAGGATGACGAAACAAAACAAATTACCAAATTCTATATCCAATGACTCAGCTATGAAATAAGTTTCAAACATTATTTTGTTTCTTCATTTTGGGACGTTAATTGTGAACTCTTTAACTCCGCCTGTGCCCGCTGGATTTTGCCTCGCTGTTCGGCGTACTTGCGACGCTTTTGCGTCGCGAGTGGGCTGAGTAGCGTGGCGACAGCGGACACTGCCGGTCCCAAGCCCGGAGAAAGGAGGAGGGCCCCTAGTGTGACATTGCTTCCACTTACTCATGTCACACTTCTATTTTCTTTCCTATTTGGTCTCTCTTGACCCCTTGTGTTTTCAACCCCGACGCTATTAGGTTTCGAGGGCTAGGGAGTCATTCCTTTTCTGATCTTCACATTTTGTCCTAATGTTACTTAATTTCCTTAAGTCTCTTGCTATCCTTCTTTGTTTCGTCTTATTTCTTCCTAGGAGGGTGGATGGTTCCCTGTCCGCCAACGATCTCGAAATTGGAGGGCGGATGAACGGACAGTAGTTTAGGGTTAGGTCGCTCACCTTGGGAATTAAAAACTCCCTAAAGAGTGATCCGGGAATGGGGGCCTCGTAGCCATGGAGGAGGCAATCCCCCTAGGGGAGAAAACCCCGAGTGTAAATCCTGGTCCTCCAGGTTGGGGGTTGGGACGTAGGCAGAGTTGGGCAGTATCGAAAATACTTGTATTGTTAAAATACGTATTTTCAAAATACAAAAATACTTTTTCTTAATCCGTCACAAACATTGATTGGGCCAGTAAATGGAGAGGGTCCCGCCACGTGGACGAGTGGAGTCGGACCTCCGGTTTCTCCGATTACGTTTTCCCCCCGTCGTCGGTTCAACCGGAGATAACCGGAGGAGCGCTGTAATCACGGTGTAAGATATATTTCTTACACCGTGGTTGAAATCGCGAGCTCCGATTCAATTTCTCGGAGAGCAGGGTCCGCGTGCCAGAACGAGTGCTGCCCATGTGTGTGCCTTGTGGCCCTGTGGTTGTGCGCAGTGATTAAAAACTTGTGCTTGCGGTGTTTTTAAGAGCTGACATTTCGTTATGGTATATTTAGGTAAAAATCTATTGTTTCCCTCGGTACCTTGTACTAAATGAAGCTTTATATATACATTTTAAGTTTATTTGAACTAAAACTCGTCAATTTTGTAGCGCCTAAAAGTGCTTATTTCAACATTAATGCATATTCGTGCCTATTCTTCATTTAAGAACCTAAATGAGACTAATTTGCCTAACTACTTTTGTCTATGGCTCCTTTTACCTTTTTCTTCTTTGTCGGCACAACAGACAAGGATGATATTAATTTTAAGTCATTTTTAACAACCTTAATTGCATTCGTCCTCTTTTATCTTTTTATCCCCTTGTCTCATTTTGTCACCTGTAAGAGAGCGAGAAATGAATATACCGGACAAGGATCTAGCAATAAAAGTCTCCATGCCACTACTTTCTAACTTCGTAGAGAAGCTGCTTCCGTTTCTAAGATAAAGTGATTGAATTTCCTCGAAAAAAAAAGTGATCTTGACCGATAAGAAACATTCATTTTCTCTTGAAAACTTGGAGAATGTATTAGTAATTTATTGTGAGGCAAAATATGATAGGAATAATTCTAACCACTAAACTTGTTAATAGTATTATCGCAAAATGTTCAATACTGATTCTACATAATATTGATTTATGTTATCTTTGAGAAATATAATAAATGGTCAAAAAATGAGTTTTCTTGTATGTTACGAGTTTTATTAGTGCCTATTCTACCATTTAAAAAGCCTAACAGATGCTGAAAGAACCTATTTAAGACACCTAAAATGCATATTTTAAAACCTAAAAATCCGCGGTATTCATCAGATATATATATATATCATTTGTGATGTATGTTCATACTTTAAGTCTGAAAGGCACCTTGGCTAATTGTCTATATTCTGCAATATTTGTCCCAAACTATCACCTCCCAAGAACTCATGGTGATATCTTTGTACTCCTTCGCTTCTTAGCATGGACAAGATGCCTTTCAGACTTAAAATATGAACATACATCACAAATGAAAGGGGCCGTCTAAATTACGTAACGCAAATTTCGAGTATTTCAATACCTCCTCCCCACTTGTAACGCACTTCCCTATCTCTACGTATATACAGCAGCGTAACGCTGCCTCAGACCCCTTCCCTCCCCCTTTAGCTTCACGTAATTTATGGATGACCCCACACTGATACCTGAAACGGGTTGAAAATTTCATTTGAAACATTTTTGTATAAAGAATGTTATATATTTTTAATAATAAAATTTTAAATTTGATGTGATTTTAAATGTGAATTTTGAACGTGAATGATTGTTTTAAAGAGAAAAAATAGGATAGAAGTTATTATGTGTAAAACACCGTTGGTTGTATTTTGTATTTTCAAAATTATTTTTAAAATACTATTTTGTATTTTGTATCTAAAATACTTTTATTGAAAGTATTTTGTATTTTGTATCTAAAATATTTTCGGCGAAGTATTTTGTATTTTGTATCTGAAATACATTTTTCAAGTATTTTGCCCAACCCTGGACGTAGGGCCAGCACCCCTGCTCCTGGAAAAACACCCCACCGCTTCCGAACCTAGCAATAGAAGAAGCCGGACTCTCAATCGACGACGACTTGGCGATAGAAAACGGACAGTGAATATTGGTACATGGAATATTCACGATTGCGAACTAAAAAGGTCGAAGTCTTGCAGGAAATGAAAAGATTTGATATTGATATTGTCGCTCTTACTGAGACAAAAAGAAAGGAAAAGGTACTGAAGATTTAGATGGTTTTGCACATCTATATAGCGGAGTAGATATAACTAAAAGAGCTAAAGCAGGGGTTTCCATTTTGTTGAAAAGTAAATTGGCACGAAATATCAAAGATTGGGAGGCTATCAACGAAAGAATTATTAAAGTGGAGCTTGTACTGAAAGGATATAATATTGTAGTCATTGGCGTATATGCACCATCAAATGATGAGACTATTAAGGTTAAGGATGAACACGATGAAGTATTGGGCCAAATTTTGGACATCAGTAGGCGAAAGGAAAAAATCTTGCTGGGGGATTTTAATGCTAGAGTTGGTTCGAAAATAAGTGATGGAACTGTAGGACTTTATGGAGAAAATCAGGTAAATAACAACGGGGAGAGGATAATTGACATCTGCCGACAGTATTCCCTGAAAATTCGGAATGGATTCTACCGACATAAAAATATCCATAAATTTACCTGAATTCAACCTACTCATCATCTACAATCAATTGTTGACTATGTGATTAGCAGACAAAATACAATGCTAAAATTTCAAGATGTCAGAGTATATAGAGGCGCAGAATGCGGAACGGATCATTACCTCGTTAGAGCAAAAATTGTTCTCCCATGGAAAGTATCTACCGAGATGCGCTATGAAGATGATTATGGATGTGATATGCCAAAAGCCGTTCATTATAATCTTCAATCCCACAATGACGATTCTATTAGGTTTTTGTACAAAACTAGACTGTGATCCAAACTGAACAATATAACCTATTCGGATGTAATAAATATGTACAATGGTATAGTAAGATGTGTCAGTGAAGCTGCATTAGAATCTCTTGGAGAACTGCCAAAACCTAATAAAAATAAATAGTGTACAAATCCTTGGTGGAATGATAATGTGGAGAAAATCGTAAATAAGAAAAAGGAAGCTTATAATATATGGCTGAGAACTAGGAACCATGAGGATAGAAAATACTATTCGTAGTGTTGTAAGGAAGTAAAGAAAGAAGTAACGAAAGCCAAAAATGAAATGTGGAATAAAAAATGTAAGACTATTGATGAGCATGTAGGATATAGAAAGGCAACTGAAGCATGGAAACACTGAAATATCTTAGAACAAATAGAAAGGAGACTATGCCCATAAGTCTTATTCCCTTAAAAGAGTGGAAAATTCATCATCAGAAGCTGTTAACTGAAGATCGTCCAGAATTAATTACACAATTAGAGAATGAGATAAGTGTCTCAGATCAGATTTTTACTGAAAATGACGTCATCTCAGTTAAAGAGATAAAGGAAGCTGTTAGATCCATGAAAAATGGACGCTCGCCTGGACCGAACGGACTCCACATAGAACTTTTTAAATACGGGACGGACTTGCTCCACGAGCTGTTAGCGTATGCTTTCAGCTGTTTCTTGAGGGATGAAATTGTGCCCCCTGAATGGAAAACTGCCTATATCTCTAACATTTATAAGAAAGGAGAGAGACGAGTTTGCTCCAATTACAGAGGAATAAGCGTGACTAATTCTCTTTTAAGACTATATGGCAAAATTATAAAACAAAGAATTGAAAATCAGATACACGAGCTAGAAGAACAAAATGGATTTCATGCCGGATGATCATGTATGGATTGTGTTTTGTTTAAAGCAGCTTCTGGAGAAACGGTTAGCAAGAGACCTTGAAACCCATTTGGTCTTCATCGATTTAGAAAATGTTTTCCCCTCTGCAAATTGTGGTTAGCAATGAAAGCAAATGGAGTTAGTGACCTATATATAAGAGCAGTGAAAGTACTGTACGTTAATTGTACCAGTAGGGTGAAGGTAGGTGGAAGAATATCTGAAGAATTCCTTGTCACCAAAGGTCTGCGACAAGGATGTGCAATCGCTCCCACATTGTTCAAAATATATCTAACATCGGCCCTGGAGAGATGGAGGCGAACTTGCGCGAATATAGGAGTTTCAATCGGAATGGATAAACTGTTCACTTTGCTTTTTGCTGACGACCAATTGATACTGGCAGAAGGTGAAGATGATATACATTACATATTGAGGAAGCTGTTTGAAGAATACCAGAAATGGGGGCTAACAACAAAGATCTCTAAAACTGAATATATTGTAGCTGATAATGTAAACAGAAATTTGATGCTAGAAGGTGGTATTATCAAAGGAGTCGATAGCTTCAAGTACCTTGGAGTAATGTTTACCAAAAATGGTAAAAGTGAAGCTGAAATTATTGAAAGAATTGTTACCTATGGAGCAGAAGTGTGGGCAACAACGGAACAACTAAAGAAGAAATTAAGAGCAACAGAAACGGGTTATTGGCAACGTTGTTGTCAGCTCACGATTCAGGACAAAATAAGGAATGAAGATGTGCTTGCAAGGCTAAACATAGGGACCACAATTTTAGACTCTGTGGAGGCAAAGTGCCTCCGATGATATGGACATGTGCGTCGAATGGATGAGGGAAGGTGGCCGAAAAAACTGATCGAATGGACCCCTGCAGAAAGCAGAAGAAAAGGGAGACCGAGGACACTTTGGAAGTATGCAGTAAATAAAGCGATGGACGGAAGAAACCTGCAAGAAAACGACTGGAAAGTCCGTAGCAAATGGAAGCTAGGATGCGATAAGCGACTATAAGTGCAAATTGCAAATAACTCGCAAATAATAATAAAAATAATAATAATTGTGAACTCTGTTTGTAGTAGCGCTTACTCAGTTCTACTGTAATTGATTTTCAGATACTTTTTCCTTCCTTTTTAAACAGATTTTTGATATTCAGGAACCTAATCAATCTTTCTTCATTAAAAGATAGACTCAATATTCACAGATTTAACAGTCGCGATGTTTTTTGGGAACCTAACTCTGGGAATGTTGAAGGAATACTGTACTCATATTTTCGAAAACTTGAACCTTACCTTCTTTAAAGTTATGTTTTTGACGAACGCATTTCATTAAGAAACAGAAATTGTGTAGGGCCCGGATCGGCAAGGTGGGGCACTAGATAAGGAGTGGGAGAGGTGAAGTTCAGTGCATCGTCTGGAAAGAGAAGAATTGAATTGAACTGAATTAAAGCCTTATTTAAAGTGCCGAGACTCAGGCCATGAGGCCTCCTCTCTCTCTCTCTCTCTCTCTCTCTCTCTCTCTCTCTCTCTCTCTCTCTCTCTCTCTCTCTCTCTCTCCCTTTCGGCAGAATTTTTTTTTCAATTTTCGAAAAATCAGAAATTTTAACGAGCATGAGACCTGCACCATTTTCTTAAACGTCCTAAACACGATCCAACAACAAAATTTAATCAAAAACTTTGAAGCCATTCTTTTTTAACTTTTGGAAATATTCCAGGGGCTCAGGGTAAAGTACTCCTCAAAATTAAAAGAATGTTTTTGAAAATTGCAGCACTTCGAGTCGAGCCAGATCGACCGGGGAATATCCATTTTGGCAATATCACACGTGTGGTTTTAGCGCTAGTAGTGTTCACAGATGGACAGATGGACCGGCGGACTGGCAGACGGACGGACGGACTTTTCTAAAAAAAAACAACAACAACACTTTTTCGTTATCAGGGTACAATTCGGTTTCCGTTGAAATCCAGAAATCGATATATAACTTTATACTACATATAGAGTTGGGCAGAATTTAACTACTTGTATTTGAAATATGTATTTTAAATACAAGACGTATTTGAAAAACTGTTATTTAGAAAAATAAATATATTTGTATTTGAAAAACTGTATTTTTGAGTTTTTAGACATGTATTTTAGAGATGTATTTAAATACATAAAATAGGTTATTTAGAAAAATGAATACTGAAAATACTTTAAATATAGATGAAGAAGATAACGATTCTTTTTGATTCTGCTAGTGGATGGACCTCATTGAAACAAAAATAAAAGCTCCTTTTAGCTGTTGAATTTTAATTCTCTTCATTTTTAAATGATAAATCTAAATCATTAAAATTCTGGACAATAATCCGACAGTAAAAAAGTGTTTATTCGTCATAACACTAGTTCATGTTTATCAGCACCAGTTCAACAACTGCTTTCCTTTGCGAGTTTTATACATTCCCCAACTAGGGGTCTAGTGTCTGATGATTTGATTGAAAAACTAGGCATTTTAAAAGAAAATTCCGTTTATTTGAGATAGACAGTTTTTGATATGATTTTATTTTTGAATGTATTTTGATGAAAGTATAAGTGAAAGTGTTTTATATTTGAAAGTTTTTAGTTACTGTTCAGAAATGCATAACTGTCATTTAGTAATTTATTGTAATTGACAATTACAAAATATTGTTGCAATAAAAAAATTCTAATGTAAAATTAGTGTATTTACTGTATTTTGAGTATTTGAAGTATTTTAAATAGTACATATTTAGAAATTCAAAACCTAATATATTTCGAGTCTGTATTTAAATACTTATTAACAAAGTATTTCGGCGAAGTATTTAAATACTAAATTTAAAGCATTTTGCCGAACCCTGTACAAATATTACACCGTTCGTACGTATACGAGAAAGTGAAAATGAACTTTGGGGGTAAAAGATAGGAGCTGGGATGTGGCAAGACCGAAAAGCCAAGGACGAAAGAAATTAGAAAGCAAACTAGTACGTGAAAGTCTGTGCTATTCTGTAGCACCACTTGTTCGCATATTTAACCTGAAAATTAGAGGATTGTTTTCCATTCGGTGAAGAGGTATTCTAACCCATTTATTAATTAAGTAATTAAATATACAATTTGATTCTCCTTGTATGTTTTATTCATTTTATAGTAAAATGTGGCATAAAAAAATCACGAAGCTTAATGGTAGCATGCGGCCCGCCAGTTGGAAAGCCCTGGTCTATGCGATGGAGCTCCCGTTGTTGAACCATTTGCACTCGTAGGGCATGTGTGACACGCCACCCATGAATGCATTCTACGGTCGCAGCTTTCTCAGCACGGCCAGCTCCTACAACTCGTGAGGCACGTCTAGGATGACGATGGAAAAAGGCTGCACAGCTCGAAGCCGATACTCGGCATTCCCCAGTTCCATCTCGTTCTCACATTATTGCGTCAACGTTTTTAAAAATAGAATAGTAGCCAGGATCGATTCAACCTTCTTTTACATATCAGGAAAATACGTGAGCATTTAGCATGATATACGAGTTAATTGATTTTGGTGTGGCATTTGCTGCATAGTGAAGGCAAATGAAAGTGCAGAGAAAGTTATTGGACGTGTCACATGACATACTGCTACGAGCTAGTAGCCATGATGCTCGAGGCATCTCTGACACTCCGTACGAGCTGTAGGAAGTGAATTATGCTTGTTGCTTACGAGTGCAAAGGGCTAGAAGTGAAAATGACTCTTACCAGTTAATTAGGGGTTTTGAGACATGCCCTACGATCTGTAGGAGGTGTGTCACGCGCGTTGCTTGCGCGTGCGAAGGGCGGAGAAGGCCCGGTCGCCGCGTCGCGTCCTCGGCCGCGGCCACGTGGCCCGTGCGGGAGGAGGCAGGCCGCGTGCGTCCGCACGCGTCACGCCGACGACGCCCCCACCCGCCCCGCCCCGCGCGCGCACGCGACGCACACGTGACGTCAACTCCCGGGCGCGCGCACGCGCCGCACCATGCGCCGAGCGCGCCCGCGACAGCGAGGCGCGGGTTGGACCCGGAGGCGCCGGCCGGGCTCCGGGCACTTCTGGAAATCTCCGCGTCGTATAAAAAATGATTTTTTTTACTTAAAAAAAAAAAGCGTGTAATCTGTGTTTAATCATTTAATTTTTTTGTATTCCAGTATTATAAACGATCTTTTCTGTTGCAAGAAATCGTTCATAATCAAGCATTTGATGGCACAAATGATGACGTATTAGATTTTACGGCTCGAATGATAGCGTCATCACACATTCAGCCAATCGCACCGAGAGAATTAGGGGGAGGTAGAGGTAAACAGAACAGCCGATCACCGTTTTCT
This sequence comes from Acheta domesticus, assembly GCA_031308135.1. Lineage (NCBI taxonomy): Eukaryota > Metazoa > Arthropoda > Insecta > Orthoptera > Gryllidae > Acheta > Acheta domesticus. The sequence continues at coordinate 163,910,229 of JAHLJT010009419.1, forward strand.
CGCACAGATGTCAAATACCCGAGACATCACAGGAAAGTTCTTCGTAAATTTAAGTTTCATACTCTTATAAATTTATAATGTTGTCATATAAAAAATAGCGTATGCAACTCGTTTATAATGTTGCTTTATAAACTAATTGCATAAACTACTATTATCTAATGTTTTCTTAGTAACGACACTAAATAAATAAAACTTGGACCGCGCGGCAAAATCAGAATGCAATCAGTTCACCATCTCTAGTCGAAAAAGAATGTACATTTTGTTATTGTAATGAATGCGTTATTAACATTATAAATGTATTACTGTTACGAAATAATTAATCGTAAAAATGCCTATATTATTTTACAATAAATGTTGATTGTGAATTTATGTATTTACTTTTCATTAACTCCTTCCTCTGGTAATTAGTGGTCTCCGGGTCATGTGTTCTTCGAAGGTGGCAACCCTAGAAGGCCACGGAAGGGGTATATCACATTTCTGGGAGTGAAGATAAAGCAGGAACAACGTACGGAATCCTTCACGTAACTAAAATTCCAGCTTCACTGCGCTTTGAAATAGGCGTCCAGAAAAGAAAGAAACGTAATCTTGCCATTTTTATGAAATGTTGTCCTTGACTTATGACTGCGAGCATTCAATAAATAACTTTAAAACTATTTCAGCATTGAAAGAAAAAGCATTCCATAAATCATTTTTAAAAACGATCCTTTAAATTTCTTGCACTTAAAAATGAAATAAGGTATTAGAAGTCGGGCCAAAGGAAGTCTCAAAATTGTTCCAGCCTTTATCCTTTCCAATACATTCACAATTCAATGAACAAACAGTCCTTGCAAACACGTGACACATCATGGAATTATTTCTGTGGTCACGGGGTACGTAAATTTTTGGCGAAATTGGGTTAAGAACTAAAACTACTAGTTGAATATCTATATTTTATTTTAGTAAAACGACCGAATTCAAATGTTGACTTTTTAACGAGAAAAACACGTTGGGAAATAGCGTTGAACATACTAGGAAAAAGCGTTGGCTCAAGAATCTAACCCTTGTTTACTTCAAACTAAGATTTTTGACTTAAGAACTTTTACCCTGTGACCACAGATTTACTTGCCCAAATGAGTTAGACTCCACAACAGCAGGAACTGTTTACTCGTGTACACCGAGACATCCATGAGGTTACCTGCAATATTGGTGAACATATTCATAAGTAGAGTCCGGTTTTTTATGGAACTAGGAAAACCCGGTAGACGTTGTTCTTCCCTTCATCTCCCTCTTTCCCCTTTATCACTGCCTCTCACTCCCTCACCCAGTCCCTAGTTAGTACTATATTACATATTTTACATATTTTGCTACTTTCAACAAATATTTTTTTTATTTTATCAGTTTTCTACAATTTTACTGCATTTTTTATGAAAAGAAGTATTTTCAATACAATGGGCATTTCCCGAAATTATTACTGCATGCTGTCTACAAGAACCCCACGCAAAAACATGTGATGTTTTCATAGTCGGGCTGCCTGCTTCAGTTACCTCAGTGGCGGGAAGTGTGTGTCAGCGACTGAGATCATTTTCACCTCTTGGTGTGAAAAGTATCACTGACGCCGCGTTTCCTGACCTTTAACCTGATTTCCGAGAAACTTTGTCGATAGCCGACATGTAACACTCCGATGAGAGTTCTGCAAGCCGCAGTGATTGGTTGCTGGTCGTAGTTATCGCCAGTTTGTACGATGACTTCTATTGCGTCTAGTGTGGCTGCGGTCCTGGATAGCAGTAGATAAAGCATTTACTGCTGACGGCAAAGTTGCTCGGTGCAAAGTGTGCATCCTGTCCAGCTCTCCAAATGATTTTAATCACGTTTGTATTATTTTTAAAGTTTGTTTAGGGATTTTTTTACAAATTTAATTTCGCATTATGTAAATGTGTTTTGAATATTACATATTGCAACAGATTTTACATATTTATTACATATTCTTTCTGTTTTCATTACATATCTATGTACATACTTTGACGTTTCGTACTACATATTTTTCCGGTCTCTATTCATAAAGTAGTATGTTAGCTGCTCGCCAAGATTAGTTTCAACTCCGATTCGTGACCAATTTATAAATGGAAGGATTTTATTCAAGACCCTTGACGAACTTCAGCCCGAATAGAACCAAAGTAGGATACCGAGCGGGCCAAAAAAAAACCTGTTGAATATTTCGTCCACTGGCACTGACGAGTCAACAAGCCGGGACAATGATCTCCCGATTGCTTTCGCTCGCGGCTGACGTCTCACGGCCTATCGACGGCCGGCGTTCCTGGAAGAACACATCAGCGGCCGCCCGGCGCGGGGGGGGGGGAGGGAAGGGGAGGGTCAAAGGCGCAATGCGACGCAGGCCCATCGGAAATAATAGCCGAGTCACGCGTTTGGCCCCCTTCTGCGAAGCCCTAGCGCAGGGCCGTCCAACTTAGAAAGGTTTATGGGTCACATATCAAATTCTAGTGAAGCCGCGGGCCTCACCGTCATTTATAGAGACCGGAAAAATATGTAGTATGAAACGTCAAAGTATGTACATAGATATGTAATGAAAACAGTAAGATTATGTTATAAAAATGTAAAATCTGATGTAATATTAAAATACACTAATTATGAAACGAACATTTACATAATGCGAAATTATATTTATAAAAATATTCCTAAACAAATTTTAACAATACACACGTTTGGAAATTCGGGTTAAAGGTCACAAAACGCAGCATCAGTGATACTTTTCGCACCTACAGGTGAAACTGATATCAGTCACTGACGCACACTTCTCGCCACTGAGTTTACTGAAGCAGGCGCGCCGGACTGTGTGAACACCCGACCGCGTCATCATGTAGCATACCTCCAGTAAACAGCACGCAGTAATAATTTAGGAAAAATTGCTGACTTTTGAAAATATTTCTTTTCATAAAAATTGAAGAAAATTGATATAATAACAAGAATATTTCGTAAAAATGACAAAATATGTAATAAAGTACTAAATATGTAAAAATATGTAACAAAACATTTTGATATTGTTTTAGAAAAGCGACGATTCGCCAAGATTACAATTTTTAGAGCGGTAAGTAGAAAGATAAAAAATATGTAATTACATAAAAATCCAGTCTCTAGTCATTTATGATTTTTCCCCCCCTAACAACTGAGATTATACTGAAACGAATATATATTAGATACGTCTTGTATTCAACATGCTTAATTATTGATGTACATACGAGAAAATTCATATAGCATTAAATGAAAATCAACTGAATTGTGAAATTCTATTGTATATGGTTGGTAGAATAAAATGTTTGAAAGCGGTCGCGGGCCGCATGCGGCCTGCGGGCCGGCCGTTGGACAGCCCTGCGCAAGCGCCCGTCTGTACACTTCTCGCCTGGAACGAATTCTACCGTTTCTTTTGCGCGCAGGAGACAATGCGCGTCGAATGACCAAACGCTCTGGCCCGTGTTCCTTGACAGGAGATGGATGAGGAAATTAACATCTTAGCCTCACTATCACCAATGCATAAGGAAACATCATCATTCATGCATTTACACTCACTGTCAGACTGGAGTCAAAAAGTACATTCCATCGGGCTGTTACTCTTCCTGGTAACGTCACATTATACAGCGCCGCATTACGGCCGAGGAACCAATTACACTGCTCTGCATGATTCTGGGCTTTTCTTCAAAATACATCTTCTTTATAAATTACATCATCCCGATTTTGAAAACAGTTTTTCTCTATCACGTACCATTTTTTTCACAATTATTATCACAATATTCATCACCATTATTTTACCATTATGATCAATATACTAGACATATCTAGTATGTTTCTTCTGTCGAAAGCAAGCAGATATCATTAAATTCATGGTTGAAATTGTTATTTTTGGCAACACTGTAGCAAGAAACGATACTTCTCATACATTTACTACATCGATTCATGTTGAGTATACTTCCAGTTTGCAGTGAGTGAGCAGTTGCATTTGAGTGGACCCTTTGTTATCTCGTTGTGTGTCTTTTGAAATACTATGCCTTCCAGAAAATTAACCCTGAAATATTTGTCACATTTGTGGGAGTTTTGTGGCAAAAAAAAGAAGACGGAACATCACAAACTTCGTAAAAAAAGGCATTCCATGTCAACTTTGGTATGAAACTAGGAAATCTTGACAAAAAATGGGCTGCCAAAAAAGTGTGTCATCTTGTGTTGAACAATTAAAGAAATGAACTAAAGGGAAGAAAATCAGCATGTCTTTTGCTTTCCCAGTGATTTGGCATGAGCCTCAAAATCATAAAGGTGATTTTAATTTTATGTATGTAACGATGCAGGCTACAATTCAAAAAAACTGAAAAATATCGTTTATCCAAATCTCTTGTTAGCAAAAAGGCCTGTCGCTCATCAACCAAGTTTTCCTCTGCCTTCTCCTTCAGAAACACTGGAAACGACTGATCTTCGGCATGCTTCTTGGTCATCAGTCCGGGTACACGAAGATGCCATGTTTCTATGTAAATGGGACAGTAGAACATGATCTGACCACTGGACTAAAAAAGATTGGAAACAGAGAGATACTTGTTCTAGGAACCAAAAATATACTCTATGACAGTCTTGTGAACCCATAAAATGTTCTCCTTCCTCCTTGACCATAAAATTGGGACTTATGAAGCAATTTTTTAAGTCTTTAAACAAGGACGGTGACTGTTTCAAATATATATGCAAGACATTTCCAGGAATATCAAATATACAAAGATTAAAGAGGACATATTTGATGAACCACAGATAAGGAAGTTGGAAAATGACACCATATTTGAGAACAGAATGACACAGACCGAAAAACAAGCATGGTCGGTTTTCAAGGAAGTCATGAAAAACTTCCTAGAAAATCACAAGGATCCAAAAAATATGCTTGACAAGTTTAGATAGCACGGGTGTAATATGAGTGTTAAGGTACTTTTCCTACACTCTCACTTTGATATTTTTTTCCCTCAGAAAATCTTGGTTGTGTCAGTAAGGAGCAGGGTGAAAGATTTCACTAAGATATCATGGAGATGGAACAACGTTACCAGGGAGGGTGGAATTCATGTTAGCAGACTATTGCTGGTCATTGCCAAGAAATGAAAAAATCATTTTACGAAAAGAAATCTAAAGAGCGTTTTTTTGAAAAAATTGTATTAGAAAATGTTATAAAAGTTCAAATAAGTGAGATTACATGACCACAGTGCTCAAACATTGTTTCTATTAAATGTTTTTGTTCATTTATTGTATTTAAAAAAATAAACGTATTTGAGTCGAAAGTAAAGTTATACAATTATTATTTCTTATATTGTATAAAACTGACACGTGATGGAGCAAAGCGGATTTCAAATTTATATTCAGCATGGTCACGTTAAAGTTATTCACCTATTAAAATAAAAACCCCAGCCACAAAGTTAAAATTTGCAGACCAGTATTATTGAATCGTAATAACTAAGTCAGTATTTCTGATTCAATTGGTTTCTTCCAAATCAATATGACAAGAATACTTCCTTGCCTCCCTGAACTATCTCATCACAAGGGAAAGGAATTTAGAAGTAATGCTCTACAAAATCTTAAAATATGTTATTAAAAATATTCATTGATGACCTGAAAATTCTTAAATATTCTCTTTAACATTCAATAAAAATTAACAATATTTCATTTTTTCCCGTATAAATATTTCTTGATAAAAGTCAGTAGAAGCATGCTCGGAATGAAAAGATACATTTTGGCGCAAACATAATACAATCTACGTTACTTCGCGGAAGAAATGATGGAAGTAAATATTCACATTAGTGAAGTACATTATCTGTCTTGTTACATTTCTTCTGCCTAGTATAAATAACACAGGCCGACGTTAATTTAGTTACAAAAAGGAAAACCACTGATTCCGATTAATTTCAGGATGCTTCATTCGAAATTGACAGCAGTTTTTCTAGATTAGCTCATATTTTTGTAAAACGCACTGTTGCCAGTTTTTACCATTTTGGCTTCAGTTATCATCAAAGTAACCATTTCCACAATGTCACTAGAGTGAGAAATATATAGTATTTCACTCAGTTTGTGAAATTCAGGAGCTTCTTGTTGTTAGCAACAATGAAACGGAGAGAGAAATTTGACAATGACACTTGTGTTCCTTCCCCTTCTATTGTTTTGTTTTTAAGTGTTTTTTACACATTGAATATAGCCGCCTCGTCTGTGGCGGCGCGATGACGCGGGCGAGCAAATATATAAAGTAGAAAGTGCGGTTGTTGCGTGGCTCAGTCTTACTCTTACGAGTATGTATTGCAGTAAGTAATCTATCAAGTGTGAAAATGTTTGTCGTGGGAATCCACTTACGAAGTGTTACTCAGTAACTTCAGTTACTGTACCGTATTTTCGGAACTGTTTTACTGTTATCATTGTGATTATTGTTATCACAGTGATTTAGTGGATGTGCTTTGGTTCTAAGTTTCGCTTTCCTGTGCAAAATGTCAAGTTCTTCCCGCAGATGTAAAAACTCACCGGACAAATTTTGTTAAACTTGGGCGTATTTATGGTTAAGCCTCAGATTAGATCGATGAACGATGTCGTTAGGGATTTGTATTGTTTTTATTTTGGACTGTAAGATTGAGGATCAGGATAAAAGCTGGGCCCCTCTTGTGCGTTGTCTGATGTGTCTGACGACCTGGCTGAAAGGAAACAAGAAAAGGATGTCTTTAGCTGTTCCGATGATATGGAGAGAACCCCGGACTCACTATGGCGACTTGTTTCTGTAGGACGAATACAGCAGGAAGTAACGAGAAGAAACAGCGTGCAATCGAATATCCAAACTTGCAATCCGCGATCAGACCGGTTTCATGGAAAACATTTACCTGCACCTACTCCTCCGAACGATTGGGAAACTATCGATATTGGTGCACGTACAGGAACCGATGAGGACACTAACTTAATATCTGGCAGATAAAGATCTGAGAAATAGTTCTTGCACTTAAAAGATGAGACTTATTTCATCCTTCAACATGAATTGAACGCTTTAGCGAGAGACTTACAACTTGCGAAAGAGAAAGCTTACTTCTTGGGTGCTAGACTCAAAGAATGGAATTTACTGGCTCCCGGAACTACTTACACTCAGCGCAGGAAAAGGAACGAGCCTTTTTCAGAATATTACAGAATGGAAGATTCCCTTCGCGTATGCAGGGAAATGGCCTGACAAATGAGTTAGGAATCCAACATAATCCATCTGATTGGTGTCTTTTCATAGATTCATCTAAGTACAGTCTGAAAGCAGATTTACTTCATAATGGAAATAAGCTGCCTGTGGCTCACATTGTTCCAATGAAAGAGACTTGCGACGATCTCATACTCATTTTAAGCGTATCAAATAGATCATAATTGGCAAATTTGTGGAGATGTAAAAGTATTTGCAACATTATATATTGGTCTGGAAGGTGGATTTACACTTTTGTTTTTTGTGACTTTGGGACTCAAGAGGTACAGGAAAAAATTATCACAAAAGGAGTGGTCCCCCAGAGAGTCATTTAAGCCTGGTACCAATAACGTCAAGTATAAGCTTCTGATAGATCCAGGCAAGGTACTGCTTCCAACTCTGCACATTAAGTTGGAACTCATGAATTTCGTAAAAGGAATAGACAAATAAGGTGAACTATCTTAGTGTTTTCCAAAACTAAGTGATGGTTTGTATACATCTATGAACATTATACCTTATAAACTATTCTGAGTATGAAAATGCTAATGTAGTTTTCAAATGCTACTAAACTAACTGAATATAGTTTTTTAATTGTTTAGATTTAATAAATTAATTTATAGAATTTTAAAAATTGATTGACTTTGACACAAGTGCCAAAATGAAGTTGATTCCCTTTTTGCAGTCATTTACTCTTTTCTAAATTGCTCCACTCTAGCTTGTTCTAGCATTCTACAATAAAAAACATTTGATTCAGTATACTCTGGCCTGCAAATCGAAATATTATTTACCTATCTTCTATGTTTTTATCTGGGAAATATCTGCAACCAAATCTATGGAACGCGAATGAACGAAATTCTATTTTCAGAGAGTAATTTCTTAAAGAAGGAATAGAATCGTAGCCTTAATTTTTAACACATAACAGTATAGTTACATTCTATAAAAATCATTGGCATATGACGTACCATTTGAAAATTACACCCTCTTGAAAATTGGAATTTTCTATTTTTTCTAAATTTTGAACTGTAAGATCTCTGTTGGGGGACCAGATAAAAATCTGAAAATTGCACACACGCTAGACCGCTATTATAACAAACTTCAGTAAGAATTTCAACTTTTAGATTTAACTCAAAGTATTTTTAAAAAGATTGAGAACTAACGAAAAGAAAGAGGTTTCATTTCCACATTGAGGATACGTTGTGCCAAGTAGTAATAACATTATTTGGAAATTATTTGAAACTAAAATATAGTTTGATTTAAACTAATTAATTATACTTTATTATTAATAAACATAAAAGTTGCCTAGTATATAATTTCCAATATTACGTACTTTAAAACGAACTTACAACTTGACACATACGTTTGTAATTGAAAATATGGTCACCTTGATTTTAAAAGCTGAACGGGGCAAAGACAGTTATTTATAAAATATAACAAATAAATAAATTCAGAGTTTAGTTTAATTTTTCACGTTTAAATTTGCCATTCTGCTTACTTTTTCTGAATGGGTTTTAAGTTCGTTCTTAGGAGTTATTTTGCATGAGGAGAAAGTTTAGAGTTCTTTGGAATATCTATCACACAAGTAACAAGGCTGCTAGGCTTTCTCCAATCAGTTGTCACAAATGTTCAATGGTGAGTAGAAATTCCTTTAGTGTTCTGAGTAGGTTTGCCCCGGAGACTCCGGGTTTCAGGAGTGAGCTCCGGGCTCCGGGTTACTTTTGAAAATCTCCGGATCATATACAACATGTAATTAAATATCTTTTTTAACTTTAACAAAATATAATCTGTGCTCAATAGTTTAATTTTATCGAATGCTTTCTTTGTAATGATTCTAAATAAATAAAACTTGGACTTCGCGGCAAAATCAGTATGCCATCAGTTCACCATTTCTAGTCGAAGAATGTACTTTTTGTTATAGTAATTAATGCGTTATTAACATTATAATACAAAATAATTAATCGTAAAAAGGCGTATATTATATTTTAATAAATATTGATGGTTTAATTTATGTATTTACTTTTCGTTAACTCACCTCCCCCGATATTTGGTAGTCTCCGGGTCATGTGTTCTTCGAAGTTGACAACTCTACCCCAATCAACTGTCATAATTGTTCAATGGTGAGTAGAAATCCCTTTAGTGTTCTGAGCGGCGTCGTTGCTTCATTTAGTGGTTCCTGTCCTGAAAAACAAGAAGCCTTTGCATACATAATTAAGGCTTCTTGGTCGCCCCGTGGCCGAGATCGCTAAGCCGGTAGTACAGTAGCAGTCTCGGACCAAAGGATCGGGGGTTCAAGTTCCGCCTCAGGCATGTTTTTTGTGTCTATTTCATCACTCATCATCATCATCATCATCATCATAATTTCACTGCATCCCCTGAGGCCAACACCCTGGAGTGTTAAAAGTTGAATCAGCATTAAAATTGGGTGATTGCCCGCTATAGGAAAAAATAACGTTCGCCTACGCCTACCTCAATAATAAAGTCTGAGCCCCGGTGGGATAGCTGTATCGTGATGGCCTATTCGCGAGGGAGAGAAAAAAATTATAAATCGGCCCCGAGGCCGAAACCGTTAAGGCAGAAGTGCCGTGGCGATCTCGAGCCGCAGGGTCGCGGATTCGAGCCCCGCATGGGACATAGTGTATTTGTATTTGTCTGTGTGCGTGTGTGTCGTCCTCCCATCTCTCATAATCATCATCAATTCTTCTTCCATACCAACACGGCTAACAACCCTGGGGTGTAAAAATGGACTCAGTAGAATGCTGATCCCCCCAAACAATGTCTTATGTGCATCAAGGCAAATTTGCTTGGTCAATTGAATTGAATTGAATTGCCTTATTTTACGTGGCGTGACTCAGGCCATGAGGCCTGCTCTTTCGTCTGACAACGCAAATTTCGCTACATTCCTTTCACCAACTAGCGGAAAGAAGGTATTACTGAGGCGACGAAACCGGCGATTTGAATTTAGCTTAGAGGCGTCATTTAGGCTTTTGGATCTATTACATGCAGTACATCTACTAACACGGGACAGCCGGCTTTACTTCTCCTCCGAAGGAAGGCGAACGAAGGACTTTTTCGCCCCTAAAAAATCCAGGACTTCGATCGGGTTTGAACCGCGAACTTGAGTATAACAGTCCGTCACGCTAACCGCTACACCATCGCCGGGCATAAAGGCCGAGTCCCGAAAACGAAAAATAAATTGAGGCTTCTTGTCAATAACTTGCTGGCACGCGCTCAGCCGCCGCTGGGCCGTCGCAGCCGGGCTGCGCCTGAGGGGGGCGTGGCGTGCTGGCTGGGGAGCGTTGGCGCGCCGAGTCGGGCCGCATGTTTTGAATTTGCACTAGACTTGTCCACGGGTCTTATGTTAGAGCTCTCTGATTGGACAGTGAGGCGGCGCACGAAACGCAAGCGACACATCACTCTGAGACACATACTCTTCGAAGAGACAGCTGGACAGCTGCTCCACTCGAAAAGAGCAGTGGTATGGCGCTTGTGAGTTTATCTGTCGTTTATTTCACACCTCGCGGTTGAAAATTCCGCTCCAAATTCTTTTTTCACTAATCAACTCTCATAAACCTCACAGATATTCTCACAAGTGCCCTACCACTTCACTTTTCGAACGCAGCAGCTAACCACAGGTGTCCTGTCTCTTCGAAGGATATGTGTCTCAGAGAGATGTGTCGCTTGCGTTTCGTGTGCCTCCTCGCTGACCAGTCAGAGAGCTCTAAAATAAGTCCCCTGCACAAGTCTAGTGTAAATTCGAAACATGCGGTCGGGCCATCGCGGATAGAGGCGTGCCGCGGATAGAGGGATGAGGGAGCCCTCGCCTTAGTCGCCGCGGCGGCCGCAGGGCGCGTGGCGAGCGCCCTCTCCCTCCAGGGAGCGCCACCTCCTCTCGCGTCGTACAGCCCCTAGAGACAGAGGAGCGCAACCGCCCCCGACAACCCCGGCAGACACCAATCAGGAACTGAAGGGAAATTATAACATTTGGTAATTTTGGGATAGATTTGGGGTTCTCTACATACGGAATAGTACACAGTTCCAATTTTCCTGACAACTGGACATAAAATGGCGGGGTCGATGGAACAATGGAATGCGCTACTCTCTGTATCTAGGGACTCTTAACGCGTCGCGCTGCTACCCTCACACGCAGACAGGCTCTCCAAGACGCACTTCACCCTAAGTTGGTGACGTGCGGTCTCTGAGACCGCTGAGGAAAAATAAACATGTAGCCCTCTTTTCTGGTACGTCGCAATAAGTTTTTCTTTACAGTACCTTCCTATCTTTTTCTAAAGTACACTCACACGCGAGGCAGCGGATCCAGTGACGGCCGTTTGCCTTTCAGGGCTTGTTGAAGTTTCGGAGCGGTCTCGCAAACCTCACATCACCAGTAGTGGCACTTTTCTTCCCACAGTGAATGTGCATTGAACATTTTTTTATTAATGGATACTTTTCATGCTACAGTACATTATCGTATTTAAATGAATGTTTTTAATGTAGTGAATAATATTTCAAACCTTTCTATGAGTTCTTAACATAATTAATAATGAAGAAACAGTATGGAACAAATTATACCGAGAAATTTACTCGGCGAGTAATAAATAATTACATTTTTTTCATTTTACATATTAACCACAAATCCTTTTATTTTCTTGTTTATTATAGCATTGTTAACGTGAAAATAATTGTCAAGTCAACATGAAATGGAACACCGAAAATAATCTGCCTTAACAAACATTTGAGGTCTCACAGACCGCACGTCACCGGCAAGAGAAGTTTGAAGGCACGTCACCAGTTAAGGGTTGGAATGGCCTTTGAGAGAACTTCTAATGAATTAACTTCTTGTTGTACCCTGCGGGGAGGAAGCCAATTAATTTTTCATTGTGCAACACTTGTGCGCAAACGAGTTTACTTTGAGCTACCGCAACTTCTCTACAACGGAGGGTCGTGTACACATAGTTGGTCACGAAGTTTCGAGCGAAGATCTTGATAGCTTTGCCTCGAAGGTGTATTCCTTACGCTGCTTCGGAAACTGATTGCAAGAGAATATTCCAAGAAACGTGGTCCTACGAAACCAAGAGAGCGATGCACTGCACATCGCTATGGACACGAAATGACGGTACAATTACGTCGTTCAACTCAATGCGTAATCGAAGCAATACGTTGGTACACTAGTGGTGGTACAGCATGGCTTCCCGTATCAGTTTTCTATTTCCTCGTGTCTCGGGTAGCTATTCGGACTGACTAGACGCGTTGTACGCATGGTTAGGCGCAAGTGGTGTTCACAGTCGGACGGACGGACGTTTTGCTTTCAATTGGTTTTTCGGTATCAAGGACCCACAAAACAGGGATTCAGGCTACAGCACGTGTTAGAGGATTAATTAGCTGGATTTATTAATTAATTTAGTAATTGGATTTATCGTTATTTTTCGTTATTACGGCCCAGCAATAAATTTGTTCTACCGAAAATCCGCCATTTTTTTTGCGCAGCATTACATACGTATATTACTCCGTATATTAATTGTTTCTGTGGATTTTTAAATAACATAGCACAATACTTTTCACTAGTAACATCAATATTGCACCCTACATTCATAATAAAATAAAAAAAACTTCTACTAGGTGAATTAGGCGAAGATATGATGAAACCCTGAGGTGGGAGGCACCAAGTTTCCATAATTTCTCTGTGGAATCTCTTCCATTCCACGAGCCACTCACCCACCGTCTTAACTTGCCTCAATTTGTCCAACTTAGACCCGCCCTATACATTTCGTGCATGTGTTTGTGTGTAAGGGAATTTATTGACGTTCCTGCAAGACAGACAAAAATTAACATGTAGGCAGACGTAAAGAGTTCCAAGTGTTTAGTTGCTCTGACCTCTCTCATTGCCGCGTTCAGAAACGAATCGGTGGCAAAGGTGCTGCGACGCAACCCTGGCATTGATTTCACAAGTAGATGAAACTTCTGTTATTTGATAAAATGGGAAAATCTAAAGTACCTTTGAAGGTCATTCTACATCACCAGTCTTATCTTGATTCTAAAATCTCATCTCAATTTACTACATTATCGATGATGCATTCAGTAGTAAATATCCTTCAAGGGTGAGCTTTAAGAGTATTATATACCACAAGTTTCAACATATGGCAAACCTTGGAGCACTGTTACATAATTCAACGATTTTTCAGTTTCTGGAATAGTATGAGTGTGAGTTGTGGATAGATTATGATGATCAGTCCATTTCCATTTCATCACTTTAATATGATTTAAGAAAGAACAATTCCTCTTCCCTTTATGCATGAAATCATTCCTATTTTTATTTTTTATTTTGTATTCTGCTTGTTCGACATTACTGCGTTCCTAGGAATCGAATTACGATGGAAAAATAAAATTTTTTACAGTCAGTCACTCATAACGTAACTTCCTTGTTTGGATAACGATATTGATGTATTTTGCGATTGTGGTTATCTTTAGTTTGAAAATAGCAAATATAATTTCGAAGTTTCGAGGTTTAGAAGAAAAGAACAGTTCTTGAATTAAAAAACAAAAGTAATATATTATGTTCAGTTTACAGCTTCACAACTATCATTTGTGAAGGGGTTTTCTTTTCAAATGACATTAATAATGGCTATCTTCATATTACTTCCTCCCATTTCCCGCGAATTTTGCCTATAGTTTCCTGAAACACGGACAAAACCAACATTAGTATTCGAATATAACCTCCTAACAACCAACTCACAACAAATACGGAAAAGTGAAGAGAAGGCGAAGAAGTAACTGTCCGGTACCATCCGATTCTACTTTGTCCGATACCACCCGAACGATCCTCATACTTCAGAAGAATACAACACAGATATAAATTGTACAAACAATCTTGTACTGCTGTAACGTAACAAATACACGTACGTAAGCATACTAGTCACAGTAGAATGTATTTAAACTTGTCCTAAGAGAAGTTTTAAAGCTCCTAAGTTATCTTCGTACACTGGTCAACATAAAAAAAACGTAATGCATGTCGCAAAACCCAAACTGATTGATGTACACAGCTAATATGGCGTTTGCAAAGCTAATTCGTTTTCAGGAACACACTGACAGTGTGGCACGTGCTACCACCAGTGCCCAGTTTCCTAAGCTACTTTTGTCCGATATCACCCGACCTTCCCCTACGAGGAATAGGCTAAAAGACATTCACGCACAAGTAGATAAGAACTAATGGAACTACAACAGCACATACTTTCTCGCCGGTCACCCAACCAGGAACCCGCGACGCTTCGCATGCGCTAAACCTTCGAGACTTCACGTCGTTAACGCAGAGAGACGCAGGTTTCGCGGTCGCGGCCTTTCAGTAGAACCATCCCAGCGTTCTCCTGGATGGCCGAGGGAAACTGCAAAATCTCGGTCAGGACGGCCGGCACGGGGATCGAATCCGGACCTTCCGGCTGCAAAGACACCGCGCGAGGCCCGAGCCACTTCGCTGGATGTACACTTCTACGGTTCCTGTACCGCACTTAGGGACGTTCCGATTCTACCGATTCGATTCCGGAAACGATTCTTTTCCTTCAATTCCTGTGGAATCGGTGTTGAATTCCTTTGCTTCCGATTCTTGATGGAATCGATTCCAAAAGACCGAAATCGAATCAAATGAATACCTTCAATATCTTTTAAAAAATATGTATGTCCCTGGACTTTCGTTGAATTTTTACGATTTTTGTCGTTTGCCTTTATTATTCATGTAGTTATTAGTTTATTATTAATTTTATAGAAATTCATGTCGTGTATGAATTCTACCTCCCACCATGCCTCCACCTTCAACTTTGTTCAAGAGGTCAAACCGAACCTCCTGGTTCAAATTAAATTTTTAGCATCTCAATTTAAAAAAAAAAAATTCCTTTCAGGATCGCTTTGTGTGAAGTAGCACTTCTTTGAATTCGTTACAATGTCCTTGATTAGTACATAGTATTGTTGATGTAATAATCTATTATATTTTTCATTTATTTTCTATAAATGCATTCAATTATTGTTCCATTGATACATTTTATTACTTTATTTCATATGTATATTACTTCATCTATAATATTTTTTCGGCCACGTAGTTAATTATTATTGTTATTAAAATGTAATTAACACCTCGCTGTGTTTTGTTTAATAGTAATTGCTCGATTCCAGTACCGTTACCTTCACTGAATGGTGTTCTCATGTGATTCGATTATTTAGAGAATCGTCTCTTAGATTCGAATCCAGAATCGACTCCAACTTTTCGATTCTTCGTGTACATGAATCGAACGCACGGTGTAAGATATATAGGTGTGTCAACTAGCCGCCTTTGGGGCAAATTTTCTGGAGCCAGTTTGAGGCTAGTTCCTCGCTTGTCCGTACGGTGCCCACGATCGGTTTGGGTCGCGGTGTAAGATATACTTCTTAAGATGACATCTTAAACTGTGGTTATTGCACAGTTTTATATAATATTTCCTACCCATTTTCGTAACTGTTCGCTTTGGACTTTAGCAATTCCTCCGCGAAGCGACAAATCGCTGACTTGAAATTAGAAATCAGCTGGTCACAGAGCTGTCGAATGGATCACGACCTATCACGACCTTCCCAAATGAGACCCAAGATCGCAGCGCTTATATGCGAGAACTGTGAGAACTATCCTCACAGGCTTCAGTTTTAGTCTGGGGTGAACACATCTATATATATCATACACCATGGTGTTCTCATGTGATTCGATTCCTTAGAGAATCGATTCTTAAATTCGAATCCAGAATCGACTTCAACGTTTCGATTCTTCTCGTACAGTAATCGAACGTCCTTAACCGCACCAAAGCGCGCATGGCATGAGGGGGAGGGGGAGGCTCGGCCGGGAGCCGGCCGGGGGAAGGGGAAGGGGGAGGCGCGTGGGTGCAGCGTCTCGCGGCCGCAGTTCCGCGAACCCGCTGCGCCGCCGCCGCCGACTTCTCGGCGCTGACGTCAGCGCCTGGACGGTCGCCCACGGCCGGCGCTCGTAACGCAGCGGCGCGCTGCACAACAGCGGGGTCCAACTTGGAGGGACCACGGTGTAAGATACATACTAGGTGTGTCAACTAGCCGCCTTTGGGGCCCTCGCTTGTCCGTACGGTGGGCACGATTGGTCTGGGTCACGGTGTAAGATATACATCTTAATATGACATCTTAAATTGTGATTATTACACAGTTTTACAAAGCATGTCCTACATATTTCCGTAACTGTTCCCTCTCGACTTAACCAATTCCATCGCGAAGCGACAAATCACTGACTTGAAATTAGAAATCACCTGGCCACAGAGCTGTCGAGTGGATCACGACCAATCAGGACCTTGCTCAATGAGAACAAAGATCGCAGCGCTTATATGCGAGAACTGTGAGAACTAGCCTCGCATAAGCTCCAGTTATAGACTGGGAGTGAACACACCTATATTTATCTTACACCGTGGGAGGGACATTCCATTCCTGTAAAAGAATCGATTCTGGAATCGATCCCAGAATCGGAAAGTTGAGTCGATTCTGGAATTTAATCTAAGAATTCCCTTTGAATGCAAGAAGTGGGAGCAAGTTGTGAGTGAAGGAAGAAGCCAAGACGAGATTTTTTTATCACAAGCCATGCACACACCGTCATGGGCAAGAGTTTACTGCGCCAATTTAAATGGATTTTAGAATAAACTGCATACCAGTTTTGAATATTTCATTCGCAATCTTACAGCTTCAATAAAAAATTGATAAAAAAGATCTCCATTTGCGACAATTTACATCTTATAACTTTAATTTATTCTTGTTTTTAAATTAAATACTTAATATTTTAATGTTTTAGTACATGTCTCAAAAAAAGGAATTATTTCAGCTAATGTTGAAAAAAAATCAATGTTACGTAACAATAAGCCAATACCGCCCTACCTGTAGGTAACGCAGTGTAACGCTAACGACCCCTTAATAGTTTCGAGTTACAAGTTATTTTCCCCTCCGCTCATACGAGTACTACTCTGCTTGATCCCGCTTACATTCACTGGGCGAAACGTTTTTGTTTTCCTGGGATGTACACTTATCTGTTCTATATTAGGAAAATGCTGCAGGTAAAGTACATGTTTCCTGATAACGCGGGCGTCGATGAGATAATTTTCAGTTATTATATTCCACTATCTCGAGTTCTTCGAAACGAAATTATACGATAAGTGCAGCGTGAAATAGATCCCTGTATGGGTTACTTGGAATCGATATCACTTCATCACGTGTTGACTCGGAGAAGCGCTGTCCCAATTAGTCTTGAAGAGACTGGTTGACATACGACACTAAACGCACAATTCATATCTCAGGGTTGTCCCACTGGCGGCCCGCCGTGCCAGTCATTGTGGCGCGCCAAAGGTTATTAGTAGACATCGGATGTTTCGGCACTAAAAAATCGCCTTTTAGACGCCTAAAAAGGCACTGAAAATATCAAGAATAAGGAGAAAAAAGGCAACGTCATAAATTACATTCACAATAAAATTAAACATTATTTGTAAAACTCCATATATATTTACAACTCATCTACATTTTATTCTTAATAGTTTCCATTGCATTATATTACCAGTAACTTTTCAAGGATCGCAATTTCAAATCTGCAACGATTGGGAGACTAAATCAGTTTGAATACAGCGAAGGATTTCTGAAAGTCTACGGATGTGTCTGGCATATATTTTAAAAGTCCAAAATTAGCAACACTGAAACCTTCTGGGCATTTACATTTATATCCACTCAAAAGTTGCCTTCGGTGTAATGTCAATCGACCATTTTCTCAGAACATGGATAGTATTTATGAAATAGGGAAATCGAGAAGAATATGTTGGTATACTTTCAGGAATTCTCTCGTATTTCAAAATACAAATACATGAATTGAAGGTTTCGTAATAATAGTCAGGTTGGACCATGGTATATTTTTCATATCTTAGCATTGTATATACAAATAATACATAAAAGGAAAAAAGTGCAATAATTCTAAAGAAAAGGCATTTATGTAAAAAAAAGGCATTTATGCGAAAATAAGCAAAAATAAGCATTATAAAACTTCGTAATATGTCATCATTTGTCATTATTCGTGCACATATATTATCAGTCTTAAAAAAAGTTCACTAGAAAAAAATAGGCATTTCCCTAAATATCCGATGTCTAGTTATTAGACAAACGTGAAAGACCCTTTCATCCAGACAGATCTTCAAATAATATCATGTTCAGTTTTTCGAAAATGTGAGTTGATTTGCGAATTTTTTGTTGATAATAGCAAGTGTTTATTTTCTTAAAACCATTTTTTCATAAAAGCGGCACATTTTTTTATTAAATTTTGACCTTAGAAAACCCGGAGAAAATCGTGTACGCGAGCCAAGGGCATTCTAAGTGCATTTGGCCCTCTTGGTGTTCAAGCAGGGCCCACGAGACACTGTTGCCAAACATCCGGGACATCTATCTAGAGGCGGCCGTGCCTGGATACTATCCCTGACCCACCCCCCGAGAAAAATCCAGAATCCGCCTCTGCAAGTAGCGTAACATCAGTAAAGCTAATAGTCTTAATGTATTACAATTTCTTTCAAAGAATGACTCGCATGAAAATAGGTTTTCATGACTCCGTGATAATGCCGTTAACCTCCTTTTGAAAGATACTGAATTTGAGATTGTTTGTTGCCCCAAAAATTGATCCTCCCTTCGCCACACGCGATGCCGTTTTCTGGCCACCAGAGGTAATGCGTGGTCGACATGCGTCACCTGTTGGGACAGTATATGTGTTTATTACATAATTTAAAGTGTACATCGGTCTAGCCGTAGTAGGAAGACCGGTACCCGGGCGCTAGCCCCTATGCCAGTCTGGACTACTACTTAACAAATCCGCTTTGAGAGAAAAAAATAAGTGTTGTACAAAACTCTTTATACAAACAGAAAAGCTAAAAGAAACGAGAAATATAATTGTTAATATTGAAATACGGCCCTTAAGCTACATACAATGAAAAATTTACATTTAATTTTACAAACTAGCATTTTACATTTACACAAATTTGACATACAATTTTTATATTACTTCACACGTTGGACCGCGCGTTCCATGATGCATCCCTCGCCAGGCCACCTGCATGGCTCCGCCATCATTGGCCGAATAATATTTCTGCCGCCTTGACAGCCGCGGGTGGGGGAGAGCCATGTTGCCACTTACTCGGGGGGCAGACACGTGGTCGTTCTTCCGTCAGACCAGCTGCTGAGGCGTGCACCTCCAACTTATTGCATTTATAGTAGACACTCGTTTATTTTATTTTGCAATTTGTTTGTACAAAACATTTGGCAAAATTTGCATAAATTTTCTGCAAATTAGTACTTGAGAGGAGTAAAGACTTTACTCGTTTATTTGATGAAGTATTGGTACAAATTTTTCGCAGTCCCTTAACACTAAACCCCTCAATGCAAGGAATAACGAAACATTTTTGTATAATACGCACAACGCAGATAAAAAATCAATACAGCGAGACGCGTTTTTAGAAGGCAGACGAATAGTTTTATGACAGGTTTATAAGAGAAGTATTTGAGCTCGGAACATTCTTGGTTTGAGTACGCGATTGGAACACACAACACTCGACACAGAGCCGCACACACGACGCATAACGAAACAAGTAATGGCGCTCGGCGCTCTTCGATTTTCAGTTGATTCGCGCTGTTACATATCATGTGTTTCTTAGTAAACGTCGGCAACTCTGTAGTGACATCATCACTTTTGAAGCCTCTGATTGGATAACGGAACCCCCTCTCCCTTGTCAGCCGGGAGCTGCCAAGTCGGCAATAGTATTATTCGCAGTATAGGGAGATTTTGCACGTCATACCGGACAGCACAATCGATCTTCTGCGCAAGCCCAGTTCAAGTTTCGCGTCACGTTTGTGCACCTGCGCATGCGTAGAAGATCGATAACGCTGGCCGCTATGGCGTGCAAAAACTCCCTAGTAGAGAGTTTTTGCCACCTCGAACGTTAAGCACTATCGATCTTCTGTGCATGCGCAGATACACTAAAGTGATGCGAAACTGGAACTGCGCATGAGCAGAAGATCGATAGTGCTTACCGTTCGAGGTGGCAAAGCCTCCCTATTGTGTGACGACACTCGACAGGATGAGAGTACCGTGCAGTGAGTCACTCTGAAAGTGAAACTCGAGTGGTCTTTCCGCGGAAATAACGGATAGTGCTGCGCCGTGTGAGGTCTGTGAGCCGTTGCTGATTAGGTCGTAAACCACAATGGAACCATAGAGAGAAAACAAAAGGTCCTCTTTATCTAAGTGAAATCGATTTTGTTATCAAAATGTATCTCCGGTGATTTTGACGTACGTTCTTGAGGGACATCAACGAGTATTTATTACGCCTGATGAATCATTTCTAAGGTTTATCGTAGAACAGAGTCCGAAACGAGTCGGCATACCGCCCCTGCAATTTTTGAATAATAAAATAATAAAAGAAAGAGAGAGCGAGCGCGCACGAGACAGAGAGAGAGGGATGGAGGGAGAGTTGGTTTGGGAGGCCGCATTTTCTTGCGGAACAAAAGAACTGTTCACATTTATACGTGCATGCCAAATGGCACCCTTCGCACTTGTACTTTATTGGGGGCGAACCCCGGGGTGAGTGCCTAGGCAGTGGCCTTTACCTCCACCCCCTTCAGAGGTACAAATACCCCCTCGGGCCAATATCCGAATCCCGCCGGAACGCAGTTTGCCCTCATGGCAACCTCTCCATACATTGCCTGGGTCCAGGACCGCTTTGCCAGCTCAGAGCTACTAGCTATCCGGGCTAGTACCGGAGTCAATATCGTCTGTATGACGACGCGCCACTCACATGCGCCGGGACACCAAGTCCGTCCTCTATGCCCAGAGTATCGGGCCAATGCCACGACGAAGCCAAGAGCCCAACTGGGGGCCACCCGAACTAAGGTCCGGGCGGCTCGGGGCCCCCATCCCGTCTTCCCACTGCCTGCACCTTCAGGCTAACGATCTGGATTGGACCGTAACCAAGGCAACCTGACGGTAGGTAATGTCTCGCCGGACTTCTATTTGTGGATTCCAGAGTACCCTAGGTCTCCTTCACCCAATCCTGCCTTAAGGTCGACGCGCCAGGGGGCCCAACTGGTGGGACGCCGGGTTGAACCGTCGACCAGGAGCTTAGCATCGTCTGCTCACTGCCTCCACCTTGAGGCCAACGACGTGAGTGTCGCCGTGAAACTGGCGGTCCGGGTGGTCGTCTCCAAGTCTCCACCACATGTCGTGTCCACCTACGCAGCCACGACCCCCTCCCCTGCGGGGAAAAAGAACTGTTCAGGTCGACGGATCTTCCTGGCGGAAAAGGGCCTTCCTGGAGGGGGCTTGCCACCCGCCACGGAGTCCAACGTGGGGACACCTCACCGGTGCCATGGCTGACACGGAGATATAGTAGGAGGAGCGCTGCCCCGCTCACCCTGGAGATCAGTCAGAGACCTCGTCCGAGCCGATTGATCGGGAGTGGGTTAGCTCCCGATAGCCCGTCTAGAAGAGTCCGAGGCCGAAGCGAGTGTATTGAAGCCTACAAGGAATGTTCCCCAATATACATTGTACTGATGCTTCAATACAATGGAGCTATTAATAAATATTTACATAATATCAATAATTGCAATTCATTGCCATGTGAACGTAAAAAACGTTTATTTGTTACAGATATTTCAGAAAGCAAGATCTACGCATTACCCCGAGCTGAACAAGTTGAAGTTGATTTGTAACAAGTTTGTAATAATATTGTCAATTAAATGATTAAAAGAATTTAATATGAAGTTCTTTAGTTGAATCAAGAAGAAAGCACATCATACATAAATAACGAATCCCTAGGTGCAAAGCAGAAAGTATACTGCGATTTTCGTAACTTTGTCCCTGACAGAAATCAGTTGTTCACGGTTTCATCCAATCGGGAGCTTGAACGTCACCATAGGGACGTCACTGTCACGAAATATAAGCTCCCGATTGGATAGCAGCGAAAGAGCTGATTCCTGTCAGGGACAAAGTTACGAAAATCGTAGTATAATACAAGGAGTAGTTGGAAAACAAACAGGCCCCTCAACCGCCAGGACACACATTCCCTCCTCAACAGAGTTTTCGAAAAACATAATTAGAAGTCATTTGAAGTACAACTCACAAATACAATTGTGTTTACAAATTGCTGGAAATGTGCATATTAACGGTGTGAGAGATATATCAAAATAATTACACCCACTCACCGTGGAGTCCAACAAGGGGACACCCCATTGCCGAGCCAAGGTTGACACGGAGATGTAGTGGGGGGATGTCACAGCGTAGCACCGCCGTGGACACCCCGTTCACCCTGGAGTTCAGTGCAAGACCAAGTCCGAGCCGATTGATCGGGAAGGGGTTAGATCCCGATTGCCCGTCTATACTGCGATTTTTCTAACTCTGCCTCTGAAGGCCCGTCTTCACAATGAAATATTGGAAGAATGACCGTGGAAATACATTGGTGTGGATAACAAGAGAGAAGCAAAAGTGTTATTTATTTATCGAGATATTTTTATGGAATTTTTCATCGTGGGAATAAGTTTAAAATCGACCGCTTACGAAACCAATTTGGCATGTGTTCGTGATCGATAATATTACCATCATCAATTTTTTTTTAATTTTAATTCGTTCTATATTTGTTTCATTTAAATAATATTTCATTTATTTAAATTAAATAATTAAAATAAATTTTGTCAAAGGATTCTAATAGTTCATACAATTTCACCTCGCCGATATGTCTAGCAAATGTTTCTTCTCGATATTCATTTCCCATATCTCTTGTTAATCTCGTAAATGTTTAATAAGTGAACAATGTGGTAAATAGTGCCCGAATCTTGAACGCCCGCCAGCAGCTGTTGTTACCGCAAAGAAACGTAAGTTATCATTAGTACCATTAATTCTGATAAGTCGAATCGAATGTAAATGAGCATGGTTTCATGATGTCTTTTAAAAATATGTTGTTTTCTATGACGACATTGAACTTCGTATAGCTATTACATCACACTGTGACATGTATACTATCTTTGAAAGGTTTCCCAGAAGTCTGGTCATTCATGGTGATAGCTTTTTACTCGTACATTCCCCGTTAATATGCAGGAGTAGATTAGTATTGTCACTCTTTCCTTCTTATGGCAGCTTGGCATGTGCATATCACGTGAAAGAATTATAGTTCTTGTAACCATGCTTTTTACTTTCCCGTATATATACGGAGTAATATTCGTAGTATAGGGAATGTCATGGAATGCTGCGTGAAAAAACGGTTGATTTCCGGCAGAAAAACTTCATTGCCGGACCCTGGTAACGAAAAAGTTGATAAATCCAGTTGCTAAATTAAGAAAAAAAATCCCCTAACACGTGGTGTAGCCAGAATCCCTCTTTTGTGGGTCCTTGACACCGAAAAACCAATTGAAAGCAAAACTTCCGTCCGTCTGTCTGTTCGGTGTATGTGAACTACACTAGCGCCTAAACTATGCGTATATTTTTTTCCAAATTGAAGAAACCCCTATCCATATGGCATGAGTCGAAGCTCTGCGATTTCGAAAAACATTCATTAATTTTTGGGGGTACTTTACATGAAGCCCTCCGGACATATTCAAAATTTTCTCCAAAACGGCTCCAATTTTTTTTTCAGATAGCAACGATTTTATTAGAACTTGTCCGAACGTAGTTTGTTGTTAGCTCGAAAAGTCTGCTACTTTAGTTTTCTAAACTATGCAAATTAAGTTAGAAATTAATTTAAGCTTTTATTGAAATTTCATTGCACTAACTCATTTAGCGACTTACTACAACAAATAAATCTTTCAACGGATGTAATATGAATAGTTTGCCTCAGAGTTAACGTGAGAAAATAAAACAAATATCCCATGTGGAATACCTACGAGTTATTAACACACAGCTCAATTCGTAATAATTAAATACAATTCATGAAACACTGTAGTGTGTACCAAATTTCTCGTTGCTATTATAAACATTGTGTCCTTCGCGTAAATAGGTACAATATATTTTCTAAAATTAAATCATCAATTACGTACGGGTCCGTTCATAAATTAGGTAACGCAAATTTCAAGTTTTTTGAATACCCCCTCCCCCTTGTAACGCACTTCCCTATCTCTATGTAACGCAGCGTAACGCTGGCTCAGACCCTCTCCCTTTAGTGTTGCGTAATTTATGGATGACCGCTATGTAGTGATATCAATAAAAAACAAATATAAATAAATAAACAGAACAGCGTACAGCAGCACCAGAGCGGTTTTATTTTACAAATATTGTTCGGGGCTACTATACACTTAATGTTCATGAGTGGACTGTATGAATGGACTCTAGTGATGAAGTACAGTAGTCCCGAAACCCTTTGATAGCTCTTGGGATTGGCGCAGGAGTGCAGGATGCATACACGAGCAAATTTTCAGCACAAACAATATTTAATAAGTAAATGCACAGTATTCACACAGTAAATGCACAAGAAGCACAGAATTAAGATGAAAATTTCTCTTGGTGCATTAATACACCTGTCCAAGCGTAGTTATTGTAGTGACACGTTGGACCGCCGTGGCTACCTTGCGTCGACCAGAAGCAGCCGCGAGTTACATAGTTCAACCAAAATTGCGGCCGCAAACCCACGCAAGAGCGACAGACACAATTAAAGCGTGCACTGCCACGATTAAACAATTTATGTGCGAGCCGTATGCAGCTCATTTGCACGATTACACATTCTTTACACGCTTTACGCGCGGAGCCCTGAACACACGCGTCTATCTTGCACGGTGTCTTTATGCGGACTACCGAAGTCGGTTAAGCCGAATTCGGTTGGGGCAGAGACGTTAGGAAAGGGCTCTCACGCGCGGCAGAGGTGGAGATTGGGATGACCAATTACTATTTGCCATTTGATCTAGATTTGGAATGATCTGGCGGTTTTTGTCCGTTGCTCCTCCAACGGACCGAGCTGGGGGGGCGAGATCGCCAGTCGCGCACGTGCGAGCTGCGTCCCGTCCGTTGGAGAATTCGCGGAACAACGGATGTGAAGGCGATACGTGATCTCAGCGGTCAACGGCCGCGCTCTGCCGATTACGCAATTCAACTGTTCTGCCTTGCGTGAAATAAACGTAATTATTTCTGCTTTGCTGTGGGCCCGAACAAATATAATTTGAAAATATTCATGAGGACTCGCAGCCCCTTTTTCTAAGAAGAGTAAAAAATTAGTGTGTACGTGCAGTGTCACTGGTAATGCATGAATCTTTCTCGAGTATGTTCGGTTTCTTATTCGATTTCAAACACATGTTAATTGTAAAATAAATCATTTTCTTGTTCATTTCTTCAATAGCAAAAGGTGGTTCTAGTTCTCCACCAATCCATTCACTGAACTGCATTCAATAGAATTACTCGCTATCTATTTCTGTTGCCGCTGACCTCTGCTATTACCAGGACGTCTTCGCAGGGCCGCGAAGGGGAGGCGAATAAGCGAAAAGTGAGCTCCGAATCACAGTTCCAGCTACACTATGAGATCAAAAGTATCCGGACACGGAGGCGGTGGTGTTGTGGTGTGGTCGTGTTTTTCATGGAGGGGGCTTGCGCCCATTGTCTCACATGGCACTACCACGGCACAGGCCTACGGTGATATTTTAAACATGATCTTGCTTCTCGCTGTTGAAGAGCAATTCGGGGATGGCGATTGCTTCTTTCAACACGGTTATGGAGTGGGCATGTTTTTCCAAGAAGGGACTTGCACCCCTTGTTGTTTTGCGTGGCACTATCACAGCACAGGCCCACGGTGATGTTTTAAACATTTTCTTGCTTCCCACTGTTGAAGAGTAATTCGGGGATGGCGTTTGCATCTTTCAACACGATCGACACGACAATAACATCCCTGCCATGGACTGGCCTGCACAGAGTCCTGACTTCAATCCTATTGAACACCTTTGGGATGTTTTGGAACGCCGACTTCGTGCCAGGCCTCACCGACCTCCTTCGACACCTCTCCTCAGTGCAGCACTCCGTGAAGAATGGGCTGCCATTCCCCAAGAAACCTTCCAGCATCTGATTGAAAGTATGCCTGCGAGAGTGGAAGCTGTCATCAAGGCTAAGGGTGGGTTGCATTACCGATAGAGGGCGCCACGAACTGGTTTTTGGAACTGGAACTCATGTTCAGCCGCGTGTCTGGATACTTTTGATCACTTAAATGTACAATTTTATGAAACTATAGTGGTTCTAGTTGCCGTATGCCCCCGTTTGCCGGATATAATCCTAGGATTTGCTAAATATGACTGCGAATTTCATCCCTTATCCCTTATCCCATATTATATCCCTTATGCTTTAATTTTGTTGTAGAATTACTAGACAAACAAGCAAGTTAGAAAAATCGCAGTATACACTTGGGTTTTTATTTCTTGGCACGAGGGGGCGTGTCATCAAGATGAAATATATCACGGTATTTCGCGTCGCTCTCGGTTGTGCCGCTAGGAGTCGCATGAATGCCAGCACTGCTCGATACAGTGGCGATCATGCGCCTCCTAGCGGCTCGCTCGAGAAGGACACGAAATACCGTGAGATATTCCATGGTGATGACACGCCCCCTCGCGCCAAGAAATAAAAACCCAAATATATACTTGGGTTTTTCGTTCTTGGCGCACCAAGGTCACGAAAGAAAAATGGAGAGGGAAAGCTTTCTCCAATAGGGAGCTATTATGCACTACTATGTAGTGACGTGGAAGCTCCCTATTGGAGAAAGCCTTCCCTCTGCATTTTTTCGTCCATGACCTTGATGCGCCAAGAACGAAAAACCCAAGTATATACTGCGATTTTCGTAACTTTGTCCCTGACAGGAATCAGCTGTTTCGCTGCCATCCAATCAGGAGCTTATATTTCGCGACAGTGACGTCACTATGGTGACGTTCAAGCTCCCGATTGGATGAAACCGTGAACAGCTGATTTCTGTCAGGGACAAAGTTACGAAAATCGCAGTATAGTTTGGTTTGGTTCTGTTGCGGTGGGCGGGCCAGCTCGGTGGACCCCGCCGCTTCCCAGAATGGCACGGGGCGGCGCGTGGCGGGCGACCGGTGTTGCGTTTTCGTTGCTCCGATAACAGCACAAAGCCGCTTTGTGTGCGGGCCCATTGCGCTGAAGGCCCTCGTGGAAGGCAATGCGGCGCCTGCCCTCTGCGCGCGCCCAACACTCAAAGCAACGGCCCTGCGGAGGAGGCCATGAAGGGCACGCAGTTGAAAAGTGTCGTGTTAATAGTGAAATATCGAACCCTCTACACTCGCAAGCCACCAGCATAATACACCTCCTACAGCTCGTACGGCATGGCACAGATACCACGAGAATAATGGCTACAGCTCTAGCAGTATGTCATGTGACATGTACTACAAATCGTAGGGCATGTCTCAGATGTCACACCAAAATCCCTAATGAACTTGTGGGGCATGCCACAGATGCCCACGTACTTTTCTGGTATGTAATATAATGTTTCTAATTTTTGAATTGATCCGGGCGTCTATTCTATTTTTAAACAATGCTGACGCAATATTGTAAAAGCGAGCTGGAACGGGGGAATGGCGAGTATTGGCTTCGAGCTGTGCAGCGTTTTTCCATCTTCATCCTACACATGGCTTACGAGTTGCAGGACCTCGCATTGCTCAGGAACCTTCGACCGCAGAGAGCTTTAGTGGGTGGCATTTCACACATGCCCTACGAGTGCAAAGGGTTAAAATAGAATTTAACATGACCGCTGCGTTGTGAGCGTGAGTCACATTTCGCGCTGTAGAAATGTTTTCTGATGAACGGGATTGTAAACATTATTTCAGCAGTTGAAATTTCAGCTGCTTGGTTGTGACTCAGGGCAAGATCCAGAAAAGTATCTTGGGGGAACATTTCAGGATATTTTCAATTTGAATAGTGTAACAGTTCTTCCCCCTTTACATCTTTTTAACATTTTTTCAATCCGTTAGTTTGTATATCATCTACATTACTTCAAATTTATATTGAAAATTTGGAAGAAAAAATGTAATAAAAAGGGTTTACCAATAAATGAATGCACAATTTTTACTTTACAATTTGCTGATGATCAATTGATAATAGCACAAGATTTGGACGATATAGAATTTATGACAAGAAAATTTATTCAAGAATATAACAAGTGGGGTCTAAAAGTTAATATAGAGAAAACTAAACGTATGGTAATTGGAGACAACGGGATAGATTTGGTTTTAGAAAAAGACATGGGGACAATTATACACACAAAGGAAAATAAGTACTTGGGAATTAAAATTACAAACGATGGAAAACAATTTACAGAAATTCGGTCAAAAATAAATTTATGCAGGAAAAATAACGATTTCAATTTCAATAAATTTCAATAAATAGTATTTTATGGGATAATATGAAAATATCCCAAATATATAACACCAACATCCAGTTTTATACATAGAGAAGATAATTGTCAGACAAAAATAGCGTATGCAACTCATTTAGAATATTGCTTTATTGCATTCTTACAAATTTGAAAACTCGCTCCTAACTCGCTCGTTTTCAAAACGCACTCATGCAATTAAGCTTAACATTATAAACAAATTGCGTAAACTATTATCGCAAAGTTTTCGAGTTTCGAAATCAGAATTACGGTATTTTAAAACTGTTTGGCTTAGAAAATTCATTAATTACGCATGTTTCCATTGCTTTTTGGAGAAAAATTTTCCCCAAATTTCTCCTCCCATGAATTCGCTTTTGCTACTGCCCTACTGAAAAATGATCGTCGGATTCTCTGAACCGAAGTAAATTTACCATTTATCGGACATATCTCTGCAAATGTTAGTAGTCGTAATTAGTTTATAAATAATTGTTTCGAAAAAAAATATAAATTAAAGAACTTGATAAAAAAGCAGACGTGTTCAACTCGGTCACAAGAAGTAAAACTTTTTTTTCGAACAAGTTTCTACTAATTTTCCATTAGATTACTCGGAAATGAAACAATGGCTTCAATCAAATGTATGATCATGAAATTAATATTAATATTAATAATTTTTAACAGAATTAAATTACATTGAAATTACCGTACATTTAGAGTACTTAATGTTTCATGTTAAATAATTCCTTTCGTAAAATTGAAGACAAAAAATTAATCTTAAATATTTGCCAGGAAGACTTTATTGAATAAACATTTCGGTTCTTCAGAAAGGTAAATACTAAGAAATAAGTACTATTTGCAGCGTGGAAGTTCTGGAAAAGTAAACCATGTTGATTTTCCTTGCAGCAAATGAACGCTATCTCGCGAGGGAATGGTTCTTATCGCCTTACCTCTATTTCGAGCACCGATGAGCGGATGTTCCACGTCGCGTTGACAGCTCTTCACACGAGAAAAGAAAATACTGATAAAAAGAAAGCTCCAGGAACTCTGCTCCCTCGTTTAAGGCTGTAATATGTAATAGTTTAGTTTGTTTAATGTAGGCAACGCCATCTACACTAAGTGTAGATGGCGTTGATGTAGGTAATAAGCATCAAAAACATGTGAAAACGTTTGTAATGTTAAACTGAGCCATGTATCACATTCAAAAATAAATTAAAAATATTTTTTTAATAAAAATTATTTTAAGAAAAGGCTGTTTGACACGGTGACTTTTTCATCCTTTTTTCATTATTTTCTGTACAGCAAGTGGATGGAAAAAGGACGTTCGTTTCTATACCTGATGGTTCTATGCCCAAACTGGATAAACGTGATTCCAGCGTTTTACACGGGCATTTCTGGTTAGTGTTCGTAATCGTGGTGAAAATACTTCCACCAAACGCCGCAAAAGGCGCTGAAGATCAAACATTTGAACATCACATCTATGGTAACTAATTAAGTTAGGTTATGTTAGGACTGACTACGGAACGCGGCGACATTTGAACACAGTACATAATTTATTTTTCAATATATAATCACTTCAAATTACAATTCAACACATCAGAACGCTCTCGCAACTGTGCAAAAAGCCCCGCAGGGTGGGGGTTCGTGGCTGCTTAGGTGATACGACCTCTGGTGGAGAGTTGGAGACGACCACCCAGACCTCCGGTTTCACGGCGACACTCACGTCGTTAGTCTCAAGGTGGAGGCAGTGAGCAGGCGCGGAATCCAAGCTGTGAACTTGCAGTGTTAAGATTGTAAATTATAGGGTTGCCGCCTCTCCGGGTTTCACCCGGAGACTCCGGGTTTCAGGAGTGGTCTCCGGGCTCCGGGTCACTTTTGAAAATCTCCGGGTCACATAAAAATAGAAACGAACTCTTTTTTCACTTTTTTAAAAATTTAATTGTTAAAATTTTATTTTTTAATATAATATGTGTTTAATAATTTAATTTTACCTTATGTTTCCATAGTACACTATATAAATAAAACTTGGACTGCACGGCAAAATCAGAATGCCATCAGTTCACCATTTCTAGTCGAAGACTGTACTTATTCTTGTAGTAACTAATGTGTTATTAATGTTATAAAGTATTACTGTAATAAAATAATTAATCGTAAAAAGGCGTCTTTTATTTTTTAATAAATATTGATGGTTTAATTCATGTATTTACTATTCGTAAACTCAACCCTCTCGGGAATTAGTGGTCCCTGGGTCATGCGTTCTTCGAAGATGGGCACTCTAATTAATTAGCTATTGCTTACCCCATGCAAAGATGACGTAAAGAGTAGAAATACCATACTGACACGAAAGGACATTACATACTTATGTTTCCAATTCTTTGCCAATTGAACAAGGGGTCCAGCGAAGTTCGAGATAAGGCATAATATTCTGGGGAAGCTCATCCTGCAGTACTCAGACTTTCAGATTGCAAAAGGAAATTATTCGAATAATGAAAAAATGTCTTCCACGTGATCCCTGCAAGCCTCTTTTCATTGAGCTGGGAATCTTACCATTGCCTTGTCTATTTATTTACGAATCTGTAATTTCACGTAATACTCATATTTATAATTACAACACACGTAGAAAACACGTTCAAGTGTCAGTATCAATAGCTCAGTACAAGAAATCCACATACAATACATGTACGTTACTTTACAGCGCATTGCCAGATGATGTTAAACAATTAAAACCATTACACAGATTACACATTTAAGTTAAAAGTAAAATCTTTTCAGCTGCATAACTCTTTCTTTACAATTAGGGACTATACTGATCGTCAAAAAGAAAAATAATGTTCATTTTAACAAAACAATGATATATAATGAATTAGTTTACGTTTATATTGTAGAGATTTTAAAAAAATGTATACAATACGCCTGTAACAAGTAAAGTACTTCAGCTTCCGGGTCAATGACCCCCATGTCGATAAGGTTTTTGTCCAGTCTTGCCTGATCCATTGAGGAAATGATGAGATGGCCCCTTGTTTTGCTTCTGAACGTAAATATAGCTTCACTATGCACACGTTTTGTTGAGCACTCCTTTCGCTTGTAGTGGTAGAAGTAGAACTGATGTTCCATTACTATTTTGTTAGCAATGCAGAAAAATCAAATCAGCAGTTCGTTTACCGTTGCAATTATGTTTCCTGTAACTCGGGAACGAAAATATCTAGTTTTTTCAAATAATGTTGCTAATCTCGCGCTTTTTATTTTTTTTTAAATTCTGGACCTCAAGAAAATGTGCGCAGATAATCTCCTCTCCCGTACGTCATATACGGTTTTTACTGTTTTTTGACCAAATAAATATCAAATATACCTTAAGAACAACTATATTTTTCTGTAATATAAAGATACTTCGGCAGGAAAAGGGATTTTTCAATTGGAAATAATATACATAATTTGACGGGTGGAATAAATCTTTTTTCATAGTATCATTAACCAACCAAGCGCTAATTATTTGTACAATCCAATACAATGTAATGTAAACGCACAACTATTTTATTAATTTCGAATGCTAGCAGAAATTGAAAGAAAATTAAGCAAATTCCACCCACGAAGGGCACTCTTATGGTTTTGTTGGGTACTAAGGAATTCGGGACAAATACAAAAACAATTTCGATGTTGATTGAAAAATGCAAATATTTTATAGTGTCATTCCGTCTATTTTCGCACTGCGCAGGCCAATTGAGTTCTCAATCTCACTTCATGTGCTTACTGCTTACGATTCAGCGTACGTCATGTGACATCAAAGCTCCAAGGCAGAGACCGACAGCCGTAGAAGACGAGCATAATACACGTCTTCAGTTCGTACGGCATGTCAAGAGTTGCCTCGAGAATAATGGCTCCTAGCAGTATGTAATGTGACATACCCTACAAGTCGTAGGGCATGCCTCAGATACCATACCAAAAATCCCTAATTAACTCGTAGGGAATGCCACAGATGCCCACGTATTTTCCTGGTAGGTAAAATAAAATTTTAATTGTTGAACCGATTCGGGCTACTATTCTATTTTTAAACAATATGACGCAATAATTGAGAACGTTCTGGAACGGGGGAATGCCGAGTATCGGCTTCGAGCGGTGCCGTCTTTTTCCATTGTCATCCTAGACATGCCTTACGAGTTGCAGGACATCGTACCCTCATTTATTTACCTTTCGGCCTGCCGCGGCCCCAGGGACGATAAAAGACACCGCGTTGAGTTGAGAGCGCTGTACCGAGAACGCATTTCGCTCGAGTTGAAGTGTGGCGGGCGCCGTCGCGCGCTCGGCGCGCTTTGTAATGCCTTCCAGGAGGCGTGTTATCGGCCGAGGACTGATAACGCAAGAGGCCCGTTAACACGAAGTGACTGCGTCCAGTTCCCGGAAAGATACGGAACGGGCGCGCTCGCTGAAACGACGTCCACGCGCCGTGCAATCAGCATATCTGCGCTTGGCGATTAGAGGAGTTACGTCATTTGCGCCACAAGGCTTATGGATTAATGCAGGGACTCCAACATTTCTGGGTCACTATATCCGATGATGACAAAATTAAATGCAGAGTGTCCGGGGAGAAAACGTCGAAACTTCGAAAATAAGCTCTTAAGGAAATTCTAAGCATGTCTTGTCTAATAAACAACGTGGATATTCCGAATGGATGAGCCACAATAAGCACTCCATATTTGGTTTGAAAAAATTATTTCTAAGCAAAAATATGCATTATGGAAGCATAGAAACACTTCAGAAACATGTAAATTGTTTATTATTTACAAAAGAAATGAATATATTTGTTCAGAAAGAAAAATTAAGCGAGAAATAAAAAGTACCCAATTTACACAATTCGACTGCTTTTTTATTTCTCGCTTAATTTTTCTGTCTGAGCCAATATACTCATTTCTTTTGTAAATAATAAACAATTTACATGTTTCTGGAGTGTCTCTATGCTTCCATAATGCATATTTTTGCTTAGAAATCATTTTTTCGAACCAACTTTTGAGTGCTTATTGCGGCTCAACTATTCGGAATATCCACGTAGTTTATTTAACAAAATATGCTTAGAATTGTCTTAAGAGCTTATTTTCGTAGTTTCTACGTTTCCTCCCCGGACACTCTGGATAATTTCTCCATAACAATTGATTTTATTAAAGTAGAAATGCAGCAAAATATATTAACAGCACAAACTGAAAATTTCAATATCTTTATTTGTCCTTAAAAATTAATTATTTTCAATTGTTATCTTCGTACCTTTCAATAGAAATTTCTCTAGATCCTTCTCGAGAGTTCGTGCTATCTCTGTACATTTGATTCTGCATTCTGTACTACTGGAACACCGACCCACTTTCTAAAGGCCCTTCTACTCGCCTAATAAAATATGACATCCAATTAACTTCCAGGACGTATTTGATACGTTCACTATAGCCAAAGTTCAGGTTCAATTCGCAACGATTCTTCCTATGCGTATTTGTAATGTACGTGAAATGGGACTAGTCACCTAAGTTCACTATCATCGAGGGTTCACTACATCCGACTTCACTATAACGGGAGTCGACTGTAAAAGGGTTTTTTATTTGCTTCCAGTGAAACCTGTACTAAGCGACGTCTGTTGGTTCCACGAAAAACATGTATTTTAGATGATGATTGTTTAATCGGAGGAGTTTTTATACAAAAAAATGGTAAATGCCTATATTGTTTAATGTCTATTTAGCAATGAACATATTTTAAGGCTTTGGGAAAAATTGCGTGACTTATGAAAAAAAGAAATATTTTGACTAACACTTATTTTGAATTTACGTCAAAGTAGGCAGGAAAGGCAAAATAAGTGTATATATATATATATATATATATATATATATATATATATATATAGTGTTTTTTAAATTCATTAAACCTTATTTAAACTTCCGCTTGGTTATTAATTGTCATTTAAAGTTAATTGTCTTGGTCATTAAATTGTCATTTCATTTCAATTTTTTTGTCTACCGGTAGTAATCCTCCATTTTCTTGGGTAGAATCAATGCATCCGGGTACGCAAACCCATGAGACATTCTATTTCTTAAGAGACCCAAAACTCTTTTCATTAGCACTTCCTCACTCTAAAACAGGGGTGTCCAACTTGCAAGGCCTCAAGGGCCACAATTAAAACATTTAATATGGTTGCGAGCCATATTTACCGTATACAGTACAGTATTACAGAAATACTTAGAAGATTCTAGTCAAAATGTATTCGAAGATTAGCCAGTGCACCATGGTACGTGACAAATGACACACTACGTCGAGACCTTAAGATACCTACAATATATGAAGAAATCTCAGCGTAGCACCACCTACCAAGAGCGGTTAGCCAAACATCCAAATCCATCAGCCATCAATCTACTGAACAATAGCGAGGAAGAACACCGACTTAAAAGATACCATATTCTGGAATTACCATTCCGTTTCAAACAACCCACATGATGATGAACTCTAACTTCAGTGAATACATAATTATCACATTTACTGAATGTTTGTTAAAAATCAGATTGTAAATAAACAGAATATTGAAAAAAAAATTACAGTACTTAGTGGGGGATCCACATCTGACTTTCCCTTATTGTTGATCTCGGCACTTTGCTCGGCTGCTCTGAAATAGGGAGAGCAAAACCATGCGTGATATCAGGCCACGCCATGCAAATCGTCTCGCCCGATATGTACGTTTTATTTTTATTTATTTCTTCTTGTTCGACATTTCTGTCTCTCGAGGGGTTTGACAACAGTACATTTTACATTATAACGTTTTGGACATGGTCATCCATAGCAAATGAGTATTCATTCCTAGTCGTGAAAACATGGTCTAAGGTTCGATGATTTGATTCAGGCTTCAAGGTTCAGGTTTGAGGTGTTACGTTGAAATTTAGGTAGTGCTAGGAAAGGTGTAGAAACAGAAGTTACGGTCGCCTCAGTCTATCCTTGGGGAATCATAATTTCATACGGGGCCATGAAGCAAGGCGGCCCAGATTAAATATTGTGGCACAGGGGGAAGAGTAAAAGTTTTGAAAGAAATGGTCAGCTATTTTGTTCATGTGTTCGTTTAATGGCAATATATTTAGCTCGCGATGAATTTGGGAATTTGGAATAAACCAAGGTGCCTTGAGGGTCTTTCTTAGGAACTTATTTTGGAACGCAACTAACGTTTGAAGGTTACTGGGTGCTGCGCCACCCCATACTGGACATGCATAGTTTAGAGTGTGTTGAATAATTGATTTGTACAGTAATATTCGGCTTTCAATACTAGTGGGAGATCTAGAGTTAATTAAAGGAAACATGTTCGACCTTTTGACCAAAGCTTTATTAGCAGTTGCGGGGATATGGGGTTTCCACGTTAATCTTTTGTCAAATAATACTCCTAGGTACTTCATTGGTGAAGAAGTCCACGGGATGCGATTTCCATTGATGTTAAGTTCGGGGGGATTTTTCGGTCGGCGAAATGTGAATATCTTTGCTTGACATTTATTGTGATTGAGCGATATGTATGAAAGGGACTTTCACGTTTCAGTGATAGTCTTTCGCGGGCCTTCAGTTGGACAACCCTACTCTAACACGATCTTCCCGCGGTGCCTTGGGCGTGCGCAGGCGCAGATGCCGAGCGCCGTACAACCTCTCGCGTGTTGCAGGCAAGTCAATAACCTTGACGTCTTCTACTGTACCAATGTTCTTCTAGGAAAGTATAGTACAGCTCTGCACCCTACATTTGTTAAAGTTGTTTATGTCTACTTACAATACTAAAAAATCTTAAAATACACCTTACATTACTACAAGGGTGGTAGAGGTATCTTTATTTAAATACCTCTACTTTGGGTCGAGATCTGAGAATTTATTTAGAAATGTACGGAAAGGAGATTTGGTGCGAGTTCTGTGCGTTGGATTTCAGCGGTCTTAGAAGGGTTTGATTGGGTATTTTGGTATGTTTTGGAAGAAGTGGGTGGATAAAAATATGATTGGTTATCGGTTCTAACTGAAATTCTTTATGGAGTTTGGTATTGGAGATGTACCTGTAGTGGATTTTGTATTGCTTGAAGTTTTTTAGTATTAGATTTGGCTGTGCTGATCCATACTGGGCATGCATATAATAGCAGTAGTTGTATGATAATTTTGTACGGCAGTAAGGCAGTATTGTACGGTAACTTTGCTAATCTATTTATTATTGGTTTTAGTTGGTGTAATTTAATTTTTGCTTGTATAACTTTATCGTCGATGTGATTTTTCCAATTGAGGCGTGTGTCTAATAAAAGGCCTAGGAATTGTATGGTTTGTTATGAGGAGCCATTGTACAGATTCTTGTTTCAATTGTAATGGGGTGGGGGGATGAAAGGTCTTAGGGAAAATTTTTTGGCTGCTGTTTTTGAAGAGTTGATTTTAATTTTGTTTTTGGCTGCCCCACTGTCGATTTGGTGAAAGTATAACTGAAGACTGATTTTTATTGTATTTATGTGGGGACCTGATGAATATACAGCGGAGTCATCTGCAAATTGGGCGGTTTTTATATTAGTGTGTTTCGGTAGGTTGGTTACGTACAAGTTATAAACAGTGGGAGATAACGGGGACATCACACAGGTTCAGCTAGTATTACCAATTGTCCGAAACACCAGTGGAACAGTTTATGATTGTTATAGGTGAAAATATAATAAATTACTGCGTTTAATGACATGGGAATACTGAATGCTAATTCACATAGAGTTACAAAACACTTTTTGGAAAGGAGAAAAATTATAGGTAAAAATTGAAAGAAATGACTAATAACAATGATTTTACAACACGAGTAGACGATCTCCAGAACCTCAAGTGGAAAGTTCCCAAATTTGAAGACGTTCAATCCCGAGAATGTTGAAAAATAAGATAACGACAGCCGGAGGAAATGGTTCAAACCGCATCAAGATTATCAACATCAAGAAGCAGATAAATATTAACTATCAGAGAGTGAATCAATTCCTGATGCATTCCATTCCTTATTCAAATTCACGAAAGAATGAATATCATAGTAATACACATTATTAGTAGTTCGTGGGTTACAGACCCGATACAAATTATCACGTGCAACGCCATTTCATTTCATTAGTAGAGCAAAAAATTGGTTTCCAGTTATCATATAGGGCGGATTTGATGACCTAAAACATCACCAGAAATTATCAATAAAATGCTCTAAAAATGTATTTAAAATGCCCAAAGAGCAAAGAAAAATGTAAAAAATCTTATCCAAACCAGTTCAGTTGTACAACTGAAGCTGTTAGATATGCTACTGATGTAATCGAGGGTTCTTCCTTTTGTTCAAGTGAACTCAGCTTGCAAACTTTTGGTTTGGACTGTTCTTTTCCAGGAAATCTCTGTTTTTAGTTATTGCTAAATCAGTCGAACACACAATGGCGCTGATAGGCGTCACCGGCACCGTAGATGACAAACTCACAACGACAGACATTACAATTACTGAGCGACGAAATCGCATGGGCTACGCTGGAATTTGTGTGGAGAACATTTGAAGCATCTCGTAAATATTATTTGTGGTAAGTAGCATTAAAATCGACGAATTCAGTGAAAATGCTTTAAAAATTATGGAAAAGGATAAAAAAAACGTATTAGTCGAAATCGACGAAAATTGCAAAACATATAAAAATGGGTCTTTTCCTTTTTTTTACCATTCAATTATTGTACACAAAAGGCATTGTTGTAAAGTGAAATGAAATAAATGATATTTCATCAAAATCTGCCCCAGTTATCTATGATAATACAATTCTCACAAGTACAATATTATTTCATAATCTACTGATAGCAAAATCGTCTCGTGTACCTGCCGAGTGTTTCTGACGTACAATTAATATTATCTTCTGTTAAAGTTTTATCATTGTGGCCGATACTTTAAGTCAAATACCAAGAATACTCATCAACTAGGGAACGGAATTTATTATAATAAAAAACGGAAAATTTGAACATATACATGCGTTTATTTTTTTTCAATCATGTCAGAAAAATATTAAAGATGTAAAATAAAATTCATAATAGTGGAGAAAATCGGCTGAACAGTTTAGTCGTAAGCGTTGTTCACAATCAGACGGACAGACATTTTGCTTTCTACTGGTTTTTCGGTGTCAAGGACCCACTAAACAGGCATTCTGGCTGCACCAGGGATTTTTTTTTTCTTAATTTAGCAACTGGATTTACCTAGTTTCTCGTTATCAGAACCCGGCAATGATTCGGCCGAAAATCCGCGGTTTTTTGCGCAGAATTACATAACTTTCCCTACACTATACTTACGTGTAGTACCGTACGTATAGTAGTACTTTAGTACGTATAGTACCTATACTATACTTACGTATAGTATACGGAAAAGGAATAAATGTACATAATTTGATGGATTTCTTTTCTGCTTCATTTTCAAGAAAACCATTCCTCTGGCTACTCTAGGATATTCCTAAATGTTTTTATTTCCCGATGACACTTATGAAGAGTTATACTGAACCAAATGATCTGGAGCACAAACTGAAGAATTTGGTCATTGGTCGGATGACGGTAAAGTGAATGAAGATGTGTCGATTAGTCAAAAGAAGGATGCTTTAACGTAAAGTATGAACTCTTAGAAAGGGAGTGGAGTAGATGGCCGCATCTTTGAAATCTTAAATGGAAACCTCCATTTTTTCATTAAAGAATTTAATATTAACGTGGTTAAATCAGCGCGGACGATTTGAAGCAGCAGGACGTACATGAATACAAATCATCGAATCGTCTCTCTCCATCAAAAAATGTTTTAAACCAAATGTATGTATTTTATTATTGTAGAATCCGAATCTGCAATACAAATTGCGGGTTACCATTTAAGATTTCAACGTTATCTCCCACCTCACCCTCAAAGGAGAGGGGAAGTAAGTGCTAGGTTGTGGTCTCGGCAATGCGTGACGGTGCCAACGGTGGCGTTGACGATGTCTGATCCGCCTCCTCCCAGTGCCTTCAATCACTTGCTCTGTACTGTATGTGTTGTCCTTACGTTCTTGTTGTTTTCCGCCTAGTACAGTCCCAATGTTGCCAGACGTAACAGGATCCTGGTATTTTTACCAGGATTTTAATGAAGATACCTTGTACCAGGATGGAGACATTCTGGTAAGTTTAAATGCCAGGATTTTAAGTCTACGGTAACTGATGATGTATAACTTAAGATTCGTGTATTTTTTATTCAATAATTTCAAACTAATACCAATATTACAAATAACTATGCTATTGGTAAAATCATTGCCGTAAAAGCATTAAGACATAGGATGGTAACTTCAAAGTACAAGCTATAGCAGAAAAGAATAGAAAGTCTCAGTCTTCCATTTAGTTTATTGATTTAAAATGTATCGATATCGAGTTAAGTTTAACGGAATTCCCGTGCCACTTAAAACATTTGCTTCGATTTATTGAGTATCCTTTGACAGATATTCAACTGTCACGGTATAGAGATCTTAAACGTCACTAAGAACTCGATAAATAAATTGAAGTGTAATAGAATTATAATCTGAATAATTTCAGAATTTAAGTCAATTGTCTTCTGTTTGCGGACGACCAATTGTTGATATCTAATAATGAAGACACTCTACAAAGAGCTCTATATGAACTGCAGCTGATCATTAAAGAATACAATTTAGAGATATCTTTCCAAAAAACTACGTCAACTGGCAAAAAACTGACAAAATTGACAAATCAACTGACAAGAAACTAAGTCAATGGCATTCCAAGGGAAATACCCAATTATATGTAAATTACTGGTTAATAGCCAAAATACCGAACAAGTAAGTTCATTTAAGTTCCTGGGTTGTGATCTGTCTTACAAAGGAGAAATGGATGCAGATAAGAAAATTGAAAAATTTAACAGAATGTGTGGAACGTTTAGGAGGACACTAAAAAGTAAAGTCACGAAAGATACGATCATGAAATTTTATAAAACCTTAGCGGTTCCTTGTGGGCTATATGGATGTGAAATCTGGACCATGGACACAAAAATTCGAAGTAGGATTCAGACTGCCGAAATGAAGTTTTTAAGGGGTTGTATTGGTCCCACAAGGAGAGACAGGATCCGCAATGAAGAGATACGTAACTGCCTAGGAATTTATAATCTAAATGGCAAAATTGACGAATACAGGAAAGTATGGTGAGACCACATTGATAGAATGGAGGACACACGAATACCAAAACAGATTCTGAAATATAAGCCAAGAGGAAAACGAAATATATGAAGACCGAAGAGAAGATGTATGGATCAATAGAAAGAGACTCAACGGAACGAAAGTTCTAATGCTTGCAGCAGCAGCAGCAGCAGCAGAAGAAGAAGAAGAAGTCAATTGTCATTCATACCAGGAATTTTAGTGAAAGTACCAGGATTTTTGAAGGTCAGTACTGG
Source organism: Acheta domesticus (assembly GCA_031308135.1). Classification (NCBI taxonomy): domain Eukaryota; kingdom Metazoa; phylum Arthropoda; class Insecta; order Orthoptera; family Gryllidae; genus Acheta; species Acheta domesticus. Next base: position 163,951,204 of record JAHLJT010009419.1, read on the forward strand.
GGTATATTTAATCTTGGCAACGCTGAACAGTTCTCCTCGCCTCTTCAGCAAAGCCAAGAGACAAACTTGCGGTGTTCTCTTAATGTTCACGTATTTATTATTTTAAGAAGGGTGAATCACGGTGTGTGTGACTCATATTTCGACCTGATAAGTTATGTCACTCATATTTCTTTATTGTTCGGAAGAGGTGACAGATTTCTCGGGACTGTGTCGATGTGATTGGCTCAGAGCTGGCAGGAGGAAGAACAGAGAACACGAATTCGTCATCTCATCAAGTAGTACAGGCGCGACTTTTCTTGATATTCCACAGCGGGTGCGGGGAAAGAAGGGTTCTGGCTGCGTCACAGCTTAAACGGGCGTACCAACTGTTGTATGAGCTCACTGCGCCCAGGCATGGCCCGAGATAAACTATTATTATTTTGAAGTTATACTGCGATTTTCGTAACTTTGCCCCTGACAGGAATCAGCTGTTTCCGGTTTCATTCAATCGGGAGCTTGACGTCACCACAGTGACGTCCCTTTCGCGAAATATAAGCTCCCGATTGGATGGCAGCGAAACAGCTGATTCCTGTCAGGGGCATAGTTAGGAAAATCACAGTATAGGAAGTGGATTTTGGCATCATCGTCAATCAGTACGTGCCATTCCGAGTCGGACCAAGAATCGCAACGGGACATGTTACGCGGCGCTGGGGGAGGCTAGGGAGTTCGCGTACCTAGAAAATTTGCGCCAGCAATTTTCGAACGCGGACATTCAAGAAGCTACTGACGGCGGCAACCTTCCTTCTCATTATGGAGCGGAGGAAGTTCGCACTAACCCTTTGCACTCGTAAGCAACGAGCGGAATACACCTCCAACAGCTCGTACGGCATGTCAGAGATGCCACGAGAATAACGGACATTTTGAAAATAACCACTTTTTCGGTATCAGGGGACCCCAAAATGTGTATTTCAGTTGAAATCTCGAAATCGATTTACCGCAGCATTACATAACTTTCCCTATACTACGTATATACGTAGGTATACGGGAAAACGTGCGAAAACTCTCACATGCTATACCCCACCCTCTTCCTTATTTTTCCATTCCCGTATTAAGCCTGTAATATATATTTTTCTTCAAGTCACTCCTCCTCAAGTCCTTAATCACAGTATATCCTCCGCCACTTGTTCTATGTCACCTTGTAATTGATAACCGTATCATACAGCCTTGTCAATACAAACTATTCTTATTTAAGAGTATTATCGAGCAGAGGTACACCCATGTAATTCAATCGCATAGAATATAAAGTAATTAGTAATTTCACATACAGTTGCAAATACTGCAGGCTCTAGAGAGGTGGGGTAAAATCGAGAAGCGTCGAACCAGCAAAAATGTCAAGAAGATCTCATCCTGTAGATTACGATGTGACGAACGTTTCTTTGAGAACTTTGGCCGCAAAATGTTATTTTAATGCCTTAGAACGCTTCGTTTATGAGTTATTTAATGATATAGATTCAAAATCGTGACATGCGTTGCGGGTTGCATTTGTCATGAAGATTTAGATGCGTTTTTTAAACAAATCCTTCATATTTTTAAAGTCAAAATGCAATTCGCTATGTCTCCTTGAAATTCTCTTTCCCTATATACCTCATTTATAAAGATCGGTTTCGTGTGAGAGCCGTAAAGGGAAGGTACACTACTGAAATAGCACCGGAGACGATAAGTTATGAAGAAGAGATGACAACTCCAGAAACAGGTTCAGTTTAACAACTTCTAACATACGGACGGATTTATGGACTCGCTCCAGCAGGGGAATGCAGAAGATATGGGACAGCCACTGGAGAATATTGAAGTCCAGCAATCTTCACAAAAAAAATTGTAAATGTTTACCCCTTGAAAACTCGCAAAGACTAATAAAGAACAGGTGATAATATCATAAATAAGAGCTGGTCATTGTAATTTTAGTCACAAGCACCTTCTAACTAGAGATCCCCCTCCCACCTGTGTGCCCTGCAATACCTCTCTCAACATCCATCATTTGTTACACCATTTATTCTATTTCAGCACAACAGACGCAAGCATACTATAGATGAGCAAAAGCAAGAACAAATCCTAACATCTGAAGATTTTAAAAAAATGTGTTACAATTAAATCAAGTAATATCCTAAAAGAAATTTAACTCACTAAATGTATTGTACTGTACAATTGCAATTTTACATTTAACAATATATGTTTATATCCTGTCAAATATAATTTTTCTCTACTTTTTTGTTTAATCACTGTTTCATAACTGATGAAAATGTTATGTAATGTCTTTAAATGTAGTCGCTAATTAATAACCAAAGATGATGAGACTAACAATACATTTTTTTTAATGTTCATAAATTAGGCTACATCTTTGTTCTTCTATACACCTTCAGAATAATTGCATATTCCCTTATTGAAGAAGTCATTGTCCTCTCTCGCTTCCTCTTACAAATTTCTCGAAAGAACGTAGGGACAGATCTTTTAAAACAAGGAAAGAACAGCTCTTAACGTTCTAGCCTCCGAAAAAGATTTCAGACGACACACGTCAACAATAGGTTGAAAGGAAACTCTCCAAATGTCGGGCGAAAGAGGAAGGTTGCTCGTCCCGGAAGAGATGGATATTTCCAATTTCAGATATTCCGGGAAAGTCATAAATTTCCTGTTCTTGGAAACGAGGAAAAATCTGCATGTGCGTTCGGAACTTGCCATTACCAAACTGCCGAACGGTCTGTGGAGGGCCACAACAACGGAATTGCCTTCAGAGAAGCCTCCGGCAGTTTCCATTCCCGGCAATCGCGCAGTCACGGAAATCAATACACCCTTAAGCATGAGCAATTATCTGGACAACGCTCTTTGTGCTACAAAGAGCAGAGTCTGTTTATTTTATTTTCATTTATTTGGTCAAAAAACAGTAAAAACTGTTTGTCACGTATGGAGGAGGAGATTATCTGCGCACGTTTTCTTGAGGACCAGAAGTTAAAAAATAAAATAAAAAAAGCACGAGATTAGCCACATTTCAAAAACTAGACATTTTCTTCTCCGAGTTTTAGAAAACATACTTGCAACCGTAAACGAACTGCTGATTTTATTTTTCTGCATTGCTAACAAAATATTAACTAAACTCAGTTTTCCTCCTACCACTACAAGTAAAAGGAGTGCTCATCAAAACGTGCGCGTAGAGAAGCTACATTTACGTCCAGAAGGAAAACAAGGGGCCTTCTCAGCATTTGCTCTATGGATCAGGGAAACTGGACAAAACCTGATCGAGACGGGGGTCATTGACCCGGAAGCTGAAGTCCATCACTGGGTCGTGTGAGAATGTTGGAACTTCACAAACTGTCATTTGCTCCGTCCACGACTCGGAGGGTTTGGTCAGGGGTTCTGCGCAGCCGAGCACCACAAAATCTACATCTTCTGGCTATTATTGTTTCATATAATTAAAATGGTTTATTGACCTTCATGAACACACATAGCAATTTTATAACAATTTATTTATTTTGGAGTCAGATGAACGGGGCTTGGTCAGTAGGAGCAAATTAATTTAAACCATGGTTGTTTGCCGTTCCGGAAAATATATTTCCATCCTCAGGGCTATATACAACTGAGAGAGAAGACACTATTACATTTATCTACCAAAAATATATAAATTAATATACACTATCTAGATATAGTGAACACATTTAACTTTTATATATACAAAGTTATATGCCCTTCAACCACCAAACAAGTGTACTCATAATGAATCTGCTACATAAAGTGGATAATGAGGTACCTCACTGGCAGTAAGTAACATTCATACATCTTCACCACACAAACATACACCATGACTACAACTGGTAGAATGTTGGTCGGTGAGAAAAGAATTGTTAGCTGTGACTAAATTCTAATTTCCTGTCTATAATTAATAATAGTAGCTAGTGAGTACAGTTTTTATATATTTTTTTACAAAGATCTGTATTATTACTGTCATTTATTTGTATATTTATTGGTTTATTTTCCCCTTACTTGCTATCTTTCCAAAAGCTACAGTGAAATATTCACATATTGACATTACCTTTAGAAAATTCATCTGTATTACTAGTGTCACTTACATATTTTTTCACTTTTTTGACACTTTCTCAAGAAGAAAACTACCTAAAACAGGAAAGGATATGAAACATGATATAAACATAGAATACAAACCAACAACAACCGAAACAATATAGACAATGATAGGAATTAATTAGTATTAACATATTGACATAAAAATTACAGAAACAACCTAATTGACATTCTTATGAATAATAAATTAATATGGACATAATTAACAATCAGATAAAGAAGAGGAAAAACATTTTTTCCTGTCTATGTACTGTGCTAATTGATAATTTACGAAATATATTATATTTTATAACAAAATTACTTATATGATTGGTCTTAAAATGTCACAAAGGTCAAAAAACATTTTTTCCTGTATATGTACTGTGCTAATTGATAATTTACGAAATATATTATATTTTATATCAAAAATTACTTATATGATTGGTTTTAAAATGTCACCCACGTTGTGAGGAGAAGATAAAATAACAAGTGGTGCTACGGAATGGCACAGACTTTCCCGTATTAGTTTTCTGTTTCGTTTGGTCTCGGCTAGCTATTCGGACTTGCCAATACTCTTGACAGCTACCACCTATCGCCGCCCAAACTACATTTTTTTGACATTTTATTAATTTTTTTGGTTTCCCAATACTAAAACAAAACTATTATTTTAAGAATATTAAAAAAACAGTTAAAACTTGCCCTAAATGGCAATTTTCGTTGAAAAAAATTGGAACTGTTTTCAAGAAAATGGCATTTAACGCTACTGTAAATGCGAAATTTGAGGCTCTTTTTTACAGAAAAGTTTTGAATTTGCGAAAAACTTCATTCGAAGTCATTTCAAGCATTTACACTAAAAAATTGAATAGTGTTTACAAATTGCTGGAAATGTTCATTTTAAAGATCTCTGCATTTAATGTGCTAAATCTTTTAAAAAATTACATTTCTTGTAATTTTTGAAGAAAAAAAAAACAAATTAACTTTATGCCATATTAGAGTGCAATTAGCACTATTCGTTCAAAAAGTTTGAACAAAAAATTTGAAACCATTTTTGAGAAAAAAGCATTTGAGCGTTTCCGAAAACGCAATTTTGAGCTAGTTTTCACAGAAAACTATTCGATTTTCGAGAAACTTTATTTGACATTATTTAAAGCACATGTACTCATTAACATAATAATGTGAACAAATCGCCGCTAATGTAAATATTAACGACGTGAGAGACAAGTAAAATAACTACATTTTTGCAATTTTTGAAAAAACAAAAGAATAGAGGGATATGACATTAATGTCATCTCATAGAGCACATTTAGCACTATCCCTACAAAAAGTTTAAAGAAAAAATTTGGAGCCGTTTTTGAGAAAATCTGTTTTTTGTAATTTTTAAAACTACTAAATTTTTCAAAAAAATGTACATGATCTTAATGAAAGCACTCACTCAGGACAACAAATTTAATTTGAAGGAAAAATCTCTATCTTCAATTTTGTAGTTCTAGGAAGACGCCGAAAAAATTTCAAACTTTGGCAATTTTCGGAAATTCAGAGTTAACCTTGGAAATGGGACCTATGCCGCCTTAATAAATGTATTTTTTCTATTCTTACAAAAAATTTAAAGAAAAAATTTTTGAACCGTTTTTGAGAAAAGTTTGAAAATGTCCAGGGGGCTTCATGTAAAGTACACTCAAATTCTGAAGAAAGTTTTTCAAAATCGAGGCGTCTTGAGTGGACGCAGATCGACCGCGGTATATCCATTTTGTCAGAAATCGCACGTATGGTTTACGCGCTAGTGTTGTTCACAGACGGACAGACGGACGTTTTGAAAAGACCCCCTTTTTCGGTATCAGGGGGCCCCAAAACGTGTATTTGCGTTGAAATATCGAAATCGATTTTCCGCAGTATTATATAACTTTCCCTATACTACATACATTACTCCGTATATACGTACGCATACGGGAAAGTAAACATATTATGTGGAATGAAATGTATCAAGGAATTCCCACATGAAAGCATAGTATGTGCCTGGTGCAGAAGATAAGAAATAGGAAGGCGAAAAGACCAATTGATGATAGTTCCAGACTAGCACTGGGAGATATTAATATTGTAGTTTCTGTATTTGTTCAAAAAATTATTTAACATTAGACTGATGGGAACAGTTTTGTCTATCGATAAGGTTGACATACATTTTGCTAAAATTCTCTGTCTGTTTTTTTTTAATTAGTCTGTCAATTATTATAGAATGAAAACATCAAATTAACAGTTTTAGAAAGATGATTCTAAATTATTGAATAATAAATAATAATAAATAGAATTAATTATTTAATAATAAATAGAATTGAAAATATCAACTTAAAATTTATATTGGTTCATTTAGAAATTTCTATACTTCTGTAAATAAAGGAGAATTTTGTGATGTGTGATCCTAATCGGGTGATCTTTTAACAAACAAAACTGAATATTTCTATATTTGAAAACCTTAACATTCTATTCATCCAATCTAATGCAGTTTACAGCAAAAAGCTTACGGTGTGTTCCCTGTTCTTTAATGATAACGGTTAAAGAAGAGGAACAAATAGTTTCTGTCTCTCGGTTTTAACAGGAGCCTTTGAAAAAAAAAATAATACAATCATTCGGTTTCTCTGATAGAAAAGCAGAAACTATCGTTTCGGCGTAATGCACCTTGAAAAAAAAAATGTTTCTAATCAATTTCCTCCCTATTAGATAAAGATATCGACTCACACATTGATGGTCTTAAAACAGAATATAAAACACAAAATAACAGTTATGTTCATACTCGCTGTAAAACAGGCGGATTCAGCGTAATTAAATTGGTCTCAGAATTTGTTTATAAGCTACGTGCTTTTTAAGCGTATGTGCCGGGCCAAAGCCGACATTGGAGAACTGTTTTTTTAGTATGCTTTTGTAGAGCGAATCAATTAAGTGCAAACAAATGGGGTCATTGTAAGATGCTAATTTCTTACAAACAATTACATATCTCGAGAACGAAATATGATAGCACCAATCGAATTCCGGAATATTGTATCGCGTTTAACCTCCATTCATGAGACGATAAAAAAATTTGCAACAATTGTAAATTTATAAACAATTTTCAACTTTTGCAAATCTTAAGTGGGAAAATTTTCTGTCACAGGGCCGAAATCCGCGAATAAACAATTTCGCAACAAATTAACAATTTTATAAACAAAATCGAAATACGCGTTAGAACGGCCGGGAAAGCTCCACAAATTGTGCCTGAAATGAACATTTTAAAATAGCAGTTTGACAGGAGTTATAATTTCAGTGCTAAAAGTTGGTATAAAGTTGCTAGTTAGTATTGTTGCTAAAACGCTAAATATTTATTGGACTATTGACAGTAATTCTGAACGGGCTTAATATAATTGTTGCTAAAAAGCTAAATATTTACTTGTCTATTGACAGTAATTCTGGACGGAAAGTCACTGCTCAGATACATTCTTTCGTAATGGCGACGCGCAGGCAAAAATCCCTCCTTCGACAGGGAAATACTACGATATTTCCGCATCATACGTAAGCGGAAGTCCCCCCCCCCCCCTGAAACAGCTTCGCTTCTAGCCCTTGGGACTTTGACAGCAGCGGTGTGCCTGCTAGCGATTGGTCAACGCGTCCCTCCCCCTGGCCGCGGGGTGTCCAAGTTTGTCGGCGGCGTTGAGAAGATAGAATTTCACCGGCGAGATTCTCTGACGGTAACTGTATGTATACGGGAAAGTAAAAATTATTAAATTTCTATTTATTGCAAAATTAGAAAAAAGTACATAGCGTTTGCTTTCTCAAAAGAAAAAAAATAACACACTTGTAATATTATATTTTTTATTTCTGAATGTTTTAATTTGTTAAAAGACCATGTCATGAAATGTTATGTAATCTAATATGTAAATTTTCGTGTAATGTAAAATTGTAAAACAGTTTTAGATCGCTTATGACCATGCTGTTGCATAGCGATCTAAAATAAATTAATTAAAAAAGAGCGAGTCGATTTCGCACTTCGTTTCATGAAATGGCGAGTCAGAGCGCGATTTCCTGGTGCGTGGAGGCGCGTGATAATTACGCTCTAGAATGTTATGTTTTGGGATCGAGTGACTAAGACTGTTTTCTAGTGAGCGATGAATGAAGCGAAAATGACTCACGCAGAGAAATGTAACGCCAAAGAAACCACATGGCTCTTCCGTCGACTGTCCAAGGTCACAGCACCGACTCAACATCTGCATTTCCACTTGCCATTACGAAGATGTGGACATTTCGTGTAAATAATCAATGGTTTCAGTTCCTTGGAAACTCAACCATTCACAAACACACACAATTTTCAGCATGGCGATTAAATCAACTGATCTATGAACTTATATGAATACGATTATATTTTTTTCAAAAGAAATACATGGACTGAATTAACATTTTATTGTGAATTCATTTTTAATAATTCATTTCGTAAAACTGGTTTTGTCTAAGAACAGATTCTACAGACCGTCGAGAATTCAATTCTTTTCGTGCCAAGCAACAGAATTCATTGACGACCAATGACTTGGAAGAACAATGCGCTAGACTTTTCCCAGACAAATTCGAAGACGATAATTTTCATTTTGACTTATACGAGTAGTTCTTTCGGTCATAAATCAATTAGAAATTATTATTTCCATCTTTGAATAATAGATTCCCCAGAACAGTTATGTTTGTGTACAATCGCACAGTAAGGAATCGATTTCGTTGAAAAAGAATGTGAAATATTTAAAAATGTTGAATTATTTGACTATTACTTGCTTCGTTTCCTCGAACGAGACATTTAGTACAGTAATAAGGATAAAAGAAACTAATTTAATTTTGAAAAATTAACACTCTTGAGTGATATCATCTGAGCATTTCATTCATTATTCTAACACTCTCATACACAGGACATTGCATGAAATGTTACATTTTGGAATGAGTCGTGCGGCAAATGTTTACTGGTAACTGGTTTATAATGTATCTACTGACTATATACCTAATACACCATTAAATTATGATTCAAGGTGTTTAATTTGTAGAATATGTTTTCAATTGCTTCAGTTACTGGTTTTCTTAAATTTAAGTTTGGAATAGATAGAAAGCTTGAAATTGTTAGAAATAGAAGTCAAGAGCTTAATGAAAAAGTTTTCGAGACAAGAACCACATCGGCACCAATAAAACCGTTTCAAAAATGGGTGTAGAGGTACCACGATCCTCATAAACATCCCATTTTTCAATCTTTTTCGCTGCATTTTAGAAAATAACGAATAAATATTACTTTATATTTACACTGAGGTGAATACTTATCACTGAGGTAGTCAACTGATTTTTGACTGAGGCGGTGCCCAAGTTACCCCGCAACAATTTTATGATCATCAAACATTACGTATTTGACTCAAACAGTGTGCCAGATTAGTCCGAATATGGCCAACTTTAGGTTAAAACCTATAGAAATAGACACTTTTCAATTGACCATAGCTCCGTAAATATTTATTCAAAATACTTTTAATTTAGATAAGATGAAAGCTCGAAATCTGTGCTTTAAGAAAATTGCTTCGCAGAATTTAAGTATTTCAATGCAATTGGTCAAAATTGCGCCGCGCGCCATCACTATTAACGATCCACATTTGTGCCTCACTTGTGCCTATATCTGATTTCCTTATTCACTATTAGGTTACATTGAACATATTTGTGGAGACATCAAACGGGTTTTGACGTTAGTAGACTTTAATAAACAAACACTACATGGTATCCTTTTATGCGGCAAATCAGGTCAATCACGTTGATAGCTGCAGTAGTAGTCTGCTATTGTGTCTATCCCATCTGCCCTGATATCTAACTTCCATTACCGTTATTTCTTGATGGAACCAATCGCTTTGTTCCTCACACATATTGCCAAGATTTTCTGGAAAATTGTCTACGTGGCTATGGAGATAGCGTACCTTAATGATCCTAACTGCACCCCAATTATGAAAGTTTAAAAGCAAGTCTGGCACTACATTTGGATAATTTTCTGCTTTATGATTACCCAAAAGTTATTGTCAACTATGACAAAGCCTGTCCCAATAACGAGTAAAGTGTTATTTTCGCTTGCAGTGTCAGACATTTCTCTTCTTTTAGTCAGGATGCTAAAAGTTCAGCTGATTTGTTTGGCAAACTGAGATCACATATTAAATCACTAAGCTTATCTTGGGAGAAATGCTCTTTTGTAACAACACTTCCATCGTATTCACTGCCACTGCTACCTCTTGAATTGCATCCCAGAATCTGTATGTCCTCACTATCAGACACAGGACTTCCAGTGAATGTGGTGAACATCAGGGCCATGTGGCACAGGTCGCTTTGCTGATTTCCAAATCAGGGTACTCTCTGTTCTTTTTCTTGTAACGATTGAAGACTTTTACGTTTACAGAACAAAAATAACAATCGTGATGGCTCTCGCTATACCTTCAGTTCACCAAATTTTAAACTCTTCAGTTTTCCGCTGACGGAGACACTCCACACAAGTTTTGCATACCACATCAGGAGATTACGACCTATCTTCATCACCCAGTTTTACATCGAAATATGTTTCATATACTTTTCTATGAAGTTTGTAACATTTTTTTTTGTAGCATAAATTCCCCACAAATGTAGTCAAATACATTAAAGTCGTTCAAACAAGGTCTTCCTGAAGAACACATTGTTTTGTAACAAAAGAAAATGTATTAATAAAACGAAGCTCAATTACAGTATCCTGAAAATAACGCGATATTCAATATTCAATGTTTAAAAAGAAAAAAAGCAGTGTTTGTATAAAGACAGATATTTGCGTAAGATGCTGTGAGTTTTGTGATAGTACCATTCATTACAGTGCTCATAGAACAAAAACTAGAGCCAATTCAACGAAACTAATGACATATCTGGATTCAGCATACCCGATTTACTGTAAATTCGTTGCAAAATCCTGGGCAAGTGAAACAAAGTTTTTTTTTATTGTTGAGCAGTGTAATTGGTATAATTGGTGTGTTTCAGTGTTAGTTTTCAGTAACCTAAGATTATACACACACAAAAGGCATTCCCAATTTTGTGGGTTTAATTACGTTTTACTTCTGTATTACCATTAATATAAATGGGTATTTCACTTTTCAGTACATAATGTGGTAAATGTATTTTTCAGAACACATGCATAGAAACTAGTTTGTACCTTGACTGTTTATTGTTTGGTAAGTGCAGAACAAGTAAACAAAATAGACTTTTCTCTAAGCGTACCGCAAAGAGGTCATGGCAATATACGAGTAAAACTACAGGTTCTGCTAAGTAAACAAAACACTGGCATACCATGAACCATCATTGGCAATATACGAGCAAAACTACAGGGTTCTGCTGAGTAACCAAAACACTCGCATACCATGAACAATCATTGGCAATACACGAGTAAAACTACAGGGTTCTGCTGAGTAACCAAAACACTCGCATACCATGAACAATCATTGGCAATATACGAGTAAAACTACAGGGTTCTGCTGAGTATCCAAAACACTGGCATACCATGAACAATCATTGGCAATATACGAGTAAAACTACAGGATTCTGCTAAGTAAACAAAACACTGGCATACCATGAACCATCATTGGCAATATACGAGTAAAACTACAGGGTTCTGCTAAGTAACCAAAACACTGGCATACCATGAACCATCATTGGCAATATACGAGTAAAACTACAGGGTTCTGCTGAGTAACCAAAATACTGGCATACCATGAACTATCATTGCTGTCCTTTCGCAAATTGAGAATGATCTTACCCTGTATACAGAACTCATACATGCACACAAGTCTTTCGAAAGTCTTGACTTTTCAAACGCCTTCATCAATATTTCACTCGTGCGCTAAAGGCTCATTAGATAGAAAATCAAAGGCAGAGATAGCAAAATTGCACTATATAAATACTAATTCAATTTCAAGATGTTTAATCTGAATAAATTATTAGTATTTTCTCCGCACTTTTTTCTCCGACCACAAGCACCGCTTGATCGCGATCATGCGACTTCTAGTGGCACGAAGGAGAAAGACGCGAAATGCCGTGTGATATTCCATCGTGGCCGTAGGGTCTTGAGGGCCAGAGGTAGAAAATTCACACTATGGTGCATCGGCAACAACTGACCGGAGCTTCCCTCGCAAAAAAACTGGAATGGCAGCGGTTGCGGGAAAAGCTCTTACTGATGCAGCCTCATCAGCGTCTTTCGCTTCTTTGTGCGTTCCGAGAAGGCGGGGAACAAAACTGCCTCCCACCCCACCCCCCACCCACTGCCCCACCTGGCCCCCTCCGCGGAGAGAGAAAGTTTTCTTCGTACAGTTTAAGCAAGCACGCAGGAAAGCTTCTCTCCACACGTACCTGGAACACGAAAATACGAAATAACGGACTGCCTCTCTTTAGTTGCAGGCTGGTAGCGGATAATTCATTTTTATTTATTTAAAGACTCCCCAGAAAGAGCTAGGTCATTGGCGACCACAGTTACAAGAATACAGTACTTACAGAAATATACAATGGTTACAAACATACAATTACATGTAACACACTCATACAATAGAGATAAAATCATCAATAAAGCACTAAAGCAATAGTTAAATACAATTTACCAGATAAAATTTTGTAAGAAGTTGAATAATTTTCATGTGGCCCGAGTAGGAGTTGAACATACAATGAATTAATGTTGAGACTTGCTCTGTCAGTCGTCCTTGCATGGCAATGAACAATGAGATGCTAGGAGATCGCAATTTAGGCTAAGATCAGGAGTAGCCTTCTTCGTCAGGTAGCTATGGTTAAGCTTAAAATGATCTATACGCACTCTGGTTACAACCACTTAATGTCTTCTGCTAAACCTAATTGACGTGATGGGGAATTCCTCGATATTCTTCCTGACTGCATGTAATTTAGAAGGCAACATTTTCCGGTTCTGGTCCCAAAGCTTCCATTATATTTCTTTACTTGTTTTGGTTGGTTGATTGATTGATTGATTGATTCGTGTTTCCGGGCGCGTCAACTACAGAGGTCATTAGTCCCGTAAGTGTAGTGTGTGTTTTTCTCGTGAGGTGGCGGTGATCTTTTCCCCCACTGGATGGCGAGATCTGGCGCCGACCTATCGTCGGCAAGCGGGGTTTTTCCCTCAACCAGGTATCCCCGACCAGCGGGGCACCGCCCCAGCCAGGACAAGCTGTAAGCTCCCGACCGGTCTCCCGAGACGTAGTGTAGTGCATGTTAGTGTGTGTGTGTGTGTGTGTGTGTGTGTGTGTGTAAGAGGAGAGGATAAGACAAGGAAGAGAAAGGAAAGATCGCGCGCGGTCCGTGGCCCGTTTGTTAGGGACTGTACTGCTCTGGCATTCGCCTGGTGTTGATTGGAGAAACCACGGAAATCTACCGATCAGAGCAGCCGGCCGCTCGAATTCTCCTCCAGACAGCGACTGAATTCGACCTAGTTGAAAAGCTTGTGTCGAAAATCCTGCTGCTGTTGGGACTCGAACCTAGGATCTCCCGGTCAGACCTCCTCCCTGCAGTGACATGAGGTTGATGTACTGAACCATCTCTTCCGGTCTCTTGTTTCGGTAAATTGTAACGATTCAGAGAAATTCTCTCTCTCTCTCTCTCTCTCTCTCTCTCTCTCTCTCTCTCTCCATTCCCCACTCCTCCAAAGAACTGAAAATCTGAGCTGTGAGCGCGGAGCGGGATGTGCGAAGCAGAGATTGTGCCTTGAGCGCCCTCGTGCCTGGTGGGGCACCATGAAATGCTTTCTGCCTTCGCCGACGCCGGCAGGCGCTGCCCTGCACGAAAAGAGTTCTGAGGCGCTCGAGGATGGTCAGGATTACGCTGTGTGCCCCCCAGGCGCCCTCCTCCGCCACCTCCTCGAGGGAGAGGGTATGTTTTTACTTTCCCGTACACATACGTATATACGGAGCTATATACGCAGTATAGGGAAAGTTATGTAATGCGCGAAAAAAACGGCCAATTTTCTGCAAAAAAAATTCATTGCCTGGCCCTGGTAACGAAAAAGTGGATAAAGCCAGTTGCTAAATTAAGAAAAAAAATTCCCTAACACGTGGTGTAGCTAGAATCCCTGTTTTGTGGTCCTTGTTACCGAAATACCAATTGAAAGCGTCCGTCCGCCCGTCTGATGTATGTGAACAACACTAGCGCTTAAACTACGCGTACGACTTTTTCCAAATTGAAGAAACCCCTGTCTATTTGGCCTGAGTCGAAGAGATTTTTAAAAACATTCATTAATTTTTTCTCTTTCTGACTCTCCTCTATCTCCTCCCTCTCATTCTCCCCTCTCTCTCCCATTTTCCTTTCTCCCTCCTCCAATTTTCCTTTCTCCCTCTCATCCACTGTATCGCTCTTTCAATCTCCCACTCTCTCGGTCTCCCACTCTTCCTTTCTTCCACTCCTCCACTCTCCAACATTCCCTTTCTTCCAATCTTTCGCTCTTCCTCTCTCCCACGTCCACTCAGCTGCTGGTCCTCGCCTCCTCTCCTCTCTTTCTTTCCTTTTCCCATTCATTTCTTTCTTCTGCCTCTCTCTCTCTCTCTCTTAGTGGTACATTGAGAAGCATCAACTACAAGAACAATGTTTATACCCATACTTGAAGTGCTATTATAACAGAGTAGTTTCTTTTAGAAGTAGTGCGACAATGTGTCACTTTGACTTATGTCAGTCAGTTTGCACATAAGATATAATATTGCATAATATTGTATCAAGCATCGTTCACTATTTATTAAAGAAAAATAATTGTGGCAATGGAACAAGGTGAGCCTCAAAAACCTCGCTGTACTTTGCACGTACGTGTATTGGTTAATTATGGTTTTGTGTTTCATTTTCATTTGATGTAGAGTGTATTATTTTGTTTCTCACGCAGTACGTGAAGAAGCGACACAAAAAAGTCGCGAATCGTTGTACATTTTAGGAACGGAACAAAAAATATAAGTGCCTTTTATTAACTCCTGTTGTGTATATTATTGTCCATAATATTTAAGGATATGACGGTGGTCTACCCCGCTGACACCCCCTCACCTGCCCCGCCCCTCCCCGCCCCCTGATGCACTAAAGGACAGTTGAAAGTGGTAACTAGGTACGTGTTTCAAGATACATAAGTAGTCAGATGATTTTACGGAGTGTACATATTTTACAGAAATAAACTCCTGTTCTTGTTGAATGATGTCACGACATACATTATTCATTAATATCGAATAACAGTATTCATTCACTGCCTACACTCTTTCGCTGAATTAACTTCCTCCAGAACATTACGTCATGCATGTTTCTCTTGGAAACATGAAAAGGTATACGGCATGATAACCAAGAAGCTCCTTGTTTTTAAAGTGTGTGAATACTGGGAATTGAGAAAGTAATTGTTATTGTTATGGTAATTGGAACCAACAGGTTCTGATGCATGAGTTTTCGAGTTTCTGACATACTAAGCTCACTTCCTATTCATGACGATTTAATATTACAAGCAATTGTATTATTGTATTATATCATTGTATTATTACAAGAAATTAATCAGCGAAAACATTTGGCCATTATCCAAGATACGATTTTTAAAATTCAAAAGACTTAGGAGTCATTATTTATAGTCAGGTTATTCAAAAGACTAGGTGAAACAAATCGATGTTTTAATATCTGAATCTCCGACACAAGCGACTTGAATTGAATTGAGTTGATGCCTTATTTTACGTGGCGAGACTCAGGCCATGAGGCCTGCTCTTCCGTCTGACCACGCAAATTTCGCTACGCTACTTTCCCCAACTAGCGGAGAAAGAAGGTATCACTCCGGCGTCGAAACAGGCGATTTGAATTTAGCTCAGAGGCTTCATTTAGGCTTGATTTTTTACAAGCAGTAAATTTACTAACATGGGGCCTCCGAAGGGAGGCATACGAAGGATTTCTTCGCCCTTCGCCGGCTTCGATCCGGTCTGAACCCGCCAACTTGGGTATAACAGTCCGATACGCTAACTGCTTCACCATCGACTACGCTAAATCGACTTTTACCATCTACTTGCGATAGCGAAAGGGGTGTAGTGTGCAACAAAGAAATAGCATTCCATCAGGTCGCTCTTCTAAGAACACACAGCTTTAAGGATGCGAGTAAGAAAACTAGAAAAATAACTAAGAAACATGACGAGAAGCCGGAATGCTTGAATTCTTCGAAATATGAGAAAGTTATATCATGCAACACTCGAATTAATTGTTTCTATAGAATATTAATTTAAACTGAAATAACCACAAAAAGAACGTAACCACTTTTGCAAAGAAACCTAAATTTTTCAGATCAGAACGTCTCAGACCACTGAGATGTATCGGATGTCTCATTCCAAGGACGGAAAGCTCAACATGCGGTCAGGAAGTCCTGTTTCGAGAACATTACGTGTTCAAACAATGTCGGAGGGTGTTCGTTTTACTTGACTGAAGTCACACTTCAGTCACCAGAACAGAACATCTAACAGATTTACCGGGAGACGTGGCTCACTGCATGAACTGATGTCACTGTAGTCCCTCTGACCGGGAGGTCCTAGGTTCGAATCCCGACGGCGGCAGGAGTTTCGACACTGGCTTGTCACCTAGGTCGAATTCAGTCGCTGTCAGAATGAGAATTCTAGCAGCCGGCTGTTCTGTTCGGTAGTTTTCCGTGGTTTTTCCGATCAACACCAGGCGAATGCCGGAGCAGTAACCCTAACAAACGGGCCACGGACCGCTCGCAATCTTTCCTGCCTCTTCCTTGTCCTATCCTCACCCCTTAAACATACTCTAACATGCACTACACGACCACACTTGCCGGGAGACCGGTCGGGAGCTAAGAGCTTGTCCCCGCTGGTGGGAGATACCTAGTTGAGAGGAAACTCTGCTATTCGTCGGTAGGTCGGCGCCGGATCTCGTCATCCAGCGGGGAGATCACTGCTCCCTCACTATAAAAAACACTCACTACACTTATGGGACTAACGAAGTAAGTAGTTGATGCGTCCGGAATCACGAATCATCAATCAATCAATCAATCAATCGTCTTCCTCTCTAGCTTCTCGGCTGTCCGGGTGACGCCGCGTCGTTGGCAGAGAGGCCGACGTTTCGCCTAACATGTCGTTCACAGCCGAGAAGCTATGAACTCGAGCCGCGGAAGCTTACGTGTACGTCTTCCTCTCTACACGAAGTATTCTCTAACCTCAACGTCTTCCTCCCCTAGAGGAAAATTGGCAGCAAAATGTAATCGCGTGATCGAATCGTGATCTTTGTCTCAGGAAGCGACAAGAAATCTCCTCCAACATAACGCGTCCACTAGTGCAGAACGCAGGCGTGGGCCTGATGGAGCGCAGGCAATTCCTGGAAGCCCGAGAAACTGACCTACACCAACTCTCACCGTCACTGGTCAATCCGCGATTTTGCTTTGCTCGAAAAAAAGAGCTTTTTATGTACTGGCATTCTGCGAACAGAAATCCGTACTCGTACTCGAGAGAATTTTCTTGATGGAGACTTACAACATTCTTGTTGCCAGTAACGAGGCATTCAGAGAGAGGGAGATAGCACTGGAGTCGGTCAAAAAAGTTATTTCGATGTGACCTAGTTGTAAAAAATCATAATGTTAGTACTACATTTTAAGGCCCGAGGCCTCAAAGAAATATTTCACACATTTTACTCTATAGGATGAGACTTTCATTAACATTCTATTACTGCTGGGCCGGCGCTTCTCAATATTCTCACCTGCTGAGAGACATGTAGACATGCTGAGAGACATCTGCAACTAAATGTGAATTAGAGGGACTGAGAGAGGCAGAGACAGAAACTGTCAGACAGTCAGATCGAGACAGGGACAGAGAGAGAGAGAAAGAGATAGGCAGGGGAAAAAGGGAGATGAAGGGCAGAACAACGTCTGCCGGGTTCCAGAAGTATGAACATAAAAGCTCTTCCTCATAAGTACTAATGGGATTTTTGAATAATTATATTAAAACAGATTGCTGTTTTAGTTTTGAACTCTTTCTGAGAATACCTGTCAGCCGTGGCTATGATAGCAGTAAGCAACGTTGTTTACGCTGCATCTTGAGATACTGTTAAGAAAATTCCTTTCTGATTCGCACCCATCTCCATGTAAATTGCTCTGAAGCGATTTGAAAGAAATCTGAATTTGCCTTGCAAGTCTCCTCTGACAACTTGGAATTGTTGAAAAAGTCTGAATTTGCCTTGCAAGTCTCGTCCTCTGACACTCTTGGAATTGTTGAAAAAGTCTGAATTTGCCTTGCAAGTCTCGTCCTCTGACACTCTTGGAATTGTTGAAAACGTCTGAATTTGCCTTGCAAGTCTCCTCCCCTGACACACTTGGAATTGTTGAAAACGTGTGAATTTGCCTTACAAGTCCCGTCCTCTGACATTCTTGGAATTGTTGAAAAAAGTCTGAATTGCCTTGGAAGTCTCTTCTTCTGAGAGTCTTGGAATTGTTGAAATGAAATGTTTCTGGGAACACGATCGTCCTCAGGGGACACAAAGAGTTTGCACAAGGAAAGCCTTCCGAGGACGGCTGCGTGATGTCCTTGTCGGCACAGGAATTAATTTTTCTCTGATTCTTGAGCAGCGAAAGCGATATCTCATTTCCGGACTGCACTGCGCGAAACAACAGCAAGCGCTTGGAAAAACACGAAAGAAAAACGATTTGCTTGGATCCGTTTCGTTCGTTCCGAGAACACATCATGGAGGGGAACTCGGGTCCGCGAGTCTTTCATTAAGAGAAGATGAGATGAAGGAGAGTTCTAATTCAGAAAGTCATCTGCCGCTTAAGGACTTCATAATCCCACCCGAGACACAATCAAAGACAAGCGCATTATCCGTTCATTTCTGCGAAGAAACACCACTCGTGTTCACGGACGGGTAAGCTGATAATGAAATCGTTTAAGTAACTGGAGAGCCATGCAGTGTTGCCAGATGATTAAATTTATATCCCGGAACCAACCTTTAAAAATGATGGTACTTAAACTAAAATCCCTGGTACCAATGTCCACTGATTTAAATTCTTATATTGTTCATATTATAACTTTTATGTTTTTAACGCGCGCAAGAAATTCGTTAAACTTAACTCGATATCGATTCATTTTATATCTACTTATATAAAGTAAATGGAAGACTAAGACGTTCTATCCTTTCCTACTATAGAATGTGCTAGAACAAAACATCTAACGTATGTCGTCCTTAATGTTTTTAGGGCAGTGATTTCTTCAATACAATAGTTGGTCTTAGATTTAAATTATTGAATAAAAAATTATTAAACGAATCTTAAATCTTACATCACCAATTACCGTTTACTTACAATCCTGGTATTTAGGCGTACCAGGATGCCTTCATCCTGGTACATGGTATCTTCCTTAAAATTCTGGTAAAAGTACCAGGATTCTGGTACGTCTGGCACAACTGGAGCAATGTCCAACGACAAACGAGATTTTCTAACTGGTCTATAGGCAGCGTTACCAGACGAGGATATTTACAAAACCTTGTTCCTTCCGTGGAAAATATTGCATATAAAGTACGATGGCATTCGACAGCGAAGGAAAGATATTGTCTCGCAATAACGCGGGACGTCATTTGGAAACGGCTGTGTAAGGATGATCATTAGCTAATTCCATGACAGCCATTTCAGGAATTCATAATCTCTTAACGTGTTTCATTGAGTTTTGCATTTTTTCCAGGGCGTTAGATGCGAGATGCCTTGGTGTAAAGAAATCTCGTAAAACATTTCCTGAACTGCAATCATTATAAGTTTGTAGGGTTGCCACCTCTCCGGGTTTGACCCGGAGACTCCGGGTTTCGGGAGTGGTCTCCGGACTCCGGGTTACTTATCAAACCTCCGCGTCATATAAAAATGAAATTAAGTATTTTTATAACTTTTTTTTAAAACAAATAATGTTTTAATAATTTAATTTTATCGAATGTTTTCATAGTCATGACATTAAATAAATAAAACTTGGATAGTGCGGCAAGATCAGAGTCCCATCAATTCACTATCTCTAGTCGAAGAATAATGTACTTATTGTTATAGTAATTAATGCGTTATTAACATTACAAATGTATTACTGTTATGAAAAAATTAATTGTAAAAAGGCGCGTATTATTTTTAACAAATGTTGTTTAACAATTTATGTATTTACTTTTCGTTAACTTTAACTCATCCGTCCCCGGGAATTAGTGGTCCCCAGGCCATGTGATCTTCGAAGGTGGCAACTCTCTAAGTTTACCATTCTATTCTGAATATTTACACGAGCGATATGTTTTAGTAAGAAACAAATGGCTTGTTCACTTTCGAATCCAAGAAACGTGATCAATCACGCCTTCCAATCGCCTTCGGAAAGAACGAGAACTGGCACAAACAACGTTGGCACATTCTGCTTCTCGCTGCTGCGTTGCACATCGCTTGATTCGTCCAACTGCCATTTCAAAACACTTCCGTCTTTTCCTTCCTCCGAGTTCTTAAGGCCGCGCAATCCGTCTTGCAAAACACTTCCCAGCACAACGCCTGGTCGACGTCATTGACGGACATCAGTCCATGACGCCCACGCCAGAACTGCTCCGTCGCTAAAGTAATGCTAATGGAGGGGAGGAAGGGGTCGCCCATAAATTACGTAACGCTAAAGAGGAGGAGGGTCTGAGGCAGCGTTAAGCTGCGTTACATAGGAGTAGGGGGGATTAGTTAATTGTTACGTAACATTGATAACTTTTTTACATTTTCAACATCTGCTGAAATAATTCCTTTTGTATGTCCTGGACAAAAACATTACAATATTAACTAATCAATGTGTTTTAAAAACACAAATAAACTAAAGTTATTGATTTAAATTGTTACAATAAATGGAAATATTTTTTCAACGTTTTTTTAATCTGTAAGATTAGGAAGAAAATATTCAAAACTGATATGAAGAGTATTCTAGAATCCATTTTAATTAGCACTCTAAACTCTCGCTCTTGCATCATCCACGACGGCGTGTGCATAGCTTGTGATCAACCATTTCTCGCCCAAGTATTCTTCCTTCACTCACAACTCCAACTAATTTCTACTTTAATTACCATTAATTTTATTATATAACACATGTAAAATAAATACAAATTGTTTTACTGTGGCATCATTTATATTCACTTCTCGCATATACAAGGGAGGGGGTGTTATCGCAAGCGTTACGTAATTATTAAGGGGATTCAAGTGCGCGTTACGGGTGTGTTGCAAGGGGGAGAGGGGGTATTGAAAATACTCCAAATTTGCGTTTCGTAATTTATGTCTGGCCCCTAGATTGCAAGACTGTAAATGCTTTCGCGACTACAAGTTGGATCCCTCACACGTATTGAAGTTCCCGTGAAAACGTATTTTTCGACATTCTGTTCTGGATGAAGGCCTTGAACGTGTAAAATAAGAACATTGGACAAAGTAATGTATTCCATATTACCAAATACGTTTGCCTGTGTCATCACTTTGATCTGTATCGTACTTTTCTAAATTGATAAAATGCTTCCTGTATTGGGAAATTATTTTTAATGAAATGTCAAATGTTAGATATTACTGAAGCATGATATTTAATAGTTTCTTTGAAAACAAAATTATAAGTCTTGTAATTAAAAATTGATTTCTTTAATTTTTTTCAATTTTTTTATATTAATTCAAAAGTTTGTTATTTAAAAACAATGAGGCTTCTATTTCACGCACCGACGGCCTAGGTTGGAACTTTCAGGTAATTCCGAGACTGCATATTCAACAGGGATTAGAGGTCGCTAAGTCTAAGGATATTAGGTCTATTTTTTAAAGTCTAATGTCAGAAGGCCTATGAAAACACGCCTAATGAAAATTTGGTCTAATTTTAAAAAATATCTAATAATATTTGGCGAAATTGTCAAAAATATCTAATAAACTTCGGTCTATCGAACACGAATATCTTATCTATTATGCTCTAACATAAATACGTAACAAAACATGTGGTTCATAGATAATTACGTTTGTATGTTATAGTCTGAAATGAAATCACAATAGGAATGATACACTTTAATTCAGAAAGTATGTAAAATACATAAAATTATACAGGTGTTAAAATATTCAGTCAGTAGCTCAAAGACCGAAGCTATAAGTCAATATCACCACGATCTTCTTATAAATTTGGTAATTTACTACCATTCGAAAATTTTTAAATTTTAATTGACATTGTTAAAATACAAAATTTTGATTTTCAGGCGTTTAAAAATGAAGAAATACAAACTTTGCATTACACCTTTGTATGTCTATTAGACCTTCGGTGTTTATGACTGTTTGACCTTATTAACCTTCTAATTGTATACTTCTTTTGGTATTAGATCCTCTGTCGCGTCGACCGTATGTCTGTCGCATTATGGTCCAGTCGGTGTGTACATTTTACCTGGAAAAAGGTCATAAAAACTTTTTCTTTGAGTATGTTGTATGTACCCAGGCACTAGTAAAACCCCCAAGTTTTCGACCTCCCAGACCCTATGCTAACTCCGGGACGCCCGAAAAACCCGTATTTTTTTCTGACTTGTTTCGTTTTTTTTCTCTATAGCTCTTTAACCTTAAGTCGTATAGAAAAATGTTTGAAATTAATTTTAAAGAAAATCAAATTTCCTACAACTTTATATAAAACATTGTTTTCTGAATCAATTACCAAGGGAGCTACAGATTTTCGAAAAACGCTATTTTTTGAATTGTCAAAAATGTGTGTAAACATGTACATTTTTGTGAGAGTATAATCAACCTACAATAAATATAACAGTTATTATCTGTAATGCTATCATTTATCTCACCGCCTATGTAAACATTCCCTCATAAATATACCCATTGCCAAAATATTCATACTTAAATAAAACTTGCCATACTTTATTACTGGACAATTACAATGGGAAAAAGAATACACAGGGGGGTAAGACACCCCTAGATGGGTTGGGTGAGAAGGGAGTGAGATATACAAACAAAACAGTTATGCAAACCGCAATGCACATACGCATATACTGTGCACTGAGCGGACACAGTGACCGTGACGAGCATAGCTGCTTAATAGATGATTGTCATAAATAAATACACCCAAAGTTTTAAAGGTAATAACATTTGCTGCTTTTGTATTTTTTTTCTAAACGTAACACTAAGCGACCAACAGTCTCAGAACAGAACAAAAATAATATTAGTATGACGTCAATGTAAAATCTATAGATTGGTACGCAGAGGCAAAGGGAGAGACGGAGAGAGGGAGAGACGGAGAAGGGAGAGAGACGGAAAGAGAGAGAGAGACGGAGAGATGGAGAGTGAGGGAGATAAAGGGCAGGGCAGTGTCTGCCAGGTTCGTCTTGTTCAACCGATTAAACGCCGTTTTATTTATCATAATTAATGAGATATTAACATTAAATAATTTATTAAAACCCCCCGAAAAGTCCTTATGTATTAAGGAAAACGCATATTCTGTATATTACACCACATTGAGGTCAATACGCCAGATTTGAGAAAAATTGATGTATCCTTTTTTTTTTAATTTAAGGTCGCATCAACTACTAGGTCATTAGCGACCACTATTGGATTTAACGTTATGGTATGAGAATGAAACGATATGGTGATGATGTGGGGTGAAAGGACGAACACATACAACCATGCCCGAGGCGGGACTGCAACCCGCGAACCTTCGGTCCGAGATCACTACGACACTACTGTCTTGGCAATCTCGGGAGACCGCCGGGGATCGGTGTGTATTCTTTATATCATGTACTTTGGAAGTATCCATGAGAATGGCACCACATCAATCACTCGCAACCAGACATTCTTATACTTGGGTTTTTCGTTCTTGGCTCACCAAGGTCACGGACAAAAAATGGAGAGTGACGGCTTTCTCCAAACGGGAGCTTCCACGTCACAACACAGTAGTGCATATATAGCTCCATATTGAAGAAAGCCTTCCCTCTCCATTTTTCGTCCGTGACCTTGGTGCGCCAAGAACGAAAAACCCGAGTATAAATTCGCGCTTATCGAGATATTGGAGCAGATACAAGCACGGGGGAGGGGATCTGGGCAGCTGCTCGGATAAACAAGAAATCCTGCGGACACTGTTCCGCGAACGACGCCAGTTCGAACTGAAACTACGCATTTATGATTTCCTTGAGGATGCGGTTGTGGTGGAGCGTATCCTGAAAGTCTCCGCGCGCGTTTTTTCCTGCACCGGGCACAGTTGTTGGAATTGCAAAGGAACTGTCAGCCCGATGTTAAACAGAATTCAAATTATGACGAGCTTTAAATTCACAGGTTTTTTCCCTTTCCAATATAGAAAATAATGCATAATGATTTACATATGAATTTTGTTACAATATCGATTTAATTGGTTATTGAACTAATGCTTGGGAGAGGAAAGAACGCTGAGCATGTCTGTCTTCGGTAACTTGGGTATTGCGTGACACACAAGACGCGCAAAAGAGGACGGTTAAAGGGCAGGGACGAGCCCTCTAGGTCTGTTAGGGGGGGGGGGGAACTCAGGACTTCGCTGCCGTACCCCATTGAGAGACGTTGCTACCCTGCGAGAATAATACATTGACACACAGATTTTATTAAAAAGAGTAATGACCGATATTTTCAATATTGATTGATAATAAATACAGTATGAAGTAATTGCATTCATTATATACATTGTATTCTCAATGAGGTTCTCCGTGATTATTCTACATCGATAAAAAATACTGTTCTTGCTCTTTGGCGAATTTTATTATTTCTTACATTCTAATGTTTCGGTCCTAATTTTGGACTTTCATCACGACTAAAAATGAACTACAGAAATAACGTTTGAATATCGTTTGACATATGCGGTGGATGTAGGCGTTTGACTTGTAACTATAACAGAACGCAAGTAACAAAACTGGCCCTAACACAAGAGCACTTTAGCCCTCGTACCATATCTGGGGTCTTTTTGGACCCCGTCATCATTAATTTGTTAACGTTTTTCTAAATATTTGCTGGACAATTGCAGTCTTCTAGATATGGTTTCGTGCACTTATTACGCAGGTACCAAAACATTTTCATTTATTTTCAACTTTTATTACAGAGTTATTAATTTTTTTTTTCGTTACATGAGACTGTTTTCACCTAAGGTGTAGACTTATTTTCCTACACTCATTTGAAATATCTTGCCATGAACTTCAAATAATGTGTCTGTTACAGTCAATATTATTAGATTAGATTAGATTTATTAGTTCGCTTTGAGCTAATGCTCGGTGGCAAACATGATAACTATTAGAATTAGAACAATTACAATCATTTACAATTAGAATTACCATTAGAATGATATCCTAGTTCTAATTAATTTCTTGTAGTCTCTAAATTTACTTTTAGTTTAACTAACACTACACTTGACTACACTACATTGCATTCCCCTTCACTGTATAACGGACATGACAATAATAGTAAATACAACAAAAACTATATAAACAATAATCATAATATCTTAAAAATTACACCGAAGCTAAAAACAGTGTTAACAATGTTATTTATATCAGTAATAATAATAATAATAATAATAATAATAATAATAATAATAATAATAATAATGGTAATTGTCTCAGTATTGATAGTGATCTAAATAGAATTAAGTATATTTTTAAATTTGACTACGTTAGAAGGAAAAGCCTCTAGTGCATTTGCAGGTAGTTTGATCCAATCTACTCATCTGACATCTACAATCTACTCATCTACCAATCTCGAAATACCTTTCGTAAACTATTATATATATTTCTGAATCATTATGTATCAACAACGGAGGTTACGTACAGTAAAGGCTATTCTTTTTAAGAAATATTTAATATAAGTAAATTATATTTTTTATGTTATTGAAAATAACTTATAAAATGTATTCTTATAAATAAAAACAATTATTTGCACTGAGTATATAGCCGTACACATTCGTGTTTAGGGGTCATCCATAAATGACGTAACGCTAAAGGGGGAGGGAGGGGGTGGGACGCAGCGTTATGTAGAGATAGGGAAGTGCGTTACAAGGGGGGAGGGGGCGATGAAAATACTCCAAATTAGCAGCGTTACGTCATTTACCCCTGACCACTTGCAAATGCGAATAAACCTTGGGGTGTAAAAAGTCGCCAGGTATAGTACTTGATCGCCAATTGCGTATGTGGTACGAGGGTTCAACGTCATGTTGGTGTGAAGCGTCAGAGGACTTGGCGTCTGCGTCATGGCAGCTGCGCAACGCCGCGCGAGGCGTCGGGTGGGGCGGGGCAGGGCGGGGCGGGGGGCGCGTGCCGAGAGCAGTGGACCCGGCAGCGCCAGTCACGCGCCCGCCCGCCTGCCCGCGCACACGCACGCGCCAAGGCCACGCGGCGGTTTTTATTTAGCCCCAGTGCACCCACGCCCCGCCCCTGCCCCCGCCCTCGCCCCTGTCCTCGCCCCCGCCCCCGCCCTCGCCCCCGCCCTCGCCCCCGCCCTCGCCCCCGCCCTCGCCCCCGCCCCCGCCGTCGCCCCGCCCCCGTCCACGCCGCTGCCCACGCCCTCGCCCACGCCAGAGCCCTCGCCCCCGCCTTCGCCCCCACCCCCGCCACCGCCCTCGCCCACGCCCCCACCCTCGCCCACGACCTCGCCCACGCCCACGTCCACGCCCTCGCCACCGCCCTCGCCCATGCCACCGCCCACGTCCTCGCCCTCGCCCTCGCCCCCGCCCTCGCCCGCTGCGCTCGACGAGAATGGCCGAGTCGTTGGGACCGTAGAGTACACTAACATGCACTACACTACCACACGTGCCGGGAGACAGGTCGGCAGCTTAGAGCTTGTCCCGGCTGGGGCGGTGCCCCGCCGGGGAGATACCTGGTTGGGGAAAATCCCGCCAGTCGACGATAGGTGGACGCCGTATCTCGCCATCCAGCAGAGAAAGATCACCGCCACCTCCCGATGGAAAATGCACGCACTACACTTGCGGGACTGAGCGCTGTAGTTGACGCGTCCGGAATCACGAACAAAGAATCAATCACTCAGGTTTGGAGCGATGTGAGGGAAGGGAAGGAGACTGCGTCTAGCCGTGCGGTGAAAGTCGCCTGCGCCTTGTAACACGGAAACTGGGTCACCGGCCACATGTACATCACAAAAAGATTCTCTGAATATCAATGGCGCACAAACGACTGAAACACAAAAGGCGTGCAACTCGAAAACAAAACTTTTTTATGTTACATAAACACTTTTTGTGATTATATGAGTTGTGTCGCGCTTTCTGTGCGTGAGTTAGTTAGTTAATGCCTTGTTAATGCCTTGAGGGGAGACTCGGGCCATCAGGCCCGCTCTTCCGTCTGACCACGCAAATTTCACTACGCTCCTTTCACCTACGGGAGAAGGAAGGCATTATCTCGAGCGACGAAACAGGCGATTTGAATTTAGCTCAGAGGCGTCATTTAAGCTTGAGGATCTTTTACATGCAGTAAATCTACTACATGGGACAGCCGGCTTTACTTCCCCTCCGACGGCAAGCGTACGAAGGATTTTTTTCGCCCTTAGTTCCACGCCCCATTTTTTCACCCGAACGATCCACAGCTTCGATCGGGTTTGAACCCGCAATCTTGGGTACAACAATCCGAAACGCTGACCGTTACACCATTCGAATCCGTGAGGATTCGTCGCCTCGCCCGAACGCGAGCGGTGGCAGCGAGAAACGGCGCAGAACGTTGCTCTTGGAACTGAACGGAAATTCAAAACCCGTCCGCCGCCGTTTTCCCTTCGCAGAAGAGGAAGGTCCACGCCACGGCGCGGAGGGCGGGCGCATCCTGCCAGAGCTTCCACGGCAATGCGCACATTGCGCTCGACCGCCGCGTGCAAATTCTTCACATTTCAACCGGACTTGTGCCGTAGACTACAATTTTACGTCTACGCGTGTTTTCTACGCGTCATCTACGTGTAGTCTACGTGACTCTTTTTACGTGCAGACTACGTAGACTATTTCTCCACATCAAATAACCCAAAACAGTTTATAATAAGTAGTAATAGTAGAAGCATGTTTTAATGTAATATAAAAAAAATATTTACGATTCAGTAAGTCAAACAAAATATACCATTCCTGATGAAGAAATGACAACCTCCGTATGAATCTCAATAAACCAGAAGGAATTTGTTGCAACTTGCACTCCTTTAGTGCTCCTTTAGATGTGATTCAATCAATTTCCAATAATTGTGATCCAATAATTGGAAATACATTTTGGCTTTGGGGGCGGTGCCTGACCCTCGTAGATTCGCGCCTGCCCCACAAAAAAGGTAGATTACCGTTGTCTGCATAGATTAACTTTATCTATGCTGCGTCCGTTGTCTACGCATTGTTTACGTGTAGACGTAGAATATGGTTCTTTACGCGTACTGATTTAAACTCGACCAAAAATCGTTGAGGAACTGACAAGAAGGAACCGTATAATACGACATTCTACGTCAGGGGTGTCCGAATTGCAAGGCCTCGAGGGCCACAACTATTGAACCTAACCAACTATTAACTATTGAAATGGTTGCGGGACGTATTTTCCTCACTCGGGCGATCCACATTTGATTTCCACGTATTGTTGGTCTCGGCGCTTTGCCCGACTGCTTTGAAACGGGGGGGGGGGGGCATGCATGACATCAGGCTGTTCCGCAGTGTTCCGGAGAAACGGGTTTTGAATTTCTGAATTTACAACAAACAAATCGTTATTTGTAAATTTAACCTAGTTTTACATTAAAGGGGCTGTTGACCCCGGCAGGGCGCGTGCGCCAGGCGCACAATCTTCTCGCCCGACATGGAGGAAAGGGACTTTGACTCGTGAACGAAAACCTTTCGCGCGCCACAAGACATGGCATCGCGGGCCGCCAGTCAGCGCCGGATGAAGGCATGGGCCCGAGGGGCCACGGCCCCGGCCCCCCACTTCTTAGGGGGCCCCGGAGAAAAGGTGGTTCAATTCATTTTTTATTTTATTATATGATATTTTTATATAAAAATTTTAAACTGTTCATATCATTTAATTATGTAAAAATGTGAAATCTTGATTTAAGAGGCGCTCCTTCTCTAAACTCAAATTTTAAAAAAAATGATTACAGAAGTACCATGAGTCAGGAAAGGTTAAATTGCTTGTCAATCATGAACATCGAAAATGATGTACTGAATTCGATTGATTTTGAAAATATAATTAATGATTTCGCAAAATATAAAGCACGAAAAGTGGCTATGTAAAATGTACGACTGTCTTATTATGATTCAATTAAGATAATGCTATAATACATGAATTTGTTACTGATTTGTCAAATATTAGTTTAAATAATTTGCTGCAATAAACTTTAAATAAATACTGGACATTTTCAATCATGTACAGTCTCGGGGGGGGGGGGGCACCTGATCAACCCAGGCCCCGGGCACTTAAGAACCTTAAAACGGCACTGCCGCCAGTAGGACAACCCGGATCTACGTCAACATGGAGGGATGGTTCAAGTGAGGCTTCACACGGAGTGGTTCAAGTGAGAATTAACAAAAGACTTATCGAATATATGCGTGAACGTTACGGGATGTTGAATGAAAACAAATGAACATTCCTTGTCAGTGCGGCAGTGTTCACCAGCACTGTTCCGCAAATAATATATTTGTCTCGACGATTGTGACAACACGACAATTTTTAAGTGAGGTGCCGTGCAGTAGCAGAGGAATAAAGAAGGAAGAGTTTTACAGGTCTTACAGAAGTGAAATGAGACGAAGTGCGGTGAGGGTCCTAATTGTACAAATATTCAGTGCGGAGTTAGATCATAAAAGTTTTTTTCCTTAATGTAATTTAATGTTTAATCAGTTTTAACATTATTGTTGTTGTTTTAATATTATTTTTTACTATAATAATTATTATTATTACATAATTTGTTAGTTATATTATGTTAGTTATTTTACCTTACCTTTGTAATTAGCTGCCACCGGGTTATACCCAATTGTAGTTTAAATAAATTTATCTTAATTATTCACATTAATTTCAATGATACTGAAGGTTTTCCTACTTTCAAAGTATCCGTTCATTCTTTTTCTTCTATGCCGCTGAATAAAAAGTATCTTGATCTTGAAACAAAATATCGGTAAAGATCCAATTCTTTACAAGGGAAACAGAATGTTATCGAGTAATCAGCGCCGCTGATAATCACGTTGGCAATGCCTGTCGATGAAGATGTATTAAAATTATTCAAGCCACTGTTAATTCTATATATTAATACACACATTAAAAATACTTATTCTCCCGCTTTATTGTAGTAAAATAATTTTGAAAATGCAATAGTTAAATAGTAGAAAGTTGGAGAAAACTGAAATTTTGAATTTTGAAATAAAAATTGAATTAAACAACGTCTACGCTTTCTTCTTTTGACTATTGGTGCAGAAAGATAACAATTCATATTGGACAGCTGCGCTATGAATGATTTATTTGACGCTATTGAAATACACTACCACTAGACTCCGGTTGTAGTGAACTCGGATATAATGAACCATAGTGAACTTAAGTCACTGATCCCGTTTCACTTACATTACAAATAAGCATAAGAATATTCAGTTATACAGTAGTGTACCTGAACCTCGTCTAGAATGAACGTAGGAAATAGGTCCTGGAAATTAATTGGATCTCGTATGTTATTAAGCGAGTAAAAGGGTCTTTGGAGAGTGGAATAGTGTTCCAACAGTGCAAGAGGCATTGAAATGTGTCAAGACTGTATTATGACACTAACACACAGAGGACAATGCAGAATCAAATATGGAGAGAGCACGAACCCTTGAGAAGGATTAATGAAATATGTACGAAGCAAACAATTGAAAACGATTTTGAAGCGAAGCGAACAATTGAAACAAAGATATTGAAATTTCGTGCTGTTAACGAATTTTGCTGTATCTCTCCTTACTTCATCAGGAGTGGTATATTTTGTTTGACTTAATGAATTGAAAATATAATTTTTAACATTACATTTCGACATACTTCAAATACTTCTACTTATCATTACTCATACTTTTTTTGGTTATTTGATGTGGAAAAATTAAAATTCTACACAGATTGCGTTGCCTACGTAGTGAACACGCAAAAATACTCATGTAGACTGCATGTAGATGACATGTAGAAAACACACGTAGACGTAAAATTCTGTGGTCACTGGGTAAAAAGTTCTTATGTCAATTTTTAGCGAAATTGGGTAAAGTACTAGAACTACTAGTTAAGTATCTATATTTTATTTTAGTAAAACGACCGAATTCAAATGTTGCCTCCTTAACGAAAAAAAAAAAAACATTAAGAAATAGTGTTTAGCATAGGAACAAGCGGTGACTCAATAATCTAACCCTTGTTTTCTCCAAACTGAGATTTTTGACTTAACCGTTAACTGTTGACGTGCGGTCCCAGTGACCGGCAAGAAACTCTGTCCTCTCGACCGGTGCAACGCAGAAGTTTTGGTTTACAGGATCTTCTTATCTGTTTCTAGACATGTCCAGGCGTGGGCTAGCTTACTTACTTGCAGCCGTTCGCTTCTGAGAATCAGTTGAAGTTACGGATCGGTCTCGATGACCGCACTTCACCAGTAGTAGAATTTATACTTGATAATGCACGTTTATACTTGGTAAATAATTTTCATTTAACAGTGTATTTTATTATTAAAATTAAGCTTATTTTGTGTGGTCAATATAATTTCAAATCCCTTCTATGCGTACTTCAATTGTCAACTGTGAAGAAAAATATGGAGCAATATATGACCTGAAAAATGTCTCAGTGAGTCATTACAAAATCTATTATTTTCTGTTTAGTTTATAAACTACAAACTCTTCGCTTTTTGTCTTTATTATGCCTGTGTTAATGTGAAAAAAATTGTGAAATCGATAGTGAAATGAAATAACAAATTTAATCAGTCTACAACTTTCCCGGTGACAGTTGACCACACGTCACCAGTAACGAAGTTCGAAGGCACTGTTACCAGTTGACGGTGAAGTCAAAAATCTCAGTTTGGAGAAAACAAGGGTTAGATTATTCAGCCAACGCTTTTGGCTGCGCTCAACGCTATTTCGCATTTTTCTCGTTTAAGGAGGGCAGCATTTGAATTCGGTCGTTTTACTAAAACAAAATATAGATACTTAACTAATAGTTCTAGTACTTTACCCAATTGCGCCCAAAATGGACATAACGTTTACCCTGTGACCACAGAATTTTATGTCTACATGTGTTTTCTACACGTCATCTACCCCCGAGACCAGAGAATTTTAGTGTACGGCACAACTGTGCCTGCAGCTGGCCACTGCCGCACGCCCGCACGCGTACCTGCCTGCCTGGCTGCCGTCTGCTCGCCCAGCACGGCGCCCGCTGGCTGAAGCGGCGGCGGCGGCAGGGTGGGGGCAGTGAACAGCGTGCCGAGCTGCGCGCCGCGGGAGGGGCGCGGCGCGGCGCGGTGGTGGGGGGTCTGCGCGGGGGTGGGGGCGGGGCGGGCGGGGTACTACCGAGAAAGCGGCCCGCGTCGCGCCAGTCGCTCCGAGAGCTCTGACGTGCCCGCTCGCCGCATCGCCTCTCGCTGCCATTATGCTCGTGCTACGCGTTCCGCGGCGTTGCTAGTGCGGTGTGGCCCGTCGCGTGGTGAGGAGAGCTGTGTTCGCATCGCTCCAGTGCGTCAAAGTGCTTCCCAAGAGAGCGGCTTCCCATTCGACGGCGCCCAAGCCGCAGAGTGTTACCGTGTGTTCCTCTCCGAACCGTCTCTCTGACCCCCCGTGTGTGTGTGCCATTTGGAATACAAACCCGAAGCTGGGTGTGCTCGAGAACAGTGTTGGTGGCGATCAGCTGGATACGCAAATAGTGAGTATCTTTCGTCGATGGCATGTGTGTGGCCTGCGGGCGCCCCGCTGGGGGGACATGTGCGTGCTTTGGAATTCGGAAATAGCCGAATGTCCTGCATATCCCGCTGGAAACGCGCTCGTATTTTGAGAGGCGCTACGAAAATATCGCAAGTCACGTGACCTGTGCGGGAGTTCGGGGGGTCCTCCGGAAATTTCGTGGGCGGAAGCGAGACTTGGGTGCGCATCCGGTCCGTTGAAACTGGCGCTCTGCTCGCGTGGGCTCGCGCTCGCTAGTGATATATCCTTTTTTAAAAAATATTTGATTTCTTCTCGTTTTGACATTTCTGTCTCTCCAGAAGGTTTGAAAACACTACATTTTTATATTATAACGTTTTGGATATGGCCATTCATAGCAAAGAGTATTCATTCCTACACATGAACATAGTATAAAGTTCCAAGACTTGTTCAGGTTTCAAAGTTCGATCTGAGGTGTTACGTTGAAGTTCTGGTGGAAAAATCAGAACTTACGGTGGGGACAGTGATACATGCTCTTACTTGTGTCGGCGTGTGAGTGACGCTAATGTCTGCAGTAAGGTAGCAAGTTTATTGAAAAGTAGATCTAGTTATAACAAAAGTGACAGCTCTTTCGGCGTCAGTGGTGTGACGGTTCGCATATCGGACTGCTGTACCCAAGTTAGCGGGTTCAAACCCGATCGAAGCCGTGCGTTTTGTAAGGGCGAAAAAAATCCTTCGTACGCCATCCTTCCGAAAGGCAATAAAGCCGGCTGCCCCATGAAGTAGATTTACTGCATGTGAAAGATCCTCAAGCCTAAACGACGCCTCTGAGCTACATTCAAATCGCCTGTTTCGTCGCCCAAGCAATACCTTCTTTCCCCGCTAGACGGTGAAAGGAGCTTCGCCAAATTAGCGTCGTCAGGCTGAAGAGCAGGTCTCGTGGCCTGAGTCTCGCTTCGTAAAACAAGGCATCAATTCAATTCTTTCGTCCGCCAGTTCCAAAGCGATGATGGTGGTGCATTTGCTATCGTGAAGTCCTTTGTGAGTGCACAAGCCTTTTGCTAATGCTAACGCGTGGCACAGAGCTTCGCAGAAAGCACCGCGAGAGGGCAAAACTCCGAGCTTGCGTCAGGGCGATGGATTTCTTCTCGAGGCGCGTCGTCGTGCGCGCGATGGCGCAACGCCTTCCCAGAAGAGGTTCGCGCGTCGCGTCGCGTCAGCGGAGGCGGCCTCCGGGCGCCTTCGAAAAACCTCCGCGTCATACAAAACAGGAAATTATATACTTTTAACACGTTTAAAAATATAATCTGTGGTCAGTCATTCATATTTTATCGAATACTTTTCATAGTAATTTCTCATTTTAAAATATATTTTATTTTGCAATTTGTTTGCACACAAACATTTGGCAAAATTGAATAAGTTTCTGTAAATTAGTACATGAGAGGAGTAAAATCCATTGACCGTACTCCACTAATGTTTCATTATTAATAATCAACAAGCAGCATTAAAAGTATTTGATAAATATAAAATAATGGATATTTACAATGATGAATACTTGCAACCAAATTTCTGACATGAACGATTTACAGTCGCTATGCAATGTGTAGAGGATGCTGTCGTTGAAGTCGTCTGGTAGTGTCACTATTGTCTAGTAATGACACTACATATTTGTAGTTCTTATAATATACTAATGACACTGTATAAATAAAACTTGGATCGCGCGGCAAAATCAGAATACCATCAGTTGCCCATCTCTAATCAAAAAAGAATGTACTTGTTATAGTAATGAATGCGAAAAAAATTAAAAGTACGAAAAGGTTCATCGTCAAAAGGCGTGTATTATTTTGTATCCAATATTGATTGCGACTGTGTGTATGTCGTTTTCGCCGACGCCCGCCCGCCCCGGGGAAGTGGTGGCGAGCGGGCCATGTGTTGTTGGAAAGGGCGACCGTTACTTCTCGCAGCGACCGCTCGCCTCGCCGCCCGCTGCGTGCGCATGTGACAGCGCGACGCGCGCGCCGCCGCCGCCACCGCCGCCGCTAGCTGCGCCCGCTAACAGCGGCGCTACCTGGAAACGCGCCTCCGCCCCCCCGCCCCCCCCCACGCCCCGTCGCGAAACTCAGCTTCACGCGCGGACCCAAATACCGTTTTTTCTTTGTTTGTTTGGAATTGCAGTACAGGGATAATCAACCACATTTTTAAGATTATCCCTGAAGTCCAATTCCAATCATGAATTACCACAAAATATCTGCTAGCACCACGGGAGTTCTTTTTTTGTTGTTTTTTTCTTTCTTTCTCTCTCTCTCTTTCTCTCTTTTATATAGATTTCTCGATTCTGGATGCGTTATTCTAAAGAGCTAGCCTGTGTTTTTTTGTGATGAAACTAAGCTGGCGAGGGCCAAGTTGCTTCTCGCGAAAAGACAGTTGACAGTAGTTTGTTGTCTGGGAATGAATTACTTTGCAACTCTCGCCGTATTCTATAATCCTTCTGCCAATAACTCAAGGGAGCTTTTATGCAGGGAGCGGATTTCTGTGATATCACATATTTCTCTTCGTTACTTCAGGGCGTAGCTAAGTGCAATTTCTTAACATATAGTTAGAATTGCACACTTTTTGTTGTTATTTAAGGTCGCATTAACTTCTGGGTCGTTAGCGACCACTATTGGATGTAACTTTATGGTATGAGGATGAAACGATATGGTGATGATAGAGGGTGAAAGGACGAACACATACAACCATGCCCGAGGCGGGACTCCAACCCGCAACCCAACGCTACTACAGCACTACTGGCTTAGCGATCTCCGCCACGGGGCCGTCAGCGTTTCGTTATCACATCCACTTGGAACGCTCCAGAACGCTGACGTCTGATATCTCGTGCAGAGTTGGTTTTTTTATCAGCTTATCGTCATTCGAAGGCATTCGGCGTTGCGTTAAGAGGAGAAAAAATGGTAAAGAAATGATTTCTTACTCCCAAACTGTTCATTGTATCTTTGGCGATTTTATTTTGTTCCCGATTTTTTTTTTTTTTTTTTTTTTTTTTTTTTTTTTTTTTTTTTTTTTTTTTTTGTGGGGAGGGGAGTGTCCTGCTTTTCTTTCCTTTTCTGAGGTGCATGAAGTCGTCACCATACACGGAGACACTCGCAGAAGCGATGTATCTGTACGACTTTGTTTAGGACTATCTCTGGGCTTTCCAACTGGCGGCCGCAATATTACTCAGTAGATACGTATGCATACGGGAAAGTAAAAACCCAAGAATACAGAACGGTATTTCATGTGAATACGTATTTTTATACGAACAACATACCTCCCTGCAATAATATAGTTTTTTTTGAGTTAACTATACATAAATGAACTAGAACCATTTACATATTTCTTTTACTTACTTTGCCTAAAACTACATATTTCTTATATATTTCGTTATATTTTACTATATTTATACCTCGAAACGGAACATTTCATTTACGAACTTGCATTACATCAGGGCTTTCCAACGGGCGGTCCGCCGGATCTTTTTGTGCTGCCCGCGACTGCTCTCAAACGTTTTATTATGCCAACCAAATACAATGCAATTGTACAATTAATCTCATTATTTAATGATATATTAATTTTCTCGTATGTATATTAAACATTAAGTATGTTTAATAAAATTAATATAATGTTTCAGTATAATCTCAATAGTTAGGGTAAAAGTCATCTTAAATGACGGTGCGGCACGCGTTGTAACTAGAATTTGATATGCGGTCCATAAGCCTTTCCAAGTTGGACACCAGTGGACTACAGTATTGTCAGAAGTATATTGGAATGCTTAGATGTATTGATTGCAACCTTCTTTTATTTTAAAGATGTCTGAAGATGGCTGTTAAGGTGTAGCCGAAACATCAGAGTTATAAGAACAATAAAACTTGAATGTCTAAATTTAAATGGAACTGCTTGTCTCTAAGTATATCAGTATAGACATTCATTAACCCTTTGTACTCGCAAGCAAGGACATAATACATGTTCTACAGCTCGTATGGCATGTCAGAGATGCCACGAGAATAATAGCTACTAGCTCGTATCAGTATGTTATGTGACATGTCCAACAACACATGTCTCAGATGCCGACCAAATCCCTCATTGACTCGTAGATCATGCCACAGATGCCCCTGGTATTTTCCTGGTATGCTAAATAAAGTTTTCATTGTTGAATCGATCACTTACTCTTATATTTTTAAACAATGTTGACGCAATAAATTGAGAGAGAGCTGGCAAGGGGGAATGGCGAGTATCGGCTTCGAGCTGTGACGCTTCGACATGCCTTAGAGTTGTAGGCCCTCGCAGTGCTGAGAAACCTCCTACCACAGAGTGCATTCGTGGGTGGCATGTCACACGCCTTACAAGTGCAAAGGGTTAAAATAGAATAACATGACCACTGCGTTGTGAGCGTGAATCACATTTCGCGCTGTAGAAATGTTTTCTGATGAACGGGATTGTAAACATTACTTCGGCGCAGTGAGAGCAAAGGGTTGCAAGGAGAGAAGGAAAGCCAAAGCACTGCTTTGTGCGTGTGCGGCTGTTGCACGTCGCGGCCGCGTGGCCGGCGCGCGCGCGCACTGTGCCTTCTCGTGCGGCCGCCGCCAGATCGCGCCGCCAGTCGGCCGCGCGCCCCGCTTCGCGGCACGGCCGCTTCTCGGAAGGCCCGCCTGGCCAGCGCCGCCCCGCCCCGCCCCGCCTCGCCCCGCCCCGCGCCCAGGTAGCTGGAACATGCCTTCTCTTTCTCTCGGGCCCTTCCCCGCGCGCGCGGGAAAGTCGCGTTTTCAGCGGTTTCGACGCGGGCCGCCACCGGCCTAGGGATGGCAAACAAAAAAAAATCAATATTTTGCCAATAAGTTTTTATTGATTGTCTATTCTGCATTGCATAAAGAAACGCTCCATGAATTATAGACAATCAGATCAGGTGATAATAAAATGTATTTCATACAAGGTTGGGAAAAAACAAGTTGGAGTTTTACAGGTTGGAGTTTCACAACGTTTCAGAGATCGTTTGTCTCCATCATCAGGTACATTTTGACTTATTAAATATAAGTTTTACATTTGTGAATCGTAAGTAAAACAAACGAATTGAATAAAGAGAATAGTATATTCTATATTTACCATTTTGTGTGGTATATATAGAATATTGATTAAGAGATGAAGATGTTAAAATAGCGAAACACGATGTTCTTTTAATTTTCTTCTTTACATTCAAAAATATGTTTTATTAGCATAGAAGCATAGAAGCATACTACTAAAAAGCTGCTAACCAAACAGTACAATATTTCCCATTTGCGTACGGTAATTAAAAATGAAGAGGAAAATGGCATGTTTGTCAGTCTATATTTAAAATATCGATGTTTTACACATGTTTTTTTTCTTGATTCATCGACATCGAAACAGCATCGTGCACAGGAAAAGCTCATAAATGTACAAGAAGCTCGTGTACCGTGGATCTGACCGCCCATTTTGGCTCTTGTAAGAGTTTCTCTTATAACGGAATTATCCTGTATTTCCAAGTCCATTGGTAAGGAGATAAACGCAGTTATTTTTCTCAGCTGTCGTCAAAGAACTTTATGACCCGTCAGTCCCTAAAATTTGCGTAGGAGATCCTTTCATT
Source organism: Acheta domesticus (assembly GCA_031308135.1). Lineage (NCBI taxonomy): Eukaryota > Metazoa > Arthropoda > Insecta > Orthoptera > Gryllidae > Acheta > Acheta domesticus. The sequence continues at coordinate 163,989,736 of JAHLJT010009419.1, forward strand.
TGATTACGTAGACATATAATAGTAGGAATTCTTACGTACTTTTTTATTTGTTTTATATCTTTTCCAACGTTCCTTTCCCCGTGCGGTCCAAGTGATGTCTCCGATGGTCCGTCTCAATTTTGAAGACCCGTGATGTCTCTATTCGATTAATTTCTTAAATCCTTCGATATACTGCATTGCGACGCGACTGGCCCTAATTTCGGTTCCGTGTGGCGCGACTGCTATTGTCATCCACTGATGTTATTAATATTCCTTTACCCAGCTACGACGCTCCTTCACGTTTACTCTTTGGTTCTGAATGTCTAAAAAACGTCCGTTTCCCCTCGTAATTTTCATGACAAAAAAGTCGTGGGGTCTTTTGGTATATCACACTGTCAGACCGCTGAGGGTATTGCAATCAGAAAATGGTTAACATTTCTTTCTAGAAAAACTGGTTATGAAGTTAAAGTTCGCAACCTTCCTTCAACTGCTCACAAATCCCGACAGACACTCTTTTATTCAAGTGTTTGTGGACGAGGAAAACGAGGAAACGGCGCGTTCAGGTCCGACGGCAGCGTTCTTCGAAATCGAGAGTCGCTCGCTCGAGAAGTGGGTTACCACGTTTCGCGAAATGCTGCCAACGATTGCATGCACAGATAGAAGGGAGTTTTTGCCACCTCGAACGTCAAGCACTATCGATCTTCTGAGCATGCGCAGATGCACTAAAATGATGCGAAACTGCTCATGAGTAGAAGATCGATAGTGCTTAACGTTCGAGGTGGCAAAAACTCTCTAATGGCGGAGAAGCACATCGATATAGCTATGTTTCGATACACCGCTAAAGGATTTTCAATGTCTATAAAAACATCGAGAAAAATACATCGATGTTAAAAACATTGTACGTACGTAAGTGGGATATATTTTACTGTTTGGTTAGCCCGTGTTAGTAGTACGCTACTATGCTAATAAAACTTATTATTGAATGTACGGAAGTAAATTAAAATTAGAGAGCATCGTCCTTTGCCATTTTAGCATCTTGATGTTTCTACTTATAGCATACAAAATGTCATCAAAATAACGTTGTTAAAAGACATAATGAAGCATTGCATGAATAATAAACTAAAAACATGGATGTTTTTGCAACCAAACGCAGGGTGTGAAGAAACCGTGGAAAGCAAGCTATGGCTGTGAATGCCTGGCCGTTTTTTTGCCGCCGCCGCCGCCGCCCAGTGGCGCGTGTGGGTCGCGGCGCCGCCGTTGGCCAAGCGCTTCGCGGAAGCCCCGGGGAAAAGCGCGTGCCGGGAACTCGCCACAGCAGCGCTTCAGGTGCCAGCCACAGCCTTCCCAGCGGAGACGGGCTAGCAAATACACGTCTGCATGTGGCATGTGAACCTGCTTTTTAATAGAGTTTACTAGTTTTCTTCCTCCAGTACGTTGCGTAGTCAGAAACCAAGATTTGTGGGTCCTTCGTATTAAAAAAAAGAGAGAGAGAGAGAGAGAGAGAGAGAGAGAGAGAAAGGCAAGACCTGCACTTTTTCGATTGTGTGGTTGATTGGTGTTTCCGGGCGCGTCAACTACTTAGGTCATTAGTCCCCTAAGTGTAGTGCGTGTTTTCCTCGTGAGGTGGCGATGGTCTTTTCCCCGCTGGATGGCGAGATCTGGCACTGACCTACCGTCGACTAGCGGAGTTTTCCCCTCAACCAGGTATCTCCTACAGCGGGGCACCGCCCCAGTCGGGACAAGATGTAAGCTCCCGACCGGTCTCCCGGCATGTGTAGTAGTGTAGAGCATGTTAGTGTAAGGGGTGAGGATAGGACCAGGAAGACGAAGGAAAGATCGCGGTCCGTGGCCCATTTGTTAGGGTACTGCTCCGGCATTCGCCTGGTGTTGATGGGAGAAACCACGGAAAACTACCGATCAGAGCACCCGACCGCTAGAATTCTCCTCCAGACAGCGACTGAATTCGATCTCGCTGACAAGCTAGTGTCGAACATCCTGAACCTAGGAGCTCCTGGTCAGAGGGACTGCAGTGACGTCAGGCTGATGCATTGAGCCATCTCTCCCGGTCGCACTTTTCGACAATTAAAACGTTCCAAATGACGCGAGAAAGAATGTGCTGTGGTGCGTTCCGGGTTTGTTTTGTTTGTTTTTCCAATCGGGCGGGCGCGCGGGCGGGCGGCAGCCGGAACCAGCGGCCGCGGGCGGTGCGGCGCCGCGCCGCGCCGCGTGCGTGCGAGCAGGAAAAGCTCGGAATGCGCTCGGGGGGGGGGGAGGGGGGGAAGAAGGCGGCGCACGCCACGCGTACGGCCTTGCCCCGCCCCCGCCCCCGCCGCAGATGGCTATCGCGTTGCGTTGCGGTGCCCTGCCGCCTATGTGGGGCGTCCTTCGCACGAGGTTTGTCCGCGGGCCGGAAGCACCGGCCCGCTGCTGCACTTCGTAATGCACACACTTGCCCCTCGCCGGGCTCAGGAGCCATAGTGACCTACAAGCTCCCGATTCGACGGCAGCGAAACAAGCTGATTACTGTCACGGGCACAGTTAAGAAAATCGCGGAAGAAGCATAACGCGTAGACAGAAACTTTAACACAACTGATTGAGTCAAGTATTCACAATGACCAACACAAGCTTTTCTAGGAGAGATTTTCTATTTTTTGTGGGTCATTCTAGTTACTATTGGTTGGATGTGAGAGAATCGATATTTTTTATATACCTATGTGTGACATCTCGGCTGTCCGGGTGACGCCGCGTAGTAGGCTGTGTAGCCGACGTTTCGACCATCTTTTTCGTGATCTTTATAAGGGCTGGTCTGCTGAAAACCTCGAAAAAGATTGTCGAAACGTCGGCTACACAGCCTACTGCGCGGCGTCACCCGGACAGCCGAGATCTCAACTCTGCCCGCGGTAGCTTAAGACTTTATATATACACATATATACATTTAAAGCGCAACAGCCTCTGGCGAAGTCTGGCCTCCCAGCGGCGTCCCAAGCGTGCTGGCCAAGAGTAGCGGGGTGCGTGTGGTTAGCACGAAGACACCCTACGCCGTATTCTGGCTTTCTCAACATGAGAAGAGAGTTTCCTCCTCGTCACACAGCAACATATACTGGGACATTGCAAGGAAAGCGTACACTATCTTGTATGTACTGCGGCACAAGAGCTCTTTAAGACCTATGGCATCCCAGCGGCGCCCCAGCCTTGCGGCCATGGCTTGGGTTAGGTTAGGTTAGGCTAGGTATTTTGAGTTCAATAAATATTAAAGCCAAATGATACCACTACTATGAATGCTACAACAAAACAAAACTACGAAAAGATCGTACACTACAAAACAACGCAGAAAACCGCCGAAAATCTACCAAGCAATTTGGAAAACCAGTATTTTGTTCGACCTGTCGACTTCGATCCTATTTCGATACTAGATTTGAGTTTAATGTACTATGATTGGTTGATTTCTTATTTCTTACATAATCATAAGCACAGAAGCTTGAAGCTTGCAAGCTTTTAAGTTAACGTCTTACGTGTTATGCGTATGCGAAGACACTGTGAATGAGTCCGCTTATGGACGTAGTCCTAACTTTTATGTTAACGCCTTGTTATGTTTGTGTTTGCATTGTGAATGGGCCTTCCCAAAGCGGCTGCAGAACCGAGTGACAGACGCGATGTTCCGTGTGACGGGAGTGACGTTTGGGACGAATATCTGCTGAATAATTTTTGGGAAGTGTATCTGCTCTCTAAATAATTTTTTAACTTGCAGTTTTAATACAATATTTTCGCCTAAATGTGAACAATCACTACAGGTAAATAGGATTCTCGGCATCAGATTATATGTACAGGCGGGAAACTGTTAATGGCGTTCTAAAACTTCAAGAAGCACTGCTGGAAGCGTTTTGAATGAGATGCAAACATGGAAATAACTTGGAAATTTAGGAGAAAAATAGAAGCAGCAACTCTTCCATATTTGGACATTAGAACAACGAGGAGGGTGATGAAAGAAAAAAATTACCAAATTCTATATCGAATCACATTCAACTTTGAAATGTTTCAAATATTGTTTTATTTCTTCTCTTTGAGATGTTAATTGTTAATGCTGTTCGAAGTAGCGTTTACTCAGTTCAATTGTAATTGATTGTCAATTTTTTTCTTTCTTTTTTAAACAGCTTTTCGATATCTAGAAACCTAAGCCACCTTTACTCATTAAAAGGTAGACTCAACATTCGCGGATTTGACATTGGCCTAACCTAACTCTCGTGAATGTTGAGGGATTAGTGTATTTTGAAAATGTCATCATTTCCCGTCCTGGTAATGGGTAATGAACACTGCTCCTTGGAAGTTGCAGCCGAGTCGGGTGCAGGAGAGGAGCTGCGAGAGACCGTCGCGTCAGGACTGGAGAGGGCGGTGACTTATCCGCACGGCGCGGGGCGGGGCGGGGCGGAGGTGTCGTCGCCGTCAGAGTGATGCGTTGCACGTGCGGCCTGCAGCGCCTCGCGCGGGAATTTATGGCGGCTTTCCGCCTGCAGTGCACCTCGTCCCTGCTTGTCTGCCACCGGTCCTTCCTCGCTCTTCATTGTTCCTCCGCCATTCTCTTGGTCCCCCGCTCTCTCTCTCTCTCTCTCTCTCTCTCTCTCAATCGTACCACTTTTATTTCCTCGCTTTACGAATACTTCCTAAGAAGAGAACGTTATGTAATCGTGCGCCGGAAAACGGCGACTTTCGACGGAAAAGCTCTTATAGCTGAGGTCCTAGTAACGAAACAGTGGATAAAACGTGTTGCTAAATTTAGGGTGGGGGAAATCCTCTAACTCGTGGTGTAGCCAAAATCCGTTTTATTATTATTATTATTATTATTATTATTATAATTATTATTATTATTATTCAGTTCCGTCACATTTTCCAACAGTTTTCGGTATTTGTTCATTCCCTCTTACGTTCTTCTTTTTACTTGCGTCTTCTATTCTTCGTCTCCGTTCCTCCACTCTACCTGCTTCTGCCCTCGCGTCGTCAACCATTTCCCCTCTCCGTTCCGTTTTCCGTGTTGTGTCGGCGCGTGTCGCAATGCCGGCGGCGCGGTCGCCTTCTGAAGGATCGCTGCCGCGCCGCGCGTTCCGTGAAGGCCCCCGCCTCGCCTCGCGCTGCTCCTTTTCCCAGAAGGCCCCTTCCCGCGCCCGCGTTATTGTCCTCCGAGAACCGCTGCGCCGCCGCCGCCCCTTCTCTTTTTCTCCGTTCCGCGCAGGAGGAAAGCCAGCGGAGCGCCGCCCGCCGGAAAATTCGGCTCTTTTTCTCCACGCCCCCGGTTCCTTTCTACGTGCCCGAGAAAAAAGGGCGGGTCGTTATAATTGAATTTAATTAGTAGAGACCGGAAAAATATGTAGGATTAAACGTCAAAATATGTACATAAATATGTAATGAAAACTGTAAGAATATGTAATAATTACGTAAAATCCGATATAATATGTAATATTAAAATTCTCTAATTAAAAACCATTTACATAGCAAGAAATTACATTTTAAAAAACTACTCACTTTATATGATACAACTTTCTCGTCAGTAGTAAAAGATTAATCTATTGCAATCCACGACCGTAGTTTAGCAGCCGGACTAATCGCAATAGAAGCCATCGCACAAACTGGCCAGATCTACGACCAGCCAACTTACACTGTAGCATTTTCATCGAAGTGTTACACGTCGGCGATCGCAAATTTTCTTGGAAATTAAGGTTACAGTTCAAAAAACGCGGCGTGATGATATTTTGGACACGTAGATTTCCCCCAATAACGTTGGGAAAATGCTGATTTAAAAGCATCTTTTCATAAAAAAATATGGAATTAAATTGACGAAAATTGACAAAATAAGAAAATATATTGTGAAAACAGCAAAATATGTAATATAGTACTAAATATATAAACATATGTAACGAAACAATTCAATATTGTGTTTGTAGGGCTATGATTCGCCAAGATTACGATTTTGAGAACGGTAAGTGGAAAGACAAAAAATATGTAATTACATAAAAATGTGGTCTCTATTTATTAGACCCGAGTATAGTCGGACGGTAGAGATGCAATTCTAAATTTTTCGCAGAGGACGTAATGTAATGCAGTTGGGGCGTGTGTGGTCTGAAAGTGTAATGAATTGCCTAATTTTTTTAAATTTCAAGTAAATGAATGAAAACTTGAATTCATTGAAAATAAATGAATTCTATTCTATTTCTCAACCGATACTAGGGTTTTGCGTTCCTATGGAGAACCTCAGGAAGCGAGGAAATGAATTGCAAGTATTTTACAAATTTGGCATCACGTACATGTCTAGATGTTAATGTCTTTTCTAACGATCGCTGCTGTTGTTTTTTCAATTATCTCGGTAAAATACGCAAGAACAGTCCATATTCAGATGTTCGTCGCAAAGGATTTAAAAACGTAATACGAGTAACATGGTTTCAAGTATGTTGCCTGTGAGTTAAAATACTTCCAGTACTGTAGAAAAAGTTGTCTATTGATTAGGTACATTTTAGAAAAACCGATCGGCCTTCCTCCTTAATTTCAGGAAGTGGTTATGAGCGAAAACAAGAAACCAAGTTGCCAAATTATTAAATTTCATTAGGGTTTAATTAAGTTTCATTAGGGTGGTTGCCACCTCTTCGGGTTTCAGAAGCCATCTTCGGGCTACGGGTTACTTATGAAAATCTCCGGGTCACATAAAAAGTGAAATTAAATATCATTTTTTTCACTTAAAATGTAATCTGTGCTGAATAGTTTAATTTTATGAAATGCTTTCTTAGTAATGACACTTTATAAATAAAAATTGGACTGCGCGAGAAAATCAGAATGCCATCAGTTCGCTATCTCTAGTGGAAAAATGTACTCATTGTTGTAGTAATTAGTGCGTTCCTAACATTAACAATACAATACTGTTCCGAAACAATTAATCGTAAAAGGGCGTACATTATTTTATAAGAAATGTCGAGTATGAATTCGTGCATTTACTTTCCGTCGATTCGCCCCCCTCCCCGCCGGCAATGAGTTGCCTGCGGATGGACGGTGGCAGCCCTAAATAAGTGCTGTGTCGGCAGTGGCGTATCTACGGTGCGGCAGACATGGCACGTGCCATGGGCGCCAGACTCAGGGGGCGCTATTTAGAGTATACCCGTTAAAACAAATAACAACATCCCTAATTTGAAGTATCCTGACAGGGGCGCAAATTCTATGCTTGCCATGGGCGCTTGAATAGCTAGATACGCCTCTGAGTGTCGGTCCTCGCGCCCTCGCGGTGGGCAGGCCGTGCTGTGGCGCTTGAGCGTGTGCGTGCGCGTGTGACCTGGATGCGCCGAGCGCTGCGCCGCCTGCCGCCTTGTGCAAATAAAGACGAACGCCGAGCAGCCAATTCGAGAGAAGAGAAAGTCGCCCGAGAGGCGGCGCTGGCGGCGCTCAAGGCGGCGGCGAGGAGTGTTCCGAGGAAGCGCGCCTTCGCCGAACCGCCGCCGCCGCCGCCGCCGCCGCCGCCGCCGCCGCCGCCGCCGCCGCCGCCAGGGGCATCGAACCGGAATGTGGCCGCGCCGGCGTTTTTCACTCGAGCTGCGAAGCTCCAAACTTCTCTTCTGCCGCAGTAACGACACCACACACAATGTCTCTCTCCTTTTTTTTTTAAATTTTATTCTTCGATTTCTCTCCGTTATTGGTTCGTATTGAGAAATTAGTCGCTTAAAAAAAGGACAGTCATTGTAATGAGTTATGTAATCAATATAAAATTTATTATTTATTAAAACCTAATGTAATAAATAAGAAATTTTAATAAATACGAAATTTAATAATCATTATTACAATTACTGTCTTTAAAAAAAAAATCTCAACATGAACAAATAACCGTGTCCAACACTACAATGAAGAAAACGTGCATTTGCTTCATTGGGCGCTGCGTGCGTTCATTCACCTCGTGCCGGCGGCGGGTGAGCGGGTGTGAGTGTGTGGGGCGCCTTGTGTTGCTTATCGGCGGCCGCGTGGCCCTGCCAGCGCGATAACGTGGCGCGTGGAACTCCACGAGGCCGGAAACAGCCTTTTTGGTCGCTACGAGGCGCTGGCCGACCTCATTGGAAGGCCCTCGAAGCGCGTTCAAGAGCAGCCTCGTTGCTTACGAACGTTTTCTCTTTTTCATCCGGAGAGTGGGCGTCACCCCGTTCTCCACAACGCGATTTTGCTAAATCTGCCTCTCAAGCCCCTATGGCCACGATCAAATATCACACAGTGTTTCCAGTCTTTCTCAGTGGTGCCGCTAGAAGTCGCATGATACGCACCGCTAGATACGGTCGCGATCATGCGGCATGACTGAGAAGGACGCGAAATACTGTGACGTATTCCGTCGTGAAGACGTTCCTCTAGAGAGAATGTTAGAAAAATCGCAGTATAAGTGTAAGGAACGTCCTGACATTGAAAGAAATGAGCCATTTCAGGATGAGTACTGCATTACTTAATGGCTTGGTTCATTAAGACTTAATTTTCAGCAATTACATATCTTCAAATGAACAAAAACTTCTTTGATGGTAAACATTTTACTCAGTATAGCACATACATTCGTCTTGCCTTTACAAAGAAGTTTCGCGGGCAAAATTACTAAGAGGGCACATTATATGAAAGAAGAAAAGTGGATAAGTTTCACGACACAACGCATATTTCTCCGCACAACTGGGGATGGCAAAAAAACATCGATGTTTTCCACCAGAAACATCGATATATTAACATCGATATTTTGCTTTCGATGTTTTCTTCACATCGATATTTTGTTGCCAAAACATCGATGCTTCAAGAAAGCAATATTCATGTTTTGCGACCACCTCTTTACCACGCTGCATATTTCGCCGGTGCAATCTGAGGAAATTTGGGAGCTGCTCGCGTTATTGCATGAGTGTATGTTATCGGTAGGCGTTTCATTGCCTGAAAAAATAGTAATGTTAGAAATGACACTCAGACGTTTTGACAGGTCGTGAATAAGATTCACTCCACTCCATTTAGGGAAGTCCCTCAGTAACATTTGATGTGTGACCAAAAACAATCGATGTTTCTTTGTCGATGTTTACATCGACGTCGAAAACCCTTTAAGCAGGGCTTTCCAACGGGCGGCCCGCCGGATCTTCTTGTGCGACTGCCTCCAAAGATGTTATTATACCAACCAAATACAATACAATTTCACAATTCAATGATATATTAATTTTTTCATTGTTTGTACATTAATCATTAAGTATGTTGAATAAAAGTCGTATCTAATATATATTTGTTTGAGTATAAGTTTGAGTATTTGTTTGAGTATAATCTGAGTAGTTAGTTTTACCCTATCTTTCATGACGCTGCGGCCAGCGGCTTCACTAGAATTTGATCTATAGCGCATAAGCCCTTCAAAGTTGGACAGCCCTGCTTTAATGATGTATCGATGCATCCATATATGTCTATGCTATGGTTAAATTTGGCGTCGGTACGCACAAGAGCGAAGGCCCCCAGGCGCGGTTGTTATTGGGCCTTCGTCCTGACAAGCGTCAAATGAATTGCATCTCAATAATAAATAAATAAATGATTTTCTATAACTCGAGAACATTTTTTAATTTTTATTTTTCTAAAATATTAATTTTTTTCTAAATTCTTGTATTCTATTTTTTATTATTTTTTTTTTATTCTCGGCCTCAAGAAAATGTGCGCAGGTAATCTCTTTCCCCATGCGTCATCTACAGTTTTTACTGTTTTTTTCGGACTAAATAAATAAATGAATAAAAAACTCGTGAAGGAGTTGGGTGGAAAGGCGCGGCGCTCGCGCGCTCGCTCGCCCACTTCCGCTTCCGGTCCGCGCGCCCCCAGGTGCTCATTACATTGCCTCAACAATAATATCAAACCACGTCATCCACAAATATTACACATGAAACACAACATAAATGAAAAGTAAAATACATTATAACATCAACAATACTATAAACTAATCTACATAACATTCAGACAGGAATTGTTTGTTTTTAATTGAGATGCTAAAAACGTAATTTGAAACAAGAGGTATGGTTTGACCTTGTGAACGAAGCGGAAGATCGTGGGAGGTAGAATTCATACTCGACATGGACTTCTATAAAATTATTAATACACAAATAACTTCTTTAATAATAAAAGCAAACGACAAAAACCCTGAAAAATATAGCAAAAGCGCAGGAATGTGTATAATTTTTAAACGATGTGGAAGGTATTCATTTGATTCGATTCCAGCCTTTTGGAATCCATTCCGTCAAGAATCGGAAGCAAAGGACTGGGATACCGATCGAAAGAAAAGAATCGATTCCGGAGTCGAATCGGTAGAATCGGAACGTGCCTAGATGCGGGTGAAGGCGCTCTCCGCTCGCCTTGCAGCGCGCGGCTCGCAATATTCGCTTGCGACTCCCGCGCGATAATGGTGCTGATTCCCAATGTTTACATTCACTTGCAATGGATTTGTATCATTTTCGTTTTCGATAATCTCCGTACTACGAATGCGTACACGCTTTGTGCTGTTTATTTACCCCCGAATACGAACAGAGATGCGTTGTACAGATAGAGTCGCACAGATTCGAAGCTGAAAGCCATTCGTCCGACTAAAGAGTCTCTCGGTTTCCGTCCCTTCATCGGTACCTTCCCAACAGACAATTTCTGGATCTGAAGAAACCGCCTCCTGTAAGCAGTCATTAGAGGAGGCGTGTAAGATACATAGGTGTGTTCGCTCCTAGTCTAAAACTGAAGCTTTTATGAGGCTATTTCTCACAGTTCTCGCATATAAGTGCTGGGATCTTTGGGTCTCATGGGCAAGGTCGTGATTGGTCGTGATCCATTCGACAGCTCTGTGGCCAGCTAGGATTTCTAATTTCAAGTCAGTGATTTGTCGTTTCGCGGTGGAATTAGTAAAGTCTAGAGCGAACAGTTACGAAAATGGGTAGGACATGATTTGTAAAAGTGTGTAAAAGCCACAAGATGTGTATCTTACACGTTGACCCAAACCGATCGTGAGCACCGTAAGGACAAGCGAGGAACTAACCTCAAAAGGGATTCACCTATACAGGCTGTCCGGGGAGGAAACGTCCGAACTTCGAAAATAAGCTCTTAAAACAATTCTAAGCATATTTTGTCTAATAAACTACGTGGATATTCCAAATGGTTGAACCGCAATAAGCACTCAAAAGTTGGTTTGAAAAAATTATTTCTAGGCAAAACTTTGCATTGTAGAAGCATAGAAACACTCCAGAAACATGAGTTGTGAAATGAATATATTTGTTCAGAAAGAAAAATTAAGCGAGAAATGAAAAAGCACTCAATTTACACAATTCGACTGCTTTTTTATTTCTCGCTTAATTTTTCTGTCCGAGCAATTACATTCATTTCTTTTGTAAATAATAAACAATTTATATGTTTATGGAGGGTTTATATGCTTCCATGATGCAAATTTTAGCATAGAAATCAATTCTTCAAACCAACATTTGAGTGATTATTGCGGCCTAACCATTCGCAATATCCACGTAGTGTATTAGACAAAATATGCTTAGAATTGTCTTAAGAGCTTATTTTCGAAGTTCGGACGTTTCCTCCCCGGACATCCTGTATATTTTCCTCCGTGGAGGAGCTGTAAGGCGTTGAACGCCACCTCGCTGAGCCGTAAGCCCGTTCTCGGAATCCAACGCGACTTGGCTGTGGAGTTCGGAATGCGTTGTATTCTCATCTCTCCTAAAAGTAGGGTTGCCACCTCGCCGGGTGAGACTCCGGGGTTCAGGAGTAGAATTGCCCGTGAAGTGGAAGAAGACCGAGCGGGTGCACTGTGCAGTGGGGCGGGGTGTGTGTGTGTGTGTGCAAAGTGTGCCAGCGGCCGGCAGGTAGGCACCCACCGGGCTCTCGGAAGCGACGTGCGCCCCGCCCCGCCCCTCCGCGCCCCGCGCCACCCGGACCACGGGCACGAGCGACCTCCGGGCCCGCACTCACGCAACATCGACCAGGAGGCGGGCGGCGGCGGGCCCCCCTCCCCCAGGCCCCACCCCGATCTATAAGGACACGGACCCACCCGACCCCAGCGCGCCCCCACACCGCTCGCTCGCCCTTTTACACACGCCCTTTTTCCTCCTCCTCCTCCTCCTTCTTCTTCTTCTTCTTCTCGATATTCCGACTTATTGCGATGTCTTCTGACTGTGTTTGGGTATCTCTGCAAGATTTCTTTGTCCAGTTTTATTTTAGACAGTATAATTCTATATTATCAAAATCGAAAGGTTAATGAAAGGCCATATTTTAATTTTGGAAATTTATTGAAATGTGTTCTTTTTAACCTTTTTGAATCATTATTTTCTCTGGACGTTTCGAGGAGCACTATGCCTCTTCTTCAGGAGACATTTTCCCGACCCGCATTCGTTTGATATACCATCTATACATTCAAAGACGTGCGCTAGCCAACGCGCGCACACACACACACACACACACACACACACACACACACACACACACACACACACACACACACACACACACACACACACGCCGCGCGTTTCGGCGAAACGAGGAAAGTGCGGCCGTTCGATACGGGAGGCCGCGCGGCTGTGTACATAATGATCGCGCAGCGCTCCACACAGTGTGAAAATGAATCGCTTCCTAGAAATGCGAACGCTTGTTACGAGTTGGCTTTGGAAACGGACGTCGTTCTCAGAACAGCGTTATTACCGTTTCTTGCTTATCGTAAATTAAACATTCGGGCCGTTTCGGTGCACTGCAGAGATGGAATAAAGCATTGCAAAAATAAAATAAATGGCATGTGCACGCTCTTCTCTCTCAGTTCTCAGCGGAAAGGTGGCGCCGTGTGACGAACTAGAGTTCCCACCTTCGAAGAACATATGACCCGGAGATCACCGGGGGGTGGGTGAGTTAACGAAATGTAAATACATGAATTCAAAATGAATATTTATTGCTAAATAATATACGCCATTTTACGATTAATTGTTTCGTAACAGTAATACGTTTATAACGTCAATGACGCATTAATTACTATAACAATACGTACATTCTTCGACTAGAGATGGTGAATTGATGGCATTCTGATTTTGCCGCGCAGTCCAGGTTTTATTTGTATAGTATCATTACTATCAAAAGCATTCGATAAAATTAAATGATTAAACACAGATTATATTTTATAAATATTTTAAAAAAAAGTTATTTAATTTCATTTTCACATGACCCGGAGATGAGTCGTGAAACCCGATGTCTCCGGGTCAGCCCCGTCGAGGTGGCAACCCTACAAGGAACGCCCTCGCAATTATTTCGCGAAGTGAAGTGAAGAGCGTCGTAAATCACGAAGGCGACTCGCCCAGGGAGCCACTGCTTCAGGGGTGTCCACCTCACAAGGCCTCACGGGCCACACTTGAAACCTTTCATGCGATTGCGGCCGGATTTTCATTACTCGGGCGACCTACACCTGCCTTCCTCCAATTGTTGATCTCGGCGCTTCGCCCGGCTGCTCTGATGCGGAGAGGGGGCGTGGGGTGGGGAGGTGGAACCGTGCGTGATAAGGCCGCAAGGGGCCGCCCAGAAATGACGTAACGCAAATTTCGAGAATTTTGAATACCTCCTTCACCTTTTAACGCACTTCCCTATCTCCATGTAACGCTGCCTCAGACCCCTCTCTCCCCCTTCAGCGATACGTCATTTGTGGATGGCCCCTAACATTTATAACCCAATGAAACACATTGGGATGATTTTGAATTTCTGAATTGGCTACAAATCATTAAGGCCGATATACACGGTATAATTTTCGTGTAGATTCATGTAGTCCAGACTTTACGCTTTCTACACGAGAAAATTACGAACAATTTTTCGTGTAGAAAGCATACAGTTTGACTCCAGCGCCTCTAGCGGCAGAATCATTCACTAACGGTAATCGGCCATGTCGATTTTGTGGTTAGGTGTGTCAAGGTGCGATTCTATGAAGTGATATATTGTGATAAACTACTTCTTTCTTCCCTGCCTTCCAATTTTTATCCTCTATGCCCCTCACGGTTAATTAATGATCACAACCTGAACGCACGCACAGAAACACCATCACTGAAAGTACTCGGACGGCGCAATTCAGTTGTTTCCCGCTAGCCCCCCTGGCGGCGGCTTGTGGCGATTCATGCAGAAAGCGTATAGACCGTGTATGCGCTACTTTTTGGCTTTTTATACGTTCAGTTTGAGATCTTGACGTTTCTTTACAGAAACTGTATGAGAATCTACACGAAAACTGTTCCGTGTATATCGGCATTTACAGCTAAACTTAACCTATTTTTAAATAAAAGGGAGCGCTGACTCCCTCATTGGCGCACAATCTCGCCCGACATGCACGAAAGGAGCTTTCACTCGTCACAACCCTTCGCGGGCCACAATGAATGGCGCCGCGGGCCGCACGCGACCTGTGGGCCGCCAGCTGGACATCCCTGCGCTGCTTCAAGCGAAGTAGGAGGCCTCCCGGGGTGGCGAAATTCCCGGAGCGCGGACGCAAAAAACCAAACCAAACGAACGCGCAAGCGGAGCGGAGGAGCAAAAGAACGAGCGACGTAACACCGGGACGAGAAGAAGCCACTTGGGCCCAACGACGTTGTTTTCCAGGCGACTGCACGGAAGCCGGCCTCCGCCTGACCGAGTGCATCGCCAAAACAGGGGTCGGAGATGAGTCCCTTCCAAGACCGTGTTTGTGAGGCTTCCGCATGATCTAGAGCAGGGCTGTCCAACATAGAAGGCCTTATGGTCCACATATCAACTTCTAGTGAAGCCGCGGGCCGCACCGTCATTTAAGACGGTTTTTTCCCTAACTACTGAGATTATATTGAAACATACATTAGATAAGACTTGTATTCAACGTATTTAATTATTAATGAACAAAGAACGAGAAAATTATTATATCATTAAATAAGAATAAGCTGAATTGTACAATTGTATTGTATTTGATTGGTATAATAACACTTTCAAAGCAGTAACGGGCCATACAAAAAGATCCGGCGGGCCGCATGAGTCCCATGGGCCGTCAGTTCGACAGCCCTGATCTAGATTATTCGTTTTCGCAGAATATAAATATTTACATTTTTTATTCGTAGTCCCCTTTTCATGTGTTTCGACGAAGCGTAGTTGCTACAAAATATTTAAAACGGATCCTTTGCTAGCTGCTTCCGACCAAGTTAATTCCAAGAACATAAGGAAAGGAGGTTGTTCGAAAATAAGGTCGAATCCATTCAAATTTCATACTTGATACTGCTTACCTTCAAACGATAAAATTACAGAGGAATCATATTAAAACTTGCGAGAAGATTTCGAAAAATAATGTCGAATCTAATCTAGCAGTGTTGAAACGAAATTACGAATCTCCAGGAATCTCTCGAATGAATACCGAATGAATATAACTCGAGACACGCACATTAGTAATGGTGAAGTAGCCAGAAAAGATGGAGTAATAGTTCCCCAGAAAGCGAGAATACTCAATTTGTCGTGGGCGCACCACTCGTCCCATTTCCAGCGAGCCGCACTCCTCACTGCGTGGAGCGCCTTCTTAGGAGGGTTCTCGCCCGCTCATAACGGAGCTCTTGCAAGAGGGCGGCGTGCACTGTCACTGAAGACCGCGTCAGATCGATTGGGGGTTCAGCCGCCAGCGTTTGTTCAGACAGACGTTTTGCCATCAATCGGTATTTCGTACTTTCATACCAAGCACCCATAAAACATGGATTCTCACCGCACTGTATTTTAGAGGAAGTTATTTTACTATATACAGGCTGTGCGAGGAGGAAACGTCGAAACTTCGACAATACGCTCTTAAGACAATTTTAAACATATTTTGTCTTATAAACTACATGGATTGGTACTACGGTAGTTGTTTATTATTTACAAAAAAAAATGAATATATTTGTTCAATTTACACAATTAGACTGCTTTTTTTATTTCTCGCTTAATTTTTCTGTCTGAGCAAATATATCCATTTCTTTTGTAAATAATAAACAATTTACATGTTTCTGGAGTGTTTCTGTGCTTCCATAATGCAAATTTTTGCCTAGAAATCATTTTTTCATCTGAACTTATGAGTGCTTATTGGGGCTAAACCATTCGGAATATCCACGTAGTTTACTAGACAAAATATGCTTAGAATTGTCTTCAGAGCTTATTTTCCAAGGTTCGACGTTTCCTCCCCGGACACTGTACATACGGACAAAATTTGTCCACTTTTTCGCTACCAAGGCCCCGCAGTAGGAGTTGTTCTAAGGAAAAATTGCACTTTTCGTCCGTTGTCTTCCAACACTTCCTCTCCAGGCGCAAGCAAATAACTAGAGAGGGGAAGCGCGTGAGCCGAGGGGCGCGCACTCGGCCGCGCGCTTCCGAGCGAGGGTGAGGGAAAAGCGGGCGCGAACGGCCCAACGCGGTTAATGAAACCGATCGCTTTCCGGTACCGCGCGGCGGATATCGCCAGCCAGCGACAGCCGCGTGCTTCCTGTCGCCTACGCACAACTCAACGCGTTTTGTCCCGCGGAATCTCAAGCAGCACCAAGGCCGAAACCGAAGGAAGCAATCGCGCGTTGTAGCCCACGCAGGACACGACCTTGGTTTCCGCAGTGCATAAGGCATAGGTCATAAGGAGTGGCATAAGGTCATCAATGTGGTCCCCCTTCCTCTACCTTCACCTCAGGAGACACTTCATCTATTATGACGTTTGGCCGACGATTTTTTTAAGCTGCCTAGTGTTGGAATTTGTGGCACTGAGGCGATATACTTTCCCCCCCCCAGGAGGGAATTAATTTCTAGGATATTGTATTTCCTACGTTCACTATAGTCGAGTTTTAGGTTCACTATAACCGAATCTTCTTATGCTTATTTGTAATGTAAGTGAAACGGGACCAGTGACTTAAATTCACTATATCCGAGTTCAGTATGACTGGAGGCGACTGTATATGAAGCGTCAGATAGATAGTTTAAGTTCGCTTTGATGAAAATGGCTCAGCAAACATGATTTTATTAGTTGTTGTCTTTAGCAAGTTGGTATTTACGCTCAATCCTAATACGAGGACTCGCGTATTCGCGAATGACGTAGCAGGCTTGTACGGAGGCTATACTGCGTTTTTTCTAACTCTGCCCCTCAAGGGCCGTCTTCACGATGGAATATGGCAGGGTATTCCGCATCTTTCACAGCCCAGCCACCAGATACCGCATGATCGTGACCGTATCAAGCAGTGCTTGCTATCATGCGACATCTAGCGGCCAGAGCGAGAAAAACGCGAAATGCCATGTGCTGTTCTATCGTGGACGTGGGGGCTTGAGGGGCAGAGATAGAAAAATCGCGCTCTATACTGCGATTTTTCTAACTTTGCCCCTCAAGGCCACTCAAATCCATCTTCGCGATGGAATATGTCACGGTATTTCGCATCTTTCTCAGTCGTTCCGCTCGATTTCGCGGATGATCGTGACCGTATCCATCAGTGCTTGCGATCATGCGACTTCTAACGGCAAGACCGAGAAAGATGGGAAGTGCCGTGACATGTTCTATCGCGAAGATGGGATTTGAGTGGCCTTGAGGGGCAGGGATAGAAAAATCGCGCTGTAATCGCGCCGCTGTGCGGGGCCCGGCCTGGGGCTGGGGCGGGGGTGGTGGCGGGGACGAGCCGCCAGCTGGGAGATACGCGCGCCTGATTACCCCCCCCCCCCCCGCGCGCTCACCCGTGCCGCCGATAACGCCGCGCGCGCGGCCTGGCGCCGGGCAGAGGAGATCGCGTTGCGGGAGGCGGCGCAGGGCCTTGCGACTCTCCATCACAACGACACAACGCTATAGGGTGCGACTGGACGAGGCGCTAGGTACACATGGAGGTCGGGCTCGCCAACTCCCGAACATAAAAATTGGCAGACTTCTGAGAAATACGAAAAGTGACTTACTAAATGTTTATTCATAATATACACACCTAAGAAACCGCTGAAGAAAGCGCGAACATCGATGCTATCTTTTGTAACACGACGTGCCTGCTTGCGTCTCGCGAACCCACGCAGCAGCCACGCACATTCGATGTGTCGTTGGCAGCAGTTGGTATTTTAGTTCCTGTAAGAAGGTGTTGGAGGAGAGCGCGCCACTAATGGTCTCCACCGCGTTGTGAGGGTCCGAGTCGTGTTCGCCGGCGGACGAGGAGACACGCCAAGCGGGGTGGGCAAGTTAAATACTTTCTCGCCGTTACCATTACGAAATATACTAATAACATTTTTAAAGTTTTGCCAATTTCGAAAAATTAGGGATTTCAATGAAAAATTGCTCTTGCAAGTAATACTCTTAAATAAGCAAATGCACATGATATATAAACACATTAAATAAAAAATACTCTTAAATAAACTATTTCATGAACTGTTAAACTTTATTCCGATTGAAATGCGTGATTGTCTCTGAATCAGTGGAACCTGCTTTAAGAAATTAACATCGCAGACAATCAATAACATTGTGTAATCCACGTAAAACAAAGTGCCCATGTGTGTTCCTATTCTTCTGACCAGCCGTATTGCATTAAACATAAAATTGTCTTCAATTTTTGCCTAACGGAAGTTTTGCTGTAGATGCTATCTGAGCATACCGCCCGAGAAAAATACGGCTTTCGCGGAAAGCTGCCACTGAAATATACGGCAGCTGTTCGGCAGATGGCGCCTTGGGCGGGGGCTCGTGCAATCGCGTATTTCTCGGTAGTGGAGATCCGTGGAAGAGCGCGCTCCGCGCCGGCGCTATCAGCCAGGCCCCGGCCGGCGAGCGGCGCTGCAGATAAGCGCGAGCGCACGCGCGCGCTGCCCACTCGGCGCGGCGGTTGCAGTTTGTTTTTTATAGTGGAGTGCGCTTCTGGGCACTACACCTCGGGTTTTCTTTCTTGGCGCAAGGGGGGGGGAGGGTGTCAATAAAATGGAATATCTCACGGTATTTCGTGTCGCTCTCCGTCATGCCGCCAGGAGTCGCATGATCGCCAGCACTGCTCGATACAGTCGCGATCATGCGACTACTAGCGGGAACGTCCGCGAACAAAGCGAAATACCGTGAGATATTCCATTGTGAAGACAAGACCCCACGCGCCAAGAAATAGAAACCCAAGAATATGCAGATTTTTCAATCGTCAGAGAAACTATCGCCTTCTTTAGCTGCCGTCTTAATTTATTCGTACAAATTAGTGTGGCAGTCGCGTGTGTTACTCCAATTTCTAACTAGCAGAAAATGCGTGTGCTGTCACGGACTAAATCATCTTCCTTAGAAAAAGTAGTCCATGTGCAGTACACATTTTTCGTGTAACACAATCGTAATTTTCTAAAGGCCTACACGAATAATAAGGCTTTAATTTAAGCATGTGTTAAGAAACAAAATAAAGCCAAATTGTAATAACCCAAACCAATAGTAGTTCGTCTTTCTCCCGTCACATACTCCCTCCCATCCATGTCATCACGACATTGTTATACCCCCCCCCCATTGGCTTAATATTGATAATGCAATGATCATTTTTAAATTTAATTCAATAGTATCGAGTTAGTGAGTTTTTCACGAAAAACGTCGTATTCATTTAGCGGGGTATTGTTATCTAAAGTGAATTTTATTCACGCACCTTCTCCAGAATTCACGGTTTAATCCAATTTGAAAATAAACATTTCAAATATTGAAGCCACATTGTGCCCATATCGTTCCGCGTTCTGGGCCACTGGGACAGCATATGTTTGTGGGACAGGTAGAACAAGGTTAGGAGGTGCGTTTGGTTTGCTCGTCAAACACTACACGGGCATACTTGTCAGAAATTCTTTTTAGCGTCTCACTGCTGCAAATGTGCAAGTCCACGGACGCTTGCTTCTGGAGCACGTACTCCTTTCGCATTCCATAGTTCAAAATAACAGCCAGTGGGATTCTGACCGAGACATGCCACGCCACGCAATTCTGATTCGTGCTTGTAGAGTTTTTGCACGCCATGGCGGACAGCACTATCGATCTACGCATGTGCAGATGCACGAAAATGATGCGAAACTCGAACTGCGCATGAGCAGAAGATCGATAGTGCTGAACGTTCCAGGTGGCAAAAACTCTACTAATTCTTGGCCATCGCCGTTCTGCAGGCGCTGTGTTCTCTCTCTGCGCGCGCCAACGCCCTCGTATAAACTCCCCCCCCACCTTCTCTTCGGGATTTTCATTTCGGTCGTTCGTTGTTCTGCGGGATCGCTCGTATCAGAATGAACATTGATTTCATGTAAAGTTTTTCAGCGGCGCCGGCCACTGCGACACCCTCTTCCCTGAAACTGGCGTCAGCGAGGTTCCCGGTAGCCCCCGCCGATGTGCCTGCCCCCCCTCCCCCGCCCCTTTAACGAGCGCGGCGCGGCGCGGCGAGGCGGAGTGGCACGAGCGTCGCTCGGCGACGGTGGCGCCGCGCAGCGGCCAGGCGCGGAGCGCACGCGCTCGTGAATGCCCGGCGGCCTTCCCCCGCCCCGCGCGCTGTACTGGTCAGCCCGTTGCGGGGCGAGGGCACGCTGCAAGATATAGAGGTGTGCTCGCTCCCAGTCTATACTGCGATTTTCGTAACTTTGTCCCTGACGGAAATCAGCTGTTGACCGTTTCATTCAATCGGGAGCTTCAACGTCACCATAGTGACGTCACTATCGCGAAATATATGCTCCCGATTGGATGGCAGCGAAACAGCTGATTCCTGTCACGGGCAAAGTTACGAAAATCGCAGTATAAAACTGAAGCTCATGTGAGGCTAGTTCTCAGAGCTCTCGCATATAAGCGCTGCGATCTTTGGGTTTCATTCGGCAAGGTCGTGATCCATTTGACAGCTCTGTGAACAGCTGATTCCTAATTTCAAGTCAGTGATTTGTCGCTTCGCGGTGGAATTGGTAAAGTCCTGCGATTGGTCCTTCCTGCGATTCGCCTAGGAAGGATGAATTCAAGTGATAGGCCTTCTTTAAAAGTCAGTTCACTACCCATTCACATATCTCTATAGGTATATTATGTCCATTTTATAAGTCTGTACTCAGTTTTTGGACATCAAATAAATAGTATGTTATATTATGTCATTTTCTCTTCACGACATTTCGGGAACTACTTCTTCCCATAATCAGTTGTAAAATACACTACAAAAATAAATTATACATTACTAACAGTATTATACATTGTACATTACACATTGTATACTATACATCACACATTATATATTATACATCACACATTATACATTGTTCATTATTAACTATACATTACTTATGATGACTATTGTACATCGTTCATATATAATTTATGTCAAATACTTTTTAAAGCATTAATTTGTATTTCCAAATTTTATTCAGGAAACTGTCTATTTACACTTAAATTTTTTTAAAAACTTTTTTCAGTTTTCTGAATAATATTAGAAAATGCAAATTAATGCTTTTAAAAGTATTTGACATAAATTATATATGAACGATGTACAATAGTCATCGTTAGCTATGATGCGTATGATAGCTATGACAGCGTATGATGTGTGATGTACAATGTACAATATATAATGTGTAATGTACAATGTATAATTTCTTTTTAGAGTGATTTACACCTCATGACGGGAAAAAGTAGTTCCCACAACGTCGTGAAGAGAAAATAAATCGCATAATATAACATATTGTTTATTTGATAGACATTCTCTTACCGATAGCGAACAAAAGTTATTTTTTCTGGCGTATAATTCGAACAATTACTCAGAAATGCAGTCGTTTATCTTTAATGCTTATCTTTGGGTTATCAACAAACATTCTGATAAAGTTCCGAAAAACTATCACAAAAGGAAGAACTCCTCCAAAGGGTAATCAGAATTAATGTTGACGTTCGTGATGAAACGCTTCGCTTGTTTTTTCCATTGTGCGAAGTTCGCGGCAAACTATTTTCGCTCTCGATTTCCATGCCCTATAACTGCGACTTTCCTTATTCTTCTGCTGACTCAAATCAGCTGTTGACTGTTTCATTCATTCGGGAGTTTGAATCTCATCATAGTGATGTCACTGTAGCGACATTTAAGCTCTCGATTGGATGGCAGCGAAATAACTGATTCCTGTCAGAGGCACAATAAGGAAACTCGCAGTATATAGTGCAATTTTTCTGTCTCTGGCTCTCAAGTCCCCATGGCCACGATGGAATACGGCCTTTCCCGTCTTTCTCGTTCGTGCAGCTAGATGTCGCAGCACAAGCAATGATAAGGTCGCGATCATGCGGTATCTGGCGGCACGACTGCAAACGTTGCACAATACCGTAACGTATTCCATCGTGAAGACGGACCTTGAGGGGCGAAGTTATAATAATCACCATAGAGGCGATTGGTGGGGTAAGGGCACGATGTAAGATCTATAGGTGTGTTCACTCCCAGTCTAAAACTGAAGCTTAATGAGGCTAGTTCTCACAGCTCTCGCATTAAACGCTTTGTGTCTCATTTGGGCATGGTCCTGATCCATTCGACAGCTCTGTGGTCAGCTGATTTCTAATTTCAAGTCAGTGATTTGTCGTTTCGCGGTGGAATTGGTAAAGTTTAGAGCCAACAGTTACGAAAATGGGTAGAACATGATTTGTAAAAGTGTGTAAAAGCCACAGTTTAAGAGATCATCTTAAGATGTATATCTTGCACCGTGACCCAAACCGATCGTGCGCACCGTCCGGACAAGCGAGGAACTAGCCTCAAACTGGCGTCACCTCTATATCTTACACCGTGGGTGAGGGTGATTGCATTGGCGGCACGTGTGGAGGAGCGAAGCAGCGAAAGTGCGGGCCGCCGCCGCAAGGAGCGCGCGGGTCGCCCGATTCCGCAGCTATTCTTAGCACCGCGGGAGGTTTATGCACGTCCGCGCGGGTAAATATAGCAGCGCCCTCCTTAAGCACTCGATTACGCGAACGTGCGTTCTTTGCGCCACGGACGTTACATAAAACATGAGCTTTCGCGGAGCTGGTCTGCGTACGAGTGAAGCGCTATTCGCGGCAGAAGCGGAAAAATTAAAACTGCCCGAGCGGGAATTGCCTATGCGTTTGCATGAAGAAGCGTAGTCTGCTCTGGTTATAGTAAGCATCTGGGGACTAACATGTTTGGTTCGCTATATCCGATGATGTCAAAATTAAATGGAATTTCTCTGTGCCGTTCTGTAGCACCACTAGTTTAAAATTGTGTCCCACTAGCACTGTAGCCACATTCCATGAAGCAGTGAACAAGTGCAACCGGCCGCCCGCGAGCCACCGTGGGCTTGTACGTGGTGCTTGGAGCCTTGTCTTCACAATGGAATGTCTCACGATATTTCGCGTCGTTCTCAGTCGTGCCGCTAGGAGACGCATGATCGCCAGCACTGCTCGGTACAGTCGCGATCATGCCACTCCCAGCGGCATAACCGAGAACGACGCGAAATACCGTGAGATATTCCATGGTGAAGACAAGACCCCACGCGCCAAGAAATAAAAACCAGAATATAGTGCGCGCAGTAGCTCCGTTTCGCCGAGATGAATGGGTCCTACAAACTCTAAAACTTTTCTTCCATTCGTGTTTTAGTTCTGTGTTTTCGAAGCATTACGTTTGCCAACTGCATGCTGATTTATATTTTAAGATTTAAAATTGAGTTTCTAGTGTATATTTGTCCCCGAATATCTCCTCGTATTTTTTGGAGGACTTCTATACCCGAGTTCGCGGGTTGAAACCCTAGCGAAGCCGTGGATTTTTAAGAGCTAAAAAAAACTTCCTTTGGAAGGGGCGTAAAGTCGGCTGACCCATGTTGTAGATTTACAACATATAAAAGATCCCCAAGCCTCAATGAAGCCTCTGAGCTAAATTTAAATCGCCTGTTCCGTCGCCCGAGTAATACTTTCTCTCTCCGCTATATGGTGCAAGGAGCGTGTAATTTGCGTGGTCAGACGGAAGATCAGGCCTCATGGCCTAAGTTTCGCCACGTAAAATAAGGCATCAATTCAATTCATTTCAATACTTCCCTGCGCCGGTTCAGCCCCGTTGCGTTTCCCCGCCCCCACTGCACGTGTCTTTTCATTTTTCTGTTTTTTTAGTTATGGAAGTTCTGGAGCCGCACTTCCATCTCCCGCACGCGCTGACGGCCGACTCGCGAATCTGGGGCGTTCGTTCCGAAGAAGTGAGGTTAGAAAGCGACACGGCAGCGCTTGTGCCGGCGCGGGTGGCGAAGAGGGGGAGGGAGGGAGAAGGGGAGGAGGAGTTGCTGCTGCGAAAGGTCCCCACCCCGCCACGCCCCTCCCCGCCCCTGCCCCGCCCCTGCCCCGCCACGCCCCTGCCCCGCCACGCCCCTCCCCGCCCCTGCCCCGTCCCGCCCCTGCCCCGCCCCGCCCCTCGCGACTGGTGCGAACTCAGATGTTATTCCGCTGTTTTCGGAACAGTGTTCACGTAGCGGGCATGGAACTCTAAGCTTTTTTGTGATGAACCTGGAAGCTTGATATTCTCTGATTAAACTTTCGCTACAGTCCGTGAGTTAGGAGAGATGGCACTGTTAGCCAATCGGGAGATTCAATTTCAAAAATCCATGCTTCCGATTGATTAAGGGAACACTCTCTCCGAACTCGGCAAGTGCGCAGACATCTCAATCCGAAAGCACATCTCTTGCTATAGGTGTGCAAAGGTTCAAAACAATATTTTTCCCTTCCTAAATTTACTGCGATTTTCGTAACTCTGCCCCTGACAGGAATCAGCTGTTGAAGGTTTCATCCAATCGGGAGCTTGAACGGCCCCGTAGTGGCGTCACTCCGGCGACATACGTACAAGGTCCGGATTGGATGACAGCGAAACAGCTGATGCCTGTGAGGGGCACTGTTAAGAAAATCGCAGTATAGTTCGATTCTTCGGAATAACGTTACTTTGTGGGTCAAACAGCAGTCGTATGACATTAGTGAATCTCGGTGAAAATCTCCCATCAAATCTAGAATTTGATCTCCTCTCAAATAGCGCTGCGTTAAAAAGAAAGCATTAGACGGATTTTGTAAAGGATTGCCTAACTTCGTATTGTCAGTCTCTTCAAACACTACTATCTTAAGAAACAGTTCAAAAAGTACGTAGAAGTTAATTCGTGACTAATATTAGCGATATTACGAGACAGTGAAGGAAATGCAATGTTCAATGTTTTGATGTACCGACTGGGAAAAAGCATACGCATGCATGTTTTTATATTTCTTTGTGCAATAGAAGCATATGCGATGTGAAGAAGAAAGCGCAGCTTTAAATTCATAAACTGTGATAGAATACATAAAATGTTGTCGTTATTATCTCTACCTGGTGGGCGCAAAGAAAAACTAAAAGCTTGTGCGACAAGGCGATTTGACGCGCAGCGGTAATTAACAAAGCGAGGACAAAATCGCGACTGCGCCGTTCCATGTGGTTGGCGCCGCTGGCAACGCCGTGCTGAACGCGCCTGCGCAGGAGCCCAAGGTAGCTGTTTTATATTTACACCGTGACGGGAAGGGAATTCGGAGAAACTTTAATTGTGAAAGATCTGCTGGAAACCGCGTGACGTCTGAAAGAAGGAGGGGCGGGGCCGCCCGCCCGCCCGCCTGCTGCTTGCAACCAACGCCTTCTGCCTCGCGGCCGCTAGCAGTCACCGCGAGTGATGGCAAAATTGTACCAAAAGATCGATACATCGATGTTTCGATACATCGCTAGAGCGTTTTCGATGGCGATGAAAACATCGATGTTTAAAATGTCGATATTAGAAACATAGACTATAAACATGCTATTTTCCTATCCGTTTTTAATTACCGTACGCAAATGGGATATTTTGTACTGTTTGGTTAGCGTGGTAGGCTACTATGCTAATAAAAATTATTTTTGAATGTAAAGAAGAAAATTGAAATTAAAGAACATCGTGTTTCGCAATTTTATCAACTTAAACTTTCTTAAACAATATTCTAATATACCACACAAAATAGCCTACAAATAACATAAACAATCTTTTACAAAAAACATAATAAAGCATTGCCGGAATAATAAACTCAAACATCAATGTTTTTGCAACAAAATATGGATGTGAAGAAAACATCGAAAGCAAAATATGGATGTTTCTGGTGGAAAAATCTATTTTTTTTAAAAATGCATATTTTTTTGTCATTGCTAGTCCCCGCTGCTTTCGCGGAGGGGCAGAGCAGAGCAGGGCAGGCGCTGGGCACAGGCCATTCGCGTGCACGCGGCGAGTACAGTTAGCGGAGGGCTTCTGTGAACGATATGACTCCATTGCTTCCTCGCACGCCCGTTCGCGGAAGCGCGGCGACATCGGCTGCGCGTTCGCTTCTTCGCTCGCAGTCGCCTTCGCCGCGCAGTGGCCCGTCTTTGTGCGCTCCGGCTATAGCGAACTCTACAACTCTGTGATGAACTCAAGTCATTGGTCCCGTTCCACTTACATTACTAATGCGCATAACAAGATTCGGTTGTAGTGAAATTACGTCAGGTCCCGTTTCACTTGCATTACAAATAAGCATAAGACGATTCGGTTATAGTGAACCTGAACCTGTGCTACAGTGGACGTAGAAAATAAGTTTTGGAAGTTAATTGGATCTCGTATGTTATTAGGCGAGAGTGGAACGGTGTTCCAACAGTGCAAGAGGCATTGGAAGGTATCGAGACTACATTACAATAGAGACAGAGGACAATGCACAATCAAGTAGAGTAAGAGAACACGAACTCTGTCTGGAGAAGGATCTAGTGAAATTACTAATAGAAAATGTACGAAGCAAACAATTGAAAATAATTGATTTTTTACGTACGAATAAAGATACTGAAATTTTCAGTTCGTGCTCTTAATGATTTTTTCTGAACCTTTACATTAATAAAACCAATCATTGTGGAGAAATGACATTTAATTTTAACATCATCGGATGTAATGAACCAAACATGTTAGTCCCCAGACGTTCGCTATAACCGGAGTCGACTGCGTTTGCCCCGCCAGGCGGCTTTCGAAGTGCGCAGCATCGGCGAACGGTGCTTTGAGGCTGGTGTGCAAGTAGCCGGAGCAGCGGTCTCTCCTCGCAAGATTCCGCAGATAAAGTGTTTCAATTTCGTGTTTTGTGATCGCGAACATTTGGCTTCAAACCAAAGTGTGGTCATCATAATGTCCTTAGGGGGTCATCCATAAATTACGTAACGTTAAAGGGGGAGGGATGGGATCCGAGGCAGCGTTACGCTGCGTTACATAGAGATAGGGAAGTGCGTTACAAGGGGAAGGGGGTATTAATAATACTCGAAATTTGCGTTACGTAATTTATGGACAGCATCTTATTGCATTTCGGACGTTTTCATTGCGTTAATCTTTTCCTTTCCTTTTCGTAATTTGTTAGATCGGAGTATAGTCCGTAATTGGCTTGCTTTCTAAAAGTTAACCTTCCTTCCATTTATTTACTTTTCTCTCACGTTGCGCTGCCCTTTGATAATTTTCGTTTTGAGCGTGTACGTATTTACAACCTTAAGATTCGATAGATGGATGAATATAATTCTAAATAAGATATTGTTTAATAGTTAATTCGTTTTTTCTATTAATTTTCAAACCAGTCAACAGTTAGGAAACAATATTCAGTAGTCAGTTTCAGTAATGTTCCCCACTGTAGGAATATTTATTCAAGCGCACCATTGTTTTGTATTTGCTGCGCCACAAGGAAGTAAAATATCAAAAAACAAATCGCCGATGCTGCAGAAGAGTAACGTAAATGCAAAATGTTCAATTTTACAGTAGAGTAAAAAACGATTTGCAGTTGTATAAAATATTTAATTGAAAAGGGAGTGACAGAAAATAGTGGTGTATTGAGAGTATTTAGAATATATACTTTACTTTCATTTGCCAGGGATTAGTGCAGTTACGTCATTGTTTCTCTAAAAAGTGTTCGTTGCTCTACAAGACACAAACTGTCGTCCTGAGTGGAAGTACAGTTCCGCCACAGCTCCCCAGTGTATGGTATGTGTTTCCGATATTGTCTATGGACTTATTTGCATTTGACACATATTTGCAGTTACGTCATTGTTCTTACGGGACGGCGGAAAGTTCTTGAGCACGCTTCCCGACTGAGAAGCTGAAACTCTGCACGTGACCTTCATGGAGTTGAATGCAATTATTTCGAGTCTTACCGTCAGCCGTTTTGGGCGATTACAAAGCTCGTGTCGGTTTCTGAGTATCAACAGTGGTCAACCTATTCTAACTCCTGTTCTAACTCTGCCTCTCGAGGCCCTATGTCCACGATGGAATATCACGGTATTTCGGGTCTTTCTCGGTCGTGCCGCTAGATGTCGCATGATAGCAAGCACTGTTCGGTTCGGTCGCGATCATGCAGTACCTAGCGGCGCGAGTGAGAAAGACGGGAAACACCGTGACATATTCCATCCTGAAGCGAGGCCTTGAGGGGCAGATTTGGGAAAATCGCTCCGCACTCGGAGCAACGGGAAGCGCGAACAGGAGCTAAATATAGAGAGCGGGCGCTCGCGAGAGCTGCCGTGACGCGTGCTCATCGCGTGCTCCACCGTTCACAGCGTGACGTTCTCGCAGATCGTTCCTCCCGCGTACGCCGATCGCATCGTCACGCCGGTCGGCGTGACGCGGCGCCGCCGACGGAGAACCCGCCTGCGCTTGTGCAGGGCGGCAAGGAAACACGCTGTCGCTGCACAGTGCAACTCTTCCGATCCCACAGGCAAATACTCGTTTCCCATCCGTTTTCTTTACTCGGCACGTTAATTTGGGACTGACTGACTGATTGATTGATTGTGATTCCGGGCGCGGCAACTAGTCCCGTAAGTGTAGTGCGTGTTTTTCATCGGGAGATGGTGCTGGATGGCGAGATCCAGGGCTGACCTACCGTTGACGAGCGGAATTTTCCCCTATCAGGTATCTCCCGCAGCGGGGCACCGCCCCAGCCGGGACAAACTCTTAACCTCCCGACCGGTCTCCCGGCATGTGTGGTAGTGTAGTGCATGTTATTGTAAATGTGTAAGGGGAGATGATAGGAAAAGGAAGAGGAAGAAAAGATCGCGCGCGGTCCGTGGCCCGCTTGTTAGGGTACTGCTCCGTCATTCGCCTGGTGTTGATCGAAGAAACCACAGAAAACCACCGATCAGAGCAGCCGGCCGCTAGAATTGTCCTCCAGACAGCGACTGAATTCGACCTAGCTTCCAACGACTGTCGACACTTCTGCCGCCGTCGGCACTCAAACCTGTTGTTGGTTTCGAAAACACAGCCGTCGATTGGGAGAGTCGACGCGCGCTGAAAGCGTATTTGGAATCCCGGCCTCGGTGCGGTGGTCCGCGTCATGGCGCTTCATGGCCGGCCGTAAATTCATAACCGCCTGATATCCCCGTTACGCGCGCACGAGCCTCGCGAAGCGCCTGCAGTGGAACGCATTCGGAGGCGGTTCCATCGCCGCCTGCGACGGGGCGCAACGCGGGAAGCGCCGCCTGGAGCGCTTCGAGGAAGCCCTCGATCAGGGGAGGCCAACTTAGAAGGCGGGGCGGGGCTGACAGCGCTCCGTTGTCTTCGGGCGCCATCGCACTCACACTCACACTCCTGCTCGACATCCCATTCGGAGTAGCGTTGCGGGCGAAGCAGGAGACATGACGAACACAGTCGGTCTTCGACGGACTGTCCAACAGACCGTGACACAACCGACATTACAGATATTCGAAGAAGTCAAGCCGAGGGGAATATTTGGCGGCCTGCGCGCGAAACTGGTCTGGACCGGAGTTGAGAGAGTGGTGCGATATTGAGGTTGGAGCGTGGATTTGCGAGGTTAGGGTTTGAGGCGGGTTTTTAGTCGTTGAATTGTTTTAGTTCTTTTTAGTAATTAGAGTATACTGTTTTTTTATATTTATAGTAATACTTACTATTAAAATTTCCCACAAAAAATAATTTTTATACGTTTCGTTAAAGTACATTCGAGTTGTTTGTTTATTGATAAAATGTTAATTTTCTTTTCGTACGTTCGGGTTAGTTTTTGCACAGTTCATTCTTAAGGTTTTGTTTATATTTCTAATTAATATTCGTTAAAGTATTCATTACTCATAGCAGCAAGTCAGCACAATAGACAGATGGCAAAACAAAGAGGGAACAGAGTAGCGTAGCTAGCAGAGCTTTGTTTCTAGAAGTTCCCTCTTTCGCCGCTAGACATGCATGCGCCATTCCTCTTCTGGTTGGCATTTGTTGTGAAGCGCACGTGCCTCGTGTTGCCGTACTCGTTCGCGGGATTCTGTAGATCGACCTGTAGGGTAGCGTGAGTCGATTCTGTGTAGTTGTCTTACCTCGATGGTAAGTTATACTATCTGGTAATTTTGATGGTTTATCATAGACGTTTTTTTTGAAATCTTGAGAATACGAACGAATTTTTTATTCTCTGTGTAGTTATTGATTGCATATGAACCACGGAGCCTTGGTAAATTTTGAGGCATTTATTTCGTAGAATTTGCAGTTTATTTATGCGGCTGTGGGCTGCTTGTATCCAAACGGGCACGCGCAGAGGTTAATAAGGGTCTAATTTGTATATTATTTTACCGCATTCAAAGCTCAGGTAGATTTATGATTTAGTAAGGAATAGAGTTTTGTAATTTTTATTGTGTATGTTTTGCTTAATGTGTTTGTAATTTGTGATTTCCATGTTAATTTTGTGTCTGAGTCCTATGTACTTCACTGGTGTTTGGTTTGGTAGCCCTGATATAGCTGTGTTTTGGATGAGTAAACGGGTTGGGATTTTGGCTTAGAAAGGGTGAAAATCTTTGCTTGGAATTTTGATTTTTAATTTTAATTTCCAATTTTTCAATCTATTTCCAAAATTTAAGTCATTTTGTTATTGGCCATGCGCACTAATGTTATCTTTGTGGGATGTGAATATTAACGTGTCAGCAGCAAAGAAAACTATTTCTGTGGTGTCTGGTTGAGGATTGTGGAATAAATAGGTATTCAAAAGGAGGAGATAGAGGGAGGATTTTTGAAAGACCCCTGCGTCTATCGCATGTTGTTTTGAAAGCGTATTATTTGTTTTATATTTAAAGTTTCTGCTGGTCAGAAACCTGTGAATGATGTTAAATAGATAATCTCCAGTTCCCAGTTGTAGCTTGTACAGGACACCAATATGCCAAACAGTGCCGAAGGCCATTTCTATGTCCAAGAAAATCGCTAATATGTGATGTTGGCACTGTTTCGAGGAGAAAGGAGAGGCCGCGAAGGCCACTTTCCCCAAAGGCGAGAGTTGCAAGGGCGGCTACAGGAAATATGGTACGTTTAATTTAGAAACACGTGTCAGAAAGTATAATTTTTTACTCTAAATACTATCAAGACTAACATGTATTCATCATTGCATTCCTCTTTTTATGATCTATGTATTGCTAGTGAGAAAAATACACTGTTCCATTTAAAAAAAATATTAAATTTCTCAAAAACTAAAATATTTCAAATAATATCTCTTCGGCATATTACTTCCCCCGCATTTCCTCATTGTTGAGCTAAAACTGCATTTCGGTATCGTGGCCCATAGTTGGTGGTACTCCCTGTGTATTGAAACAGAATGTACATAAAATTATTTCGTCTTTAAATCGAAAAAAATGAAATTTTTAATCGTCACTATTAGAAAACGTGTGTTTAACACCGTACGTGAGCTATATCGTATTTTAAAACGTTAAAATTGTATACAGTCGTGCGTATGCTGTTGCTACCGATGAGTACATCTGCTATGCAACTAGGGATGGAAAAAATCGATGTTTTTAAAATATCGATATTTTCTACCAGAAACATAGATATTTTGCTTTCGATGTTTTCTCCATCCATATTTTGTTGCAAAAACATCGATGTTTGAGTTTATTATTCATGTAATGCTTTATTATGTTTTTTAAATAATGTTATTTTTATGATATTTCGTACGGTATATGTAGAATATTGATTAAAAGATAAAGATGGTAAAATAGCGAAGCACCATGTTCTTTAGTTTCAATTTTCTTCTTTACATTCAAAAATAATTTTTATTAGCATAGTAGCCTACTAATAAGGTGCTGCTAAACAAAGAGTAAAATATATCCCATTTGGGTACGGATAGGAAAATAGCATGTTAAAACATTGATGTTTTCAACATCGACGTTTTTTGTCAACGTTTTCATCGATGTGAAAAACACTTTAGCGATGTATCCATGTTTTGGTAAACTTTGCCATCGATATATGCAACTGGCGCTGACGTGAGGATCCTAGCCATTTGTCGCCAACGAGCACAGGAATCATTGCAAGGTTTAAACTACGGCATGTGTCACGTTAGACAACCTTAAAAAAACATGTGTCTTAATAATTGGAAGACAGGCTTCTCGGAACTTTAAGAGATAACAACCGACAAGGACACATGAAAGGCCATTGAAGACTTGAAGTGGCACTTAGGCGGGGCACACTGGCAACCTCAATTTGACCGATCTTCACGTAAGTCATTGATAAGAAATTCTCCCATCCACGTATTTCGTATCGTGAACCAATCTAATAGAAGATGTTAAAGTCAAGTAGTGTAAATACATTAACGGTCATTTGGAAGATGATATTTCGCCGTAGATATATCACGTTGCCTCACATCCAAAGAAGTTAACTCGGCGTTGACATACACTATGTGATCAAAAGTATCCGAACACGTAGTTGAAAGTGACGTACTAGTTCGTGGCGCCCTCCATCGGTAATGCTGGAATTCAATAGTGTGTTGGCCCACCCTCAGCCTTGATGACAGCTTCCACTCTCGCAGGCATACTTTCAATCAGGCTCTGGAATGTTTATTGGGGACTGGCAGCCCATTCTTCACAGAGTGGTGCACTGAGGAAACGTATCGATGTAGGTCGGCGAGGCCTGGCACGAAGTTGGGGTTCCAAAACATCCCAAAGGTGTTCGATAGGATTCAAGTTCGGAGTCTGTGCAGGCCAGTCCGTTACAGGAATGTTATTGTCGTGTAACCTCTCCGCCACAGGCCGTGTAGTATGAACGGGTGCTCGATGGTGTTGAAAGATGCAATCGCCATCCCCGAATATCTCTTGAACAGTGGGAGGCAAGAAGATGTTTAAAACATCAACGTGGGCATGTGCCGTGATAGTGCCACGCAAAACATTAAGGGGTGCAAGCCCCCTCCATGATAAACACGACCACAGCACAATACCACCGCCTCCGAGCTCGGATACTTCTGATGACATAGTGTAATACTTGTGTAATGAATCTACAAATGCAAATCCTTAGAGCCGATTGGCGAAGGTGCGCGCGTAGGCTCGCTTTTGGGCCGAGAAGCCCCAACCGCCCGTGAACGCTCAGGCCTCCCGGCGACGTTCGTGCCTCGCGGCCGTGGGTGAAGGAGTACGTGTGCTTAGCTCGTGGACATGCCCACGCCGTCGTCCGGTCTTCTCAACCTGAGAAGTGAATTTCCTCATCGTCACCCAGCAACGTGTACTGGGACATTCAAGGAAAACGCACACTAGAGCGTTGCCCGACCGGGAATCGAACCCGCTGGCCACGAGCCGTGACGAGGCTGAGTGCGTCCTCTTTGAA
This sequence comes from Acheta domesticus, assembly GCA_031308135.1. Taxonomy (NCBI): domain Eukaryota; kingdom Metazoa; phylum Arthropoda; class Insecta; order Orthoptera; family Gryllidae; genus Acheta; species Acheta domesticus. Next base: position 164,023,201 of record JAHLJT010009419.1, read on the forward strand.
GGCGAGCCATCGCTCGGGGCGAGCGCGGCTGCGGCGGGCGCATACCTGCCCCGCCCCCGCCCCCGCCCCGCTCCGTCTACCTGGAGCTGCTGTGGTTGCGGCCGGACGCGCCCGCCCGCCCTCCCGCAGGCCAAAAAAGCCCACCACAGGGCGCCGCACAAGCCCTGTCGCCCGCCAAAAAAAAAAAACCGCCACAGGGCGCCCCACAAGTCCTGTCGCCCGCCAAAAAAGCCCGGTACGGGGCGCCCCACAAATCCTGTCGCCCGTCAAAAAAGCCCGGTACAGGGCGTCCCACAAGTTCTGTCGCCCACCTTTTTGCAGGGAATACTGAATGAAGTGATACGGTGATGATGGGTGAAAAGACGAACACAAAACCAACCATGCCCGAGGCGGGACTCTTGTAACATTTCCCGCGATCCTTCGGCCCGAGTTCTCGCAACGGAATAAGAGTTATCCCCTAAAAATGGTGACACCCGGGGCGGACTGCCCCCCCCCCCGCACCCCTCTAACTACGCCATTCGTTGACTGTAGTTCCCTGTTTGGTCCGTTGGATGTTTCGTGTCTTCTTTTCTCCTAAGAAGTAAAATAGTGTTGCAGTGGAATGCGGGCAGCATTCAGAACTCGCTAGGGGTGACTTTCGTTTTCATGCCAGCATGGTCGCAGCTCCATCTTTCTCTCGCGTCCAGTGTTGCCGAACCGTCCTCTTCGTAGAGATTCGTAAAAATAGTAATCTTGGAGATTCCAAAATCTTCTGTCTTTGAGTTTTAATAAGATTTCTCTCTCCAGTTTTATTTTAGACAGTCTGATACTATTGTTTCAAAACAAAAAGGTTAATAAAAGGCCATTCTTTAAATTTATTGAAATGTATTTTTTTTACGCTTTTTGAATCATTACTATCTTTGGACGTTTCGAGGAGCACTTTTCCTCTTCTTCAGAACTCTTTAACAGCTGTGTCATTCCTCAAATTCTATCGGTAATTTTTACAAATAATTATATTTTCTAAAGAAACAAACTTTCAATAACGCTCCAGTTGATCAGTTTGGTCTCTGAGACTAGGGAGAGTGTTGTTGAAAGTTCGTTTCTTTACAAAATGTGATTATTTGTAGAAATTACCAATAGAATTTAAGGAATGACACAGTTGTTAAGACTTCTGAAGAAGAGGAAAAGTGCTCATCGAAATGTCCAGAGATAGTAATGATTCAAACATTTCAATAAATTTAAAAAAATGGCCTTTTATTAACCTTTTGGTTTTGAAACAATAGTATTAGACTGTCTAAAATAAAACAGAACTGCGAAATCTTATTAACTCTGGAGATCCTTTCGGGATTTACTGACTCGGTAGCTTCAATATTTTAAAAGGAATCGTAAAGGAAACCAGGAAAGCTCGTAAACTCAAAAAGATTGCCCGGGTGTGCGAGGGCTATAAAAGAGGATTGTGTATGCCCTACTTTCAGAGAACTATAAAACGTGTAACTGGTTGATTCCCGTTCTGGGCTTTAGCGTTCTCTCTCTGCCCTGAATTGTGAATACTAGAACATCCAGTTATAATTCGCCACGCTTATTTACGTATTTTCATTCATAATTTAAATTTAGAAATGTTTTATCACACTATTTACAGTTTTTCGCATTTTTTTTACTCTGTCTCTCTCTCTCTCTCTCTCTCTCTCTCTCTCTCTCTCTTAAGTATCATAATGTAGTCATTAAATTTTTCAATGCCTCTTGCACTGTTGGAACACGATCCCAGTCTCCAAAAGCCCTTTCAATCGCCTAATAACACAAGAGATCCAATTAATTTCCAGGACGTATTTCCTACGTTCACTATAGCCGATGTTTAGGTTCACTATAACCGAATCTTCTTATGCTTATTTGTAATGTAAGTGAAACGGGACTAGTGACTTTAAGTTCACTATAAGCGAAGTTGACTGTAGTCGCAATTCGATTGAACCGTTGCACGTTTAAAGAAACGTCGACAGAGAGGTGTAGTACCGAAGTGTCCTTCTTTTCGGCGAGCGGAGAAAGTGGAAGGTCAAAGGGCAGCGGTCGTGACCCTTGACTCGCATCTCGATTTCTCTCAGTCAGTCGTTGGCCCGGGGGCTCGGCCGTGGGCTGCGCGCGTGGGTCGCCGGCTAATATTAGACAATGGGTGAATGGGCGGGCGGAGGCGCCAAGCCACGCCAAACAGCTTGCTCCTTAGCCCCGCCATTTCACACTTCAAACGAATTCATTTCAATTGATGCCTTATTTTACGTGGGAGACGTGCGCGACCAGGTATCTCCCACCAGCGGGGCACCGTCCCAGCCAGGACAAGCTGTGAGCTCCCGACCGGTCTCCCTGCATGTGTGGTAGTGAAGTGCATGTTGGTGTGTGTGTGTGTGTGTGTGTGTGTGTGTGTGTGTAAGGGGAGAGGATAGGGCTAGGAGGAGGAAGGAAAGATCACGTGCAGTCCGTGGCCCGTTTGTTAGGGTGCTACTCCGGCATTCTCCTGGTGTTGATCGGGGAAACCACGGAAAACTCTCGATCAGAGCCGCCGGCCGCTGGAATTCTCCTCCATACAGCGACTGAATTCGACCTAGCTGGCAAGCTAGCATCGAAAAGTGCATCAATCGCTGCGGTACTGTGCTTCTAGAGGCAGCGCGAGGGCCGCGACGCAGCGCTAGAAAAAGGTTTCGGGGTCGCGTTGAGCGGCGCCTTTCGCGGGAGCCGCGCCGCGCCGGGCCGTTTTTGCGCCCTCTTTCCGCGCACCTGCGCGCGCCGCGGGCCAACCGGCAGCAGGAAGCCGTGGCGGCCGCGCCGGGCTCACCGGCCGTTGGGGCGGGCGACTCGCGTCAATGTCGTTCCGCGGCCGCCGTGCAAATCGGTTCCCGGAACAGGGCAGTCGACGCCTGTGAGCGTTTGTGTGGCAAAGGCCGCGCGTATCGAATTTCCGCGCCTCGAGGAGGAGGGAAGAGAGTGAGAGGCGCTCGTGCCCTTGGCAGTGGCCACCGCAGGGCTTGCGACTCCCCATCGACACCAGACACGAACCTCGAGGGGGCTACCGTAGGAGGCGCAGCTACAGTTGCAGGTTAGGCGCGCCAACTTCCGCTCGTAAAAATTGGCTGATTTCTGAGAAATACATAAAGTGTCTTCTAAATGTTCAATTATTCGTGGTATACTCATATAATAAACCGCTGAAGAAAGCGCGAACATCGACGCTCTGCTTGCGTTTCGCGAACCCACGCAGCAGCCACGTATCGTTGGCAGCAGTTCGTCTTTTAGTTCCTGTAAGTAAGGTGTTAGAGACGAGCGCGCCACTGAAATGGTCTCCACCCCGTATGGGAGTTAAAATTCCCTGGGCAACCCCGTGTCGGGAGGTGCGAGATCAAATGTACCCCAGGAGGGGTGAAGCGCACCTTTTCCTAGCGAGTTAAAAGGGCGGGTATGGACACCGGTATGTATCTAACATATGTACGATTTTATTTTACTTGTATTGTGTTACGAAATACACAAAGGAGTGGAAAAATCTGAGTTCAGTCCGAACTACTGTACGTGAATCAATGAAAAACGAATGAGAGAGACAGTCATTGAGGTGGAAGGGAGCAAATTGTATTCATGAAATGAAATGACTTAAGCTACACATTTGTTTAGTTTGTCCATGCATTCTTTGCAGTTGAATGGAGATCAATCGGCGTATGAGAGTTTTACTTAGTAGTGCGAGCAAGAAATTGAAGAAAAGACGGACTTTCTGACTGATTTTCGAAGTAGAATGATCTGGACCAGAAGCAAAGTCGACACGCAGGTTATTTGCGGAGGAAATAAACACGACATTTCACTGATGGCGCGTTCCCAGAACTTAGTAGGACAGTCGTAAAAAGTCTAAGTGTGTCAGGAATTTCTTGAAACTTACTTTAATCCTTGTGCCATTTATGACTATAAAATAATTTTGTATATATATATATAATTATATATATAATTATATATTATATATATGATTTATTTTTCTAATTAATTCTGGGGCAATAGAACCTAGCAAGTTCTTTACCGTCTCAGATCAAGAATTCCCGTGCTCACGCGAGAGCCCGGCGGCGAGACTAAATGTTTTATGTATATGTTATTTTATACCTAATTAGAATGGAGAAATACAGTAGCCTTTACATCACTTACCCATTTATATTGAATCTTTAGTGGTCATATATTAATCCTTATATTTAAAACGTGTTACCAGGGGAGCCGCGAGAAGTTTCGTTTAGGTCAAGGGAGCCGTGGACGAAAGAAGTTTGTAAATCCCTAGTGAGGGCGAAACGACTGAAAATCGATACAACGGTCTGCTATTGGTCCCGCACACGAGAAGCATTGCACACGTGGAGTAGCCCTGACCTCGTCTCATCAGAGTCGCCGGGGTCGACCTTCCGTCGCAAGGCCGCCGCCGCCGCCGCCGCCGCCGCCGCCGCCGTTGCCACGGCCGCCTGTGAATGAGGAACGAGCGCGCGCTGGGGGCGGGGGCGGGGGCGGCGGCGGCGGCCACGACGTCACGACAGCGACGCGGCGCCCAGTGCCAAATGCACCGCACCCAAGGCACAAACAGCCACGTTCAGATCCGATGCTAAAACTGTCCACTCCGGTTGTAGTGAAGCCTCGGTTACAATGAACTTAAGTCACTGGCCACTTGCATTACAAAATAACACAAGAAATTTCAGTTATAGTGAACCTGAACCTTGGCTATAATGAACGAAGGAAATGTCTTGGAAATGAATTGGATCTCTTATGTTATTCGGCGATGAGAAGGGCCTTCGGAGAGTAGGATGGTGTTTCAACAATGAAAGAGGCATTGAAAGGTGTCATGACTGCATTACGATACTTAAAGACAGAGGACAATGCAAAATCAAGTATGGAGAGAGCACGAACTTTGGAGAAGGGTCTAATGAAAAATGTACGAAGCAAACAATTCAAAATGATTTACTTTTTTTACGTACAAATAAGGATATTGAAATGTTCATTTCGTGTTGTGAATGAATTTTGCTATAGCTCTGTATTAATAAAATCAATGATTGTTGAGGAATTCCACTTTTTTGACATTATCGGATATAGTGAACCTGCCATATAGTGAACCGAAACTGTTAGTCCTCAGAAGTTCACTATAACCGGAGTCGACTTTAATTGCGACAGCAACCAGAGGCTTCAGTGTAGTCCTTCCTTGATATCGCACGTGATCATTAGCAATGAATGTTGTTTTTTGGGGGGGGGGGTTCATGTGTCATGCCACACACCTGTATGTAACTCGGAACTTATGAGTCTTTGCTAATTTTAATATTCGTTGACGTGCGAGTTCAGTAGGCCTTATATTTTTGATAGGATAAATCACACAAATTGTCGGTCAACTTGCGTGAAGTTCATTTTAACGCTGTTAAACATATTTGTTGAATATTTTGTATTTTTTCGATTCGGGACATGCCATATTTTTGGAGCTTTCTTATTTGCTCCTTATAGTTGAAGTTTTTAACAAGCTTTCGCCACTAAAATGAACAAGAAATAAATCCAATTATAATCTCTCTAAGAGCGCGGATTTGTATGCGGTAAAATGCCTAAAATGTGCCATACAACATGGAAGATAAATCTTTGAAATATGGAATAAATACGCAGTGTAAAACTCACAAGGAAATACATTTTTACATTTTTATTCCCATGTGAAATCTTTGTAGAAAAAATTGGATTGGATTACGACGAAGCACGAACAAAAGCATCATCAGCAGAAAAATGTTTTGAAAATAATTTTATTTTTGAATTTCACTTCATCTAGCATTGGAATGTCGTCAGTTTGTTCAAGACCTAATATTCACCTATAAATAATTGAATTAAAAAAAATTTTGTTTTTGCAACAAAATATCGATGTGAAGAAAACATGGACAGCAAAAAGAAAGCATGGACAGTTTTTTGCCGTCTCTAGGCGGGGCGAGGCGGGCGGGGCGGGGTGGGGCGGGGCAGGAGCGAGACGAGGCGGGGTGGGGCGAGGCGGGGGGAGGCGGGGTGGGGTGGGGCAGGGCGAGGCGTGGCGGGGCGGAGCGGGGGCGGGGCGGGGCGGGGCGGCGCCTGCTTCTGGAAAGCGCCGCTTGGCGCAGTTTCCGAGGAAGCTGCGAGGCGTTGGGTCGCACTGCGTTGCTCGGAAGCGGCCGTCCGCGGAAAGAGACGCCGCGCCGCCTTCTTGCCGACTGCGCCTTGCGCAATGCACGCGCGTGACGCGAAAGCGGATTTAGCCATTCGCCAAATGCTTTTGTCATGTGGTTCGCGAATCAACTGATGGGTGGTGGTTCTAGAAATGGATCGCTCCTCGTCACCGCGTTGCCGGAAACGCTTCAGTGCATTGCGCAAAACTCAATCTGCCTCTGGATGATCTCCGTTTCCAAGAAGATTATTGTAAGAGGGTTATCGGTTTTAATTCCTTGCATGACAAAACTGGTGGGGCGTTCGGGAATAAATTTCCATTCGCTTTTCGTTCTTCCCACATGATGACGGCTTAGACTTACTATTATTATGGCGTTCTGCGTGATTATGGCTTAAGGGATCAACCGTAAATGACGTACCGCTAAAGGGGGAGGGAGGGGGTCCAAGGCAGCGTTAAGCTGCGTTACGTAGAGGTTTGGAAGTGCTTTACAAGGGGAGGGGGTATTGAAAATACTCGAAATTTGCGTTATGATATTTATGGGCGACCCTCAGGCCCTAATGTTCGCCTTTGTTGGTTGCAAGTGTCCACTTGTTATCACGTCCTGTGTCGCCAGCGCGAGGAACTTGGCAGAAACGGGTTTTGTGCGTGGGGTCGTCCACGAGATGTCCCCACACGTCCTATACAGTTTTTACTGTTTTTGACCAAATAAATTAAAAAAAAAAACGCTCTCGAGAGCGCATTCCGAGAAGCGCCTGAGCGCTATCTATAGGCGGCGGCTCGAAACGCGAAGAGAAGAGTCGGCGCGAGCGCTGCTTCCGGGAATCGAAGGCAGGAGCGCCAGATGCGCCGACGGCGTTGACGTCACGTTTTCCGCGCGCGCTCTTCTCTTCGCCGAACAGATAACTATTTCGAGCGAGCGATGGCGGCGAGACAGACCGGGCCGGGCCGGCGCTGGCACCTCCGCCCCGGCGCCAGGCTCCACTATGGTTTCTGGGACCCGATTCTCAGGCCTAAATGCAACTTGGCAACTTTTATAAACATCTTTCCTAGCACTACCTAAATTTCAACGTAACACCTCAAAACTGAACCTTGAAGCCTGAATCAAATCATCGAACCTTAGACCATGTTTTCACGAGTAGGAATGAATACTCATTTGCTATGGATGGCCATATCTAAAACGTTATAATATAAAATGTACTGTTGTCAAACCCCTCGAGAGACAGAAATGTCGAACGAGAAGAAATAAATTAAAAAAAACTTTTGTAAACGAACTCTCTGGGTACCAGAATATGAAGTAATCACTTCAAAGTTACAGAGGTGTGCAAATTATTAGACTAAAGACGTACTGTTTAAATTTATGAATTTATTTTCATAGGAATTATTGTTAATATTTAGTGAACATTCCTTTTCTATTTATGAGCATTCTGATCCTTCCTGGTATCTTTCTTATCAGTGCCATAAACTGCATTTTGATGTCTGGATCGTTTTGCCGTATTTCCTTCAATTTAACCACCAGACATTCATGTGTAGTTATTTTTTAGTTTCTTTTTAACCATTGCCCAAATATTGTTCAATCGGTTTCGTATCTGCTCTGTTAGCTGGCCATTGCAGCTCAGATTGTTCAATTGTGCAATGGCGGTAACTGAGACACGTTTCACATTCTAGAGTAAACAAATCAAATAACACTTGTACCAACATCAGTTGTACATGAAACACAAAAAAGTAGACGTAACTACGTATAGTTTTGAAAACAATAGGAGAGCTGTCACTTTTATTTACAATTTCTACTACGAGTTTAACTTGAATTTAGCAAAAAAAATCTTTGGTCTAATAATTTGCACCCACTTTGCCGACTGTTGGCCCCCCACGTTTGTGAAGATGGTACTTCCCCGTTCGGTCTACACTCGACAAGTGCGTGCTATACAGAAATTGAAATTGAAAACTATGATGTTTTAGTTGTTTGTTCTTTTTCTCTTAAACCGGTCATTTCCTTATCCTCCAAGGATGTATTTTTCATAGCAATTAGTTTTAATCCGCAATTCAATTCAGAGTTCTTAAAAATTACTACATTATCCATTGCTCTGAATGGTAGATGTAATACCGACAATCTGAAATTTGAATTGACTTCTAAAAAATTGACAGGATTTTACGTGCTTGGTACACGGCCTATTATGTTAGTAGGTTAATGTAAATCATGTTACAACAATTTCCAGCTGCAACAAAGTGCATCTCTTGACAAAATATTGTTGTTTTCTTTTTCTTCAGATATGTACCGCTTCAAAAATGAATGTGTATTCGAATTTTGGCGTAGAGTTCTTAGGTAGTGGTAAACAAATTTTGTTAATCTACGAGTTCATAAATTGATAGTGTTAGAAATAAAGTGAAATCATCGAATGAAGAGAAAAATATGTACAAAATTTGCAGTTTATGCCAACAATTTGAAGGAAGATGGTGTAAAGATGAGCGTTGTCTTGAATATTGTGTAAAAAAGTTGTCTTGGCTTAAGGATGACTTCATCATCAAAATAGAACTAAATTTATCATTTACGACGTCTGATCAACATCGTCTTCCGTTTTGCGAAAAATCAATTTAGACAAAATGGGGGGGGGGGTTATGAAGTTTTATCGAAGATACGTATTGACAAGATAATACAGCCTAAAATAACGGATGTCAAACGTACAATGACTGAGTGAAGATTAGATTATTAACAAGTATAGAGAACATCGGCGCAGGTGTTTTGACGGATGTTGGTGGGCGGGACTGATTCACACGTCTGTCGAGACAAGCTCCTTCGATGGTCCGTGGTGCCGTCTTACATTATTCCAAACTACAGATAAACATTCGATGTTGGCTGCACTGTTCGAAAGCTGTGGAATGCGAGCCTCATATTTGGAATTGAGATCGCAATTTGTAAATTTAACACAAGGCATCAATAATCCAAATAATTCATTACTGGCCAGGATAATGTAGTAATCAGTTCTCATTCACGAAGTTTCCTTTGTTGTGGTCATCCGAAATTATGTTTGCCTAAGAGTACCCTCATATAAGATGATAAAGTTCCTTAGGGGGCTGTCCATAAACTACTTAACGCATATTTGGAGTATTTTGAATACCCCCACCCCTCACTGTAACGCCGCGTAACACCCCTAAAATAATTAATAACGCTTGAGACGCCCCCCCCCCCTATTTGCAAATCTGGAGGCTATGGATCTTAATTTCGCGCGTGCGTGCTCCACAGCCATAACCCGCGCATATGCAACCCTTCGTGCAGGAGTGTCTGCAGGGTGGACTATCCCGCAGGCGCTCAGACGGCCGGCGCAATCGTCACGTTCACGGCCAAACACGAATTCCGCGAGGCGAGGCGAGGCCAGGCCGAAAGCAGACGCCTGGTTCCGCGAAGCGCACGATCAACGCAATCGGGGCGCGCTTGTTAGGAAGCAGGAGAGGGATCGGCTGTTTGTGTTCTCTTCGCCTCGTGGCTTGCACGCGAGGGCCGTACCGTTTTCCTCCCTCCCTCGGGGTGGGGACGAGAGTTTCTCGGAGTAAATACTTTAGAAGCCAGCACTAACTGGGAAGTCTTTGTGGGTGCGCCAGCGAGCGTTTGCATGCCTGGGGGAATATCTGCTCGCAAGACAAATGCTTTGGAAACACGCGTTCGGCTGAAAGTCTTGCCCGGTAGACGCTGACCCACATTCGGTCTGTTGAAAGGGTGAAGCCGTAGTGTTTACAGCTTCTTGTTTTCCAATGAATTGCAGTAGACGTTAGGGGTCGCCCGTACAATACGGAACGCTGGAATGAATGGGGGTTGAGGCAGCGTTACGCTGCGTTACATAATGGAAGGGGGGAGTCATAGTTTAGTGTTACGTAACATTGATTTCTTTTACATTTTTTCAACATTTTCTGAAATAGTTTCTTTTTTATGAGACTTGTACTGAAACATTAAAATATTAAATAATTAATTTAAAAAACAAAATACCTTAAAGTTGTAAGATGTAAATTGTTATAAATGGAGATCTTTTTCTATGAATTTTTTAGCGAATCTGTAATATTGGGCAGAAAATATGCAAAAGTGTTATGTAGTTATTTCTAAAATCCGTTTAAATTGGCGCTGTTGACTCTCGCCCATGACGGCGTGTGTATGGCTTTTGATCAAACATTTTCCCGCGTATGCGAACTACATTCACAACTTGCTCGCACTTCTTACATTCATAAGGAGGGGGTGTTGTCGCAAACGTTACGTCATTATTCACGGGGTGGTTCAACCGTGCGTTATAAGGGGGAGAGGAGGTATTCAAAACCAGTCCAAATTTGCGTGACGTCATTGCAAGTGCGGTGAATGTTGTTGAGGAGCAACGCGCTAAGGGTTGGCTGTTTGTGGTTGCAGAGCGGAGGCGGCCCGGCGCTGGTATGGCGCCATGTTGACGACCTGCCCCAACTGCCTGCACGTGTTCGACCAGCCCCTTCAGCTGCCGCCGTCATGCTGCGCCAGCACCAGCCGCCCGCCGCCGTCGCCCTCTTCGCAGCCGCCGCCGGCGCTGGGCCCCGCCCCGGGGCCGCCGCTGCTCCTCTCGGCCACGCTGCAGCTGCCGCCCAGCGCCGCGCCCGCCACCTGCACGCTGGCGGTCACCGCCTCGGCGGCGGCGGCGGCGCCGCCTCTGCGCGCGCTCGCCATGGCCGGCGGCGGCCTCGTGCTCCAGCACCACCCCAGCCCCGCGCACGCGGTAAGTCACTCACGCGCCGCACACATTATTGCGCCTGCATTGTTTAAAAATAGAATAGCAGCCCCAATCGATTCAACAATGCATTTCTATTTTCACTAATATTCCATGTTCTCTAATCCATTCGTACTCGAAATGGAGCGCTCTTTTAACCCTTTGCACTCGTAGCATAATAAAATAAAGTTTTCATTGTTGAATCGATCATGGCTATTCTATTTTTAAAGAATGTTGACGCAATAATGTGAAAACGAGCTGGAACGGGGGAATGCCGAGTATCGGCTTCGAGCTGTGCAGCCTTTTTCCATTGTCATCTTAGACATGCCATACGAGTTGTAGGACCTCGCAGCGCTGAGAAACCTTCGACCGCAGAGAGCATTTCTGTGGGGCATGTCGCACATGCCCACGAGTGCAAAGGGTTAACAAAGCATTGTTAATTCCTTAGTATTTTCAAGTGTATAAGATACTCATTTTAATATAACATCATTAGATCACAACATATGAACCTAATGTATTGCGGCGGAAGTTGAGAAAATATCGCCCTGTGATTGATTTTCTTTCGTATCTTTCGACTACTTTCTCTATGCTTCTTCTTCTTGCGAGTATTTTACAGCTCTAGCGGCCATGTCTGCCATCCGAATCTTCACACCAGTCTCTATCATTCCAGCCCTTCTCTTCTAGACCCCTTCTTTGCATGTCTTTAAAAATCTGATTTTGCGATTCCCCTCTGGGTCTACCTCTTTTTCCTGTCTAAAGGAAACCACTCGCAAACCTTTCTGGGCCATCTCCCACAATCACGCCTTTTCACTTGACCGAACCATTTCAACCTTCCTGATTCCAATTCATTTATGATTTTTGAACCTGCATTCGCTAAGTAATTTCTTTTCTAATATTTTCCATTTTCGATACCCTACAACTTAAAAAAATATCCATTTCTGGACTCTCAGTGCTTACAACTGCAACGCTGTACTACATAAACCTGAATGACGTTTGCAGGTTTATGTAGTACTCATATAATAGGAATATATCACAGGTTCAGTGTATCCGAGGATGTCAGAGTTGAATGGAATTCTTCCACAATGATTGTTTTTATTAATATCGAGATACAGCAAAATACATTAACAGCCGGAACGGCAAATTTAAATATCTTCATTTGTTCTTAAACAAGCAATAATTGTCAATTGTTTTCTTCGTATGTTTTTATTCTAAATCCTCCGCAAGGGTTCGTGCTCTCTCTATATTTGATTCTGCATTGTCCTCTGTGTTAGTGTCATAATGCAGTCTACACACATTTCAATGCCTCTTGCACTGTTGGAACTCTATTCCACTCTCAGTTAGGCTTTTTACTCCCCTAATAACATACGAGATCCAATTAATTTCCAGGACATTGTATTCCTTACGTTCACTATAGCCGATGTTGAGGTTCACTGTAACCGAATCTTGTTATGCTTATTTGAAATGTACCAGTGACTTAAGTTGACTGTTTACCGGAGTCGCGTGTTGTTCATAAAGCGAATGTTCCGTTTGCAGGAGTCGTCGAAGGCGGCATCGGCGGGGTCGTCGGCGGGGGCAGGGCCGGCGCCGCAGCCGTCGCCCTCGGCGCCCTTGTCCTTCGTGCTGCCCGCAGTGCCCGGGCCGCCGCGCCCTTCGCTGGGCCCGCTGCCGCTACCGCTGCAGCTGCCCTTCCCGTGGACGGCGCTGCCGCCGGGGCCTGCGCTGCACCTCAACGTCCAGGTACGCAATGACGCATGCGCAGACGGCGAGGTTCCCCTCTCCCCTCTTCATCCCTGGCCCAGAGAAACCCGACTGCTTTACAATAACATCCACTGCGGAAAGAAGCACGTTTGTGCACGAGAGCGCAGCACACTTCAGGCGATCAGTAAATTCTCTCTCTCTCTCTCTCTCTCTCTCTCTCTCTCTCTCTCTCTCTCTCTCTCTCTCACACACACACACACACACACACACACACTCACTCGGGAGTTCCCGCTTGGTCATGGGCACAAACTGTAGAAATAGTGCCCGTCTACTATTCTTAATTAATATCAAAGAAATTGAATTATCCCTTAAATAGATTACATATTATTTTAGTCTGCAATGTATAAATTAACAAGTGGTCTCATTGCCACTCGCGTATAAGAATTAAAGCTGAGCCATTGTCTAATTTGCTTTCAAGATATCGGCAGTCCTGACTGCTGTGAGAATTTGCGGGAAGCGCCTACACCGTCTTATACTGCGATTTTTCTAAGAGCGACCCTCAAGGCCACTCAAATCCCATCTTGGCGATGGAATATGTCACGGCATTTCGCGTCTTTTCTCGGTCTTGCCGGTAGAAGTCGCATGATCGCAAGCACTGCTTCATACGGTCGCGATCGTGCGAAATCTAGCGGAACGACTGAGAAAGACGCGAAATGCCGTGACATATTCCATCGCGAAGATGGGATTTGAGTGGCCTTGAGGGTCGCTCTTAGAAAAATCGCAGTATAAGCAAACGAGATCGTGGAAGTATTTCCAGTGTATCTGCCTTGTGTTGCGTTCGTCTGTTAGATGAAGTAGTTGATAGTGCCATTTTGTGTGTTATTGTCGAGCATCCCCAGTGGCATCCAGTTGTAACGTTGCGCTGCGTGTTGTGTGCGCAGGTGCCGGCGCAGTCGGACACGGACCTGGAGCGGCTGGCGGCCACCATGCGCTCGCTGCGCGCGTCGGGCTGGTACTACGAGGGCCTCTCGTGGCAGGAGAGCGCGTCGCTGCTGCGCGCGGCGGCGCCGGGCACCTTCCTGGTGCGCGACTCGTCCGACCCGCGCTTCCTCTTCTCGCTGAGCGTGCAGACGGAGCGCGGCCCCACCAGCGTGCGCCTGCACTACGTGTGCGGCAGCTTCCGCCTGGACGCCGAGCCGCGCCTGGCGCCGCTCATGCCGCTCTTCCGCTGCGTCGTGGCGCTGGTCGAGCACTACGTGCGCCTCACGCGCGACCGGCCCCCGCGCGACAAGGGCGCGCCGCCGCCGCGCGACAAGGAGCAGGTGTGGGTGGACGCGCGCGGACACATGTACTCGCACATCCTGCTGCGCTCGCCGCTCTACAAGGCGGGCCAGCGGCCCAGCCTGCAGCACCTGGCGCGCCTCGCCATCAACCGGCAGCTGCGCGAAGCGGCGCGCCTCCCGCCCGCCGACGCCGCCGCGCGCCTCCCGCTGCCCGCCCCGCTGCAGGCCTACGTCAGCGACTACCCCTACATGTCCTGAGGGACCAGCCGAGCGCTGCGCGGTCGCTCCCCGTGCGTCTGTGCGTGTGGGCCGACGGCGTCTGCGACCGCCAGCCGCTCGCTGCGCCGTCGCACTGCAACGCTTGTGGGGCGAGCCGCTCGCTGCTGGGTCCCCCGAGCGGCCCTGCCGACGCCTGCGATCGCCGACCTCACGCTCCGAGTTGTACGCGGTCGCACTGCGGGGCGAGGAAGGCGTGTGGGACGAGGGAATCCGTGCGTGTGAGCAAACTGTGTAAACGGAGAAAGAAAATACGATTGGCGCGTAGGGTCACCGACGGCAAAGTGCATCGGACAAGACGTTCGCTTCATTCCTGTGTCCGTGGTGGAACAGCGCTACGGAGACGTTTCGTCAGTGCTTCGAGTATTAGTGCTCTTCACCCAACGTCGTTTCTGTGTTGAAGAGGAGTAGCCCCTGCCACGGACCTAGTTCCAACGTGTAGATATATTTCTGTATTTTATTAAAGAACGACGTAAGAACATTTTTAAATGTCTGGAAAGATTGTGCACTCAACAAGTATTTTTGTTATTTGTTTAGAATGATTGTCAAATCAATAATACAAATCTTTATATACGTTTTAAAGTATTATGATTGTTCACTTTTAGAAAATCCTGCTAAAAAGAGGGGGGAATTCAACAATAATTTATTTTATTTCATAATAAAGTTAATTTTTTCTGGCATAAAGGCTTACAAATTTATTCACAAGTCCTCTTAAAAACTTACTGAATGTATGTAATACATTTTAAACCAAATAACAGCGTCTTTAATGTGTATGAAACCTTCGAAATTATTTATTTTTGAATCCGTGTGTTCTGAATATGAGCGATTGTACCAGAAGTATTCAGTGTCATTGGCTCACAGAATTGTCTGTAGCGTTGTCAGCATTTATGTCATGTTTATACCTAGCTCGAGTGTGTGTGAATAATTTATTGTTAAAAGTAACCATATGGGTAGTTCAATTCAAGAAAGTTCCACTGACTGATATGTTAAGGTTCGTGAATAATACATGATTCTTGATCCAGTACTTAAAACAAATAGGTACTCAATACTTCATTCATGTATCTTCCTAAAATGTTCTAGGGGTTTTCAGGCATGTACAAAAAACAGTTCCGAATACATATGTCAGTAATGTTGTTTGTTGTAAACAGGCAGAGTGGGACATTTTCACAACAGTTGCACCATTAAATGACAGTCACTTAACCAAAACTGATCATGTTGATCACTTAACCAAATACTCAATGCTGTTGATGGAGTACAAGAATGCGAATGAAATGAATGGGTGAAAACCATTACAGTGTGAGTGACATTTTATAAACTCTGAGAAAAACATGTGCGTGTGTATATTTTATGGATATATATATATTAGGCTATATTTCAGTGCCAATGTAATTTCGTGTTTTTAATGAACAATTAAAATGCCGTGGTTTTAATGATGACCCAAAGCACAACGACTTTACAATGATATTGATTTAAATAAATGTTTCTTCAGAATTTATTAAATGTCACTTATATCGTCCTGGTTTTCACCCATTCAAATGTGTGTTGGCCTGAGAAGTGGTGCAGTAGACAAGACAAAGCACAAGTTCCTCACAGGAACATGAAGGGCTTCCAACCAAACGTCTACTTTCCAAATACTGTTAGTGAATTTTTTGAGTCACACTTCAAGTTCATGTTAAGTGTAATCGAGTATGTTACCTAAAGCAAGGTCTGTGTAACTGGAAGAAACTTCCAAATTCATAGGATCACTATTCATGTTCTGTTTTTAAATGTAACTAAACAATAGGAATAAAACTGGGAGCAGATAGCAAGTAGTCATTTGTTGGTGCTTTCTTGTCATAGTGTAACAAGTTTCAGTGAAGCAATCCCCATTCCTGCTTGTTTTTTGCTTCTTAGACATCACTTTACTTAATATAGCATTGTTGTCTTTCATAATGTAGTCATCAGCGTTTATCGATGCTGTTGAACAGTATCGCATGATTGCGATAACAGACGCGCATTGTCAAAGATGCGCATCAGTAAAATAGTCCCTCAGTAGATACTCAATGAATTAACAGACCTGCAGTCACCAACAGGCAACCATGACAACAATATTTTAAGTTGGCATTTTTTTAATGTTCCTGTGAATTATTTAATTGTCTAACGTTTCTGTATTGTGTTAAATATCATGCTGCGTCTAGCACAAATGTATTATAGCTGATTTGCAGCTGTAGGTCGAGAAAAATTGATTCCTCTTCGGTAATACAATACATGCTTCCCAGGCTGACTGAAACACCTGTGTTGCTGTCTTTGGCATCAAAACGTCTTCTGCGTTTTGCGAAGCCAGAATTAATACTACCATTTTTAAACTCAGGCATTTAAAAGTATGTGTGCTGTGTAGCATTTGTACGTCCATGTTGGATGAATCTTGTATTGTACATTAATGTGTATGATGTAATATCCCGTAATCATGGTGTTTCCAAACCGTGTCTTTCAATTTGTATTTGAAAGATCAAATATAAATTATTAAAGTATTTATTAATAAAGTGTGTTTTCTTTCCCTTCCTCCATTAGTGGTCATGGATTGATTATGGAATTCAAGAATATTTGGTTTTAAACACTACTTAAATTGTCACAAAAAAGTCAATTCTTCATATTTTGTTGGTATTAAGATACTTATTGTTAAGATATACTACACAATTTAGTTTTTACTTTAATGACTGTATCACAAGAATGTGTCAAATCAATCAACTCATCAAATATGTATACATTTTCTAGGGGTCACAACAAATAGGACAAAGAAAAACTACTTACAACTATATTAAAAGTGAAATCACATTGCACTTTGTATATTCAACACAAGGCATCAATAATCAAAATAATTCATTACTGGCCAGGATAATGAAGTAATCAGTTCTCATTCACAAGGTTTCCTTTGTTGTGGTCATCCAAAATTAGGTATGCCAAAGAGTACCTTCAGATAAGGTGGTGAAGTTCTTAAGCTACGTATTGCAAATTTGGAGTATTTTGAATACTCCCCTCTCCCCATTAACGGCCCGTAACGCGCGCTTCAACGCCCCCAAAATAATTACGTAACGCTCGAGACCCCCCTCCCCATTTCCTAGAAATAAAAATAAATTATTTCACAGAAAAAACAATTTGTATTAATTTTATTTGAATTCTATTTTAAAATGTATTATAGTTAAAGTCAGAATTAACTGGCGATGCTGACCACATTAACAATGCATTGGGAGCCAGTGCTCTTGGAAGGAAGAACGCCAGTGCTCTTGGAATGAAAAAGCCTAACAAACCGTACACGCCTCTCTGATGACGCACGAGCGACAATCGACTGCACCAAATTAACTGAATTCTAGAATATACGATAGATCAGTTTTGAATGTCTTCTTCGTGGATTCTATAAAAGATCTATTTTTGATTAACACATTTCATTAAGAAAAAAAATGTATCTTCACACTTGTAGCCGTAGGTAGACGCCGAAATGTTTTTTTAATTTTTGCAATGTTTGAAAAATCAGGCATTTCAACCAACATGAGACTTGCACCATTCTGTTACCTTACTTAGTTTTACAAATATTATATTCTACTCAACCTTATTGGCCTAGTAGTTCAAGAAAAAAATATTTTTTTCGTAAACATTACACTTCGTGCATTTATAAAAATGGTTTCCTAATGTGAGCTCTCCGCAAAAGTATTGAGAAATGGGTAAAACTAAATAGAAAAACCGCGAATAGATTGAACTCAGCATAATTTTACAAAAATACAAGTTTAACATCTTGTAGATAAGAAATTGTCTTATATATCTTGCACATTGTCTCTCATTCAAGTACGTCAAAAGTCACATTCAGGTTCGCTATAACCGAATCTTCTTAGTCTTATTTGTAATGTAAGTGAAACGGGACCAGTGACTTAAGGCCACTATAATCGAGGATTCACTATATCCGATTTCACTATAAAAGGAATCGACTGTATATAAGCAGCTTTTGTCCGTCCCCGCACATTCCCCACGTGTGAACACATTAGGATCATCATCCATAGTTCTCCTACAGCTCTCTGAAAAAGTACACTACAGAACATGCACTCTGCATCTTCTCAACCGGGGAGGGAAGATCTCCCTGGTGGAACGTCTAATTCGGAAGAGCCAGAGGACTTGTCGTTCGATGCCACGCGGAAGGTGGAATATTCCTTTTGCTGTTTAACTTCAGAATTTTCTTAAATCTCTCTTTTCGACGTCTTTGGGATTTCATTCTTAAGTTGCCTCTTCACCTCTTTCTTCTTCCTGCCCTCTCGAACCGATAATCTTTAGAGTAGGCTTGTTTATTAGACTCCGACCGTATAAGGAGTTCCAAATGCCCTGATTGATTTTATCTTATAAGGCGAAAACGTGGGGGCCCGCGTTAGACAACCTTTAGGAGGCTCGGTTTAGGCACCAGAGTTTTTATGCGAATAACATTTTTGTAAGGCAAGTAAAATCAATTACATTACCATACATCATGGGTTTTCAAACTGGGCGTCGCGGAGATTTATGAAAAATTATCTTTAGATTTGATTTATTTTAATCCTTGTATCATTTGTTTACAAAATAATTTTCTACTATCCTACTATATGTTATTTGTAATATTTATGAATTATTTTTCTAATGAATTGAATCGATGCCTTATTTAACGTGGCGAGACTCAGGCCATGAGGCCTGCTCTTCCGTCTGACCACACAAATTTCGCTACGCTCCTTTCACCAACTAGCGGAAAGAAGGTATTACTAGAGGCGACGAAACAGGCGATTTGAATTTAGCTCAGAGGCTTCATTTAGGCTTGAGGATCTTTTACATGCAAGTAAATCTACTAACATGGGACAGCCGGCTTTACTTCCCCTCCGAAGGAAGGCGTACGAAGGATTTTTTCGCCCCTAAAAATCCATGGCTTCGATCGGGTATACCCGCCAACTTGGGTATACCAGTCCGTTACGCTAACCGCTACACCATCGACGCCGCCAAATGAATTGCAGGTTAATTGAACCTAGCAAGTTCTTTACCAAGAAGCTTCTGTGGCTTCTTTAGCATCGGCGTACATCCCTAGCGCGCATCGCGGCCGGAGATATTTAATCTTTCTACCTCGCTAATTACGCATTTTCAGAAACGCTCAAACGCCATTTTCTCAGAAATGGTTCCAATTTTTTTTTCAAACTTTTCGAAGGGTAGTGATAATTTCACTCTTTAATATGAAGTGAAGTTCATTTTGTTCTTTTGAAAAATTACACAAATGTATTTTTTTAACTTCTCTCACGGCGCCAAATTGCACATTTCCAGCGATTTGTATAAAATATTGCATTTGTGGGATGAAGTGCTTTAAACGTCTACCAATAAAGGTTTTCGAAAAGAACATACACTTTTTTCACACATCGCTCTCCATGAAAGTTGGCACTTCTACGTGCTTTTTCAGAAGGTTTATGTGCTGTTAATTCTGTTGTAACTCCACTACATGACGCTGTAGAACAAAACTAAATATTCACGTCAAATGCAACTCGCAACACACTCAGCAGCATTTTGAACCTACATCGTTAAATAACTCCTAGACAAAGTGTTCTAGGGCATTAAAAACTAAAATTTTGAGGTCGAGGGCCTCGGAAAAATGTTTCACACATTTTATTCTATAGGATGAGCTCTTCCTGAACATTCTATTACATTTTTGCTGGTCCGGCGCTTCTCGATATTATCTCACCTGCTGAGAGACGTGCAGAATCTGCAACTAAATGCGAATGAGAGGGACAGAGAGAGGTAGAAACAGAGACAGACTGAGACAGGGGCAGAGAAACGGAGAGACAAAGAAAGAGAGAGGAGGGAGGGAGAGACCGAGAGAAAGGGAAATGGAAGGGGAAAGAGGGAGATGGAAGGCAGAACGTCTGCCGGATTCCGCTAGTTTTTTATACTATTTTGCTTACACATTTTGTACCTATCGAATCGATTTGCGCGAGTATGACTTTTGACATTTTCAGCTCTCTTCCTGGCCCCTGTATGTGAACATCGAGTTGCTCTCCGCGGTTGTGTCGCGTCGCATTAGCCAGGCCCCGCCTTACGATAATTAACAGAAGCAGTGAGCAAGCGAAAACAGCAAAACAAAACATTTTTCCTAGTACCCGTCGCATCGACACATGCTCACGTCTAACGTTGTTGGAGCCAGTGGAACGAGAGGGAAGAAAACAAAACGGCAGAGCGCTCCACGAGAGTTGGCAGGCGAGGAGAATGGCACGCCCATGGGACGCTGGCGTCTAATTGGAGAGCCGGAGCTCGAACAGAAGACAGTCACGATTCGCCGAAAGCGCTCGGGGCGGCGCGTCTCGGAAGGAGGTCGCGGGAACAAGCGCGCAGCGGGCCCCGCAGCGCTGCCACACGCGCCCAACATTGCGTCCGCACGCCCAACACTTTCCGAATTTGCGAGTGACAAACTTCAATCAATGAAATAATTTGATCAAAACAACTTATCGTTTGATTTAATTTGATTTATTTGATCAAAAACAGTAAAAACTGTATGTGACATTTGGGGGAGGAGATTATCTGCGCACATTTTCTTGAGGTTCAGAATGGAGAGAAGAAAAAAGAAAAAGAAGAAAAGAGTCCGAGATTACAATTTGAAAAACTAGACATTTTCCTTCCCGAGTTATAGAAAATATACATGCAACGGTAAACGAACTGCTGATTTGATATTTCTGCATTGCTAACAAAATAGTAATGAACATCAGTTCTACTCCATTACAAGCAAAAGGAGTGCTCAACAAGACGTGCGCACAGTGAAGTTACATTTATGTCCAGAAGCAAAACAAGGGGCCATCTCAGCATTTGCTCATTGGGTCAGGGAAACTGGGCAAAAACCTGAGCCAGATGGTTGTGATCGTCTGCAAGCTTCGTGGAGAAACTGACGATGCAATGCGTATTGATGGCTCAGGAGACACCGGCAGAAGTGGCTCAAGGCATCAACTGATGTCACTGCAGTGCCTCTGACCGGGACAGGCCCTAGGGTTTTCGACAGAAGCTAGGTGTAATTCAGCCGATGCTTAAAGCATTCTAGCGGCTGGTTGCCAGATCAACACCAGATGAACGCCGGAGCATTTCCTTAAGAAACGGGCCACGGAACGGTACTTTCAAGGTAGCACATGACAGACTTTGTAACTAAAAAAGCAATGAAACAGTGATAATCAAATCGTAGCTATTTCAGTTTGATGAATAAAGCTTCTCTTACAATTCCTTACTGTTAATTTCAACGATAATTAAATGTTCGAAAGCTATCAAAACACTATACTTTTGCCCTATCAGAATACTTGTTTTTGCAATTAGAAGTCAATTATTTTTAAATTGGAAGCGAGTGAATTGTTCATGAAGATTACCGATAATGTGGGCTAGGTACATTGGGGTTTCAAACAATGAATGGGATATTTCCAACAATCTAGGCTAATGAGTCTAATCATTTTGTTATTGTACTATTTTCTACATTTCAATCGTCTTATTTGTATCAATGATTGATCCGAAACATCATCCAAATGATAACATTAAAACTAAAAATACACTATGTTCTGATGTTTCAGTACAGTGCAGGGACCGAATACCGAAATAATAGCGGTAAAGGTATTTATACCGGTATAGAAATACCTTTACCTCTATTATACCTTTATCCAAAATACCTTAAAAAATACCGGTATAAGACGTCAAATACCGGTATTTTTAGAGGTATTTTACCTTTATTCGACGTCTATACCGGTAAAATACCTCTAAATAGAGGTATTTTACCGGTATTTTCTCATAAAAATACCGGTATTTTCATGACAAAATACCGGTATTTCAGTACAATCATACAGGTTTCGAAGGGAAACAATCTGACGTGTGGGCGCGCGAACGCGCGTGTGGGAGCGCGAACGCGCGTGTGGGAGCGCGAACGCGCATGTGGAAGCGCGAACGCGCGTATGGGAGCGTGAACGCGCGTATGGGAGCGCGAACGCGCGTGTGGGAGCGCGAACGCGCGTGTGGGAGCGCGAACGCGCGTGTGGGAGCGCGAACGCGCGTGTGGGAGCGCGAACGCGCGTGTGGGAGCGCGAACGCGCGTGTGGGAGCGCGAACGCGCGTGTGGGAGCGCGAACGCGTGTGTGGGAGCGCGAAAGCGCTTGTGGAGTCGTGCAAGCGTGTAAGGGAACGAACGCGCGTGTCCGGGCACAAACGCGTGTGGGCGCGCGAACGCGCGTGTGGGAGCGCGAAAGCGCGTGTTGGAGCGCGAACGCGCGTGTGGGAGCGCGAACGCGCTTGTGGAGTCGTGTGAGCATGTAAGGGAACGAACGCGCGTGTCGGGGCGCAAACGCGCGTGGGGTCGCGCGCGCGTGTGGGCGCACGAACGCGCGTGTGGGAGCGCGAACGCGCTTGTGGAGTCGTGCAAGCGTGTGAGGGAACGAACGCGCGTGTCGGGGCGCAAACGCGCGGGTGGGAGCGCGAACGCGCGTGTGGGAGCGCGAACGCGCGTGTGGCAGCGCGAACGCGCGTGTGGCAGCGCGAACGCGCGTATGGGAGCGTGAACGCGCGTATGGGAGCGCGAACGCGCGTGTGGGAGCGCGAACGCGCTTGTGGAGTCGTGCAAGCGTGTAAGGGAACGAACGCGCGTGTCCGGGCGCAAACGCGTGTGGGCGCGCGAACGCGCGTGTGGGAGCGCGAACGCGCGTGTGGAAGCGCGAACGCGCGTGTGGGGACGCGAACGCGCGTGTGGGGACGCGAACGCGCCTGGGTTGGGCGCGAACGCGCGTGGGTTGGGCGCGAACGCGCGCGTGTGGGAGCCCGAACGGGCCACTGATCGGACATTATCTTTTGTTCCTAATCCTTTCGCCTTAAATAGTGTGTTCCTATTAACGATTGAATGATTATAAGTGATGCCGAGCGCGGCAATTGCTAACCCCGTAAGTGCAGGGCGTTTTCTACGAGAGGTGGCAGTGATCTTCCTCATTGCATGGCAAGATCAGGCGCCGACGTACCGTCGATTAGCGGGATTTTCCTCAACCAGGTATCTCCCACCAGCGCCCCCCTCCCCAGCCGGCAAAAGGTCCCGCGCGGTCTTCCGGCATGTATGGCAGTGTAATGCATGTTAGTGTAAGTGTAAGTGAAGGGATGAGGATAGGACAAGAGGAAGGAAAGATCGCGCGCGGTCTGTGGCCCGTCTATTAGGGTACTGCTCCGGCATTCCTCTGATATTGTTCGGAAAAACCAAGGAAAACTACCGATCAGAGCAGCCGGCCGCTAGAATTCTCCTCGGCCCGCGCGCGATCTTTCCTTGCTCTTCCTTGTCCTATCCTCACCTCTCAAAACTCATAAATATGAAATTTAAGTGCTGTGAAGTATGGCAAGTAGTTTTTAAAACAATTGCAACGTGCCGCCTCTCGAAGTGCAGTCATCGTCCGCGCGTGGTCGGGCCTGCGGCCTCTGCCAGGATATGACCTTCGACATCAGTTGTGAAAGAACGAAGGCGATAGAAATCTGACATCGGTTGATAAGACTTCACGCAACGTTCCTTGGCACATTCCGATTCTCGGAATCAGTTTCCCTTTGTAAGAAGTGCGAGGGCTGCGCCGTTGCGTAGGCAGTTTCCGGAGGTCAGCGTTTCGACCCACGAGCGTCTCCGGTTCGGCAGAGGATAACGCACTCGACCTATATACTCCACGCTATTAATTTCTTTTCGTAGTGAGTAGAATTGAAATATGAGAGAAGGATGTTTGACCGTAGGCCCCAACAAACGCTTTGCCGAATGTGTACTGTGTGTGTGTGTGAGAGAGAGAGAGAGAGAGAAAGAAATCGAAAGAGAACGAAAGAGAGGAAGAGAAAGAAAGAGCGAGTGTATATAGCGCGTGGGTGCATAGAGCGTGAGTGTATAGCGCATAAGTGTGTAGCGCGCGTGTGATAGGTGCAAGCGTGTGTTAGGCGCTCGCGTTTATTCGGCTCGCGCGTTTGTTCGGCGCGCGCGTTTGTTCGGCTCGCGTATTGTTCGGCTCGCGCGTTTGTTCGGCGCGCGCGTTTGTTCGGCGCGCGCGTTTGTTCGGCGCGCGCGTTTGTTCGGCGCGCGCGTTTGTTCGGAGCGCGCGTTTGTTCGGCGCGCGCGTTTGTTCGGCGCGCGCGTTTGTTCGGCGCGCGCGTTTGTTCGGCGCGCGCGTTTGTTCGGATCGCGCGTTTGTTCGGCGCGCGCGTTTGTTCGGATCGCGTTTGTTCGAATCGCGCGTTTGTTCGGCGCGCGCGTTTTTTCGGATCGCGCGTTTGTTAGGCGCGCGCGTTTAATCGGATCGCGCGTTTGTTCGGCGCGCGTTTGTTCGGATCGCGCGTTTGTTCGGCTAGCGCGTTTGTTCGGATCGCGCATTTGTTCGGCGCGCGCGTTTGTTCGGCGCGCGTGTTTGATGCCCGCACGTGTTGGCGCGCGCATGTGTTTGGGGCGCGTGTGTTTGGCGCGCGCGTGTGTGGACGCGCGCGTGTGGTTAGCTCGCGCGTGGGTTTGCCGCGAGCGCGTGTGGCACGCGTTTGTGGCGCGCGCGCGTTTGTGGCGCGTGTGTGGGGCACGCGGCACTATTTCCATTGAAAATACCGGTATAATACCGGTATAACCTTTATGGACGTCCATACCGGTATAGACGTCCTATAAAGGTATTTTACCGGTATAAAAGAATAAAGGTATTTTATACCGGTATGAAAAAATACCGGTATTTTACCGGTATTTTTACCGGTATTCAATACCTTTTCGGTCCCTGGTACAGTGGAGCTGTTTAATAAATATTTGCCTCATATCGATAACACCATGCAACAAAATTTTGTTTAAGTTAATTTTGTTGTCGTTTCTGATGCAGTGTGTTTCAAAACACTATGTAAAAGCAATTTTACCCACGGGAAATTGTTTTTAGGGAAATGACATCCATTTTCTTAATTTTAGGAAAATACATATATTTGAAACAATGAATGCTCGTTTACATTTACCCATGAAACAAAACAAAAGAAATTCTTAAATGCAATGTTTGAAAAAATGTAAATGCAGTAAATATGTATGACAAAATTGTTAAAGTACATGAAATTATTTACATATCATGAACAGTGTGCTTCAAAATGTATTGTCTTCCTAAATTTCCTCTTGTACGTTACATCACTCTCTAATCAGTCCTCAGTCATAATCTCGCATTCGCTCATTATGCTATCCCTGGTACCTTCTTTCAAACAAATGTAAGTCCTGATGGAACCTTTCGCCCTGTTCCTCTGAATATGCACCCATACGAGGCTTGAAAACATCCAGATGTCAATGGATTACATGCAACTTAAGAGACATTCTGCACCCCATTGATTTGTAGTTCTTCAACCACCCAACCACTTCCCTGCCACCTTATACCACAACCCTGTGACTGTCTACTCTAGTGATTACCTAGGAAACCATTCACAACATCTCCGAAGCTCTTCCAGGCTTTTCTTCGAACTGGTAGAAGCTTGGTAATGAATGTGTCATCACAAAGTAAATTGTTCACTGGGGGGCCCACAAAATTCCTCTCTTTGTCTTAGCTTCTGATAGTTTGGGGAACACATTCTGGAGGTACTTCATTGCATCTGATGTTGTATCTAATGCCTTTGCAAATTGCTTAATGAGTCCGAGCTTAATAGGGAGGTAACAAAGAAATAACAGTTGGAGAGGTGATCTGTTGGTTCTTGCCAAATTCTAGATTAACCAAATTTCATTATTCTGGTTTCTCCTCTATATCAGGCCTCAAGAGTTGATCTACAACATCCACATACAACATGTGGTCCCCAATACTTTTCTTAGTCTCCCACAGGAATACCAAAATATGAACTGTTTGCTAAGCAGATGATGATCTAGGCTGTCCGGGTGACGCCGCGTCGAAGGCTGAGGTGCCTCAGCCTTCGACGCGGCGTCACCCGGACAGCCTAGATCATGACTCTGGCCGCGGAAGCCTTCGATACCATAAGCAGATGATGTTAGCATCCTTTATTCTATGCTTAACTGGTTTCGATTCCAGAAACATGCCTCACACATAAAAAAACAGTCTGGATTACGCTTACAACAACGGAAATATGCCATTATTAATCAATTATGAGAATATGAAACAGATAATACACAGTTGAACGGTTTTCTCATCTCATAGAAAATGTATTCTTAGCTAATATAATTTTAACCAATTAATTTCATATAATTGGGTATAAAAAGCAAAGAAACGATTATATAAAAGTAGAAATATTCAGTGTAGTTTAGTTGTGACCTAATTCATCCAAAACAAGCATAAAATTCACTTAAACAAGCAAAAAGGTTTTTTTTGTTACATGGTGTAATTAACACTCATTGCCATGCGAACATAAAATGTTTATTAGTTACATATTTTTCAGAAGTCAAGATTGACGCACTAACCGGAGCTGAACAAGTAGAAGTCTTAAGTTTGTAACAACAAGTTTGTAATAATATTGTTAATATTGAATAATTAAAAGAATCTAATACAGAAGTTCTTGAGTATTGTTGAAACTAAAAAAAGACGAAAGCACTTCAAACCAAAAGCAATCTGCGTCAAAGAAAAACGTAGATTGATTAATTAATTATGTGTTTCCGGTCGCGACAAAGGCTACGGGGATTAATCCCGTAAATGTAGTACACACTATTTATGAGGAGAGGTGGCGTTACTCTTCCCGAAGTTCGAAGCTCCCAACTGGTCTCTAGGTAGTGTAGTGCATGTAAAGAAAAGTGTGTAAGGTGTAAGGACGGAAGAAGAAGAAGGAAGGAAGAAAGGATCGACCGTGGTCCTTGGCTCGTTTGCACTGCTGTATTCACCTGGGATTGGTCGGAGACACCATGAAAAACTACCCATCAGAGCAGCCGGCCGCAAGAATTCACCTCTAGACAACATCTGAATTGGACCTATCTCAAGGGCTGCAAGTAAAAGCTTCTAGATGGTTGCGGGCCATATTTCCATTCATTAGGCGACGCACACGCGTGACCTCGTAGCCCCACATCGTTGCTCTGCAGTTTTCACGGCTGCTGGAAAACGGTGGGGGGGGGGATGGAAATGTGCGTGAAATCAGGCCGTACCGTCCATAACGCAGTGAAACACATTGGGATGATTTTTAATGGCTGAATTTACTAGTAAAATTGTTCTTAAATCTAAACTAAACCTATTTTTACATCAAGGACGCGTTGGCCCTGACAGGGCGCGTACACTAGGCGCGCAGTGTTCTCTCCCGTTGTGGATGCAGGAAACTTGGGACAGCCCCCTGAGCTAGCTGTATCGAAAACCCTAGGACATCCCGTCTACAGACCCTGCAGTGACATCAGTTGATGACCTGAGACCAGTGGCGTCTTAACGCATGGGCCTGCGGGGCCCGGGCCCATGGCCCCCAATAACTAAAATAATAATTTAAAACTGGTTTTTCAAAAAACAAATAAAAAAACGTGTAAAAAAGTGGAGTATGATTAAAATACACACAAAAAATTGGCGCCGTGGTGTCGCGCATCATTGGATAATATTTATAATATGGAATGTTGCTGGTAATATTTATAATACGGAGTGCTAATATATTTTTTTTATTAAATTTGTGTATTTAATTACTATTTTGAATAATTTATGTTCACTCATGTGCTTGATGTTTCCAACATTGAATAATGAATGTTAAATTGAAACACTAAGAAAAACTATCAAAATATTAAAAAAAAATACAAAATCCAAAGTAAATTGATATGATTTTCTTTATAGTTCAGCATGGACATGGGGGGGGGGAGTGAGAGTAAGAATAGGGGGTCTTCAAAGTAACCTAGGCCCAAGGGCCCCCATTGCTGTTAAAACGGCCCTGCCTGAGACGCCGACGTCGGTAAACGGAGATAAACATAACATACGTATGTAAATGAATGAAATTGTTATGAGTGGCAAAACTTGCAACTGGCCTATCGGCTTCTGGCCATAGGCTTGCCCGCATCGGCCTGTGGCGTCGGCGAGGCGGCGGGCGGGCGCTTCCTCGAATCGTGACGCGGCGCCTGGCGACGTGGAGGCGTCGCCCCGCGCTCTCCGGCCAGCGAAGGTCGCAAAAATTCTGATGCAAACTCCGATCAAAGTCAACACACAATTTTATTCGGAATCCGTCGCAATAGCCGGGTCGTCAACTATAGTACAATACGTGATGATCCAGTTGCCCTGGAGAGGCGGGAATTTATTCAGGTTTTGGAATTTACATGTTTACTCCAGCCGATTAGGCGTGTGGAGATGCGGGAGAGCTAATTATCTTAAACAAACTATTCAAAATTAAAAAAACTAATACACAGTGCCTCTTTGGGCTCTCGTTAGTTTAAACACGTTATTTAGTTCAATTGAAAATGCTCTTTGTAATGTTCTTTCTCCTTTTTTTTATCGTTACATTCATTCTCACAATCGTACTTAAACTACATTTACAAAACTCATTCATTCTTCACTATTTACACATCAGTGGCGTGCGGTGATAATTTTAGTAGGGGAAGCACTTTTGAAATCCAAGGTATAAAAACGTAAAACAGATAAAGATGATATAAATTTTCTCAAAATGTGAATATTAACCCGGGAGAGGTCGCATCTTGCATACGAACGTAACTGGTCGCCCGGGAGAAAACAGACCCCAGGGAAATTTCGTTGCCTAAATGACTTCTAACATTATAAACAAATATAATTCTGTATTTATGCGATTATAACTTAACTTTATTGATCGAGTACTTTGTTATTTAAAATTATTAACACAAAGGTACAAAATCCATCAATGCATTAAAGTATCTTTTTTTCTTTCATAAAATGAAAAATGTGTGCATAAACTTTAATATATGGTGAATGTTGATTTGAAAATGTATCTATAGAGTTCACTAGTAATGTTTTTCACAATCTTTACAAACAATGGATGTGATGTCCGTTCTACTGTTTTCTTACACTTTTCACATTCTCTGGATGCTCTGCGGTTTAATTTCCTCGGACAAATTTCACGTCTTGTTGGTTCTCTTTCTTGCAACTTGTGTTTCTTGTTTTTGCTCTTAATGCAAATATTGTATTATTTTAGGTATCAGCTCTCGCGACAATCCTCGTAGAATTTATCTCATAATAGACCAAGGGCGAATACGATCTAAACCTCCGTCTGCAATTCTTATGTGTGGTGAGACCTCCATATATCAGTAATGTTTTTTTTCTCCTGAAAGTTGATCGTGCCTACTTCGAACGTATCACCGGAAAGGGATCCGTAGGTGTTGCGCCGTGCCGACGGCTCTGCTTGTCAACACGGGTTCCTCCCACTTTCCTCGCTAGATGCCATGATTACTGCTCGGAATGAGCTCACGAATTCATTCCCTTCCCGCAAGGGAGAACTGCAGAACGGTACGCAAAGAATTAGTTTGTTTAGAATACTTTCTTTAACTTAATATAAACGTTCTTGGTATTATTAGGTCCTTGATACTTTCATTGTATTATAATGTAGTTAGCACGTACATGAAACACGCTCAAAACGCCAAAATAATTAATTCTTTCGAACTTGAAATTGCTACCAGTCGATCACAAGAGAACGCATTTAAATTATCATTCTCGCGCACTCACGAATCGACCTGACTTTTCACGAGGCATGACGAAATCAAACCCCTGCACTTTCCAAGAAGCTTCGCTGACGTCACGAGACGAATCTACACACCGTTCTGAAAACATCACACACACTTAGCTCAGAATCAGAGTTGAGTGAAGTTTTGCTCTGGTCATAAGCAACGAATATTTCCAATATATAAAGGATTTTTTCTATGCTTTACTTAGGGGAATAACTCATTCTCTTCATTCCATGCAATGCACGCCACTGCACTACATATGTGATTTATTCAACTCCGCCCCTGATAGGTATCAGCTCTTGACGGTTCCATCCAATCGGGAGCTCACATGTCACTACAGTGACGCCACTATGGTGACGTTCAGGCTCTCGATTGGATGAAACCGCCAACAGCTCATACCTGCCAGGGGCAGAGTTGAATAACTCGCAGTATAGTGAACCTTCGGTTAGAGTGAACTTAAGTCATTGGTCCCGTTTCACTTATATTACAAACTAGCTGAAGTACCCGGCGTTGCCCGGGCATTATTACAAAATATTATTAGACAGGAAGACTAATTTCATCTTTTCATGCCATGCGGCTGGGCCTACATCTATATCTTTCATTGTATCTCTTCTCCGCTCTACTTCTTCCTGCCATGATCTGTCCGTCTCCGTCCCGATAGCCATGTGTTGTCTTGACCCCCAACTGGAAAGTTCCAATCTACCTTCCTCACTTTTCTTCAAAAAAAAATTTTTTTATTTAAAGTTCCAGCTCCAATATATTTTTCACTTTATAACGAAAAACAATAAACAAATCTAAATTACAAAATAAAATACTTGTACACTCACGTATATTATTTTTGTGGAGTTTTCTATATTGTACTAAAGCTATTAATAAATAGTCACCTTGTAAAACTTACTCTCTTTTATATTTTTTCATTTATATTCATAAAGAAAGATTTGAAACTGATCTGCGAACTCTTAACCTTGACGGGACTTCCTATTGTAAGCGGAGTATATCATGTGAGAGTTCTCACACGAGGACGCTAGAAGGTAGATTTCAAGCGCGATATAGACGTAGATGTCCAAACGTAATTGTTGAATCATAAATACAAAAGTAAATGAAAAATTGGGGGTCAAGACAACACATGGCTATCGGGACGGAGACGGACAGATCATGGCAGGAAGGAGAAGGGCGGAGAAGAGATACAATGAAAGATAGAGAGGTAGGCCCAGCCGCATGGCATGAAAAGATGGAATTAGTTTTCCTGTCTAATAATATTCTGTAATAATGCCCGGGCAACGCCGGGTACTTCAGCTAGTACACAATAAATTGACAATGTACTGAACCACTTAACAAATCAATATTAACTTCATCAGAAGTGCTAGAGACTACTGATATTGAAATTTGAATAATGAAATAGAAACCAAGGACTCCAAGAATATTTTATTTGCATCGACAAATATTTTTATATAAATTAATATTTGCCTATTTTTTGTACAAAAAAATGAATGATTGCATTAATTGGGAGAAATTGATATACAAAACAACACATTTATTAGTCTCCACATTTAAATAACCGTTGTTGCATTACATATCACTGCACTACTTAGTCTCTAGCTCATAATTAAACAAAGTTCAACAGGGTTAAAATTAACTGCAAAGAAGACAACTGGCATGTGAAGAAAATGTAATTACAACAAATGTACAGAATCACTGAAGAATGTTTTATGTAAAACGACACATTTTGTAAATTAAACCAAAGCTTCAGGGTACACCACATTGGCAGTTTCATTATTTTTTGGAAGCAAGAATTGGTTATCTTTTGACCCAACACGGGAGAGTGCTACATACAGCTGACCGTGAGAAAAGACGCTTTCTCTAAGATCGACACCAACAAACTTGAAGGATTGTCTTTGTGCTTTATTTATTGTCATAGCGAAGCATGGTTTAATGGGAAACTGCAGCCTTTTAAATTGAAAAGGTAAATCAGACGGAATCATAGGGATTCTGGGTATTAGAGCATTTTCACCAGATGCTGGACCAGTAAGAATTCTGGTGTGTAAAATATTGTTGGCAAACTTAATTATTTGAAGTCGTGTTCCATTACAAAGTTTTGGGGCATTGAGGTTACGAAGTAATATAATAGGTGTACCAATTTTCAAATTTAATATATGTGGTGGAAGACCTGCTGAGTTGAGCGAATTTAAAAATTCTGATGGATAATGAACACTCTCGTCATCTTTCATAACAGTGTCAAATGATCGATATTCTCTTGTTTCTGCTTGAAAGCGCTGTAGGATTTGATGATTAATTTCATCTACCACATTTTTTGGAGACAGTATAACTCTTTCACAAAACCATGAGTGTGTCTTATTTAGAATTGTTTGCACATCCTCTTATATCTTCACGTGACCATACCGATGATCTACTAATATATTTTGACTATTGATATTGGTAACTGAACCGCTTCCAACTGCGAGAAGCAATGCTGCAAATTGCGCAGAATCTGAGTCATCAGTTAACAAAGTCCTCATGTTTGTACTGAGAGTCATTATTTTAACATTCTGCCAAATTGGGGATGTCTTTAAGCTTGCTTTGATTGTATCAGCTCTAGTGCCTTTAGCAATTACAGGCAAGGTTTGCCGGAAGTCACCAGAAAATACAACAGTAACTCCTCCCATTAATTTGGAAGATGATCGTACATCCCGTAACATTCTGTCAACAGCTTCTGTTCTCATGGTGCACTCATCCCAGATAATTAATACTGAATCACGAAAAATCTTTGCAATAGAACTATTCTTACTAACATTACACGTTGCTTGTTCTATAAAAGTTGTGTTCAAAGATAATTTAAAGGTGAATACATCCACTGAGAATGGTAAATCTTGGTTGTCTTCATGCAAACGCTTTTGAAAAAGAATATCCTCACACATGACTTCCTTGAATTCACACCACAAACTGCTTGGATCAGATGGCTGACAGAATACCAATAGTATCGCAAATAGTTCACGAATATGTGATGGTGACTGTGTAAGTGCAGCATCACTCAGCGTGTGTTTCCAATGCTCATCATTTTCTATGAGGCCCAGTTTCTTACACGCTGTCTGGTAAGAAGGCTGTACAATACTGTTCACTGTTTTTAGCATAGCAAAAGAAGTTGGACCACGAATGTGATGTAGAAGCAGACGAAGGTAATAGCATTCTGTGAAGTTTGGATGCACAGTGTAAACTCTTCCAAGAGCAGCATCTTTCCTTACACCCAAATGCCCTGCAACCAGTTGTCCACGTTTCCTTCTCTGCCAATTTTTATTTCTCCAGACATAAAATGCAATAAAGAAGAGGATCTTCTTCTTTATTGGGTATCTCAGCACTAATAATTAAGTCAATTTCATCTGGTTGTATTTTTCTTTGAAGCCAAATCAGAATATGAGCATGGGGCAATCCTCTTTTTTGCCATTCTATTGTTGACATATGGCATACAGTTGTGCCAAAAATGTGGTTTTTGGTGATCAAATTCATCAAGTTTTGGTATTTCAGAAGAAATACACGTGAAATAATATCATGTCTGTCATGAGGATTCTGTCCCACATACAATTCATGTCTGATTTCTGGCCATTCGGGGTTGCACGTCATTGTAATAAAAAGATCAGGGCGACCATGGTGTCCCACGTATGTCATAGCACCCTGGGTTTTTTTCATGGAGGTACCTTGGTGAACCAGTAAAAGTAGATGGTAAAATGACCTGCTGTCCCAATATTTTGTGGATTTATGTTAGCGTCATTGTTAATTGCATCTCGAAGATGAATGTAGTTCTCTGCTCTTAATGTTTTTTGATTTTGATTGATATATCCAAGTCTTTCTGTAATCATATTAGCAGCCATGTCAACAACAAACTGATTCAATAATTGCTGGAACATTAGCAGAAAATTCACTGTACCTTCCCTCACCATAAATCTATAAGAATAGTATTGCATGCAAGATATTTTCTTTGAAAGGTTTTGGTTTCCTCTTCCTGAAATTACTTGTGGAATATTAATAGAATACCCATCTTCTCCATTAACAAATATGAGAGGATACTGAAGAGGGTCGTAAGCACGATGTAACTCTGAAACACGCTGTAACCTTCCATTTCTACTGTGCAATGCAATATCTCGGTGCCCTTTATCTTCATCCACCAGTAATATAGCCACTTCATTTGTTGTTGGTTGGTTGAAACAGCCTCTGTGATAATTGACAGGGATAATGTCAGCTCGGATTTTGTAATCCAGAATATTTGGAGGTGCTTGTTCTATGGCAGCCTTGAAACTTTTAATATACTGATTGTTGTGTGTGCAAAATACTCTGTATCATTTGTACAATTTCTAGATTTAAATTAGGTACAATATTTTGACGCAGACATTTGGTCTGCTTCAGAAAGGAAATACACCTGCAGAAATCCAGGGCTCGTTGTTGGAAGTAAACTACCAATGCGATGATAAATTTGGCCCTGAATTTTGAATGTAGGCATGTAAAATCCTTCTTTATGTTCTGTACAGCCAAAAGATGTCATCTGGAAAAGACAGTTGTATTGTCTCAAATGGCGTAGGAAATGCTTTGATAATGGATGTTCACCAAGTAGCAGGCTTTTCAAAATGTCATGAGGCTCCACTAAAGGCCTTAACTT
This sequence comes from Acheta domesticus, assembly GCA_031308135.1. Taxonomy (NCBI): domain Eukaryota; kingdom Metazoa; phylum Arthropoda; class Insecta; order Orthoptera; family Gryllidae; genus Acheta; species Acheta domesticus. Next base: position 164,057,528 of record JAHLJT010009419.1, read on the forward strand.
TACTTTCCCATTAGAACTACACATGCTATTATGTTCGAATGCCCATTTTTTTGCTCCACAAAACATACATTTTCCATATGACCAATCTGAATATCTGGACTATGCAAATAATCAAATTGGGGATCACAATGAAAAGCTGAGCTGCTTCCTAGGGAATTACTGAAATTGACTTCTCCCCTTGTAGTGTTGTCGTCTTCAGTAAGTTGCTCTTGCCTTTGTGTAGCCGATTCTGAACTTTTATATTCAGCCCATCTTTTCGCACTTTTAGTATGTTTTGACAAATGCGTCTTCCGCTTCACCATTGTTTTCAACACTTTAGAATTCACAAATTTCTGTAAATAAGAGGTTATTCTGAAAATATACGATATCTATGTCATGTACATTGTACATTACTATACATTCTGTACTTTTTACTATCTCTACCTAACTCAACTACATTGTACATTATTGTACTTTTTACGCTCTCAACCTAACTACTGCCAACTACCTTATACTGTATATTATTACTTAATACATGTACATTGACATTCCTTACCACTGTTGTTACGGCTGTCTTTCAAACGATACACAAACGTTCTGAACTAACATTCACGGACATGTGTAAATAGCCGTATTCAAACCCCAGCGAATTTCGTAATAATTCTGGCTGTTGATGAAATGAGCAGTAGATCTCAGACATCCTCAGTTTTCACGAAGAGTGCGCCTCAGGTGGCGCAAAGCTAAACTATTAACATTGATGCATTCTTGAATCTACGATGTAATGCTAGTCGAAAAATGTCCAGAAAAGTAATTATTTTGTGAATATGTTAAGGTTTATGGTTGTAAATCATAGCCTATGTTACTCCAGACCTTTAAAGGAAGCTAGTATAAAAGTTTCATCAGTATTGGTTCAGTAGATTCAGAGATTATCGCGCTATAAGTCAGTGCAGTTCTGTCTTTATATATTAGTATAGATAAGCATAAGAAGATTCGGTTAGAGTCAACCTGAACATCGGCTATACACAATGTAGAATCAAGTATGGATAGAACACGAAATCTGCAGAGAGATTTACAGAAATTACTATTGAAAAATGTACGAAGCAAACAAATGAAAATAATTGATTTTTTATGGACAAATAGCGATATTGAAGTTTTAAGTTCGTGCTGTTAATGAATTTTGCTCTATATTAATCAGGGGCGGTTCTTCATAAGGTTCACAGGTTCACGAAACACCCAAAAAATTGAGAGAAAATAGAATATACACTTCGTTATTACAATATCATTAATAGAATGACTTTTTTCAGTTTCTTTGTATAATTTTCATACCAGTATTACATTGACGAACCGATGTGTCTACATGGCTGTTCACGTTTTCGAAACAACACCTTGCTCAGACTTCGTTTCATAAGGACCATTGGGTACCACGTGACTTCGCTTCTGTGTTATCATAGGGTGCTTTCATCGTATCATGTTCACACTTACGCCGTGAACTCCACTTGGCGCAGCACTCGGGCATCACGCCACCCAACTCGAGACGAGTCTTCGGCGCGCTGTCAGTAAAACAGTGTCCTCAATACGTTATTCCGAAACGCAAGTTTTGCTTCTGATGTTAATGGTGAAGGCCGTCTTAAAATCAGTGTAAAATGAGTTTTACATCTCGGGTTACAATAGTATGTAAGTTAATGTGTCTGTGCATCCTGGTATTCAATTATTTCTCTAAAATGAACAGAGTTGTTAATCTTATTGGAAAAAAGTTTAGCTACGATGATATTCTTGAAATCACAAATGAAATGATCACTTGGTCCGGATCAGCCTGTTCTGAAAATTAACAATGCTGTCAGTAGAGAAGCAACTTATCCGTAAAACCAGTAACTTCAATGAATTAGTGATAGAGAAATTTGTGCATCGACAATTGGATTTTCAATTCAAGTAAACAAGGTAAGTTTATAATTTCCACATTTCTAGGTAGATTGATCAAATTAATTATAAATGTTTCGTTCTGATTGTTGCTTAATGAAACTTGTAATATTGAGGCTACGTATAGAAGCGTAAGGGTCAAAATTAATGTATAGTAATAAGCGAGAAATTAAGCTTTGTTTGAAGATTAGTTATTAATGGTATAAAGAGTATTGATTTTTTTTTCACAAGCTGGTCAGGTCACTGCTATACAGTAGACAGCCTGCTCCTTGATCGCAGAAAAGGAGCTGGCCAACGTCCACATATCAGTCGTTGTGTGTATTGAAAGGAATGCGATACGCAGACGTGCTGCGTGAGCTGACCTGTCACCGGCAAAGGATGTTGCGCTGACCTCAGCTCGATTTAGGAGCGGCTGCGCGACCTCGCTCTCACGGCGCTGTCACACGTAGGGGGGCGCGTCCGTGGAAAGTTTATAATCAGTTTCTTGGAATGGAAACGATAATTTTTCATGCCATTCCTTCTTTATAGTAGTTTTTAGTTTTTACATTCATTTACAATTATTCGTAAAAAATCCCAATATTTTAAATTATATTTGAAATTTAAGGTGAAATGTTTTTAAACAATTTAAATAGTAATTGTGTCTGTTAATCAACAATTGTGTTCATTAATCGGGAAATATTGGAAAGACCCACCTCACAACCATTGCGTATGCAACACCCTTAAATTTAATTCACCCACCGCCACTGATATTAATAAAATCAGTCATTGTGGATAAATTCAATTTTTGCCATCATCAGATATAGTGAACGTCTGACATTGTGAACCAAAAATGTTGGTCCTCAGTGGTAGGAAATGGTGTGGTGTTTACGGTGCTTCTATCATCGAAATCAATAGTTCACTATAAGGGGAATCGACTGGACACTGCCAAAAGCACGATGCAAAATCAAGCGAGACGAAAGGGCATAGAGATGCTCTCTGCTCGCGCCTTGTATGTCGACTTCCTCAGAAGAAAGGCTACCTTCCCCTCCTTCTACCGGCAAAGGTACCCCAGGGCATCCATTGATGCAAATGCAGTGCCTCTCAACGGAAAGACCTAGGCCTTTGCGCTTGTAAGCAACGACCACAACGCACGTTCTACAGCTCGTACGACATGTCAGAAATGCACGAAAATAATGACTATTAGCTCGTAGCAGCATATAATGTGAAACGTCCTACAACTCGTAGGGCACGTCTCAGATGCCCACGAATTTTCCTGGTATGTAAAATATGTAATAAAAGGTTATCGTATAGGTTCTCATGGCTGTAAGGAAATCTTGCAACTAAATAAAGTCATCTTGAATGATGTAAAGAAACGAAAGCGTAATTTGAGCATGACTTGGATTGACTACCAAAAGGCCTTTGGTAGTGTATCACACGATTGGATTTTGAAGACCCTGGAGATCTATCGATTTCATCCTCGACTTATTGAATTTTGCAAGGCTAGTATGAAGTCGTGGAATACCAGGTTACTAATACACAGCAGAAAGGAAGCAGTAGAAACAAGAAGTATTCAGATTAACAGGGGTATTTTTCAAGGAGATGCACTATCCTCTCTGCTGTTTGTTGTTTGATTAGGTTTAAAGGGCGCTTCAACTACTAGGGTCATTGGCGCCCATGTCAAAGTGTTCTTACACAAATATATTAAAGTTCTAATAAAAGTGTTGGTGCACTTTTCTACTAATTTAAAAGCACATGTATACCCTAAACAAGAAAATTACTATTATTCATAAAATATTTAAGCATACAAAACAAATTTAAAAACCGAAAAATTTGGGGCCAGTAAAAGATGCCCCTATGTCATATAAAATTGTATATTCCGCTTTCTCTCAAAAAACAAAAGAGCTTTGAGAGCGCGGAATCGTCATCTCCGAGCACCTCTCGTAGAGATTTGCTCAGAGCATGTCTACATTGGCTGCCATCAAATCTCAAACAATGCAGGAGGACGTGTTCCACAGAGAGAGCCGTCCTGCATGAGTCACAGGTAGGAGGAGATTCTCCTCGAATGAGGAAACTGTGGGAGAAGTGACAGTGTCCGATACGCAGACGGATTAAAATAACTTCCTCGCGCCTAGAAGGTCGGGATGAGGAGCGCCAGGGAGTAACAGAATCCTTTATTACGCTTAGTTTAATGGTGGTATTGTGCCACTCTCTTGGCCACGCTCTAAAGATAAGTCGTTTTAAAGAAGCTTTAACATCGGACGATGGTACGAAAGGAATGTCAACATGAGTATTCTCCGTTGCCGCTTGGTCAGCCAACTCGTTCCCTATGATTCCCACATGGACTGGGACCCAACTCAGTATTAGATCGAAGTGGCGAGACAGAAGGCGATGAATGATGTTTTGAATAGATTCCGTCAGGTAGTCTGAGGAAGAAGGGGAGAGAGCTTGTAACAAGCTAAGAGAATCGGAACAGAGAACTACTTGGCGTATGGTCGTTGAAGAATTGGATACATTTCAGCAGTGAACGTACTGCACTGAGAATGTAGCCGATATGATTTTGTGACCCTGAGACAGTAAAAACTACAGGCCACCGCGTCATTGCACGATGAGCCGTCTGTATATAGGAATACATGATCTGAATAGGCTACCTTCATTTCCTGAAAATGTTTCTGGTAAGCAAGAGGACTAGTCGTTCGTTTAGGCAGGTTGGAGAGTCTGAGGTCAATATTCGGGCGAAGAATTTTCCATGGAGGAATGGGGTGACTTGGGGGTTTCACGGGTGTCGGAAGATCAACATTAAGGTCCCGCAGAAGATTTTGCAATCGAATACCTGGAGGCTGAGGCAGCGATGTTCGAAGAATATATGATGTTTCATAATCAGGATGGATAATTATTTGGCGGCAAGGATGATTCGAGAGTCCTAATACTTTAGCTCCGTAAGATGCTAATAAAATATCCCACCTTCGTTTCAAGGAAGGCTCGCCAGCCTCGGCTAGAAGGCACTCAATTCGGCTGGTGCGGTATGCGCCTGTTGCTAGACGGATACCCGCGTGGTGTATACTATTGATGGGTCGCAGAGTGGAGGGAGCTGCTGAGCCATACACTTCACTACCGTAGTCCAAAACTGAGCGGATGAGTGATCTATACAGCCGCAATAGGGTAGTGCGGTCGGCACCCCATGATGTACCATTCAGCATTCGGAGAAGATTAAGGGGAGAGACACATCTGGTTTGTAGTCCACGGATGTGAGCGCGCCAGGTGAGAGACTTGTCAAATGTAAGCCCCAGGAACCTGGCAGATTCTGCAAATGGAAGCGGGTTTCCTCCCAAATGAAGGACTGGATTACTATGCAACTGGTATATCCTACAGAAATGCAAACCGATACATTTAGTAGAAGAGAATTTAAAGCCTGTTGACGTACTCCATTCGTGGAGCTTGTTGACCACCATTTGGAGTTGTCTCTGGATCACACTGATGCTGCTGGAGGAACAGAAGATGGCTAAGTCATCCACAAATAACGATACCTTAACAGGTTCTCGTACAGTCGACGCTATACCATTGATGGCGATGACAAACAGAGTGACACTCAGGACTGATCCTTGGGGGATACCATTTTCAAGGGGGCGATTACGAGAAAGTCTATCACCCACACGAACACGGAAGGATCTATTCAAAAGGAAGTTTTGGAGGAACAGCGGAAGCTTCCCCCTAAATCCCCAAGAGTGCAGGGTTTGCAGAATGCCGTACCTCCAGGTGGTGTCGTAGGCCTTTTCTATATCAAATAATATAGCCACTAGATGTTGTTTCAAGACGAACGATGTAGAGATATCTGTTGCCAGCGAAACGAGGCGATCCAAGGTAGACCGGTTTCGTCTAAACCTGCTTTGGTTTGGCGTCAACAGATTTTTATGCTCCAAGGTCCAGGCTAGACGCTGATTCACCATGCGTTCCAGCACTTTGCATACACAACTTGTGAGGGAAATAGGTCGATAACTTGATGGCAGTGATCGATCTTTCCCTACTTTGGGAACTGGGACGATGGTAGCTTCTCGCCACATGGTAGGAATAGTATGCTCTTCCCAGATACGGTTATAGAGCCGGAGAAGAAATTCCATGGCCGCTTCGGGAAGATGTTGCAACATTAAGTTGTGGATTTCATCTGGACCTGGAGTGGTTCTTTTGGCAAGCTTCAGAGCAGAACGCATTTCATACATAGAGAAAGGGGTATTATAATCCTCATGTGCTCTGCTCGAAAAATCCAAAGCGCGATTTTCCATTCTTTCTTTAAACGAAAGGAAGTTTGGAGAGTAGTTTGCGGAACTCGACATCTTTTCATAGTGAGTGGCAAGTTCCTCTACAACGGCGTCTCGATCTGTGATTATCTGACCATTTTTTCTAAGACCTGGCACTGAGTATGAGGAAGGGTACCCTTTAATTTGACGCACCTTCCTCCATACTAGACGTGGTGACGTGTGGCAATTCAAGGACACGTATGCCTTCCATGATGCATTCTTGCTTTCTAATATGGTTCTCCTCGCCTGAGCTCTGCACCTCTTGTAATCAATAAGGTTATCCGCGGTTGGATAATGTTTAAGCCGTTTCTTCCGAGCACCGACAGCCCTTGAGCAATCCAAGTTCCACCACGGGACGAAGGGGTGTCGCGAATTACCGGTCGACTTGGGGATTGCGGAGCCAGCAGCTTGCAATATTGCAGTGTTAAAATGAGCTGCCATATCCTCCACACTAACAAATTCACCCTCTGATAGATTCACATTCGCTTGGAATGTCGGCCAGTCAGCACGAAGGACACACCATTGAGGGGGGCGCGCTAAACCACGCGCAAGTCTATCAATGTGGACGATAATGGGATAGTGGTCGCTACCCTGTAGGTCGTCTAGGATGGACCATTGCAAGTCGGTTGAAAGAGAAGGGTTGCAAAGAACTAAATCGATCGACGTGTTCGAGTTTGTGGCGACGGCAAAATGAGTTGCTTCACCAGAGTTCAGAATAACCAAATCCGCTGTGTCTAGTACTGATTTAAAGATACTGCCTCTCGGACACGTGCGGGAAGAGCCCCAGAGAGGACTGTGGGCATTCACATCGCCGACTATCATAAATGGAGAAGGCAGTTGATTTATCAACCCTAAGAGTTCGTCTGCTGATATAGTCAGACCTGGAGGGATGTAGATGTTGCACACAGTAAGTGTGAGGGATGGGAGGTCCACCTGCACACATACTGTTTGAAAGTCAGTCTGAAGAGGTACCTCTGTAGATAGCAGCGAATCATGCACCAGTGAAGCAACTCCGCCATGAGCGCGGAGACCATCATCCACATCAAACCTGTACGAAGAAAATCCCCGAAAAGATAGAGGACAAAGTGGGGTAAGGTGAGTCTCTTGAAGACAAATCACCAGAGGATTGTGACGGGACAACAAGAGTTTAAGGTCGTCCCGTCGCGAGGAGAAACCATTTGCGTTCCATGACATTAGGGGCATGGTAGTTGTTTTAGTTCGTCCCGTCGGAGAGAAAATCCGTTCAGATTCCAGGATAGGAGTGCCGTTGTTTAAGAAGCTAAGAAGATTTCTTCTTTTCTTTTTTCCGCCTCTGCCGTCCGAAGGAGCGAGTGTCCACACCGACTGAAGTTTCTTCCGAGGCAGACTCATCCTGACCACTGCTGGACAGGCTTATAGATCGCTCAGAGCGAGTCTCAAGAGTCGGGGTAGGTGGTCGGAGTTTGGAGGATCTATCAACATTTTTTTTTGTCCAGGCCAGAAGGCCGTGTGACATCAGCCTTCTTGCGCGCCTGAGAAGTGGATTCTTGTTCTGTCTTTGTTTTTCCTTCTTGGGTGGTGTTTTGTATTTTGTGGGAATTATTATTTTCCCACCTTGCAGAGGCGATGTCTCCTCAGGGAAGTCCACTGGGGATACCTGGCAACAGAAGTTCGCTACTGGGGGAGTAGCAGGGGAAGACTGAATATTCGTCGCTTTGACCGTGTTCGCCAGAGTGCTAGAAAAAGAACGCCTGAGATCCACAGGGTTCTTCACCAGGTATCGGCGTTTCGCTTCCGGAAAAGATACCTTCTCCGTCACCCTAATCCTTTGAATCTACCTCTCTCTCAGATATGTGGGGCACTTGTTAGGGTTGGCCGCATGGTCTCCTTCACAATTTACACAGCGGGCTGGTGATGAACAAGGATTGGGATCATGCGCGGAATTACCGCACTTTGCGCAAGCAGGGCTTACGGCCATGCACCTTTGTTGAGTATGACCGATCCTCTGGCACTTAAAGCAGCGCAGGGGTTCGGCACGTACTGCCGCACGCGAAGGTTATAATAACCACAGCTAACGTACTCTGGGAGAGAAGGGAGATTAAACGTCAGGATCGGGGTGGAAGTGGGGATCTCTTTCCCATTCTCCTTCCTCCTGATCATGTACACCTCCGTTACACCGTAGCTCTTGAAAAAGGAAAGAAGTTCATCCTCGTTTTCAGACTCAAAGTCTTCATGGTTGACCACTCCCTTACATAGGTTAAGGGTAGGGTGACTGGTCACTTCCACTTAGAGGCCGGCAATCTGCTTAGTTTTTAAAATTTTGTCTATTTGTTCGTCGGTGCGCGCTTCAAAGAGAATGGTACCATTTCTCTGTCGCACGACCGCTTGAAGCTTTCCAAAATTCTCCTCAATTGCTCGCGCAAGGCGGACCGCACTAACACTTTTAAAAGTTTTCTCAGTTTCAGAGCAAGACATCAAGAGAAACCAAGGCTTTCTTGGTTTATCTCCTTCCCGGAGGAATAAGCTATTTAGATCAACTGTTCTGTGACATCTCCTCTTCCTTGCAGAAGAGGGCAGGGGGGGGTTGTTAAGTATCCATGAGATGGACATAAATTCATCTCCGTGCTCCCCACCCACCATGGAGTCCAACAAGGGGTCACCCCACTGACGTGCCAGGGCTGACACGGAGATATAGTAGGGGAATGTCACAGCGCTGCACCGCCGTGGATCCCCCGCTCACCCTGGAGTTCAGTGAAAGACCTATTCCGAGCCGATTGATCGGGAGTGGGTTAGCTCCCGACCACCCGTCTAGAAGAGTCCGAGGCCAAAGCGAGTGTATTGACACCTACAAGGAATGTTCCCCAAAATACGTAAACGTACCCCTTAGTGCAAGCCAGAAAAACGTAGCACCAGGACTAGTTGGGAAACAAACAGGTCTCTCAACTGCCAGGACACACACTCCCTCCGACACGGGTCGCCATGCACGGCAAACACACGGGTTCAGCATACAGAGAAGGCCAGTGAGGAAGAAAAAGGAGTGAAAAGAATATACGTGACATGAAATGAAAAGCAAGACGATGAGAAAATGGGGAAAGGAACACTTGAGAGCCTTCTCTGCATCCCCCCGTCAGGACATGGACCAACCCACCTCGACGGGTCCTCTCTGCTGTTTTGCATCAGTTTGATCCCATTATCTAGACAGTTGTCGCAAGCTGACTTTGCTTACAAGCTCCATGGTGATGAAAGGCTAGTATTACATTTGTTTTACATGGATGATCTTAAAGTGTTTGCTAAGAATGAAGCGATTCTCTCCCAAATGCTGTCTGTCGTGAATGACTTTAGCAATGACATCTGCATGAAGTGTAGTCTTGACAAGTGCGCAAAACGCAATTTAAAAGAGGCAAACTGACGTCAGAGAGCATTGAAGTTCATACGCACACTGTGATTCAAGATCTTGAGCCAGGTAAAACTTACAAACATCTGGACATTGTGAATGTGAGACCATCTCGAACGACACAATGAAAGAGAGAAGTCTCAGGGAGTATTACAGAAGAGTGAGACTGGTCCTGCAGTCCGCTCTGAATTCCAGGAATAAAATATCAGCAAAAATAGGTAGTATGGCCCCCGAATGCAATTTCGGACGAGTGGACTGGACTGAGCAAGAAATTCGCATCATGGATCGAAAAACCGGAAAACTGGTAACAATGCATCATTTCGCCCACCCTCGAGCTGAAGTACATAAACTTTATGTATCACGTGAGGAAGGAGGAAGAGGCCTCAGACAAATTGAGTCCTCCTGGCGCAACGCAATAGTTGGGATGGGAAAGTATGTAGTCAGCCATCAAGATGACCCTCTAATGAGGCAGGTCATGAAATCTGACCGGAGAATGGGAAACAGAGGCATTGTTAGTATAGCAAAAGCATTGCGAAAAATACTACGCAAGGCACGAAGAATAACACAGACACTGAACTTATGATGCTTCTTAACATGAAATATGAGGCACAAAAAAATGTTAAAGAAATCTTAGAGACAAAAACCACTCCACGGACAATATTTGAAACGAATGGACAGAGCACAGATCAATAAAGATCAATCATTTATGTGGCTTAAAAGGGGAAGAATGAAGCCAGAATCGGAAGCACTTGTAATAGCTGCCTAAGATCAGGCGTTGAGAACACATGATAAAGCAGTTCTCAAAATTTCCCAAGATGATAAATGCATTTGCCAGGAACACGTAGAAACCATTGATTATATTGTCTCAGCTTGTCCCAGGTGCGGATCCATGGGGGAGTCACGGGGGTCATGACCCCCCCCCCCAATGATGAATCGTCACAATTTTGTGAGAAACTCTAAGATATCTAAACAACTCCGAGGAATTGATAATATTTCCAGTGTCCTTTAAGAATCAGTCACTGCCCGAGACATTTTTAGATATTTTCAGACAATTCTAGAGATTTCTAAAAATTTAGAAATGCTGAAACTAATGAATTTATATAGAAATTGGAATTTAATTTGTAAAACAACATACGTGTATTCAAGATCACTTTAAAAATATTTTTAGTACAAAGAAATATATCTAAACAAGTGACACATCTAAAGTCGGAATCAAATACACAGCGCGTTACTAGTGTTGTAACGTGTATCGTCTGCAAAATGTGATTTGGCAGTATAAAAAAAGGAAAAGAACTCAAGGGAGATTAAATTATAATATATGAAAAGTAGAAGATGGAGGAATCTCTGATAGCGTTATATTTATATATTTGGAGGACCAGCAGACTGTAAATAAAATGATACACGTAACACATAAAATTAATGGAGCTGTACGGTATTGCATAGATGGATGGAAAATGATAGGGCAAAAAAGAACAACATTGGCTGTAATAAAAAATAACAAATATTTAATTACTAAAAAAATTGAGTTGAAAAGTTAGTAAACAAACAAAAAGATATTAAAAAACAGTAAGATAAAAAATTAATGTGAAAAAAGTAATGAAAAGGAAATGAACAAAAGTGATTGAAAACAGTAATCTTGAAGTCAGAAGTTGCCAAAAAATTAAAGTCTTTTCTTGCGTTAAATTTAAATAGATTTAAAAGGTGCACTCAAGTAGAATTCTGATGCATCAGAAAGAAGTTGAAATAAGTAACCGGTCACTTATCCGTTGGAGCTCTGGTGGGTTTTTCTTGCAGCGGATGTCGGCCGAGAGATGTTGCAGCAGCAGAAGATTGTTGACGGGGATGGCGCAGAGTTGCGACCCCAAATTAAAGTGTTGTGCAGAGCAGCGTCTTCCAGCAGATTGCAGTAGGCAACTAGGCGTTGCACCGCATATTTTAAGTAAATGCTGGAAAGCCGCGTCTTGCAATAGATTGCGGTAGGCAAAACAGTTTTTTGCACCACATACAAAAATAGGTCACATCTCTGCGGAGGTCGCCACAAGACTCCCTGTTCTCGTCGGATGTAAAGTTTTTGAAAACTGGTCGGTCGAAATGTTGTCCTTTCGTGGCACACAAGGGCGCTAGTGTCAATTTGCGTGTGTGTCTGAGGGCTAGCGCTGTTGGGGAGATGGCGAAGCTTGGGCACGCACTCAGCGCCCACGCATGCCCTTGGAGCCGGAGGGACTCGGACAGGAAGTTGCCAAAAAAAATGCGCCTGGAATAACAGCTTCCGGCACGTACGCACTCGCCACCCCAACGGGGGGGGGGACGCGCGGAGGGTGGTCCAGCAGGGGTGCAGGGGTCCAGCTGGGCGAGGCGAGGACTGCATTCCTCCGTACGACGCCACTCCGACCGATTTCACTCACATACAGTTTTCAACACACTACACTGGTTGATCAAATAATTGAGTATAAAGAATTGTGCTACAAGAGTTCCCTGGGTGCAAGGAAATAAAAAATTCAATAAATAGTTTTAAATTGGGACGTAACATGTGTTGCCACCTTAATGTGAATATTTGTCACTAATTGAATGAGAGAATTTGGGGCAAAATGGACGTCAACACATGGTCTCATCTTAAAAGTCACAACTGTTGTTCAAAGGGAATAGAACTAGCTATACTTAGTAATAATAATGTTCTGTATGTAAAATTTTCAAACATCTTGCTTTCAGGTGTTTGAATTCAGTTTCGATGATACAATCCAATTCAGTATCGCAACTCCAATGGAACTCAATGTTTATTTAACCTAAAAATGCTTAATGTTATCAGTAACGGCGAACCTAATTTGATCGTTGAAGTTTGATGTCGGTTCTAGTTTTGTAAGAACGTAAGAAGCCGCTTTCAACACAAGTTAAGGCTATCAACAGGGGTTAGTGGTAAAGATTTGTCGAAAAGAATTAGAGTTTGAGAATTTTAGTTTGGCTGATAAGCGAGGATAGTGTCTGACGCCTAAAATACAGTGGCAAAGCTAGAGTCATGCAGTTGGGTATTCTGAAAATCTAATCTTACATTTTTTGTAAATTAGCTCCATTCATAGTTTTTTGGTTCAACAAAATCGTCGATAATTTGTTCTTTAAAGCTTTCGTTTCTGCACAGTTAATTTCCCATGGAATTTCTCACGAATGTCTTAACACTTTAATGTAATCATATTCCCTTCACATAATGCTGTACTATATAAAGGAACAGTTAGCTCAGTTGTATCAACCGAACCTTCTCTTGATATTTTTTTTCTAGACCAATTTGTCTAACAAATACTACTACAAATACAAATCAACTGCAGGCATGAATGTTGCATTCTTAATGTATACATTTGTCAGTTCATTTTGAGGCTGCTTACTGTCAAGAAATGAATATTATTTTATTAGGAAAAATCTTTTCTGAACGAAAGGACGCTTTGTAAGTGAAAAAGTGCTTTTCGTCAAGAAATTCAATAAAATGAAAATTTTCGAAATCTTGAATTCGTTCCGTTGTTATCGACTGGTAGCAATTTCAAGTTCGAAATAATTTATTATTTTGGCATTTTGAGAGAGTTTTATGTACGTGCTAACTACATTTTAATACAGTGAAAATATAAAGCACCGAATAATACCGAGAACGTTTATATTAAGTTAAAGAAAGGATTCTAAACAAAATAATTCTTTGCGTACCGTTCTGCAGTTTTCCCTTGCGAGAAGGGAATGCATCGGTGAATTCATTCCGAGCTGTAGTCATGGCATCTAACGAGGAAAGTAGGAACCACGAAGTCGATAAGACTTCGTGATAGGAACAACCCGCAACATCGCGCGTCGACACGGGCGACGCAATGCCCACGGATCCTTGTGATAATCTCCGTTTCCGGTGATACATTGGACGTAGGCACGATCAACTTTCAGAAGAATAAAAACATTACGATATTTCGAGGAATTACCACATAAAAGAATTGCAGACGGAAGTTTGGATCGTATTCGCCCTTGGTCTATTGTGAGATAAATTTTACCAGGATTGTCGCGAGAGTAGATACCAAAAATAATACATTATTTGCATTCAGAGCAAAAACAAACACAAGAAGCAAGAAATAGAACTAACAGGACGTGAAATTTGTCCAAGGAATTTAAACCGCAGAGCATCCAGAGAATGTGAAAAGTGTAAGAAAACAGTAGAACGGACATCATATTCATTATTTGTATAGATCGTGAAAATAGTAGTTTATGCAATTAGTTTATAATGTTGACCTTTTTTGCACGAATAAGAAAATAGTCTATTACTAAACGAACGACGAAGGAGTGAGTTTAGTAATAGACTATTTTCTTATGAGTGCAAAAAAGGAACATTATAAACGAGTTGCATACGCTATTTTTTTGTATAACATCATTATAAAGTTATAAATGAAACGAAGTAAGTGTAAGTAAAGTTTTATAGTTGGCAACATGGACGTTGGTATTATGACGTCACAAATGTGACAGCGGAGAGCCGATTCACGCGCGCATTCGAATGAAAGATGGCGTCGTTACCAATGGTAGTTTTTCAGAAAAAGCCTCGAAGGCAGAAGAAAGTTTAATACCTAAAAAGTCGAGTGCATTGTATGAGAAGGAATATATAAAATTTAGGAAGTGGATGGAAACAAATAATGTAAATATTATATGCGAGACAGTTGTTCTGGCATATATATCTGAGTTAGTAAGTTTGTCATACTTTTTATGATTAATACTAGTGTCGAGTTCTCATTTTCTAATTTATGTTATTTTGAAGTCTGCAGTATGTAAGGCATCATCTTTGTGGTGCAGTCATTCAAAATTGAAGACTATGCTGAAAATTAAAGATGGAATTGACATCTCTGCTTATAACAAAGTTCAGTTATATATGAAACAAGCTAATGTCGGCTATGAAGCTGAAAAATCTATGATATTTTCGAAAGATGATGTGTAGTGGAAGCAGATGATGAAAAATATCTCTTAATGAAGGTAGAGTAATAATATTTTGTAGAAATATTTATTTTAACTATTGAAATATACATTTTGCTCATTTGTTTACTTTCTGAAACCAGTTCTATAGATCTGTCTTTCTGTGAACAGTAGACATTCGTCATGACGTCATGTCGCGTTTAATAATGGCGATGACGTCATGTAGCGTGCGATAATAGTATATTCTTCAATGAGCGTAGAATGATAGCTACTATTCACGAGTACATGTTTACGACACGAGCGACGTAGGAGCGGGTGTCGGAATTTCTATGAGTGAATAATAGCCATTCTACGCGAGTAGAAGACTATACTTTCTCTACGACCTGGAAATATTCAGAATAGATTTTGAACAGATTTTTTATGTTTTATTTGAAACTTATGAATACATTAACGAAATACATAAACCATGTCGGTGTGCGATTTCTCTAATAACGTACTTCGCAGAAAGCCATGCATAAACAATTAAACGAACATAATAACATTTTCAACGAAGCTTTAATGAAATCTAAGAATTATCTACATCAAACAGTTGTAATATAACAGGACAAATACAGTCATAATAGAATACTAAGCCTGAATTTATTTGCTAACAAAATTGATGGTAAAATTACTGCAGTTAGAAATATTTATCACTGATTGCGTTGAGTCTTCAGCAAAATTGACAACAGTAGTAGTATGCGAAGTTGTTGGTAAGGAATTTTGCATGTTTTTATTACGCTCTACAGATTCCAATATTTTGTTTGCAGTATTCATTTTATTTGCCATAGAATCATCTATGTAGCCTTCAGCTACCGACGTACTTTTCCAGCCGCCGTGTCGTTTGAGAGACGTGATATCTCCACCTGCATCAACTAATAAGGTGGCAGAAGATCTACGGAAACTTATGACCGGTGTATAAATTTGCATTCGGTAACTTTAAGTACGTAGCTATTTGTTTCCCCATAAGTCCAAATTTATTGATACCAATTTTCTGCACCGTGCACTTCCCGTGTTGATAGTTCAAAAAAAGTTAAGGTGTTTGCACATTAGCCGGGCGAAGGTCAGTGTATTTTTTTTTACATATTTTATAAAAGTTACCAGTAACAGTAAATTTTCTCACTGTTTTGGTTTTTGAATTGGGTATTGTTACTAAATAGGCTGTTTGAAGATCTTGAATGTCTTCCATTTTCATGGAGTGCATTTCGTTACTTCGACAAGCACCCATTATTCCCATTATTAGGGCTACCTGAAAAATGCAAAGGATTCATTAGTTGATACACCACTAAATTTAATCGTGTCTGCAAAATATTTGAATTGATTACCTTTGTTGCAAAGTAATCATCGTCTGGAGCTTCTGTGATTAATTTATTTACCTCCTCTGCTGTAAACGTTTTAGATTTTTTAACGTTATAGCCTTCTGATTTTCTTTTCAGAAAAGCACGCAATTTGGGATAAGCGTCTATTTTAACTTCATCGTGTATGTACACTGTGCTTCTTACCATGGAGTAAATTTTCCATAAACTAGAGGGCTTGTACTTTTCAGATAGTTTAGCGAAGTAAGCTAAAAAAACGTTCTCGCTAAAAGAATTTATCCTATTAGTCATTCGCCACTCCATGAATGATGAATATGATTGCTCATAATACTTCTTCGATTTTTGTGGTAATAACTGTAAAGTTGCGGAATTTGCAATTTCTTCAATTTCAGGAGGCGTACAAATTTCATTCTCGCTGTCGCTGCTTTGTAGATTCATTTTATGTTGAATTATCAATTCCAAATGTAACGAAAAGCACGAGTACAACAAGAAACAATATCACTTGACTACTGCAGTTCAAAAGAAGCGCGAATCGCAAAGAGAAAGCAATTCTGCCCGTGGATTCCGAAAATTCGAGGATTGTGATTGGACGACAGGCCGTGGATAATAACTTGGAATTCACGGCCATTGAGGAATGGATGTCATTCTTCGCTTAAGAACACACCAGGAATGCGTACATTATTTAATGGTCGTAGAGAAAATACTGGGTTATGCACGATCTGGGGTATCGAAAAGGGTCGTTTATAATGATGGTATACAAAAAACATTATTACTAAACTCTATAGATACATTTTCAAATTAACATTCACCATATATTAAAGTTGACGCACTTATTTTTCATTTGATGAAAGAAAAAATATGCTTTAATGCACTGATGCAAATTTATAAAATATATAAATTTGTTAATAATTTTAAATAACTAAGTACTCGATAAATCAGGTTTAGTTGTAAGACACATAAATACCGAATTATATTTGTTTATAATGTTAGAAGGCATTAGGCATCGAAATTTTCTGGGGTCTGTTTACTCCCGGGCGATCAATTACGTTCGTATGCAAGACGCCCGGATTAATATTAACATTTTGTGAAAATTCATATCATCTTTAACTGTTTTACGTTTTTTATACCTTAGACTTCAAAAGTGCTTCCCCTACCAAAATTATCACCGCACGCCACTGATCAAAAGGATCTCTTGACAGCTCTCATTCTTGATGAACAGTATTGAAATGATGTTATTTTATTTCGGTTTTAATTATACAAAGCACCTTGGCAATGCAAAAGAAATCAGATCAGTTATTTGCAATACATTAAATGTTGCATTAAATTAAATTATTAGATTTTGCATGTCTCGGTGTAGCTGTCCCCAAAATTATGAAGTTTACGACATTGTTATAAAAGAATCGCCATTGAAGGAGATTCAAATGTGGTGCAAATTTATTAATATACAAAAGAGCACTGTATACGAAAAAATGTGAAAAAAAGGAAAAATGAAAAAATAATTGTGAGAAAAATAAAAGTATAATTTAGTTTATTTATTATATGCATGTATTTATTAATTATAATAATTTATTAAAAATATATTTTTTTCATTACACACATTTACATGTTTCTCTCATATAAGTTTCTTCACAAATTCTTTCATGTTGCATTATATGAAAGTTATTTTTGCTAATTTGAAAGTTATTGTTGATAACTTTATAAATTTTAATTTTTTAAAAATAAAACATAGCTTTGGCTGACAGCTGAAACATAGCTATGCTATGTTTTAATTAGGAATTTTACGCTAAAAATACAAAGAAAAAATTAAGAGTAATAAAAAACTGACGAGATGAAATATTTTTGGTATTTTTTTTCGTCCTATTTTTTGTCGAGTTGAAGTCTATAAGAAAATATTTAAAACTCCTATGCCTAGAAGTATAAATCCGGTTTTATAAACACAAACTCTAAAGATAATAACGTCCACCAGATATAAGCAAAGAGATGATCCGGTGACTGGCGGAATCGGTTGAAGAACGCTTCGTAGAGGCAACGTCTTACAGAGCGTGATAAAGTGAATGACATGGAAGATAATCAATTATCTTTCATTCCTACTTGCGAACAGTGTTTTAACCTCCAATGGAAAATGTTATGTTTGTATGAATGCGTGACACTTCTCAAAGTTGATGCCAATAAAATCAAAGCTTGGAAAAACGATCCCACATAATTAAACAGATACAGTACCCAGTGATTACCAGTTAAAATTAATTTATCATGAGTTGTGATAGTCACTTAAAAGATCGATTCTACTTTGAAAAAAATAAGATTTTATAAAAAAAATTCTCGCTTACTCTTTCACCGAATCCTGGGTTCTTCTCCAGAACTGAAGATCTCTATTTCTTTATTAGATCCTCTATTGACCTTTGAATGATGCATATACAGTTTTTAAAGACGCTACTGCTGATTAGGTAATTTCAAAGTTACCAGAAAGTTTCAGGGATGATGTTTCCAAAAATTTAATTGTAGTGCTTACTGAAATATGGGGTAAGATAGTTATTCAGCTTTTGAATATCAAACAATTGCTTCGGTAAGTCAATAGATGCTGCAGCTTCAGAATCAAATTGATGTATAACTTCTACTACAAATTCAAAATTTTGAGCATTGTAGCTCATAGCGTCGATCCAGGTGACCCACATTGTCAATTCCTTTTTACTTTCCCGTATACGTACGTATACACGGAGTGATATACGTAGTATAAGGAAAGTTATGTAATGCTGCGAGAAAAAATGGCCAATTTTCGGCGGAAAAAAATTAATTGCCGGGCCGTGAAAACGAATAAGTGGATAAAACCAGTTGCTAAATTAAGAAAAAAAATCCCCTAACACGTGGTGTAGCCAGAAACCCTGTTTTCTAGGTCCTTCATACCGAAAACCCAATTGAAAGGAAAACGTCCGTCTGTCCGTCCGTCCGTCTGTCCGTCCGTCCGTCCGTCTGTCCGTCTGTGAACACTGCTAGCGCCTAAACCATACGTACGATTTCTTCCAAAATGGATATTCCCCAGTCAATCTCATTCTAGTCGAAGCTTTGAGATTTTGAAAAAGATTCTTCAAAATTTGGGGGTACTTTATATGAAGCCCCCCCGGGGATTTTCAAAATTTTCTCAAAATCGGCTCCAAATTTTTTCTTTAAATTTCTTGTATGAATAGAGTAAAATACAATTTTTAACATGGCATAGGTCCGATTTTCACGTACAGCTCTGAATTTTCGAAAATTGTGAAAGTTTGAATTTTTTTCGGCGTCTTTCTCCAACTACAAAATTGAAGATAGAGATTTTTTCTTCAAATAAAACTTGTTCTGCATATTGAGTTCTTTAATAAAAGTCATGTAAATGTTTTTCAAAATTTTGGTAGTTTTCGTGCAATATTGCGTGCAATATGTGCAATTTTAAAAAATTACAAAAACAAGATTTTCTCAAAAACGGCTCCAAATGTTTTCTTTAAACTTTTGGTAGAGATAGTGGTAAATGTACTCTATCGATGACATAAAAGCCATTTTGGTCTATCGGTTGGTTTTTTCAAAAATTACAGAAATGTAAATTTTTTTACTTGTCTCTCACGTCGTTAATATTTACATTATCGGCGATTTTTTCACATTATATTTACGAGTATATATGCTTTAAATAATGTCAAGTAAAGTTTCTCGAAAACACTACCGTTTTCTGTGAAAAGTAGCTCAAATTTCGGCATTTTCAGAAATGCTCAAACGTCATTTTCTCGTATATGGCTGCAATTTTTTTCTTGAAACTTTTGTAACGGATAGTGCTAATTACACTCATTAGTATAGCGTGAAGTTTATTTTGAGTTTTTTTTGTTTTTTTCAAAAATTATATAAATGTAAATTTTTTGAAAGATCTCTCACATCTTTAATATGCACATTATCCGCAATTTGTAAAGATGATTATATTTGTGAGTGTAAGTGCTTCAAATAACTTGAAATAAAGTATTTTGAAAACTCAAAAATTTTCTGTGAAAATGAGCTTCAAATTTCGCATTTTTAGTAGTGCTAAAACGCAATTTTTTCTTAAACGGCACATAATTTTTAAAAGAAAATTGCCATTTACGGCTAGGTTTCTGTGTTCTTTAATATTCTAAAATTAATGTTCCCGTTCTACCAATAGGAAACCGAAAAATTAAGAAAATTACAAAAACAATGTACTTTTGGCGGTGATAGATGGTAGCTGGCAAGAAAGAGTATGTGGCAATTCCGAATAGCTAGCGAAGACCCAAGGAAAAACTAATACGGGAAAGTCTGTGCCATTCTGTAGCACCACTAGTTTTATTGGAAATCATTGCTTCAACTTTATAAAACTGAGATCTAATCAGTTCTGCAAACACAACGCATGCACAAGATAGGTTAGAAGTAGGAATTTTGGAACAATAACTGCAGGACTTCTTCTGCCCTGCACATGTACGGCCCTGCATTCGTATCAGAAGGAAGATTCTATGTTTAACTTCATTAGGTCACAAAAAAACGTTGTATCGTTAAATAGTTTTGTAATTATTTGATGGTGGCATTTGGGTAACTCTTCACAAGCTAACAAAATAAGACTTCCATTTTTAAACGTTCATTCAAACTATCACAACCTTGCCAATATGATTTCCTTGCACATCAGTTCGACGGCGAAATTTTACTTTAGATTTTCGGTCCAAAGAGATAATTTACGAACAACGGTAGAGGATCGCATCTAAAAATCAGGGAAAGAAAAATGTCAACGGCCCTTCTTGAGCTGGTGCATGTAATTTTTGGTGAAGGGTATCAAGGTCAAAGGAGACCTCTAAAAGACGCGAAGTGGGTGCGCAATATCGCTTGCTAAACAAATCATTTTCACAAATCAAACTTCCTTTCTGTTTTCTCCAATACTCGCGCTGAAAACTAACAGAATAGAAGCTATGATTGCATCGTCGCCATCTCCTTTTACTTGCAATACCCTTGGCATTCATGGATACTCTCATTTAAGCGGGTAATAATAGCGGCATTTTAGAAAGGAGAGTACAGAAAAAATATTTGATAATTGCTAAATTGTTTGTTTGGATGATTCCTTATCAAAACCATATAGGAAAAATAAAGAATTAAATTTTTTAAATGTAGGATAACGGAAAAGTTCAGTAATATGTAAAAATATGTTCATTTGTGTAAAATATATAAATATATGTAGTTTCGGGTAAAATATGTAAATATATGATCTAAAAATTCAACGTGTTTGGCCACTAACCGATGTGAAACGTGAATATATCGTTGATTCGACTTGATAGAGTTACCTTAGGAAAATATGTGATTACGTAATTATCCAGGACCTAGTAATAACAATATTAAAATACCACACAACGCCCCCAGAAGTGTTTCCAACTCCCCAAAGTTTTGTCAACCCTGGGGTACGAGCTCACGTATTTAGGTTCAGCAAAATATTATGTCTACTACACTATTTGCCCTAAGAATCACAGGGTCACCGACGATTAAAAAAATGTTGGACCGGTGAACTATTATTTTTAATCGACGTGCGGGCTCACAATCCGGCGCGTAGGGCGCGACTACTGAAGACTGAGATGACATTCATGAGTTTCGGGAAATTCTGTTAGAACTCAAGGTTTCAAAGTTTGTTTTAATAGCAAGCGAGCTCAACCATGCAACCCCTCTGAAGGTCATTTCCAAACAACGAAGTCTGAGGAACGAATAGACACTGGATGTTAATGAATTCAAGAGAGTATATGTATATATATATAAGGGATAAATGCATTAAAAAAACATTTTCCCTGTAAAATTGCTCTCTCATTACAATTAACTGAACTTGTTCTTAATTTTCCATACCATTCATTAGAAATTTCTCTAATTACACATATTCATTTACATGTGTATAATTACAATTTGTAGTTGTACAACTCTTTTGTTTATTTCTATATTGAATTTAAATTATTTGTCACAATTATCCAAGAGGTCGTAGCGAAGCATTCTCCGATATTACTGGATTAGTGCCGCATTCTTCAGACCCGGCCTTTCCTTTTATGCCTTTTAAGGCGAGGAGAAAGGGGGAAAACTTCGGAAGATAGGCTACTTTGAATTGCTAGAATAGCCAATGATAAGCGTTGCTTGCCTTAGAGTTGAGGATGGCTCAAGCCGCGTGTCAAAAATATATTTTTACTCTAATTATTACCAAATGAGGCATAATTCAATTTCTCTTCTATTCATTTCAGGTAAAAACCTAAGCAGTTCCATTTAAAAATTAAATATGATACAATTCCACCAAAATTGAAAATATTACGAAGAATATCTCTGATGCACAACATTCGCCTCGTGGAATAAATATTAAAATTATCTACCGTGCCCCGTTCCGTCGAAATGTAATTTTAAAAGTTAATTTGTTTATATCATAATTATTTTAGTAATAAAATGATTTGTTTATAATCAGTTTCCTCGCTAGACGGTTAACTATTGGCAGACACTTTGCACCAGTAAGTAGAAGATACCCAAGCACATAATAAAGAAACCTACACATTTGCAGGACAACAGTTAGCTTCTGCGTTTTGAAATTTGAAACAAAATTTATTTGTAATGCAGACGAATGAAAATAATGAAACTCAAGTTTCAACGATGTATTAAGTATTCTTACATTTAAAGGAAATTTTCAATGTTAGAAAACAGCAATAGTTTCTTAGCAACAATTTCTACCGTTTTGCCGTTTCTACCGTTTCTACCGTTATAAATTCATTCATAAAAATCGTTATTATTGTATAATATAATCGGTGGAAAGCGAGACACTGCAAAACGATCTGAACCATATACTTGACTGGGGGGGGGGGGAGAGCGACTGGATTGTCTGTAAAACAAATGATGGTTGGCATCGGATGTTAATTTCCTACAAACAATTGCGAATCTCCAAAACGAAAGGCGATAGCGACGATTGAATTGCGGAATTTCGCAACTTGTTGAAGGGCAATTAAAATTAGAGAATAAAGAAGTATTGCAAAATTTGTAAATTTATAAACAATTTCCAATTTTTGCAATTCTAAAGTGGGAAGAGTTCCCTGATGACCCAGAACCGAAAACTGCGAATTAACAGTTTTGCAACAATTAAAAATGTTATAAACAATTTCGAAATGTGCGTTATTCCTGCGGAAGAGTGTGCTCAAGTTGTCCCTGAGTCGAATATCGCAAAATCACAATTTTCACAAGAGATTCAAATTGATTGCTTAATATCTAGTTTAATTGTTGCTTTAATAATAAATATACACTTGGTCTTTGAATTTTATTATCTTTTATTTAAACAGTTGATAGATCGTGTGATCGTGATAGAAGTCCTCTATTGATTTGAGAAAGACAGTATTTTGCAATTTTTGCAAATTTTAGAATCATATGAACAATTGCAAATATGCAATTATATTTTTTCTTATAAAAAATTCTGAAGTAAACTGGACATGTGTTAAAGTTCATGGATTGGTGTATGAACGACAATATTGAACTTTAAATGTGTGTAAGAAAGTAATTTGACTAAAATTAGTGTTATTTTATCTCACATCAACGTAATTTCTTCAAAAAGAATTGTGTTAACAGTGGTTAAGTGTATGTGTTCACATATATTTGAATAAATTTACTTTCATGTTCATAAAAGTGTTTAATTCCATGTATTTTTATTTGAAAATATTTCCACATCGGAACTGGCGACGCCCGCCATTTTGTACGGCGTAATTCTGTTAGGACACTCCCCTCTGTGTTGAGATTGGCTGCCTAGGTTTGTGAGGCTCCGCCTGCAACGTTTCGTCATGACAAGGGCTGCCCAAGCCGTGCACAAGCTGAACTTAGCCGCAGACGTCGCGATCAATTTTTGTTTCCAGAACTGTACATGTTTATGTATGTATAAAATATAGATTTTCACATCCAACCAATGGCAACCAGAATGACCCACTGAAAACAGAAAATCTTTGCTTACGCTTATGTTGGACATTGTGAATACTTCAGTCTATCACTTATGTTAAAGTTCATGTCTATGCGCAATGCTTATGTTTACGTCTGCATTGTGAATGGGTCTTTAGTCTACAAACACTGTATGTCCGCTCACGGTCATTTTTGAGATAGCGTTTTTGTAAACCTCCGTTCGTATTTACGAAGTGTGAAAGATTGATGTCCATGGAGGATGGATCATACTATTTCCCAGAAAGTAAACGTTGTCGCCCCGATTAACTCCGCCTTTACAAACTTCCAAACTAGGTTTGCTCGGAACTAGGAATTCTGGGCATAAAATATGTGTGCATTAACCGTTAACTGGTGACGTGCTGTCACAGTGACCTGCGAGGAAAAATAAACTCACTTTCCTCTCGGCCGGAGCAACGAAGGAAGTTTTGGTTTACGGTACCTTCTCATCTCTTTCTAGATAATGTTCGGGCGCGGGCTAGCTTATTTAGTTGCCGCCGTTCGCTTCTGAGAATCAGTTGAAGTAAGGGATCGGTCTCGTTGACCGCACCTCACCAGTAGTAGAAGTTTATGCTTGGTAATGCACGTTTATACTTAGTAAATAATTTTCATTTAGCAGTGTATTTTCTTATTAAAATAAAGGTTTTTTATGCAGTGAATATCATTTCAAAGCCCTTCTATACATATTTCAATAGTCAACTGTGAAGAAAAAATATGATGAATCATTTTTTTGAAAATTTTAGTAGCTATCGCGCAACATTGCGTGCAAGATGTGCTATTTTAAAAAATTACAAAAACAAGATTTTCTCAAAAACGGCTCCAATTTTTTTCTTTAAACTTTTGATAAGGATAGTGCCTAATGTACTCTATGAGATGTCATAAACGCCATATTCCTCTATACTTTGTTTTTTTTTAAATTAGAAAAATGTAAGTTTTTTGGCTGGTCTTCCACGTCATTAATATTTACTTTAGGGGCGATTTGTTCGCATTATTATATTTACGAGTACATATGCTTTAAATAATATCAAGTAAAGTTACTCGAAAACTCAACCAGTTTTGTGAAAACTAGCTCAAAACTCCGCATTTTCAGAAACGCTCAAACGCCATTTTCTCATAAATGACTCCAAATTTTTTCACACCATTGGAACCGATAGTGCTACTTGCACTCTTTAATATGACGTAAAGTTCATTTTGGGGTATTTTTTGTTTTTTCAAAAATTACATAAATGTATTTTGTTTTAAGATCTCTCACATCTTTATTATGCACATTACCAACAATTTGTAAACATCATTATATTTGTGAATGTAAGTGCTTTAAATGACTTTAAATGAAGGTTTTTGAAAACTCAAAAATTTTCTGTGAAAAAGAGTTTCAATTTTCGCATTTTTGTTGCGCTTAAACGCCATTTTCTTAAAAAAAAAGCTACAAATGTTTAAAAGAAAATTACCATTAGGACGAGGTTTTTGTGTTTTTTAATATTCTAAAATTAATATTTCCATTCTACCATTAGGAAACAGAAAACTTAAGAAAATGTAAAAAAAACGTACTTTGGGCGAATGGATGGCAGCTGGCAAGAGTATGAGGCAATTTCAAATAGCTAGCCCAGACCCAAGGAAATAGAAGCTATTACGGGAAAGTCTGTGTCATTCTGTAGCACCACTAGTTATTGTGTAAAAACATAATTGTAAGAATTCAATGGATTTAAAATAAATTAAATAAACGAAGATCGTTTTTATGTGGTTGTGGTGTGTGAAAGTGGCTGTAAAAAATAATGGGCACAAATTTGAATTCTAAAATGATAAAGCAGTCAAATAAATAAATAATTTTTAAAAAAGAATAGCTTTTTAAAATACCATAGCAAGATTTGATAAACACTACTCAAAGGTGTTGATACATATTTTCTTAACGATTTTCATTTCCCACAGCAATGTAATCCACGGTTGCCACCTTCGAAGAACACATGACCCGGAAAACACTAGTTACCAAAGGGGGGGGAGAAGTCAACGAAAAGTAAATACCTGAATTCAAAACCAATATTTATTGTAAAATAATATACGCCTTTTTACGTTTAATTATTTCATAACAGTAATACATTTGAAGATCTCTGAGCAATAACATGATATGCCACTTTACGTAAGTTTTGAGAAAAAGGCAAGTAAAGGTTTAGACATTGCATTCTACACATAAGGATACACAACATTCATTTATGAATTACCCTGCCATCTTGAAACGAATCTTTATAATAAAAACCCAACATCTAGATGAGCCATTCCACGTCAAATC
Organism: Acheta domesticus; assembly: GCA_031308135.1. Lineage (NCBI taxonomy): Eukaryota > Metazoa > Arthropoda > Insecta > Orthoptera > Gryllidae > Acheta > Acheta domesticus. The sequence goes on from JAHLJT010009419.1 coordinate 164,083,559, forward strand.
GCACAAAAAAGACCAAAATTTGACCTTCATATTTTTATTTATTTTCTAATTTTTTCTATTTGTTATATGGATCAAATAAGTGAACACGTGTATTTTTATTTTTTTCTAACTTTATTATTTTCGGAAATATTGTATAATGAAATTTGCTACAGATGACGCGCATCACTAACTTAAAAATATCATACATTTGAATACACCAATTATAGAAATTCCGTTCAAATTCCATTCGAAACTTAAAAACATGTTTAATTTTTATGATTTTGCAAAAGATTTAATTTTTTGAATTTTCAATTTTTTTTAAATTGAAATTTTGAAAATTGAATATATTTGTAAACTCGATGAGCTAAAAATTTTTAAAAAATATTTATAAACGTACTAGAGTATTGATAATAAGTCCAGAAAAAATCAAAGTGGGATCTCTGTAACTTTAAAAGATATTAATATTTTACGAACCAGTGTGTAATAAATTGCTACAATAGACACGTTTTTTGCGTTACTGGTCATCGGTTTCCTTGGATGATGCAGTAATTTAAGTACTTCTTGAGGTGGTGAACGTTCATGATTGAATTTATAAACAATAATATTTATATGTATTAATATACATACAAATAATATTAATATATTTATAAATAATTTATAAATAATTAAATTACGGATTCTTGATTCAGATTTTGACTGACATTTTGAAATTTTCTGGTCCCTCACAACTCACTTTAAATACAAGTACTCGCGTACCATAGAATTCCTGAACTTTCGTCACAATGCACAGTTTTAATGCCGTACCGAATTTACTTCAGTTCTGGACAAAATTCCATTTTCTTCAGCCAACGTTTTAGACACTTTTATCATGCGTTCGGTTGCTGCAAAAAGTCGTTTAATTTTATTGTATGTCCAACTTTCAGAAATTGTCAAAATTTAAATTTTCAACGTCATGTCATTTGTTGAGTGAAAGTAATCGACAAGTTACTAAATAATACCTTTGTCTGATTTTTCGATGAACGTCGAAGGATCTTCAATGTGAAAAAATGTATCTGTGTTGGCACGTTGTGCTTACTAAAATTTCTCATGGGGATGCCATTTTCTTCCAATTTTCTTTTCGTGGCGGGGGTTTCTCCTATTGCAATTAAGCTCATGTTTATCTTCCTTTTATTAATTTCGCAGACACTTGACGAACTATCTGAAGAGCTTAAATTGTCACTTCTTTGATTTCCCCTTTTTACTTTCCCGTATACGTACGTATACACGGAGTGATATACGTAATATAGGGAAAGTTATGTAATGCTGCGCGAAAAAATGGACAATTTTCGGCGGAAAAAAATTAATTGTCGGGCCGTGAAAACGAATAAGTGGATAAAACCAGTTGCTAAATTAAGAAAAAAAATCCCCTAACACGTGGTGTAGCCAGAAACCCTGTTTTCTAGGTCTTTCATACCGAAAACCCAATTGAAAGGAAAACGTCCGTCTGTCCGTCCGTCCGTCTGTCTGTCCGTCTGTGAACACTGCTAGCGCCTAAACCATACTTACGATTTCTTCCAAAATGGATATTCCCCGGTCGATCTGATTTTAGTCAAAGCTTTGAGATTTTGAAAAAGATTCTTCAAAATTTGGGGGTACTTTATATGAAGCCCCCCGGGGATTTTCAACATTTTCTCAAAAACGGCTACAAATTTTTTCTTTAAATTTTTTGTATGAATAGAGTGAAATACACTTTTTAACATGGCATAGGTCCGATTTTCACGTACAGCTCTGAATTTTCGAAAATTGTGAAAGTCTGAATTTTTTTCGGCGTCTTTCTCCAACTACAAAATTGAAGATAGAGATTTTTTCTTCAAATAAAATTTGTTCTACATATTAAGTTCTTTCATAAAAGTCATGTAAATGTTTTTCACAATTTTGGTAGTTTTCGTGCAATATTGCGTGCAATATTGCGTGCAATATGTGCAATTTAAAAAATTACAAAAAAAAAATTTCTCAAAAACGGCTCCGAATGTTTTCTTTAAACTTTTGGTAGGGATAGTGGTAAATGTACTCTATCAATGACATAAAAGCCATTTCGGTCTATCGGTTGGTTTTTTCAAAAATTACCAAAATGTAAATTTTTTTACTTGTCTCCCACGTCGTTAATATTTACATTATCGGCGATTTTTTTACATTATTATATTTACGAGTATATATGCTTTAAATAATGTCAAGTAAAGTTTCTCGAAAACACTACCGTTTTCTGTGAAAAGTAGCTCAAATTTCGGCATTTTCAGAAATGCTCAAACGTCATTTTCTCGTATATGGCTGCAATTTTTTTCTTGAAACTTTTGTAACGGATAGTGCTAATTACACTCATTAGTATAGCGTGAAGTTTATTTTGAGTTTTTTTTTGTTTTTTTCAAAAATTATATAAATGTAAATTTTTTGAAAGATCTCTCACATCTTTAATATGCACATTATCCGCAATTTGTAAAGATGATTATATTTGTGAGTGTAAGTGCTTCAAATAACTTGAAATAAAGCATTTTGAAAACTCAAAAATTTTCTGTGAAAATGAGCTTCAAATTTCGCATTTTTAGTAGTGCTAAAACGCCATTTTCTCTTAAACGGCACATAATTTTTAAAAGAAAATTGCCATTTACGGCTAGGTTTTTGTGTTCTTTAATATTCTAAAATTAATGTTTCCGTTCTACCAATAGGAAACCGAAAAATTAAGAAAATGACAAAAAAATGTATTTTTGGCGATGATAGATGGTAGCTGGCAAGAAAGAACATGTGGCAATTCCGAATAGCTAGCGAAGACCCAAGAAAATAGAAAACTAATACGGGAAAGTCTGTGCCATTCTGTAGCACCACTAGTTTCACTGGACGTTCCGCTAATTTCGTTAATACCACGAGAGCCACTGATCTCCGGGGGACCGGAAGGGGAATAAGAGTTAAGCCTATATGTAATTTGAGGACCGACCCAGAAAAGGGTATACGTAAGTTGAGGACCGACTACCTGGCATTCCAGGTAAAAATGAAAGGTGACCATTGGCGTAGCATAGTGGAGGCCGCAGGGGCGGCCGGCTCCAGGCAGCAAAATTTCACAATAAATAATAATAATTCATATTTAACCGTGATTTAGGGGAATAATAATAATATTAATAACAACAATAATAATATATTGTAAAAGTTTTAACATCTCATATTTTTGCGGCACCTACGATTCGGACCCATTGAAATGAGCACGGAATCTTTCATTACTTACTCTGTGACGAATTCTTTAAATTAGTGTATTATAATGAAATACTCGTAATTGTAGCGACTGGCAACAGTCTGTACAGACTTGTTTGGATTTCCTGAATTTTATTTTGTGCGTGGATTGTTTATGGCTAATATTAAGCGAGAATGACTCCTTTAATATAAAGCATAGTGTTCAATGCATAATAACACCTGCAAATTAGATTACAGTACGGAAAAGACCCTTCAGGAAAGTCCATGACTGAAGCTTCGACAATTCTAAGAAATTTTCATTTATGAATCGTCAATCATTCAATTCACATTAACTTAAGCGAATATAGGCCTATGTATGCGTTTTCAAACTGATTTTAGTGCTCATAAGTGCTTGTAGTGATTGTTAAATTATTGAACTTTGTTGAAAAATTGTATTGTGGGTGTACGTATATATTCGACTACGTGAGTATTAAATATTTTATTTAATAGAATTATTAAAATGTAGATGAATAAAGTTGAAGTTAAAGTTAGAAGTTTTGTTTTTAATTCTAACAATTATTTTATTTTCAATAAAAATATAAATGGTATCGGTATCGTTATAGTTCTAATTGGAAATTGGTGTTTTATTTTCGATTCGCTAATAACTGAATCTTGTCGTTCGGCAAGATATAATCATGAGTAGGGAGCTGCTTTTGATGACTTGAAGCATCGCCAAAAAATCAATAAAATGATTTTAAAATGTTATAAGAATGCCCTGAAAGCAAAGAAAAATGACATAAAAGATGTGATCAAAACCAGTTCTCACGAACAAATCAAGCTGTGGGATATGTTACTGATGTAATCCAGACTTCTGAAGTTCAAGTGAACTCAGCTTTTAAACTATTGGATTGCACTCTTCTTTAGCAGGATATCTGTCTTTAGCTATTCCGAAATCAGCAGATCTGCCAATGGGCTTGCCACAAACTCCTGCCAGCTGCCATCTATCGCCGCCCAAAGTACTTTTTTTTTTAATTTTCTTAAGTTTTCGGTTTACTAATAGTAGAACGGAAATATTATTTTAAGAACATTAAAACACAGTAAAACTTCGTCCTAAATGGCAATTTTCTTTGAGTTTTCGAAAAACTTCATTGGAAGTCATTTGAAGCACTTTAACTCAATAAATAGAACAGTGTTTACAAATTGGTGGAAAAGTGCATATTAACTGTGTTAGAAATCTTAAAAAATACATTTGTCTAATTTTTAAAAACAAAAAGTACCATAAAATGAACTTAACGTCATATCAAAGAGTGCAATTTGCACTATCTGTCTGAAATGTTTGAAGAAAACATTTGGAGCCATTTATGAGAAAATGCCGTTTGAGCGTTTCTGAAAATGCGGAATTTGAGCTAGTTTTCATAGAAAACGGTTGAGTTTTCGAGAAAAATTACTTGGCATTCTTTAAAGCACATGTACTCATAAATGTAATCATGTGAACAAATTGCCGCTAATATAAATATACAAGGATACAAGTGGGATACAAGTAAAAAAAATCATCTATCAAATGTCATCAAAAGATCCGTCTGTCACCAGTTCTTTCCCTTTCTGCATAACACCAGGTTTCACTTCCATATTTGAAAAAACGTAAACGCTGTTGCTACTTCAAAGCTCGAATGAGACTATTGTCATCACTGGACCTCTCGAAGGATCTCTGCCGGGCAAGTGAAGGGAAAGGAACAAGGAAATGCTGGCCAGCAGCGCGGCGGCGGTGGCCCTCTTAACGCGCCTACCTGCACTTCGTTCCTCCTCAGTCCGTTTCTTACCTGAGATGGTTTGGTCCTCAAATTACATATAGGATTAAGAAGTAAGCTTCATGAGATAAGATGAAGGGATTATTTGGTCCTCAATTTACATACGCCCCTGATCTCGATGCTATCTTCATTAAGAAAAGGCCGTTTTGGAAGCCGATTCCCTTTCTTCCGAAACGAATCACAAATTCATCAATCTAATGACTCCTGTAAATTCACCAGCAAATCGTGATTTACGCGTCTTAGAGATTTTCTTTTTTAAAAATTGTGATCAGAAAGTTTAAATGGATTGAAACATCTATCTCATACGCTGATCGCCACTCATGTTGCAAAGTGTACACACGATTCACAGATAAATACTAGCACTCTTATCTTCATAAGTATTGCGTATTGCGACTAATGTTGAGAAAATTTTACCATGTCCCTTGACAAGTGGTCGATTGTACTACGCGAGCAAGGTCAGGAGGGCACCCCGTCCCTAGGACGCAAAGGAACTAGCAGTAAAATTGCCCAGTGCCCACTTTTTTCTTGTTATGTTTTGTAGAAAATTGAATAAGAAATATGCCTATTTTTCAAATTTTAATCTGAGAGAGTTCATAAAGAAATTTTCGTTTTTTAAAATTAATTACAATTTTTAATGAAATATTTATTTTTTGAGAAAGTAATTTACAGATGAATAAAATACACATATCAAAAAATTAAACGAAACAAACCAGTATTTTTTATGTTAAGTACTTTCAGAGCGTCAATTAATCATATTTTGCAAAGTAGGCGTAAATTTCAAAATTTAATAAAGGCAAAACTACACAAATAAACAATTTTCAGGTAAATAAAGAAACACGTGCCTCCTTTTTTGATGTCCTGGATGAATGCCATATATTCGTGTCATTTACTTTTTTTAAATAGTCGTGTCAATTTCAGTGAGATTTGACGTGGAATGGCTCGCATTTCAATTCGTTTCGCTGTCACCCATAAGAACATAGGTGACCCACAAGTCACCCACGATGTTACCCACAAAAATATGTGTGACACAATGTCATACATTTTGGGGCAGAGTGAACATTTAAAATACTAATAACTCTTTAAACTCTTATCAGGCAGACGGTCATCCTTTTTTTAATTCTTCAGCAGTTGCATCAAAGACTGACCGAACACAATTCGTTAGTGCATGGGTAGGCAGAGCGCGCCCTCATACTTACAATTGATTTTCTTAGACTGTATGTGTGGAGTGCCCACTTTTTTTCTTGTTGTATTTTATACAAAATTGAACAAGGAACACGCCTATATTTTTTTCAAATTTTTATCTCATCGAGTTTATATAGAAATTTTCCTTTTTTTTGAAAAAAACTACATTTTTTAAAATGAAAAAAATATTTTTTGAAACAATTATTTACAGAGGAATAAAATTCACATTTCAAAGTATTAAATGACACAAACCAGAAATTTTTATATTTGGTACATTCGGAGAGATAATTGATCTTATTTTGTGAAGTACCTGTAAATTCCAAAATTTAATATAGCCATTACTACACAAATAATCAATTTTCAGGCAAATAAAAAAATACGTGTCTCTTTTTTTGATGTCCAGACTTAAGAAAAAAAAATATCGTACATTTTAAAAAATGTCGTGTCAACTCTTGTGCGATTTGACGTGGAATGGCTCAGATACATCAGGCGTCGAAATATATTAATATCTCGATTTCATCAGAAATGTGACATAGCATGTTATTACCCCACGGTCTTTTATAACGTTAATAACACATTCATTACTACATCAATAAGTACATTCTTCCACTAGAGATGGGGAACTGATGGCACACTGATTTTGCCATTGAGTTTTATTTATATAGTGCCATTACTATGAAAAAATTCAAAGTAAATTATTAAACTTAGATTACATTTTTTTAAAGTGAAAAAAAAAACATTTTTATGTGACCCGGAGATTTTCAAAAGTAACCTGTCGCCCGGAGATGACTCCTGACATCCGGCGTCTCCGGGTCAAACCCGGAGAGGTGGCAACTCTAGCAGCCAATAGCTAGACGTACGCGAGCGAAGTTTGAGAAAATCGTTTCGAGACTTGGGGTAACAAAGCACGAATTCCGGAGCAGGGCTTTATTTGAAAGGGCGTCCCGGACCCCCAGGGGGGCGGCCGCTTCCTGGAAGAGCTTCTCAGGAATGCTCCCGAAAGCCTTCGCGAAAAGAGGCCACGCGGAGCGAAGCGAGCAGGAGCCACGCTGCTTCCTTTAGACAAGGTATTGCTGCTGCTGCTGCTGTGTTTGTTCTTATTGTTATCATCAATAATAATAATAATAATAATAATAAGAAGAAGAAGAAGAAGAAGAGGAAGAACAATAGACGTATTAAAGATTAAAGTTGGCCCAATGGTCGATATCGCTAAAGCAGTAGTGATGTAGCGATCTCGGACCAAAGGGTCGCGGGTTCGAGTCCGGCCTCGGACATGGGTGTATTTGTGTATGAATGAGTGTCGTCTTCTCACCCCTCATTATCATCATCATCATCATCATCATCATTTTCCATACCCCCAGGGCTAACTACCCAAGGGATAAAAATGGGATCCAGCTAAAAGCTGATCTCCCCCCCCTCAATGATGTTTCATGCCTTGTCACTACGATATTGTTCCTGAGCCTCGGTAAAGGCAGAAGGCATGTACGCGTGGTCCGAGTCGGCCTATAAGCGAGCAAAAAAGTATTATAATTGAAATAATTACGGGATAAAATGGAAACGATCACAATAAAATCAATAAATTATCAAAGAAAGCTTATAAAATATATAATCAAAAATTAATAGCATTAAAGTTAACTTTTTGAAACAAACAAAAATTATTATGAATACGAAATCGACAAAAAAGAGCTTTTATTTTCTTAAAATGAAGGAATGGTGAATATACACACTATCAAAAGCATTTCATTTTTTTTAGATGTTTTTTAGATTTATTTGAACTGCAATTGGGCATAACCCGGTGGCAGCTAATTACAAAAACATAAATATACACAGACTCTCAGTAACAGTGAACACTAATATAGCTCGACCAACTTGAGAATGATGCTTACAGGAGCGCGCCACCGTCTGTGTTTACAACCGAAACGACAGAGACGGAGATAAAAGGATACTCAATTCAAAATTAAAATGGTACCGTGCTAAACTATTGAGAAAGAAAGCGCGATTTATTTCGTTGCGTCGATTTATTTCGTTCGTAGTACATTCCCAATTAATATTTTAAGTATATTTGGACATGTCTGCACCTCATATTGAAGGAAATAAAAGAATACTTTTCTCTGCAAAACAATTCAATATTTTGAAACTAATTCTTTCGATTATCAGTAACATTCATATAAATCGTTTATTTTAACTTAAGTAGTTTCTCAGAATATATACCAAATAAAATTCTTTTTTATGTAAGGAGTAACTACTACCATAATGAAGAATATTGTAGATACTTATGACAGTAAAGTTAATGTTTTGGTACTTCATTGCATACCTTACAAACCGTCTAAAGCCTATGGAAAAAAAGATGAATGAAGGAGAATACAAATGTTTAAATTCAATGAATAAGTATTAAAAATTCAATATAAAAAGACCTTTTTATAATAGTCTTGTACTAGAACGGCGAAAAGTAAAGAAAGCAACTTAACGGGACAAAAATAAAACAGTCAGTACAAATCGTGTGTGATGTGTGTCTGAAGTTATATTTTATCAGTTGATACACAACCTCTCTGAAGGAGGCCATGGTGATTCCGTAGAAGCAGTCTCTGAACTCGCTTCCCGCTCCTGGCGACATTTTGTTTTAGCGAAACTGAGTGTACAGACCCGTGTTTTCACTGTTAGTTCCACGACGCGCCGCAATCGCAGCTTTCATTCTTCGGTTGGTCGAGTTGTACCGATAATAATAATAATAATAATAATAATAATATAATAATAATAATATAATAATAATAATAATAATAATAATAATACCATCTAATATCCCTGAAAACGATGATCCACTTCAAGGTTCATCTCTTCCAAATGAAACATCCGTCAGTGGTGAAAATTCATCTGGCCATGAGTCACACGATAAGGACATGATGCGGGACCTCCTCCGACGCGAGATAGAACGAGTTCGTCTACTTCCATTCGAATCTCGTGCACCGTTGAGGAGAATTTACGAAAATGCTAAAGCTAAGAGAGTGATAGAAACAGCGAATTCTGTCTTAAATGAGGTTGAACAGACCTCAAGTAGAGATCTAGATATTTCTGAAATCAATCACATCGTGTATGCAACTGGATATCTAGTAACTCAGATAATCTTGGGACCAGCCAAGAACACCGATGGCCGACAGCCAGACAGAGTAAAGAGCTCCGTACCTCCGTGGATGAAAAGAATTATGAAACGGATAGCCGACACACGGCGTGAAATATCACTCCTAGCCGAGGCATCTTCTAAGTCAAACCACACGTATAAAGTTCAACAAAAAATACTCCATGTTGAACAAAAATACCTAATTGACAATGACACAACAAGGCTAATGGTAGCTGAAAAGCTAAAAGAAAAAATCCAAGCATGGGCTCAACGAATAAGACGGTACAAACGTAGAATCGATTTCCGTGTACAGAACCGGTTGTTTGAAACAGACGCGAAGAGATTCTATCGCAGTCTGACTCAAAAACCGAATGGCAATGCTGCCCCTCCTTCAAAAGATGACGTCGAAACATTTTGGGCAGGAATCTGGGAGGAAACCAGATTCTACAACAAAGACGCATCGTGGCTCCAATCTGAAGTTGATGCTGCCAATGGACTCGTGGAAACAGTGGAACAGGTTCAAAGATTCTCGAAAGAGGACCTATGCCAAACAATTAAAAATATGGGAAACTGGAAATCCCCTGGGGTTGATAAGATCCAGATTTATTGGATTAAGAAATTAACAGCACTACATTTTATCTTGCAAAGGCTGTTAATAAAATTTTAGAAAACCCTAACGAACTCCCCGAATGGCTCACTCGCGGCATTACGTATTTGCTACCCAAAGGAGGAGACAGCTCTTTGGCGAAGAACTACAGGCCAATTACTTGCTTGCCAGTAATGTACAAACTTATAACTGCAGCCATTGCTGACAAAATGTATAGGCACCTAGAGAAGAACCATCTGTTGCCAGTTGAACAGAAAGGATGTCGTAAAGGTTCCTATGGCTGTAAGGAAATCTTGCTTCTGAATAAAATGATTTTGAATGATGCAAAGAAACGAAAACGTAATTTAAGCATGGCTTGGATTGACTACCAGAAGGCCTTTGACAGTGTACCACACGATTGGATTTTGAAGACCCTGGAGATCTATCGATTTCATCCTAGACTTGTTGAGTTTTGCAAGGCTAGTATGAAGTCGTGGAGTACCAGGTTACTAATCCACAGCGGAAAGGGAGTAGTAGAAACCAGAAGTATTCAGATTAACAGGGGAATTTTTCAAGGAGATTCACTATCCCCTCTGCTGTTTTGCATTAGTTTGATTCCTCTATCAAGACAGCTGTCGCACACTGACTTTGGTTACAAGCTCCATGGTGATGAAATGCCTGTATCACATTTATTTTACATGGATGATCTTAAAGTTTTTGCTAAGAATGATGCGATTCTCTCCCAAATGCTGTCTGTCATCAATGATTTTAGCAATGACATCTGCATGAAGTTTGGTCTTGACAAGTGTGCAAAAGCCAACTTAAAAAGAGGCAAAATGACCACGTCCGAGAACATTGAAGTTGATAGACACACTGTGATTCAAGATCTTGAGCCAGGTAAAACTTACAAATATCTGGGCATTGAAGAATGTGAGACCATCTCGAACGACACAATGAAAGAGAGAATTCGCAGGGAGTATTACAGACGAGTGAGACTTGTCCTGCAGTCCGCTCTGAACTCAAGGAATAAAATATCAGCAATAGGTAGTTTGGCGGTGCCTGTAGCCGAATACAGTTTCGGACTAGTAGACTGGACTGAACAGGAAATTCGCATCATGGATCGAAAAACCAGAAAATTGCTTACAATGCATCATGTTGCCCACCCCCGAGCTGATGTACATAGACTTTATGTGTCACGTAAGGAAGGAGGAAGAGGCCTGAGACAAATTGAAGCCTCCTGGCACAATGCAATAACCGGGATGGGAAAGTATGTAGTCAGCCATCAAGATGACCCACTAATGAGGCAGGTCATGAAATCTGACCGAAGAATGGGAAAAAGAGGCATTGTAAGTGTAGCAAGAAGCATTGCGAACAAGACTATGCAAGACAACCAGAATGACAGAGACACTGAACTTCTGATGCTACTTAACATGAAATTTGAGACACAGAAAATTTTAAAGAAATCGTGGAGAGACAAACCACTCCACGGACAATATCTAAAAAGAATGGACAAGGTGCAGATCAATAAAGATCAATCATTTATGTGGCTTAAAAGGGGAAGAATGAAGCCAGAATCGGAAGCACTAGTAATAGCTGCCCAAGATCAGGCCTTGAGAACACGGCATTATGATAAAGCGGTTCTCAAAATTTCCCAAGATGATAAATGCCGCATTTGTCAAGAACACGTAGAAACCATCGATCATATTGTCTCAGCTTGTCCAATCCTAGCAAAGACCGAATACTTGAAAATACACGACAGGGTGTGTAGCTACCTCCACTGGCAGATCTGTACCGCCCTCGAAGTTCCGAACACATGCCCCAAGTGGTACGAACACTCACCGAAACCGGTGACGTCTGTTGGATTGTGTACGATATTGTACGACCAACAAATTCAAACTGATCGCACGATAGCAGCAAACAAACCGGATATAGTCATCCGGGATTTGGAGAACAAATCGTGTTTACTTGTGGATGTTGCTGTACATTGCGATCAAAACGTCGTTACCAAGGAGGCAGAGAAACGTCTTAAATATAAGAGTTTGGAAATCGAGATCAGCCGAATGTGGGTCGTACCGATAGTTATCGGAGCTCTGGGATTTGTTCCGCAAAATTTGTGTAAGAACTTGTCTAAACTCCCAGGTAATCCAAAAGACTGGGAAGTGCAAGAAATAGCTTTATTTGGAACAGCCCACATTTTGCGCAAAGTATTGTAGAGGCACCGACAGTCCCTAGATCTGCTCCTTAGGTAGCTGGTTGCAATCTGGAGTAGATTTTATATTCAGCCGACACATAACATCTTAAGTCGTGATTTAGAGGAAAAATAATAATAATAATAATAACAACAATAACAACAAGAAGAATAAGGTAATATAACTAGCAAATTATATACTAATTATAGTAATAATAGTAGGTAAAACAATAAAAATAATGGTACAATAATGATAATATAAAAACTGACTGATTCATAAAACATTAAATTACATTAAGAGAAAACACACACACACACACACACACACATACACACACACACTGCACTAGGATCACACTGCACTTCACCAAGACCTGAAAACATTTCCTTCTTTATTTCTCTGCTATACACTGCACGACACCTCACTTCACAATAGAACACTTATGCATTGCTATAGAACCCACTATTCTCCCTCATTTAGTTAATAATACCCTAAATTAATTTCCTAAACTGTTGAACGCTTTGAGGAAAGGGTTCAAAGGTTTTTGCAGGCAATCTATTCGATCGTTCGATTTGTAAAAGAAAATTTCCCGACATCCGTTCTCTGCTGCCTTAAATTTATTTTGTGCCTGTGATCCACTCTACTGATGTATGTAGGAATACATGGCCGCCGATTAATTTCTTTCCAAGCTGGATGACCATTATAAGCTTTATACAAGGCGCAGAGTCTTGCTACTGATCGTCTGGTTTTGAGTGAATCCCACCCTGCCGTTTTCTTGTCCCTGAAAGTAAATTTAGCTGCCCTATGCTGAATCCTTTCCAAGTGTTTACACTGCATAATCTTGTGCGGATCCCAACAAATTGTTCCTTATTCCATTATTGGACGAACAAGAGATAAATATGCAATTTCCCTCGCGTTTGCCGTACTCGTTTTTAGGATGCGCATTACAAAGTGAAGAGATCCCTACAACAAAATCTACGTGTTTTTTCCAACTTAATTTACTATCGAAATGAATTCCTAGGTACTTGCACGAGAAAACTCTCGGAATAATGTCATTATTTAAATGGTAATGTGTTTCACTGTAATTATGACCCCTGCCAAAAATGATGGATTTACTTTTAGAGCAATTTATAGACATTCCATTATTTTCCGCCCAGTAATATAACGCATCAATATCCCGTTGCAGTATTTCTTCATCTCTTGTCGAATTAATACTTCGATATATTATGCAATCGTCTGCAAATAGCCGAACATTTGAGGTTAATTGCGCCGGCAGATCATTGACGAAAGCTAGAAATAGAAGGGGTCCAATGACACTCCCCTACGGTATTCCTGACGTAACGCTTGCCCCGGAAGATAATTCTTGCCCAATTCGGACTTTTTGTTTTCTATCTCGCAGAAACTCGCTAATCCACGCCATCACCCTGGGATCTATGCCTGAATTCATTAATTTCTGTACAAGCCGATCGTGTGGAACGACATCAAACGCTTTGGCAAAATCTATAACTACTGCGTCTACTCTCCCGCCCGCGTCAATTTCATCTGCTAGATCATGAAATAGCGTGACTACCTGACTTTCGCATGAATAACCACTCCTGAACCCGTGTTGCCCATCGTAGAGCCATTTTTTAATTTCCCATTCTTTCTTAATGTAACTCCCAACTAGATGCTCCATAAGCTTGCAAACCACTGACGTAAGACTTACCGGCCTATAATTGCATAATTTAGTTTTGTCACCACTTTTAAAAATTGGTACGACAAAGGCTAATTTCCAATCTTCAGTTACTTTTGAATTATTCAACGACACGTGAAAAAATCTAATTAGGTACGGTAATATTGCCTTTCCTGCTAGTTTAATTAAATCCGTAGAAATGTCGTCTGGACCCCTTAACTTACCATTTTTCATAGACTTTACTTTATTCCATAAAACGTTTACTTCAATATTAAATTGATTCGCAACCGAAGGCCCTTGAATAAATGGATGGTCCGTACTATTTTTGAAAACCGAACTAAAATACTTATTAAATGCATCCGCTTTTGCCCGATTATCAGTAATTAGCGTGTTTCCATTTTCGCGAATAACTGGGATATCCTCTTTATTTCCTTTCCTTCTACGAACATATTTATAAAAAACCTGTCCAGTTATTTCCCTTCCCATCTAGAATATTCTTTAAAAATGCCTCCTGAGCAATTTTCTTTTCGCGCTCCAATTCTTTTGAATGATTTCGAAAAATATTCACATGCGCACTACTGCGCTTTCTGTTCTTAAATGCCTCGTTATCCTCTTCATTCTCCTAATTTTTGCATTGTAGTATTCTGGATCCGGATTTTTTTTTAGAATTTTGCACGGAACAAACTTTTGCAAAGCTTGGTATATAAGATCTTTGAACACGCCCCATATTTCTTCCATACCTCCCTCTGTTCTTAGAAAGCGGTCATATTGTTCCCTAAAACATAGTGTTCCCCCCTGTTTTATAAATAAGTTTTTACAAACAAAAATTTATTTAGATTATTAAAAAATACATTTATAATCTACCATAAAATTCCTCCCTCCACTCCCAAACCTAAATTATCAAATTATATTAGCTAAATCCAGTGAAAAATATCTTACAAAACTACAAAAATAGTTAAGGTTTTCTCCACAGAGACCTGCATTTGCCTTAAGAACAAGAAATGCTCTATGTAAGAATATGCATCATTGAAAAAAAAACGAAAACGTGAGTCGAACTGGAAGAAAATAAATATTCAAAAAGAATATCTGAAATAAAGGACACAGGCCGCTGTTTCGTTAGCTCGCAGCAAATTTCACATGATAAAGCCAATTCTTCTAAATCCTGAAATATCGGTTATACATTACATAGAAAATGAAAACGATACGTTTGTGAATAACGGCCTAATAAGCATGTTTATGACAGATTCGATCCAGCACCCATGAATCGTCAAATTCAAGAAGTATTTTCTATTATTTGTTTCTGAGGATTTTAATGATTTCAAAATTTGATAATACGAATTAGTATGTTGTACAAAATTTCTGGTTTTTATCGTTGCTTCATAAGAGAAGGATAGACTTACTTGTGAAACAATTCCAGAGCGATCATTCTTTAGACATTTATGTCTTGAAATACTTCACATCACTATGAAGCATGAACACATCACAATGAAATTCACATCACTGTGAATATCGGTCAAATCAATGTGACAGTCCGGATGGCCCCACTGTTCATGGACCTTGGCCACCATTTGGCGCGATTAAATGATAGGCAAACGTTTCTCGGAACTGATGGAAGTGATCCATCCTTTAGCCCTGAGAAACTTTTCGCCTCCGGCAACATCGCGCTGATAGAAATTCCATTATCGAGATCGACTCATGCAATGCATACTCAGGAATATTTACATTGTAATCACTGGAGATCACATTTTGCCTTAAAATGGCTATTTTATTCCCGTGGCATCTTTTGCCATGGGAATAAAATATTTACATTTTCTGTGTCACTGGGAAGAAATATTTACATGTTCTATGTCAATGTGAAGAAATATTGTCATTTTCTGTCTTTGGAAACTCTTGAACTCGAGTGCATCGTCCTAGTAATCCCTGGTATCCAGGTGTGACCGACGCACCATCCGTGTGACGTAGGACGGCTCTACGTTAGTGGCTCCAGTATCTGCCGCAGTGGCACGGTTCCGCCACAGAATGTACTTTTTGTTTAATGAAAATATGTTATTTCTGTGCAATATTTGTGCTATAATAAAAAATAAATAACAAACACAAATGTAAACATAAATTTAAAGGAATTCAATAAAGATTTTTTTTATCATTTAATAATTCACAATGCTTGGTGTTTTTTTAAAATTATAATAACAGCTTTTCTTGACAGAACAGAATAAATTATTATTACTAGACTCTTAAGCAGGTCTATATGCAAAGCACTGCCCATCCCTACATGATTTTTTTATTTATTGTAATTTCAAATAAAACTTTTAATGGGAACTATTGTTTGTTGAATTGAAATTTAAATCAGTAGGCATAATGGAATTCTTGGTATTGATACTGATTACCGTTTTCACAACTAGTTGGCATTTCACATTCATTCAAAAACATTTTTCCTCCCTTCGCTTTCAGTCACGTACCGTTACACAAACATCGCGCATCAAGATGTCTTAATTAAAGAACTCCTACATTTGACTCTAGCTTACTCTTACATTTGACTATAGCTTACTGAGTGGTATCCCAGGTGTTTCAACAGAATTCAAAAATTCAACAGTAGAGTGCATGCATTCAACATTATGAAGAACAATGTCTTTTGAAAACTATTTTTTAATTTCACCATGCGACGTGCATGATCTTTAAATTTACGGGATCCACATATTCATTTCTCGCGAAAATTGCTCGTTAGGAAAAAATGTTTAATCAGACTATCTACATTCTTGGCAATTGTACAAAAATCATGAGCAAATGAGATTTTCCTTTTCCAACATGTTACAAATAAAATTAAAATTTAACACAGGCTAAATAATTATGAATATGCACTCCCATATTATGATTCAATTGCAGTTTTTTGACATTTCTCAAGGAAGATTTCTTATATAGGCATTTATGTACTTCTGGTAACCTAATGCTTCTATCAAAATACGAAAAATTTCAATTTAGAACAACACAAACACGGAAGTGGCTTCATTTATGCTTTGTGTACTTCTGATGAGAATTAATAGGACACCCTTCTATCAAAATGATTATCAACGTCAACAACAGTCCATAAAGAGCTGAATAATACAATCACTCAGGTAATATTATATTCTTTTCATCCAAGAATACAAGAAAAAATAAAGAGAATTTTCAAATATTTATCATTATAATCAACTTAAACCTTCAGTTTCAATTCATGAAATAATTCTGGTGGTAAGAAGTGTTCTATTGAACATAGAATTTTCATTTAATGAGGTAATTTATCAACAACTGACTGGAACTTCAATTGGTGGTTCACTTAGTTCAGTGTTTTCAGAAATTGTTATGCAGAGACTTAAACAATTATTCCAACCTTCTATTAAATTGTTATACTACAAAAGATACGTAAATGAATTATAATTATAGTTGATAAAAATGACACATTAAATTTGCTCAATATGTTTAATTCTTGTGATGAATCTATCCAATTCACTTTATAGGAAAAAAATAATCAATCTAAAAACTTCCTAACCTAACCAGATGCTTCTATCAAAATACAAAAAACATTTCAGTTTGGAACAACACAAACAGGGAAGTGGCTTTATTTATGCTTTGTGTACTTCTGACGAGAAATAATAGTTCAATCTTCTATCAAAACGATTATCAATGTCAACAACAGTGCACTAAGAGCTGAATAATACAATCACTGATATTATATTCTTTTCATCCAAGAATGCAGGAAAAATTAAGAGAATTTTCAAATATTTAACATTACAATCAACTTAAATCTTCAGTTTCAATTCATGAAATAATTCTGGTGATAAGAAGTGTTCTATTGAACGTAGAATTTTCATTTAATGAGGTAATTTATCAACAATTGACTGGAACTTCAATTGGTGGTTCACTTAGTTCTGTTTTCAGAAATTGTTATGCATAGACTTGAAGAATCAATCCTACCGTCTATTAAATTGTTAGGTTAAAGTAGGGTGTACGGTACACCCTTAGAGAAGCGATGCGAAATGAATAAAACTTACCGATAGGTGATTTTCATTGCTCATAAACTTTTTAGTCGCACTCATACGCTTTGTCTCCGCCGGATTATAATGCAAACTTACTTTCAAAGGCAAGTTTTCTCGCTTCGCTTGCCCGGATCCAAATCACGGCGAGGCTCGGGCCTTCGGCCCTCGAGTTCACTATAAACAACCTTGAGTCTATCCACCGCATAATTACCAATACACTTTTATAAGAAATCACTTAAGTAAGAACTTTATAAGAACTAGCGTACCGTGCGAGAACTCTCGCATGTTAAATCCCACCCTTTCCCTATTCATTTGTCTATCCGTTCCATAAAGGAGAGGAACTACTAATGTACTTACAGAATATCAAACAAAATAACAATGCAATTGATGTTTGAAACAAATTTTCAATTAAAGTTTATTCAACATTGTAGAGAGATGTTCTTGGAACAATTCATTCTTCTTTAAAAACAACATTTGAAGAAATTTTTCAACCTTCCTTGAGAGTTAGCTTTTCGCTTTCCTTGATAGTCAAATAATAGAAAAGGTTTTTACTCTTGAGAAAGCCAAGTGAAGTAGTGCGAAAATACCGGATCGGGCAAGAACAGACCTACTCATTGCAATATTATTTAACTTTCCTTGATTTGCTATGAAGAACCGAGTGGGTTTTGGAGAGTCAGGGTGCCAGCTTGCTGGGGTGAGAAAATTGAAAAATTATTTGTTTACTAGACTGTATTGAATTATTTTCTGAGTCTTTACGTACCTCAAGAAAAGCAATTCCGATCCAAAAAATAATCAAACTAAAGTTTTCACCTTTGAGTACTAAATACCATTTGTTAGCATTAGAAACAATTTAGTAGGCATTAGTAAGCCCACTTCGGTACATGGGAATGTTGCTCAAACTATGTTTGCATTTTTAATATCTTAACGAACCGATACCTTGAGTTTAATATCAAACGGTGTTTTATTTACAATATGAGTTAACAGTTGGGCGTTACTGTACATACTTCCAGATATCGCCAACATTTAAATCGTGCGTTTGGACTGCGATCGTTGGCAGTTGTCGGGTGACTTGCACTATTCTTTCTATAATTTTAAATTAAGTTGTTTTTACTTTCCCGTATACGTACGTATACACGGAGTGATATACGTAGTATAGGGAAAGTTATGTAATGCTGCGCGAAAAAATGGCCAATTTTCGGCGGAAAAAAATTAATTGTCGGGCCGTGAAAACGAATAAGTGGATAAAACCAGTTGCTAAATTAAGAAAAAAAATCCTCTATCTCGTGGTGTGGTCAAAATCCAGGATTTGTTGCTTCTTTATACTTAAAAATCGATTGACGGCATTCCGTCCGTCTGTGGTCAACGCTAGCGCCTAAACCGTTCGGTCGATTTTCTTCAAAATTGATATTCCCCAGTCGATGTGATTCTAGTCGAAGCTTTGAGATTTTGAAAAAGATTCTTTAAAATTTGGGGGTACTTTATATGAAGCCCCCCGGGGATTTTCAACATTTTCTCAAAAACGGCTCCAAATTTTTTCTTTAAATTTCTTGTATGAATAGAGTAAAATACAATTTTTAACATGGTATAGGTCCGATTTTCACGTACAGCTCTGAATTTTCGAAAATTGTGAAAGTTTGAATTTTTTTCGGCGTCTTTCTCCAACTACAAAATTGAAGATAGAGATTTTTTCTTCAAATAAAACTTGTTCTGCATATTGAGTTCTTTAATAAAGGTTTTTCACAATTTTGGTAGTTTTCGTGCAATATTGCGTGCAATATGTGCAATTTAAAAAATTACAAAAAAAAAAAATTCTCAAAAACGGCTCCAAATGTTTTCTTTAAACTTTTGATAGGGATAGTGGTAAATGTACTCTATCAATGACATAAAAGCCATTTTGGTCTATCGGTTGGTTTTTTCAAAAATTACCAAAATGTAAATTTTTTTACTTGTCTCTCACGTCGTTAATATTTACATTATCGGCGATTTTTTTACATTATTATATTTACGAGTATATATGCTTTAAATAATGTCAAGTAAAGTTTCTCGAAAACACTACCGTTTTCTGTGAAAAGTAGCTCAAATTTCGGCATTTTCAGAAATGCTCAAACGTCATTTTCTCGTATATGGCTGCAATTTTTTTCTTGAAACTTTTGTAACGGATAGTGCTAATTACACTCATTAGTATAGCGTGAAGTTTATTTTGAGTTTTTTTTGTTTTTTTCAAAAATTATATAAATGTAAATTTTTTGAAAGATCTCTCACATCTTTAATATGCACATTATCCGCAATTTGTAAAGATGATTATATTTGTGAGTGTAAGTGCTTCAAATAACTTGAAATAAAGTATTTTGAAAACTCAAAAATTTTCTGTGAAAATGAGCTTCAAATTTCGCATTTTTAGTAGTGCTAAAACGCAATTTTTTCTTAAACGGCACATAATTTTTAAAAGAAAATTGCCATTTACGGCTAGGTTTCTGTGTTCTTTAATATTCTAAAATTAATGTTCCCGTTCTACCAATAGGAAACCGAAAAATTAAGAAAATTACAAAAACAATGTACTTTTGGCGGTGATAGATGGTAGCTGGCAAGAAAGAGTATGTGGCAATTCCGAATAGCTAGCGAAGATCCAGGAAAATAGAAAACTAATACGGGAAAGTCTGTGCCATTCTGTTTCTGTTTTTGACAAATAAATAAATAAAATAAATACGGTCATGCTTAATTTTTTCAAAATATGAGTAATTTTTCTTTAATTTTGTGACAAACGTAATAGGCCGCTGTAAATTTACTGCTCTTCGGACAGCTGGATGCGTCGTAAATTAGAATGTGCAATTTTGTATATTATTTCTTTCTTCGTTTCTTACATTCGAACTTTGTTATAGACTTACACATTAATATTTTAGAAATTGTTTATTTTGAAATATTTGAAATAAGTAAAAAGAATTAATAGCTCTCAGAATAGCGACAGTAAAAAGAATTAATAGCTCTCAGAATAGCGACAATGCAGGGTCTGCAACAATGCAATTCACTTTGCGCTCGCGAATATCTGTGAATTAGTGTCATTGTTGTGACCTAATGGAGCTGTATGAAAAGGAGTTATAATTGTCTAATTTATGTTGATATTTGCAGGCAAATATTTAGTTTTGCACCAAATGCTGTACCATTTGTAGTGAGTAGAGAATTTGTTGCATGGTTTTAAAATACTCTTCCCTAATCATGGCCCAATGGAAGACATTTCTATTGTAATATACAAAAATATTACAGAACAAACGCCGCGCGTTAATCTGGACGGACGGAGCTGTAATATACAAAAATATTACAAAACAAACGCCGCGCTTCAATCTGGACGGTCGCGGTTACTAGGTAACGAAGGTTGTTGACGCGCGAGAAGGGGGCTCTGGACTAGAAGAGTAGTTGGTGGTTGACTGGCATCCTGGTGGTAGCGGCGCGTATGTAACCTGAATTATTAAAGTTGGACATCGACGCGAATAGGGAGGACAAATTGTGGAACAAGTGTGCAAGAAGTGAGCAGCAAGAAAGAAGCAGACGGATTTTCGGCGCGGAAGTCAAGGAGCTACGAACTGCGGGGCCATCGTTTCACGACGCCAGACAATTTGGTACAGTGAACTTAATGCATGAAATTAAGCAAGAGAATTTTTATATTTTTAATCTCAAATTCCATTCTTAATAAACAAAATTATTGTTGTGCCACATTGTGTGTAATTCCTTCGGGACATAAACAATTTCAGACTTCCAGGCTTCTCTGTATAGAGGGCAATCCAGTTACCAGCCTGCAGGTAAGCGTGCAGGTGTGTCAACATATAGATCCCAAAGAACTGAGCTAGCAAATTAAAGGTAAAATAAATCATTATTATTATTTTATCACACTATATTTCCAGGGTATCAGGCTTCTTTTTCCAATACAGGGTTACAAAACTTTTGCATTCTATTTTTGTGAAGTTGTAGAATTCAACACTGCAATGGAAATAGTGAGTTCCAAGCGAAGATGTTAGTAGCGCATAAAGTGCAATATTACAGTACTACTTAGCTGTTTCCTCTAATACGGGAAAGTAAGTGCTGTTGTAGCACCACTAGTTTTAATTGATTCGCATAGTATTGTAGGCTAGCGCGTTTTGATTTTTGTCTTCCATTTATTTCAAGCTATTCTACTTTAGCTACTTTAAAAAGTTTGTTCTTTGTGTTGTGCCATTGCACAAGTTTTCCCCCACTACCTCTGCGTATATATATATATATATATATATATATATATATATATATATATATATATATATACCCGTGCGAGAACTCTCGCATGTTAGACCCCACACTCATCCCTATCCTTCTATTTTCATTCTAAGACGGAAAGTAGTTATCGAAACGTGTTTATTTGTATCTGTACTACTTACTACTATCTATACTACTATACTTTTATTTGTATCTATAAAGGTAACTTGCAATGTACAAACACAATTACATATAAAAATAAAAAACAATGCAATTAATGTGTAAAAGAAATTTTCAGTAAAAATTTATTCAATATCATGGAGAATTTGCTTGGAACAATTCCCAACACTTACTTAAAGACATTTGAAGTAATTATTCAATATTCTTTGTCAATTAGGTTTTAGTTTTTCGTGATACTCTCAAAAATATTAGCTTTTTACTTTTGAGAAAGCTACGTGTCTGAACCCGTTGACTTGAACATTTCATCGAATGATAACGAAAAAATTGGTACGGGTAAAACACAAACACAGTCTTCACTCTTCACTGAACACCCACATCCTTCCACAATTAAGTACACAGCACTTATAGGCCATGAAAAAACGTTAATTGAATAGTTTCTCTACGCGCATAAGAAACAATCTTCATAGGTATAGGTATCAAGCAACTATAATAGTACTTCTAATTGTTGCTGGAGAGCAAATCTTGAATTAATGATTATGCAAATAAATCTCGTCAGACTGCACAAACTACGGTGTTAACAGGATGTGTAAATAAAGATTGTCGAATCTAAGCCTTGTAAGCGTGTCGCCACAAAAATTGCTACCAGCAGGAAGGACTGAAATATTGAGGTGGCCTTCATAGTATTGAAGCGTGGAACCGAAAAGTTAATTGAATGGATCGAAGAATGTCTCATCTTGTAGATTATGATGTGAAAAACGTTTCTTTGAGGCCTTTGGCCTCAAAATTTTACTTTTTAAGGCTCTAAAACGCTTCGTTTATGAGTTATTTGCAGATATAGGTTGACATGTGATGCGTGTTGCATTTTACTTGAATATTTCGATGCGTTTTTTAAAGAAATCATCCATATTTGTAAAGTCAAAATGGAATTCGTCAAGTCTCCGTGAAATTCTCTTTCTTTGGAGCCCTCATTTATAAAGATTGGTTGCGTGTGAGAGCCGCAAAGGGGAGGTATACTACTGAAATAATATAGGAGATGCTTCTAGTATTTAAACTGCGCAGTTGCAAACACACGAAGATGCGCGAAATGCCGATTTGAACGACTTTCTTATGTGGTACCGTACACTAGACTTCAGCCAATTATTTTTTAAAATCCTGTTGAGTTAATACAAAAAACACATAAAGAAGAGGAGCGCAATGCTATGTGGAATGTGTAACATCATACCTAATCAACCCAATTCTGAAACCTCAGATGTAAACAAAAAAACTATAGTTTTGCCGTATGTACCTAGAATTACTAAAAGAATCATAAACAATTTAAAACAGTCTAATTTAAATATATTTAGATATATACTAACAAAAATGATCTTATTAGACATGTTAAAGATGTTATTCCACAAAGTGTAAAATGTATCCACACTGTATCCGTTGCCACGATTGCGATAAATCACGTATTGGCCAAACAAAACAATTTACAACAAACACGCAAAGTTATTTTCTTCGTGGAATTGTGTGTTTTATAGCATTTCAAGACCTCTTTGAATAGATTTTGTACGTCTACCGTGATGGAAGGAGTGAACGCAGGTTGAACCAGGGTTTAGGGTGGCACGGTTCATTTGGTTCCTTTTGTGAATCACTTACTCTCGTGAATCGCCCGCCACGGTTCACTTCAGAGGTGGCGATAAATAATAAGTGAATTATCTTCGGGTTGATTAGCTTTGATGGATCAAAGCATAAATATACAAGAAATGACCAATTTCATATTTTACGAAAAATTTCTTCTTCATCACGATACTTTTAAAACAACTTCACTTCACATTGAAAATTACACTTCACTACACTTGTTTTTGTTGAATTAAACTTGTTTCTAAGCTGATTTCATTGCTGTTTGAACTCAAATATTAGTATAGAAATGTTTTTATATTTTAAAAAGCCTTCTAGTAATGTCACTTTCAGTTGTTCCCATAACAACAAAATTATTTACTGGCACGATTAGTAATTGTTCGCACGCAAAGTTATTTTCTTCGTGGAATTGTGTGTTTTATAGCATTTCAAGACCTCTTTGAATAGATTTTGTACGTCTACCGTGATGGAAGGAGTGAACGCAGGATTTTTTTATGAATTGCGCCGAGCGGGAAGTTTAAATGCTATTCAGTGGTGTCAGAAAGTGGGATTGCTTGCGTCTCGACGTGTGTGTCACGTATGTACAGGAGAAAAGTGGTATTTCGTGTTTTTTTGTATTTCAAGACATCTTTTAATAGATTTTGTGTGTCTACCGTGATGGAATGCAGGATTTATTTATGATTAACATATTATGTAGTATTTGCTTTAAAAAATAGACGAGTTGGTTTTTAGTATTAAAATGAAGGATTTGAGAGGTGATAGTCTCCCAATAATAAACGTGTAAGTAGTATGTGTTTGTGAAATAGAATTTATTTTAAATATTTGTATTTATTTTATTAGCTTAACAAGTTATTTTTTATTATTAATTTTTTAAGCTTCAGTTCGTAAAAAGTAGGTATTTTTTCCAGAAACAAGCTTGACGGTTTTTCGTGTTATGAGGGTGTAATTCGTGCCGAGACACTACACTAATTTTCAGTATTACTATGGTAGTGGTAATACTATTAAAATTGTATAATTTCAACGACTGGGTGAGTGGATTTTTTCTTTTAAAATTACATTTTCTTTAACATATTAAGTAGAATTGGTTTATAAAACAGCCGAGTTGGTTTATTCGTATTAAAATGGAGGGTTTGGGGGGCGATAGCGATAAATGTAAGTAGTATGAGTTTGTGAAATAGAATTTATTTTAAATAATTTGTGAATTTATTTTTACAGCAATTATGATGTTTTTCAACTTTTCAACTTTAATTTTTCTGTTTATATTTTCTGAGTTGCTGTTTATATTAATTTTTTTTCATCGTTCAATTGCATTCAAAAGTGAGTTATTAGTATTTACTTCCTATTGGTTTTTATAAATTTTAGTTTGTATTCTTTTTAAAAGTATGTTTTTCTGTTATAGAAATTACGCTGTTTCAACAAATTTTTCTTCGCTTTTATTCAATTTCCTTCGTTATTTATCTTCCATTCTATTTAATAGTGAGTTATAAATATTATTTGATATTGGTTTTATTTTATATTGTATTATTTTTAAAAATACTTTTTTGTTTCAGGTTCTTAAAATTCTACGTTTATATTATTATTATTATTGTTGTTTTTATATTTTTGTTTCATAACTTAAAATAAATGTATAAAAATTCCAACAAATACGTGAGTTATACTTTTCCCATTTATATTCTGTGGCTTATAGAGCAATATAATAAGTAGCATTTGCTTAACTAAATAGACGAGTGGCATAAGTAACACAAAATGAGTGGCTTAAGTAGTAAAGAATGTTCAAGTAGCACGCGCTTCTTAAATAGAATGTGTTTTCAAAGACATTTATTACGTTACCATGTTCAACGCGAATAGTAAACAAAGATTCGGTTCACTGAGTCGATTCCTCCCTAGTAAACCGGATCAGTGAACGAAAGGAACCGTGCCACCCTAAACCCTGGTTCAACCAAACAATAAATACGAGAACATTAAAATAACAAGAGAAATTCATGAAAAATTGAACACAATTTCAAAGCACAGAATTCACCATTCACATAAATTTGATTTTGAAAATCCATCAATTTCAGAGAAAGAGCCAAGAATACTGATGGCTGTTAAAGTTTAGCCGAAACGTCACAGTGTCAAGAACAACAAAAATTGAATGTCTAAAATTTGAATGGAACTGTTTGTGTCTAAGTATTTGTTATAGTTCATAAATATCTTAACTCAAATAAACAAGCCACTTCACATGTTCGTTCGGAACCCGTCTTCATCATCTTTTCTTGTTCCAATTCGTTTCGAATTCCCATGTAGAGTAATATGCTAAATAACACTGTTTCTTGCTGTACTATTTAATATTCGTAATTTAACACAATTTTCATGCGTAATTTTAACACATTGTTTCAAATGTCTCGTAAAAAATTCAAATAATGCGATGAGAATATCAAACCAAAATGACGAATACAAATAAAATTGCCATTATGCTTCTACACGCTCAAGATCGCAGTTTTAAACATGTTCGTAGAAAATAAAACAAATGAAAAGATGCCAACCGAAGCTCAACAAATTCTATTTCGGCGTGGTGTATGTGCCAACATATGGGGAGTTTCGTCTCTATAGTATTTGGTTTCGTTGACTGTTGACTCCTCTAAACAAGACCTGTACTAAACTTAAAGTGCAACTAAAAGTCCCCACACAAGTGTCATTAGAATAACGGGTGGTATTCATGAAGTTGGATCGAGTTGATGTGATGATCATGATGATAAAAACAATAAATTCACACTCATTTGCACCAATGTTTCGACAAGCGTTCGTTGTCGTCTTCAGGGTGTGTACATTTTTTACTTTCCCGTGTCTGCGCGAAAAAACGGCGGATTTTCGGCAGAAAAAACTTCATTCCCGGGCCCTGATAACGAATAAGTGGATATATCCAGTTGCTAAATTAAGAAAAACAATTAGTGGTTCGGAATGGCACAGACTTTCCTGTATTAGTTTTCCATTTCCTTTGGTCTCTGCTAGCTAGCTATTCGGACATGCTTCGTGTTCTTGCCTGCTGCATCTGTCGCCGCCCAAAGAAATTTTTTTTGGACATTTTCTTAATTTTTCGGTTTCCTAATAGTAGAACGGAAATATTATTTTAAGAATATTAACACTATAACGCCCGGTTTTCTTAGACCCCCTAGGACGCCCAGCAGAGTCGTTTCGGCTCCGAGCCTTCAGCGACACTTCTTACAAGGAAATAATGCAAAATAATAATAATAATGATAATAATAAAATTATTTACGTTAGTGTAACAATGTTAAATATAATTATTTTGTATATAATGGAATTATTACGCCACAACTTAAATATATTTTTAAAAAAATCTTGGCAATTCTATTGCGCAGAATGGAAGTTAAACCTCTTGGCCGGAATGGGAAAGTAAACGGACAAAATAATACTTTGAAAAGTAAACTTTCATCTATTAATAATATTTCTGTAACAATAATAAAAATATTATAAACTTTTAATTTTCCGAAATACGAGTTCACATGCGTCGGAAAAATAGATTTCCTTTGCATTGCACTTCCCAAAGTGTCTCACATGCCAACTTTACGTACATTATTTTATTTAAATATATATTATAAACAAACGTATATGTTCCAAATTTGTGTTTGCTTCACACCGATAGAAACTTCATATCCGTTTCATTTTGGAGTTTTCAAAGAAATTTAATAACTTGTTGTTAATGTCACTTAGTTCTTGTCCGGGTTGCATTTACTTTCTATATTACCGACTTAATTATGTACACTGTACAAAATAATCTCTTTCCCCATACATCATATACAGTTTTTTGACCAAATAAATAAACACGGAATAATATACGTAGTATAGGGAAAGTTGTATGTAGGGAAAGTTGTATTGTAGGGAAAGTTGTATATATGTAGTATAGGGAAAGTAATGCTGCGAAAACTAGCAGATTTTAACGGAAATACACGTTTTGGGGATGATACCGAAAAAGTGTTGTTTTTTTCCATAACATCCGTCCATCCATCACTCTGTGCACAACACTAGCGCCTAAACCATAAGCACGATTTCTTCCAAAATGGATATTTTCCGGTCGATCTGATTCCACTCGAGGCGCAGCTATTTTGAAAAACATCCTTCAAAATTTGGGGGTACTATACATGAGCCCCCCCGGACATTTTCAAAATCTTATCAAAAATCGCTTCAATTTCTTTTTACATTTCTTTTAAAAATAGAGTAACACTTATAAAGGTGGCGTAGGTTCGATTTTTACGGTTAACTTTGAATTTTCGAAAATTGCAAAAGTTTAAAAAAAATTTATCGGCGTCTTCCCACAACTACAAATTGAAGATAGACATTTTTCCTCCCAATAAAATTTGTTCTCCATAGTGAGTTCTTTCATTAAGGTCATGTACATTTTTTTGAAAATGTTAGTAGCTGGCGAGTTTTCTTTTCTTTTTTTTTTGCGTGAAATATTTGCAATTTAAAAAAATTACGAAACCAAGATTTTCTCAAAAACGGCTCCAAATTCTTTCTTTAAACTTTTGGTAGGATAGTGCTAAATGTCCTCTATTAGATCACATTAACGCCATATTGCTTTATTTTGTTTTTTCACAAATTTCAAAAATGATTTTTTTACTTGTCTCTCACGTCTTTAATATTTACATTAGTAACGATATGTTCACATTATTATATTTACGAGCACACGTGCTTTAAATAATGTCATATAAAGTTTTTCGAAAACTCGACCGTTTTCTGTGAAAACTAGCTCAAAATTTCGCATTTTCAGAAACGTTCGAACGGCAATTTCTCATAAATGGCTACAATTTTTTTCTTCAAACTTTTCGAACGGATAGTGATAATTGCACTCTTTAATACGCAAACTTTATTTTGGGGTATTTTTTTGTTTATTAAAAAATTACACACAGCTAATTCTTTTTGAAAGATCTCTCGCACCTTTAATATGCACATTTTCAGCAATATGTAAACACTATTGTATTTGTGAGTTAAAGTGCTTCAAATGACGATTTTCAGAAACTAAAAATTTTCAGTGAAAAAGAGCTTCAAATTTCGAATTTACAGTAGCTCTTCAATGCCAGTAGCGCATTTTCTTAAAAACAGCTCCAAATTTTTCAAATGAAATTGCGATTTACGACATGGTTTTACTGTTCTTTAATATTCTTAAAATAATATTTCCGTTCTACTATTTGGAAGCTGAAAAATTAAGAAAATGTCAAAAAAATGTACTTTGGGCGGCGATAGATGGCAGCTGGCAAGAGTATGTGTCAATGCCGAATAGCTAGCCAAGACCAAAGGAAATAGAAAACTAAAATGGGAAAGTCTCTGCCATTCTGTAGCACCATTAGTTTAATTTACTATTCATATTTTCCTGTATTTCACTCATTTTCAAAAAAAAGGTTTGAATGTTCGACATGGGGTTCTTAAAAGGCAACAGCTGACCCTGAATTATTGCCAGCGATTGCATCAAGACGTTGTCTTAAGCAATCGTAACTAGGCACATATACAATAACTTGTTGAAAGTAACTCTCAGCAAATAATTTATTTGATCACAAAATATTTTTGTAGTCAAGAATTCCTTATTTCACACTGAAGTTTACTTTTATTAATGGGCCCTAGATCCTCAATGCCCCTGGACATGGTCTTGTCAGTCGCAATGGAACTTCCTCTGCTGCACGTACAAATACCTTCACATACATGTTCTTGCGGCAGTTTCAAGCCACAAAATCTGAATGACCAACATACACTATGTGATCAAAAGTATCCGGACACGAAGGCGATGGTGTTATGGTGTGGTGGTGTTTTTCATGGAAGGGTCTTGCACTCCTTGTTGTTTTGTGTGGCACTATCATGGCACAGGCCTATGTTGATGTTTTAAACTCCTTGTTTCCCATTGTTGAAGGGCAATTCGGGGATGGTGATTGCATCTTTCCACGTGATCGAGCACCTGTTCATACTGCACGGCCTGTGGCGGAGTGGTTACACGACAATGACATCCTTGTCATGGACTGGCCTACAAAGCGTCCTGACTTGAATCATACTGAACACCTCTGGGATGTTTTGGAACGCCGACTTTATGTCAGCTCTCACAGATCTCCATCGATAGTTCTCCTCAGTGCAGCACTCTGTGAAGTGTGGGCTGCCATTCCCAAAAAATCCTTCCAGCACGTGAATAAAAGTATGCCTGCGAGAGTGGAGACTGTCATCAAGGCTGAGGGTGGGCCAACACCCTATTGAATTCCAGCATGACCGATGGAGGGCGCCACGAACTGGTAAGTCATTTTCTGCCATGTGCCTGGATACTTTTGATCACTTAGTGCATGTCAGATACTCACTCGTTAGAGTGAGTGGCATTGAACCACCAATTTTACATCTCAAGATGAGGTGTTTGTTCACAACATCTTTCATACTTATAATTTCTTCTGAGTCTGAGGGGTTGATTGAAAATATATTTCTTCATTAAGATGTAACTTACAAACTAAAATCAACATCTTGACATTCAACTATTAAATACTTTCAGTATTTTCATTTTCAACAGCTGGAAAATGAACCTGTTATGTATGAGATCACAATATAGTAACACAATGACTGGAACCCACAAAGAAAACAAATGACACAATTTCAAGATCTTCTTTGAATGTAGTATAATAGAAAAAGGCACAAATGATTTCACTTAATTTAATGATCTTCACTTCTTGAAACAATCTCTGCATCATTAGTAATCTTTTCTCCTTTCTCTGACCTGCATTTCAAAGTATACTACAAGTAATTGTGTTAATTTGCAGGTAAACCAGTGGTTTAAATCACATTTAAGAAGGGATCCTTTTGCTAAGAATTTCACACAATTCTTTTAAATATTGATACGATTATCTTTAGCCCATCTCTTCATGATTCTTATAATCTGTTCCACTTGTGAATTGGCAGTATTTCTAAGAAGTTGAATTACATCTTTTAATCGATCTCTGAAAAAAGGAAATAAAAATAAAGAAAAATCAGACATGATTATAGTATGATTAGTGGATAATGACAGTCGACTCCAGTTAAAGTTAACTTCTGGGGACTTTCGGTTCACTAAATACGAGGCTTATTATATCCGATGTCAAAATTAAACATAATTTCTCCATAATGATTGATTTTATTAACATACAGATACAGTGAAAGACATGAACAGTATGAACTGAAAATTTCAATATCTTTATTTGTCCTTAAAAATCAATTATTTTCAATTGTTTGCTTCATACTTTTTCATTAGTAATTTCTCTAGGTCGATCCCCAGAGTTTGTGCGCTCTCCATACTTGATTGCGCTTTGATCTCTGGGTCCAAAAAGGTTGTTCTCCTTCCTTCACATCAGAGAAAACTACTTCTCCTATGGCCAATAACATTGTTTTCAAGCTGCCTAATGTTGGAATTTGTGGGACTGAGGCAATATATTCATTTCCAGGAGAGAATTAATATCCAGAACATTGTATTTCCTATGTTCACTATAGCCGTGGTTCTGGTACACTATAACCGAATCTTCTTATGCTTATTTGTAATGTAGGTGAAACAGGACCAGTGACTTCAGTCCCTGAGTTCACTATAACCAGAGTCGACTGTATTAGCAAATGTTTAACTCACTTAGGCTCTTGTCCTGCTACTATGTGCTGAAAAACACCCACACATGCTCCTCGCTTGCCCTCCCAGTACTCAGGGTTTGGGTCAAGGCGCTCCAACATGTCAAAGGCCTTCGCAGCGAACCAAAACTGGCCCATCTTGTAACAGTCATTCGCAATCAACTGCAACAAGCTGAAGGACTCCGAAGAAGTCTCCATTTTCAAGTAAAGCTCCCATGCTTGTACTGCTTTCTTGTTCATTATATCTGTAAATTATTATCACAAATAATATATATATATATATATATATATATATATATATATATATATATATATATATATATATATACAGGGTGTCCAGAAGCTCCTGTTACAAAAAAATACCACAAATTCTGTGATGCCAAACATGAAGAATGGCAGGTCCAGTTTTTTCCGAAAAAAATTTTGTCTTTGAGAAAATTGAGTTTAAAAATCACTTTCGGGGCGCGAAATTCAAACCGACCGCAACGACACTGCAGACAGTACGGAACATCCTTCCGCACCTTCTGCGCGGAGCATTTCCTCGTTTCTCCGCGTAAACGGTGAAAGAGTCGAGTAATATTCTGGAAAGCATCGCGTTGCTTACACTAGAATACTTAATAGTATCAAGTATTTGCAGGTTCTATTCAATAAATATTTTAAATGTACGTACAGAATATCGAGTTTTGTTCAAAATGATAGCCACGGTACACGGCGGCGTAAACATAAATTATGAACACGATCCAACATTTATGAATAAGATTGAATCTCCTGGAATGCTCGAATTGTTATTTTTAGCACATATTAATATGAACTAGTGCTTTAGGCTTAAGACTGCCACGTAAATGATAGTCTCCTGTAGATTATTCTAAATATCGTGATACACTAAGGAGCAATTCGGAGATAAAATATTCGTTAATGAAAATACTGAGTTTATTGATTATCTTTGGAATTTGAATTGATTCTCCCGGCTGTCATTTTCTGAATTATCAAACTAAAGATAGCCAGCTTTAAACTTCTTAATAACCGCTGGACGGTTTATCGAAGATGTAGCCCTAATTGATGGATATCAATATTTCCCCCTCAAAAATATTGCAAATAGTTCCTAAATAAAAGTATCTGTTCCTAAATTAGTTATCTATTATTTTAGCTTAAGTAATATGTGGTAAAGGAAGAGCACTTCCTGCTGCCGCAGCGAAAGGGTTCCGAAATAACTGCTATTGCAAAATATGCTAACTGTTCTACGTGGAACATCGAAGTTAAGGCAAGCGGCCTCGACTATCCATTTCTCGAAGTTGAATGACCATTCTACCCGCCGGTTTGCTTTTCCAGATGCAAGATGAGAGCATGTCTTTCTCCCAAATCTTGGAATTAATTCTTGAAACCATTTCATAAGGCAGTTGACAGCTACTTGGGAGAAGTATTGTCTTAGTTGTTTTGTTTCTTTGAGCTTGCATTGTAGTTAGCAGATACGTACACAAATGAGTAACGACCATTTCTTCAATTTAATTCTTCGAGGTTACTACGTAGTACAGAATGTAAGGGAGTAGAAACAGTTCACTACTACACTACTTTAGTGTTTTAATTTTCAATATTTTTCTTTGATATTTTCATAATCTACAACAAAAATCGACAAAAAGGAAAAAAAATATGCAATATAATCAATTTTTCACCCCAAATCTTCTTCTGAATTATTTAATTTTTTAAATTTATTTTAATTTATTTTAATGCAAAATCAGTATCCTTACTACTTAAATATTTTAGAACATGCATATTTTGCTACTTTAAATTAATTAGAAATACTTTACCTTCATGTCCTAAATCTTTCAGTTATATCTCTACATGTTCAATATTTTAATTTGTTTAAAAAATTAATCAATTTATAACTTGTCCATTTAATAATTGCATACTTTTTTGAACTGAAAAATATTAATTGGATAATTTTTGTAGATTTTACATAAAAACACCCTAATAATTACATAGTTTTATGTTGGTTATTTTTTTTTACTTATGAGGGATTTATATCTCAAAAGAATATTTTATGGAAAACCGGAATAAACATAAACAATATGCAAATTAAATCATAACTGCAACTCTATTGCTCTGTATATTTTTTTTCCAAAACATATCTGATAAAACATAAAATTATTTTCACATTGAAAATTGAATTCATTTAGTTGTAAGGAAAAAATTTAATAATAACAACCCATTCGCGCAAAATTTCGCACACTGCGCGAAGGCTCCTGTTCGAAATGTTCCAATACCGCTTCCTCTGTAGCGACAGATGAGCGTGACACACATGCATCGACACTTCCGCCCGGTAAAACTGACCCCGACGCACGTATTCTTGCGTCGAGGCGCAGAAAAACGCAGTGGGAAGGGTGTCTTCTGCTAGGGTATCTCTCGGCGTACACTCGAGCTGCCGCACGAGCGTTGCTCCGGCACTCGCCGAAGACTAAGTACATGTCGCAGTACTCATTAATTGAAAACATGCTTATTCTGGCCTCTCGCACTCAAACTCGATATTTCTACTAATTTGCCTTGACGGCGCTTAGCTTTTAGTATACGCCGCCGGCGGCAGGACGCTGGTGGTGGTGCGGAGGGGAGAGAAGGGGAAAGATGACTCCGTACAGGTGCTTTTTCAGCCATGACCACTGTGCGGGGCGGGTTTCGTACTGCGCAATCTGTTGTTTTGAGGCAAAAATGACATGCGGTTGATGGGCGAATCACTAAGCGGCGGTGGGAGGTTCGCCATACGATATAAACCACGATGTGACGCGGCCTAGCAAGTGACAAATGCAAGGACACCGACCATAATACGAGCTGCGAATGGCAATGGGCCGGTAACCTCAGTGAACCACGGTCAAACTTTTGCCTGCTAGAAGTATTTTTACATCACGCAATGCAACATCAGTTTTTCTCAGTCTTTTACCCTTTCACACCAGTAATATACTAGTTTTGTATTTTTTATTCATTGTTGCATTCAAATATGGCGACGCTATTTTATCTCTGTTGATATTGACCTGTGGGTTAGGTTAATGGCCTACGTGCCCCTACAAAGATTCTTCAATGCACTGTTCGGTCTGCATCACCACAAAATGACTGTAAAACGTATCAATTCAAATTCCGCGCCCAGAGATAAACTCAGTATTTTCATGGAACGAGAATTCAGGAAATGAATATTTCATTTCCGAAACGCTTTTACTATATCACTATATTAAGAATAATCTTCAGGAGACTATCATTTACGTGGCAATCTTAGGTCCAAAGCACTAGTTCATATTAATATGTGCTAAAAATAACAATTCGAGCATTCCAGGAGATTCAATCTTATTCATAAATGTTGGATCATGTTCATAATTTATGTTTACGCCGCCGTGTACCGTGGCTATCATTTTGAACAAAACTCGATATTCTGTACGTACATTTAAAATATTTATTGAATAGAACCTGCAAATACTTGATACTATTAAGTATTCTAGTGTAAGCAACGCGATGCTTTCCAGAATATTACTCGACTCTTTCACCGTTTACGCGGAGAAACGAGGAAATGCTCCGCGCAGAAGGTGCGGAAGGATGTTCCGTACTGTCTGCAGTGTCGTTGCGGTCGGTTTGAATTTCGCGCCCCGGAAGTGATTTTTAAACTCAATTTTCTCAAAGACAAAATTTTTTTCGGAAAAACTGGACCTGCCATTCTTCATGTTTGGCATCACAGAATTTGTGGTATTTTTTTGTAACGGGAGCTTCTGGACACCCTGTATATAGTAGCATTACCGAATATTTATTAATTAAATAAAACTTAATTTTGAACTATTTTCACGGGACGAGTTCACGGAGGCCTCAAGGAAACGCCAAGCCCGCCTCCGACCCTTCCGCCTGCCTGGCGCCGGCGAGATTAGTTACGCTGCCTCCCGGGACCGCCCGACCCCTTTCGACCGCGCGCCGCCCCTCGCTCCCGCTCGGGCCAGCTCGCCCTCGTTTAGCTACGGAACGCCGGGGAACCACCCAGGGTGTCTGTTTGCAATCGCTTACAACAAATGATCACCACCCCGCCCGCCCGCCAGCCAGCCGCTCGAAGTTGCACGTGCACTTCATAAAGTTAGAGAGAGAGCGCAGTGGAAAATTCCATCCAGTTTCTGTAAGGACCGCCGTCTAAGATTGGACGAAAGGATTGCTACTGCGTAGTAAGTGTCAGTCAATCTCTAATGAGATTACTCCAGTTTCTGGAAAATTCCGGAATCTTTTAGAGAATTTTAGTGGAGGGGAAGCAAGGCAGCCGCTTTGTAACGCGAGCGGAGAGAGGGACTTTATTTTTGAACGTTGGAGAGTGCGGAGCTCCGTGTCAAGAGAAGAGAGAGAATGGGGGGTTCGATAACTTCGGGATTTCTCCTGAATCGGCTTAAGTGCCGAACTGGACTATTATTTTTTTGAACAGAGAATTTCTTCTGTTGGCAGCAGCGCCCAGAAGCAAATTACTTATTTTCACATTTTCTAGAATTGGGGCTGAAGTGTTCTTCTTTTCTGAGCCATGCTTGGCTGTGAACGGTGATAGTGAAAATCATCGTTATAAATAAATACTAGCTCGAGACACTAAGTTGATGTAACTCGGTGCCGTTCCATTCACGCGGCGTGACCCAGAGAACTGTCGCTGCCCGTCCCGACGCTGTTCACAAGCTGAACCTCGAGACGTCGCCTCCAACCCAGCTGGCGTGTACCTGCGTGGAGAAAGAAACTCCATTCACGCCGCTCCGCCCTGGGCCTCGCGGGACGACCACCAGCTGAAGAGAAGCCAACGACCTCTGAAGGGTGACGTTTTACATTTTCGAGGCAGCCTGAGCTCGCAACTCCCTTCTGGCGAAAAATTTATTTAACCAGAACATTCAATTCTGAAAATCATTAAAAGTTTCTTAATTGTATCATTTCGAAGAACGGTTTGTGGCCGCGCTCAGGCCTACAAGAGAACCAGCGTAACATTTGCCAAACCACTAGTTGTAAGATTTAGTGTAATTGGTATTTATTTTTTGGGGAAAACGAGCTCGTGATTGAGGTTTTATTGAGAAAGATAACGTGTTTTTTGACAAAGTAACTTTAACTTTGAAATTAAATCTTAATTTTGTTTAACTTCATTTAACTTCTTTTATTTCATTCGTACACAACGTCTCGCCCACCATCCAACATTTATATTTCAGCCGACCCATATATACATTACCCATATATACATTTATATTTCAGCCATCTGAGCTAGCCTGGCAGGTAAGTCTGCCGACCACGGCGTGTCGGAGAGAGAGTGGCGTCGCAATATCTATCTATATATAATACAACTACACCTAGGGAGTACACGACCTTGCAGTTGGTGGTGAAGCTTGAGTATCTCCATGAGCCTGAGAGCTATGTCAATTGTAGTGAGGGGTCAGACGAAGAAGTACTCCATTTTGAGGAGAGTGGGAAGTAGAGAGGGAAGGGTCATAAACCGCAGGACTTCCTGTTATCGGTCCATGGAGGATACAGGAGAGAAACTGGGTTGGCACACCACGCCACTGATCTGAGAGGAGGCCCGAACCTTGCATTAGCTAGCGAAGGAGGCTGCCTTCAGCAGTCAGTGAAAATCCCGTATGATGACTGGCAATCGAAGGGAACCCTTGTTATGTCCTACGGGAGGATGCCCGAGGCCACTGTGGGTCGCAGCAACGGATGGCAGTAAACAAACCAAAGGTTAAGTGTGATCTGTGAACTCGAACTTGCGTTCTGCGAATCTTCACTTCAAACCAATGAGCAAAATGGGTAGAACAAGAAATGTAATGAATCTTACGTGCCTTGTTCTACCAATGTCCCATACCTGCTCACAAACCGAGCTAATGTCACCATGTCTACGTCTGGCTATCCCACAGATGTTAGTCCCAGGGACCCAGAGCCGGCAGTGGCTCGCCATCATCAGAGATGGACCCGGGATGAATTGAAGGAGGTGATGTGGTGCTTTTACTATGCAAAAGCGAAAAATGGGGGCTCAGAAATATAAGTTTTCAAGGTATGGAGAGAGCGGAACCCGGATACGAGACCTACCCGTGACTCAAAGAAGCTTGCCAGTCCACGACGATACATACTCAGCAGTGGAAAATTCACAGAACAACTTGCTGACATTCAGAGAAATTCGGACTATGTTCTTCGATCGAACTACCCACATGACGCACATGTAGAACTTAAAAACGATGGTCCTGTTTGAAGGTTTATCTGTTTCCAATGAAACACACGCCAGTGGTGAAAACTCATCTGGCAATGAATTACACGATAAGGACATAATGCGAAATCTCCTCCGACGCAAGATCGAAAGAATCCAACTTCCTTTTGAATCTCGTGCACCGTTGAGGAGAATTTACGAAAATGCCAAAGCTAAGAGAGTGAAAGAGACAGCAAATTCTGTTTTAAATGAGGTGGTACAGACCCCAGGTAGATATCTAGATATTACTGAAATCAATCACATCGTGTAAGCAACTGAATACCTAGTATCTCAGATAATCTTGGGGCCGGCCAAGAACACCGATGGCCGACAGCCAGACAGAGTAAAAAACTCCGTACCTCCATGGGCGAAAAGAATAAAGAAACGGATAGCCGACACACGGCGTGAAATATCGCTCTTAGCTGAGGCATCTTCTAAATCAACGCACACCACTAAAGTTCAACGAAAGATATTCAATGTTGAACAAAAATACCAGATTGAAAGTGAAACAAGCAGGCTAATGGTAGTTGAGAAGCTAAAAGAGAAAATTCAAGCATGGGCTCAACGTATTAGACGATACAAACATAGAATAGATTTCAGTGTGCAGAACCGGTTGTTTGAACCACACGCGAAAAGATTCTATCGCAATCTGACTCAAAAACCGAATGACAATGCTGTCACCCCTTCAAAAGATTATGTCGAGGCATTTTGGGCAGCAATCTGGGAAGAGAGCAGATTCTACAACAAAGATGCATCGTGGCTCCAATCTGAAGTTGATGCTGCAAATGAACTAATGGAAACAGTGGAAGATGTTCACCAATTCTCGGAAGAGGACCTCTTCCAAGCAATTAAGAACATGGGAAACTGGAAATCCCCCGGGATTGATAAGATCCAGATTTATTGGATTACGAAATTAACAGCAACACATTCTCATCTAACAAAGGCTGTTAATAAACTTTTAGAAAACCCAAAGGAACTCCCGGAACGGCTCACACGCGGCATCACGTATTTGCTACTGAAAGCGGGAGACAGCACTTTGGCGAAGAACTACAGACCAATCACTTGTCTGCTAGAATTCTACGGAAATGAAGTTATAACTGCAGCCATAACTGACAAAATGTACAGACATCTTGAGAAGAATCATCTGATGCCAGCTGAACAAAAAGGATGATGTAAAGGTTCTTATGGCTATAAGGAAATCTTCCTAATGAACAAAGTCATCTTGAATTATGTAAAGAAACGAAAAGGTAATTTGAGCATGGCTTGGATTGACTATCAAAAGGCCTCTGATGGTGTACCACACGATTGGATTTTGAAGACCCTGGAGATCTATCGATTTCATCCTAGACTTATTGAATTTTGCAAGGCTAGTATGAAGTCGCGGTGTACCAGTTTACTAATACACAGCGGAAAGGAAGCAGTAGAAACCAGAGGTATTCAGATCAACAGGGGTATTTTTCAAGGAGATTCACTATCCCCTCTGCTGTTTTGCATTAGTTTGATTCCACTATCTAGACAGTTGTCGCAAGCTGAATTTGGTTACAAGCTCCATGGTGATGAAAGACCAGTATCACATTTGTTTTACATGGATGATCTTAAAGTGTTTGCTAAGAATGAAACGATTCTCTCCCAAATGCTGTATGTCGTGAATGACTTTAGCAATGACATCTGCATGAAGTTTGGTCTTCACAAGTGTGCAAAAATCAATTTAAAATGAGGCAAACTGACGTCAGAGAGCATTGAAGTTGATACGCACACTGTGATTCAAGATCTTGAGCCAGGTAAAACTTACAAATATCTGGACATTGAAGAATGTGAGACCATCTCGAACCACACAATGAAAGAGAGAATTCGCAGGGAGTATTACAAAAGAGTGAGGCTGGTCCTGCAGTCCGCTCTGAATTCCAGGAATATAACAGCAATCCACGGACTCCACGGACAATATTTGAAACGAATGGACAGAGCACAGATCAATAAAGATCAATCATTTATGTGGCTTAAAAGGGGAAGAATGAAGCCAGAATCGGAAGCACTTGTAATAGCTGCCTAAGATCAGGCGTTGAGATTACATTATGATAAAGC
This sequence comes from Acheta domesticus, assembly GCA_031308135.1. NCBI lineage: Eukaryota > Metazoa > Arthropoda > Insecta > Orthoptera > Gryllidae > Acheta > Acheta domesticus. The sequence goes on from JAHLJT010009419.1 coordinate 164,123,223, forward strand.
GGTTCTCAAAATTTCCCAAGATGATAAATGTATTTGCCAGGAACACGTAGAAACCGTTGATCATGTTGTCTCAGCTTGTCCAATCCTAGCAAAGACCGAATACTTGAAAAGACAAGACAGGGTGTGCAGCTACCTCCACTGGCAGATCTGTACCACCCTCGAAGTTCCAAACACATGCCTCAAGTGGTACGAACACTCACCAAAACCGCTGACGTCTGTTGGATTGTGTACGATATTGTACGACACCAACAAATTCAAACTCATCGCACGATAGCGGCAAACAAACCGGATATAGTTATCTGCGATTTGGAGAACAAATCGTGTTTACTTGTCGATGTTGCTGTACCTTGGGATCAAAACGTCGTTACCAAGGAGGCAGAGAAACGTCTTAAATACAAGAGTTTGGGAATCGAGATCAGCTGAATGTGGGATGTAAAAGCACAGGTCGTCCTGATAAGTATCGGAGCTCTGGGATTTGTTCCGCAAAATTTGTGTAAGAACTTGTCTGAACTCCCAGGTAATTCAACACTGGGAAGTGCAAGAAATCGCTTTATTTGGAACAGCCCACATTTTGCACCAAGTATTGTAGAGGCACCGACAGTCCCTAGATCTGTTCCTTAGGTAGCTCATTGCAACCTGGTGTAGATTTTATTTTGACCTGACTCATAACATCTTTTGTTGTGATGTAATATAATAATAACAATAATAATAATAATAATAATTATTATTATTATTATTTTGTCAGTTTTCTCAAAAATTTTAGAAAGGCTTTTCTACTTACGAATGGAAACTTTTCTCAGGAAAAACAGAGCGTTTTCAGACTCAAAACACGGTTTTAGAAAATCAAAATCTACGGAAACTGCCATTTTTTCTTTTCTCAAAGATGTTGCTTCATCAATAGACCAAAATGAAGTACTCATTGGAATATTCTTAGATCTCTCGAAAGCTTTTGACGTTATTGACCATAAGATCTTGCTCTCAAAATTACCTTCGTATGGAATTCGTGGTATTGCCCTAGATTGGATAACTTCTTAGCTTAAACCTCGGACTCAAAGAGTAGAAATACCATACTGGCAGGAAAGGACATTACATACTTATATTTCCAATTCTTTGCCAATTGAGCATGGGGTCCCGCAAGGTTCGATCTTAGGTCCTATTCTCTTTCTGTTGTATGTAAACGATATGCCCTCGTCTATTAAAAATGGAAGAACGGTTCTGTTTGCTGATGACACGAATGTTCTTTGCAAAAAAGAAGCAGTAAATAGTACAATTTCAGAAGTTTCAAATTGGTTTAATAATAACAAATTAATTGTTAACGAAAGAAAAACTGTTTCAATGCATTTTTGCATCTCAAATCGGAAATCGCATGTTCCATTGAAAATGAACAATATGCAATTAGCTGATGTTGAGGCAACCAAATTTTTAGGTCTTTCAATTCAATCAAACCTCAAATGGAATGCACATATAACAGAATTAAACACTAAATTAAGTTCATTATGCTACGCATTCAGAATTCTTTCAAATTCTGTCAGCCTTCATGCAGCTCGTTGTGTTTATTTTGCAAATGTACATTCCCGCCTGAGATATGGCATAATATTCTGGGGAAACTCATCCTGTAGTATTCAGACCTTCAGATTGCAAAAGAAAATTATTCGAATAATGAAAAAATGTCTTCCACGTGATTCCTGCAAGCCTCTTTTCATTGAGCTGGGAATCTTACCATTGCCTTGTCTATTTATTTACGAATCTGTAATATTTGTCAAAAATGACCTACTTAACAGAGGGAACATATTTTCATGCAATATTGATATTTATAATTACAACACACGCCATAGAAATCACGTGCATCAAGTGTCAGTATCAACAGCTCAGTACAAGAAATCAACATACAACACATGTACATTACTTTACAACGCATTGCCAGATGACATAAAACAATTAAAGTCGGTACACAAATTTAAGTTAAAAGTAAAATCTTTTCTGCTGCAAAACTGTTTCTATACAATTAGAGACTATACTGAACGTGAAAAAGAAAACGAATGTTTATTGTAACAAAACAAAGATATATAATGAATTAGTTTACGTTTGCATTGTATACATTTTAAAAAAATATTTAATACGCCTGTAACAAGTAATGTACTTCAGCTTCCGGGTCAATGACCCCCATCTCGATCAGGTTTTTGTCCAGTTTCCCTGATCCATTGAGCAAATGCTGAGATGGCCCCTTGTTTTGCTTCTGGACGTAAATGTAGCTTCACTGTGCGCACGTTTTATTGAGCACTACTTTTGCTTTTAGTTCATTTACCGTTGAAATTGATTTTCTATAGCTCGGGAACAAACATTTTTCAAATATTTTTATTTTTCTAAAATAATGATTTTCTAAATTCATTTGTTCGTTTTTTTAAACTTTATTTTATTTTTTTTTTTATTCTGGCCCTCAAGAAAATGTGTGCAGATAAACCTCTTTCCCCACACGTCATATACAGTTTTTACTGTTTTTGACAAATAAATAAATAAAAAATAAATAAATATTATTATAATTTACTATTATAGTAAATCCAACCACATAAAAGTATGAAAGAAAGTTTGATGGAGGCCATACTTACAGCATCTTGCCAGAAGACTTATGTACACATAATCATTTTTTATTTTTTCATTCTGAATCAGATGAAAGGTTTCTTCTGCTTCTTTGTAGCTACCAGTTGCACATTTGGCCTGTTTAAATATCAAAGTTAAAAATGTATGAATTTAATAAAATGATCATAGAGTAGAAATTCAATTATCCAACCTTTGTGGTTGTGGTGCATAAGCCTTATTTAATTCACAATCTGATGAACTTGTAATAATAGAGTGATGTACTAAAATCAGAGAGGCAAAGAGGTGCTATCTGCTGATTCCTAGCCTTTTGAAATATATAATAGTAACCTTGAGAAGTTTTTCTCTGAAATTAAGATTCTTGTATATCAGCATTACAATTTTTTTTAGAAGAGAGAGTTTAGAGAATCAAACTTAATTTTGCAAAAACAACTTTACTGTGATGTCTTGGGTATTTGGCATTAGGAGAACCTACCTGAGCATAATTGAAATTGAAACAATCATCGTTGAAGAAATAACTCTTGATGGAATTGAGATACAATAGAACATCTTCAAACTGTCGAAGTAGAAAGAAACAAGAAGCCATGCATTGCCGCCCAGGAATGGTATCACACTCACTGGCGCTGCTCCCAACGAGCTGAAAATACTGTTGAGCAATCTTAACATGTTCTCTCTGAAATCATTCAACAAATATCAAACAAACTTGTTACTGACAATAAAATTTAAAGATAAAGGAGAAAAAATATTTTTTCTACTGCTGTGTTAAAAAAGGTGGACTCTGCACACATAAAGAAGGTCATTTTTAATACATAATAAAAAGCTGTTTCCAGGACAACTTTTTTATAATCATGAAAAGTAGTACTTCTTGCAATGAAGTATAACGAAGTAAATAGTTGTATTCCTTATTAATGCTTCTGCATTTATAATATTGCTGTTCTTTGAGATACCAAACAGCAAATCCAACATACAATGCAACCAATTTGTAAACACTATTGCATTTGTGAGTGGATGCATTTCAAATGACTTTGAATGAAGTTTGTTGAAAACTCAAAAGTTTTCTATGAAATAGTACATTAAATTTGCATTTACAGTAATGCTTAAACGGCATTTTCTTAAAAACAGCTCCAAATTTTTCAACAAAAATTTCCTTATAGGACACTCTTCTTTAACATTCATAAAGGAATATTTCAGTTCTATCATTAGAAAAGCAAAAAATTAAGACAATTTCAAAAAAATGTTTTTTGGGTGGAGATAGATGGCAGCTGGCACAAGTATATGGCAAGACCAAAAAGCTAGCTGAGACCAAAGAAATTAGAACACTAATTAGTATAAGAAAGTCTGTGCCATTCTGTTGCACCACTAGTTATTGTCTGTCTGGCAGGCTGACACATTTCATATGACACATTCACTTTCGTATCTAACTCTTCAATACCAGTGAAATATGATCCATCGACAATAGAACATTTCAATGATGTATATATTTCCATACTCATATTGTCAAATTATCTCTTTACACAGCGCAAGCACAAACTGTTAACCAGTGTGCACAACCACCTTCCAGACAGGCGGTGCTTTTTAATGTGACAAAAGAATATAACATCTCTGAAGTGATCTTCAAAAATCCATTAATCGATATGTCAAAGTGTCTCCAGAAATAAATTTTCTTCCACTAACCACAATTTTGAGTTATCAACGTTCTTTTATATACTGCTGCAGGGAATGAAAAATTGCTTTGAAATATCAAAAATTTGCGTTATTGACATTTTTGTGTTTCACAGGTTTGACTGTATACTTACAATCAAATTTTCAATGGCAGATCAATAAAAAAAGTATTTTTGTATTTTGAAAATACAAAATACTATAAGAAAGTATTTTTGATATAAATATAAACTACATGTTGAAATATGTATTTGTGATACAAATAACAAAAGGATTGAAAATAAATATTTTAAATACATTTTTTTTTTATTCTGCCCACCTCTGGCACTAAGAAAGAAATCTCTGGCTTTAATACTGGAGGTGTGGGCCTGGTTCAAAAATAAATTTGAGCTTTGCAATTTTCTGTACTTAATAGATTTGAACAAAAATTGGACATATACAATTTTAATAATGCACATTCCATTCAGCAAAAAAGTTTAAAAGGAAATGAGCAGCCATTTTTCATTAAAATTTTAATGTCACAGGGCCTTTTTGTTATGAACCACCCAAAATTAAAGTCTTTTGTTGCCCCCCATACCCCTCCCTAGAATTCCACAACTAGATCTTATTCTGGATTTCATAGGCATGTGCTTTGCTTGTGTGTGTGCTTGTGTGTGTGCTTGTGTGCGCGCTTGTGTGTGCGCACTTGTGTGCGTGTGTGTGTGCGCGTGCACGTGTGCGTGCGTGTGTGTGTGTGTGTGTGTGTGTGTGTGTGTGTGTGTGTGGGCGGGGGGCATTGAACATTTTGAAAGGAGTCCTCTTCCACAGCCTTATATGCTAAAACAATTCATTTCTATAAATAAGTTCAATTTCTGATTCTTTCCTCTTTAACTTTGATAATTTTGGAAATTGTTATGCATTTGGGAAACAGGCTCTTCAAGGCAAATGATAACTGTGTAAATGATTTAACATAAAACCAAGTATATTTTTTTTATTTGTATCATTAAAAAATTAGTTTTTCACTCCCTTTGTGTTTTGCTTTATTTATTTACAAGTGAAATGTGGTATGTGTAAATAAAATATTTTAATAGCAAAGGGGGTCTAGAAATATAGTGTTTCTCCTTCGTTTCACGTGGTGCATGGCTATGAACAGCCAAAGTCACATCTGGGGAGGGAGTGGGGATGGGTGGCTGCAGCTCCATGTGCCCCCATCCTTTGGATTCATCACAGAATATTAAGAAAACATTTTTTAAAAAAAGTAGAATTTTTACTAGTATTTAGTGCAGTAGTGTTAAGAAACATTTACAATAGATCTTATTACATTACAGAAATTTTTCCATATTAACCCTTTGCACTTGTTGTGTATGTGTGACACGCCACCCATGAATGCACTTTGCGGTCGGTGGTTCCTGAGCACTGCGAGGTCCTACAGCTCATAAGGCATGTCTAGGATGACAATGGAAAAAGGTGGCAAAGCTCGAAGCCGATACTCGGCATTCCCTCTTTCCAGCTCATTCTCACATTATTACATCAGCATTGTTTAAAAATAGAATAGTAGTTAGGATCAGTTCAACAATAAGCACTTTAATTTACTTACCATGAAAATACGTGGGCATCTGTGACATATCCTACAAGTTAATTAGGGATTTTAGTGTAGCATCTGAGACATGCCCTACGAGTTGAAGGATGTGTCACATTACATACTGATACGAACTAGTAGCCATTATTCTGGTTGCATCCCTGAAATGCCATATGAGCTGTAGGGCGTGTGTTATGGTCATTGCTTATGAGTGCAAAGGGTTAAAAAAAAGGCATTTTTACTAGTATTTAGTGCAGTAGTGTTAAGAAACATTTACAATAGGTATTATTACATTATAGAAATTTTTCCATATTAAACTGCCAATACTCATTGTAAAATTATTTGAAAGAAAATGTATTATGTACCGATCGGTTCTCTTGTCCCAACGATGCATTGACTACACCTTTCAGAATATATTCCTGAGGAACGGCCGGCTCCAGATCTTTGATCAACTGGTATGCTTCTCGAATATCATCCTATACACGAATCATTTTGTTGAAAAGAATTCTTTAAAGAATCATTTTAAATTAATTAGGCATATAAGTACCATACATAGAAAAGAGTTTTTCAAGTACCTGTTTGAGATAAAATATGACTAAGTTGAGTCTAGCTTCTGGTATCACATCTACTAATGGAGGCAAAACTTGCAGGGCTCCTTCTCCAGCTCGGAAAACCACCAAATTATGTCTTATTAAATCATGACCAAAGCTGAATGAAGAAGAACTCTGATCCTAAAAGTATTATTAACAGGTTTACTACAACACAATACATACTTTTTTGTTACAGTTTAATGACCTTAATAAAACAGACATGATAATTGTATAACAATTTATCGATTGTTATACATCTCTTATGGTTTCAACCTTGTTAGGGGTCTTTTTCAAAATCTAGTGTCTAGAATTTGTTGACGCTAGATTTGTTGATCAGGGCCAAAATGCTAAGAGATGTATAACAATCAACAAATTGTTATAAAATTATCATGTTTGTTTTATCAACGTCATTAAAATATAAAATAAATAAGCTATACAACAGACGTGTATATTCATTTAAACAATAGGTATTTTATATGTCCTTCAAACTGCAAACTAATTTTTAAAATAATTACCATCAGTGATTTAAATTCAGCTTCAGCTGCCTTTCCGTTGTAAAGTCTGAAGTGATTGCAGGCTTTGAGATTAATAGCTATGGCAGAATCTGGGTATTGCTGAAGGTAAACAGCCAAGACTTCTTGTGAAACATCATAATAGTCAAGTTTATAGTAACATAGAGCAACATAAACATTCAGAGCTAGGTATTCCCTGCAACAAAAATTGTTATGAGGAAAGGCGAAGCCAAGTCATGATAAAAAGAGTTTTAGTTTTTCAAATAGATTCTACCTGTTTCTCAGCAAAAGACTGACGAAATACACTTCACTCTCTTTACCTTTGTTTTGCATGCTTTGGTACGGAGGATCAATGACATTCAAGCGTGAACTATAAGAACAAAATCCAAACAAGAACATGCAGCTCCAAAACAAGAAAACAATCCAAAAAATAGTGATGAAAAAATGCAAGTGATGTGCAACCAGTAATTTCATGTGCAAGAAGAAACAAATACATATGTGTCACCATGAGATGTGCTTTAAAACAAATGTCAGACAAATTAAGAAACACACTTGTACCTATTATCCAGTAAAATACGTTTGTAAATGTCAATGGCTTCTTGGTAATGTGAACGCAAGTAATGAATTGATGCAAGGGAAAGTTGGTCTTCTATAACATCTTCTAATTCTTGATGATGCTCCATTAATTTCTTTTCATCCCCTAATTTATGAGCCAAATGAAACAGTAGACGGGTTTTCAGTCGTGATCGAGTTGCTTTCTCCACTGCCTAAGTGTTTAAAAAGCACGAGAAAGTGACATGACACTGTAACAGCAAATAATGTAATTTATATTTCATCTAAGGGATCATCCATAAATTACGTACCCCAAATTTATGGTATTTTGAATACCCCCTCTCCACCCACAACATACACTTTAATCCTCACTAAATAATTATGTAACACATGTGACAAGACCCCCCTCGCCTCAATTTACAATAAAAATAAGTTATTAAGTAGAAATGAGTTGTATAAATATTATTTGGGTTACATATTAAAATTTATGATAATTAAAGTCTGAATTAGTTGGCAAAATGGACTGCACCTAACAATAAGATTGGGGATAATTTTTGAAGGAAGGAAGGAATATATGATGTGCACACACACACCTTCTTTGATGAAGCAAGGACTGTGAGTCTAATGACTTTGTAACCAAACAGATTCATTTATAACATATTTCCATTTATTGTAACAACATTGTAACATTTTAATTTATTCATATTTTTTTCATTTAATTTGGTAATAATTTTATGATTTAGTACAAGACTGAATAAAAGGAATTATTTCAACAAATATTAAAAAGTTTTACATATAAATATCAACACTACATAATACTAAACGATGACCCTCCAACCCCTTCACAACACAGCACCTCAAACCACTTCCCCTCCTCTTTAGCATTACATAATGTATGAACACCCCATTATTCCTAGGAAAACAACATTTCGTTTAATGAAACTTGATAATATATTATGTAATAATAATAATAATAATAATAATAATAATAATAATATAATTGAGTAGGCTTTGCGGTCGGAGTTTGTATTGTCTATGCTGTTCTAGGCTATCTCAAGCTACGTCTCCATCTTGATGACTGACATTTCGGCCAACATATTGTGGTCTTCCTCACAGGTATACTGCTGAATAAAATAAAAATATACTGCTAATAAAAATAAATACAGCTAGATAATAAAAAAAGAAAGAAAAAAACAATTGTCCAAAACCTCTCAATTGTCAGCAAATGTACTGAAGAAAGTTTGGAGTATTTGAAAATTTAAAAAGCTTATTTCTAATTTTCAATGTTAATTTACAATAAAACTGAAGTATCTAACTATGCTAGCCATTTTGTTCTAGCAAATCTCTATTAACCCGACAGTAGGCTTGCGGGGTGCCTGAGTCACCCCAGCATTGTTTCAGAGTTCACTATACTTTTAGTTTTATTTATAACTTTCCGAGCTTCTCAATACCTCTCAAGGATAGCTTTGTGCACATATCTCGACTCTTCTCTTTTACCCTTCCTGTTAACTTCGTTGCAAAGGCGAAGGCGCGCTGCGTGGGGGCCACCGAGTCACCTCGCGCAACCTATGTTATTGCTTCCTGCCATGCTGTTCACAGTAGATCTCAGCAGGACGACAAAGAGAGAGGTTTTATTTTCAAATATACACCATGGTAAGTGCTTTTGTTCATGAATATTTTTTTCATAACAAATATTTTAATGAAATGATTATAATATATTTATATTATTGTGATATATTTGTATATATTGATTGATTGTAATGTATGTTGTACTCTTTAATATATTTACATCATGTTATTTATATTCATATAATTTTTACTGTTTTTTTAGGCGCAGAAGAGATTGTACCCTATACGCAATGAGGAAAAAATTCTTGAGCTTTGGCTTTGTGAAAGTTGTTTGCAAAAAGAACATCGTTAAAAGTTAAAATTTTATTTGTACTTGTTTCCAAACTATGTATAAATACTTGGAAATAAACATGTATTTATTAAAGAAATAAAATAATTTTTTATTAATTATTTTCTTGACATTTTACTGTGGGGCGACTGAGGCACCCTGTGCACCTCAATTTGTTACAAAACTTGGCACATCTGCTTTCGGATTAAAAAACAACAAACTGGTGACCCTCACCCCACTAGTATCAAAGAAAATAATATAGTTATGATGTACTGTACAAAGCAGTAAATTATTAAATCAACTTTTTACACATGCATCAATTATTAATTGCAGTTGTAAAACTAGGACAAATTGGTCTGTGAAATGCTCAATACATAAATAATTGTTTTATATTGTGTCTGCATGCAATCAAATGTTAAAGTTGAAAATAGCTGATTTTCACTACTAGTTAATTCCATTAACTTAACTTTTTAGTTCAAGAAATATTGAAAATTCTGGAGTGGGACTGGGTTTAACAATATTCATAGTGTGATTTCTCACATGCCAGTTCACATATATTAACATTAAGACTGGTCTACCTGCAATGTTTTGAGGTCAGATGTTCACAATTTTGACAGATAAGTTAAACACAATGTTAAGAGCAGATGACTTGTTGAACATTTTCAATGAACAGAAAAAGTATGACAAAGTAGCATATAACTTAATGAGCTGAACCTTTGTGACCAAGTAATGCGATCAGTAGGGCCTGGATGTTTATGACATATATATTTATATAAATTTTTTATATTTCATATATTTTTTCTTTGTGTTATTTCCATGGAAAATATAAGACAAGCATGATTTTATCTACAATGACTAAATTTATGCAAGTTTCGTGTGTCATATAAAGTCACATATCGGCCTTTTTTACCCTTTGGTCATTTTCCGTTAATTTTTCGTATTAAGATAATATATTTTCATAATTGTTCATGTTTTTGTCATATTCTTATCTTTCTGATTCCATTTTTGCATACTTGCTTGTATTCGTCTCAAAGAGATATTTGGTATCTTCTAATTATTATCTAATTTCTTACAATTTTTTGTTGTAAATAATTGTCTGTCTTTACCATCAATATATATGTACGTGAATTAGGAGGGTAAGCTATATATACGGAGAAAAAGAAAGTGTAGAAAGCACCAGATGTAAAGAAGTGTTAGTTCAGTTCAGGTTTTGTGCCACGGTCAACTGCTTCTGCAAAATTTATTTAATAACTTTAGCACGTAGCCTTCATGGGGCACCAAAGGAGAAGGAGTGACTTGTGAAAGTGCTAGATATTAAAAGTATATTTTCAATATAAATGTCATTTAAACAGCGGAAAGATATTGACGGTTTGGAAAAAGCATCCAAAAAGTTTTTAAGTCATATTTATGGTCATATTTTCATACATTTTTAGGTCATAAATGTTTGCTTATTTCTGACATTTTTTGGTCATAAACATCTGGACCCTGGTGATCAGTCTCTTCATGAAATGCTACACTGACAACAAAACGTCATGTGCAGATCAGCCTTTCCTTCACATTCATGTTCTTGAAACACTTTCATGTTAATTTATAATTGGGTGAGAATTTATGGGTTTTGTTCTTTATGTGCTGCTAAATTTAAAAATTACTATACAGATTTTCATAATTTGACAAGAAAAAAATTGTAACAACTATCACTTACACAGTATATACGAACATGGTATTTAAAAAAATTTCAATTAATTTTAAGCCAATTTTAAGAATCAGTTATTTTTGATGAACAATAATCTTTTAAAAGGCAAGTAAAACAAAATCAATTACACATGGAAACTAAAATAAGTTCCAAATTATATTTACAACAGGGTCAAAATAATTTACTTCAAACCATAGATTTCAGGAAGAATATAAATTATTGATGATTTTTCTTCTCATAATTCTTGTGTTGGAGAATAGAAAACCAATGACAATAAACAAAACAAAACAAAAATCATAAGTTTATGTCTCACTTGTTTTTATGAAATAAAAAAATTGCGTTAAACTATGAATAAACAAATAAAAAGGTACGCTCTTATAGATTTACTTCTCTCAATTATTTGCATGCGCACAATTTTTATTGAGGCCACTCGTTCTCCTTTTTTATGGAGGGGGGAGGGGTAGGGAGCTATATACACAACTTTATTACATTTTATTTTTTCTTCAGTAATTACTTCCTTCAGTAATTTCATTTTGTGTAACTTTGTGTAAAAGCAATTTTATAAGATGTAAATGAGAAAGCCAACTTTTCACACTGCTGAAGCAGGTCTTTGCCCTTACAGAGGTTTTGCAGGCTCAATAAATAAATTTCTTCCTGTGAATGACTATTTCAAACATTCATTCTCCATTCACACATTGAATGATGATTGATGATGATGAACTATACTCTTACCCTTTCAGCTTCTGGGTACATTCCTAAAAAAAAATAACAGCAAGCGAGATTCACAGATACATCCTCAGGAGGGTTTTTTGAATGACTAAGAGCTTCATAGACCTGCATCGCTCTTTTATAGTCTCCCAAATGAAATGCACAGTATCCAATCCACATTTGAGTTTCGTTGTTGCCTTTATTACCACTAAACTGCACATAAAAATAAAGTAAGTCATTAATAATGATGATATCATTGGTGAAAAATCGGCAAAGGCTTTTACATGTAAACAAGTTCTTCAAACACAACAGCCCTTTTACCTCCAGTATTGTAAGAGCACCAGTGTAATCCCTTTTGACTAAGAAATCCTCAACTTTGGGAATTTGTTTCCTTCCTGCAGCCTGTCCAGAGTGTGTCCCAAAGGCTGGACTGTTAGCAGGCTTTGCCCGTGATAAAATCTGTAGAATGAAAACGTTATAATCATATCACTTAGGGCAAAACTTAACTTACTGAGGCAATATTTACCATGTTTCCAATATATCAGTTCCTAAACAATGGTTGTTAATAATTCCTGCTCTCTTGGTCGATAAATGACGCAGATAAACAGTAAATCTTGCGCGATTAATTTTCTTTTTAACTCGAATAGCAGCATGCACTTTAGCCCGCCCTTGCATATGGAATTTCATATGCTGCTCTTTTCATTGCAACGTTAAATTTAAATACTCGCAAACACCTATACTCTTTCACACATACTTCCGAATCCATCTACGGTTCTGACCCATAACCCCATACAGTTTGAACGTTGCCATCAGGGGCGTGAAACTTAGATAGGAAAACGGGGTAATGATTTTTGCGCCATCTATCCTATCGTTGTAGTGAGCGAACTAAACGTGTGACGTCACAGAATTCAAAAGCTGCCGGTGGCAATGTAGGCGGTGGCTTTGATTCGTTATATGGTTACGTGCTCCTCAGGTGCTGTTTCAGGCGACATTTTTCAGCTTTTTGTTAGTATTTAGACTGTCATGCCTTTTAAATAGAGTAAATCGTGCCACGACATTTATTTGCCGTGTCTAAAACTTCATTTTTGACTTTTTGGAAGATTTTAAGAAGACTGGAGGTAGGCAATACATTGCTTGGATTTTCGCCCATCCAGCAGTGGAGGTATTTATAATTCATTTTGAAATCTTATTGCATAATTGTAATTGATTATTTAATTTGTGAGCATTTCTACCGTGCAAAATAGTCTTGAAAATCCTTAAATCCATATAGTATAACCTAACCTAAGTAGATGTGTCATTTATTCTGTACTATTGGTTTACAAGTGTTTTAATTATATTATTTCCAACTGATCACTTTGCATGGTATTGGACAAGTTTTATATTAATCCATTGTTTGCATTGCTCAATTGTTTAAAATGTCACATTTTCAAATGAGACATACAGTTTTTACTGTTTTTTGACCAAATAAATAGAAATTAATAAATATACATAATAATTCATCATTGTTTGCATTTCTTGAATAGGTACACTCTCATTAGTTTATGACAAAATGTAATTAATTTAATTTGCTTAGGTGTACGAGTTAAGTTTCTATTCTGGAGGTGATATTCGAGTTGCAGTATGATGTGACGGCAAGATATAAGATGCTCTGGCAAGATATAAAAAAAATTTGACTTCACCAACGCTAGAAGATGGAACTTCACCAACAGTGTTTCCTACAAGTCTTACGCTGTTTTCAAAGAACATTCCAAGAAAATCCTATTACTAAGTGTGCCAGTGTAAATTTTTTCCCCCTTGAAGCTGCAAGTGGTGCGAGTCTGAATGATATTATAGACAAATATATTATTTTGGTAACTTATAAATCAATTAATATTTGCCTTGTTTAGAAAAACTTGATTAACAAGTACTGGAAATGTATTAAATAAATAATGAAACCAATTTAGAGTTTGTGAACAATTAAGAAAACGTTGGTTTCAGAATGTGTAATTAAAGAACTGAGTGTAATAAATATTGTATTCTCATTATCTAAAGTTTATTTTGCAAATTTATAAATATTAAGGGCACTGTCCAAATTAGGGAAAATATTTTTGTATATTTCAACTTCAGTGTTACAAGAGGTTAATATGATGATTTTTTAATTAAATGTAGCCAAATTTGAATTGGTAAATGAATCATCTGAATAAATCCTGTATCAATAATATTATTGTTAGTTACAGGAAAAATCTATTCGAATTTTACTGAATATACTGTCAAAAGTAAGTCGCAATTCAGTATTGTTCTGCTTATTTGTTGATTTCAATGATAGTTTATGTGTCAACATGGTGTAAATTGACGCACTCAGATGTGCAGTAACCAATCAGATTGCTATAGAAAATGAAAAATCTCATATTGTAGCCTTAACAGAAGAAAATGGTGCAATTTTTTAAAAAGGAAAAACATGAATAACTCTACAGTTGATAAAAAGAATGAATTATAATTTAAATTTTGGAATGATTCTTTACAAGTCTTGCAGTTGAATGTTTTTAAAAATTACTTTGCCATACAATCAGGTGAATTGATTCCAAAAATACTTTTTTTGGGGTTGGAATTTCAGGGATCATCTCAGGCATCTCTACTTCATATGTTCCTGTTTCATGTGTTTGTTCATATGGCTGGGAAACAATTTTTTTTAAGTAAACAGAAAGTTTCCTTCTGTTTTGTCACAATTCTCAATAAGTTTGGCATGGTTCATGTTATTAAATAAAAATGTCCTATGTGAATTAAAAAGTTATTGAGGAGCGGAGTTCAAATTAGATCCATTGTAATTTCCGATATAGCAAAAATAATTTGTTAGGGGCCCTAATTCGCATTCCTGCTTCTAAAGCGGCTGACTCCAAGTTTGGTTAATTTATGTCTTCATGAGAGGAAACCATCAATTGTGAAGATCCACTTCCATAAGGATGGAACTTTTTCCTCTGTTAGTGGTTGGGTTCACAAATCTCATTTGTTAATATCTTTTGCTTTCATGTTAAAAGGTTTGTGAGGGCTACTATTTGATCCAACAGATGATGAATTGAGACCTTCCGCTTTCCTATTGCATGAATTGAATAAATTGTTTAAAAAATTTAAAACCTCTGCTGTTGCAAGATCATCTTTATTAGGAATTTTTAAAGTGCCAGATGGAGTTTCAAATTCAACTACAAAAAAAAGTGGTAATTGTACAAATCCTAAAATATTTTTACACAATTTTTATATATATGTACCATGCAAACACAAGCGCTTAAAAAATATTGGACCCTCTGTTCTTGACTTGATGAAATTGCATCTTAACTTTTGCTTGTAGCTCCATACAACATTAAACTTCATTCAAGTGTTTGTGGGATGTGATCCAATAAATTTAAGAGTAGAATTCGAGAATAATTAATAAATGTGAAATTGAAAATGAATAAGAATCCTGCATATGAAATTAAATTGAAATTGTGAAAGCATATAAATATTTAAATTTATATTTATTATCTATTCGAGATATAAATTCCATGTATGCCAACACTGATTCCCTAAAAACCTGTGTGGTATATTTAACTCATTTTTTTCATTTTGTTGGTTACATACGTTGAGACAATTTTTTCATGACCTTATTAATTTTGTTTACATATGGAACAAGGTAATAGACTTTTCCTATGATGTGCCATGAAGCTAATTTAGTTTCCTTCAAATTTCCTACGTCTATTTCCAAAGTTTTAGTTGCAAGATTATTGTGAATTCCTTTCAGCACATTAAACAGGTGAATTATTTCTATTTTGTCAATGAGGTAAGTTAATCCTAAAAATAATTATTTTCTGAAGATTATATAAATATAAAACATTTATATAAAATATAATACTAAAAATAATGTGAAAATATTAATGTAGATATCAATATAAATTCCACACAGTAAAACAATTGTAAAATCTTTTAATGAATCAGTTGTTGTGTTTGTTGTAATAATGATATTACAAAAATTCTGAAGAAGAGATGAATAAATTTCAAATTTAAAAATCATTCATGTTATTTTTTTTTCATTGAACACAAATTATTTAAAAAATCCACAAAAACACAGAAAAATCAGAAATGTGACTATATAAACATTTGAATATACAAACAAAATATTTACTTTGAGCATTGTTAGCTTTTATTCTGTTTTCTAGTTTTTTCTAACACGGAATTAACAACTTTCACATTTCACGATCCCTAATTGCACTGTTGTGGAAAAAGACAATATAATGTTAGAAAACAATATTTTTTTTGTGCTAACTCTTTCATAATGAGCAATTAATTGTAAAAGTAGGATATGTAATGAAAGTTATTTTTACATCAATTATTTTAAATAATTGTGTAATAAAAGTTAAATGACATTTACCAACAATATTAAAGCCACCATTTGTAACCACTCTAACGCATACATAATAGTAGCTGGGGTGTTGATGCTTGGTTACAACTGAAACTAAATGAAATGGGAATTTTCTATCATTTTTTCCAAGTTTTTCATCTATGTATTCGTGTCAAATATTCATTAAAAATTGTTATATGTAAACAAGAAATTATTTAATGGTCTACAGATCCCAATTCATTGCGGAGATTGTAAATTTTCTACTATAGAAAATATCTCCTCCTTAGAAGTGAGGTTCTGTCTCACCAATCGTATCCAGGTGTGCTTATTTGATTAATTTCATTCGTACATAAAATTTTATTAATTTTTTAAATATTAAAAACATATTTTACCAATTAAATCTTCGCGATTTGTTTTTCAACCATCGTTCTGGCCTAAGTTTATTTTTCGGGAATTTGTGATACGGCAACCAAGAGGTTAAATAATACAATTATTTGTAGTAAAACGTAAGAAAAGCAGATAATACCCATGGATATTCCCTACACTCACCATAATCTGCATTCGCGCAACTTTACTCAAAATGCGCGCGAAAACGCAACAGCAGCGCTATCTTCGCTATCGTTGTGACCGAGGAACTAAAACTTTGTCCCCCGCTTTTTAACATTGAGTGAACCAGCCCTGGTTGCCATGGAGGTTGCCATGGCAACATCAATAGAGATGCCCAGAACCATTATTTGAATTTGCAGCAGGTTCGGGAACGTGACGTCATTCGAACCAGAGACGTGGCTCACGAGCACGGTGTAAACGGTGTATACTGCGATTTTCTTAACTCCGCCCGTGACAGAAATAGGCTAATTATACTGCGATTTTTGTAGGAAGAGCTCTCAAGATAACTCAAATCCCATCTTCGCGATGGAATATGTCACGGCATTTCGCGTCTTTTCTCGGTCTTGCCGGTAGAAGTCGCATGATCGCAAGCACTGCTTCATACAGTCGCGATCGTGCGAAATCTAGCGGAACGACTGTGAATGATACGAAATGCCGTGACATATTCCATCGCGAAGATGGGATTTGAGTTATCTTGAGAGCTCTTCCTACAAAAATCGCAGTATATACATTAATTGATCTTCAAAAATATCAACAAATGTACATAACTTATAATGTACAGTCGAAGACATTTTAAAATTTGTTGAGGAAGAAATGAAAAATAAATGGAGCCATGAATGGACAAATTATAAAGCCAGCTATTTACATAAATCTATTAATAGTTTTGATGCATTAGGCACCGACACTAAATTCCGACGCAGGGAGCAAGTAGTCCTTTCAAGAATACAAACTGGACATTGTAAATTAAGCCATCTCTACTTGATCCCAAAATCACCTCCACCCTCATGTGATTTATGCAATACACCTTTAAACCTTGATCATGTTTTCAAAGTGTGTTCCAGGTATAACAGTCAAAGAGTATAAAATGGATTTAACCACCAATCAATACTGCGTTCTAAAGAAGACCAAGAAAAAATAATCAAATTTTGTTTAGCCATTAACATATTTATGGACATTTAAAGCCAATGGATTCATGTAAACTGTAATTGTTGCCTCTGAATTGTTATTACTATTGTAAGATAATTGGAAATGTAATTGTTATAATTTTCTGTTGTATTGTAACTAACTGCATTATAATTATATTGTAACTGTATTATACAGGAAGTCGCTAATAACCGCGATGTTGATGCGACTAAAAATAAAAGTAATTAAAATTAGAAATAGGCTAATTCGCAACCATCCAATCAAAAGCTTAAATGCCGCAGCAGTTACTTTACCATTGTGACGTTAAAGCTCCCGATTGGATGAAAGCGTCTACAGCTGGTTGCTTCTCAGGGGTAGCGTTAAGAACATTGCAGTATAAGATACTATACGCGCACTTTTTCTTGATACTCCACAGAGGTGGGTGCGGGGAGAGGCAGGTTCAAGGCCTGCTTTACTGGTCTTGAGGCAGGTTCTGTCTACGTCACGGCAGTGCAGTGCTGTCAATGTCGAAACAGAAAACAGTGTACAAGCGCGTCTTGGATTAGACAGCAATAAGAAACAATGCAAGTTTTTTTTTAAATTTTGAAGAAATAATTTATAATTGTAGAAATTATTGAGTAACAAGAAGGAGCACGGTACGCAGAGACCGTTAGAAAGAGAGCGAAAGCTGAGAAATCCGAATTGTAAAGGAAGAAGGTGGGCATCACTGCAATCTGAGCCGTGACGTTCCGAGTAGAGCTCATATTCTCTACCGTGCTGTGCCGGGCTGAGCGAGAAAGATATCGTATACTGCGATTTTCGTAACAGCGTCTCTGATAGAAATCAGCAGTTCACGGTTTCATCCAATAGGGAGCTTGAACGTCACTGTTGCGAAATATAAGCTGCCGATTGGATGGCAGCGAAACAGCTGATTTGTGTCATGGACGCTGTTACGAAAATCGCAGTATACTCACCAGAAAGTATACGTGCTCACGAGAGACAGCCAGCCAAGAAACCAGCAACCAAATACTATAAAGACAATACCGGACAGTTCCCCGTTCTTCCACGCAACCGATGGAAACAAGTTCTCACTAGCGATCCTAGTGTCAGAACCTGATAATGTAGCGCCAAATAGAAATGTCAATGTGATTCTTACGGAAGAAACAAATATTTTTAAATCTACCTAACGAAATAAGACTTATTTTTACCTACTCTCGCTGTGATTTAATTATATTGAAGGGCTCAAATTACGGAAAATTATAATGTACAATGTGTTATAATGGACATGAGAACATTGAACATTTAATGAACATTATTTTCACGAATAAAGAGTTGTTACAAATGCAAGATTTTTCATGCCATAACACTTCCACTGATGCATTTGACATTTTTTCCACTTACTTCCTTTAAAAAGCACTGTATCAATACCATGATACCTCTGCTTTCATACTGATTATTACACCACTTACATAAAATATTCTGTAAGTGAATATTAATGATTTGCATTAATTGTTTTTTACGTCAAGTTTACTTTGACGTAAATAATTTCAAAAGTGTTTATTGAAAACATATTCAGTCTTAGAAAACTAATAGCGAATTCATTTGGGTAGACAAGCGTGGCATTCACGTACTGTTTAATCAGAATATGCGAGTTTCTTAATTTATACTTTTCATCCAAATTCTGTTAAGCATTTCTACAACCATCATATGGCACGGTTCTACACAACCAGCCACATACATTGGACTCAGCGTTTTTCTGTACTAAACTTGTAGGACTATCTTCAGTGTTATCCATTTCTGCAATGTTCGTTACACATGATTCAATTGGGAATGGCAATGTGCAAGTAGTCTCCCAATTAAGTTATGTTATAGTTTTTAATGCATTTTATTACAAAGGGAAGTCAAATTGTATTAAATTAGCTTCATTCATGTTCAAGATTCTTGCAATTTTTACTTTTTACCACGAGGAAATGTGAAGAACGAACGCGAGTTCTCCTGTATTTTATCATAAAACAGCCAAAAACTACAGAATTTTTTTCCTGCCATACGTAGAATAATGTAAAGAATAGTGTTGTAAAATATGTTTTCCAGAAATCGACCAGAAAGACAATAAAATGAAAAGAAATCAAGCAGACAACTAACCCCAACAGAGCACCGATGCACTCTCCATCTGGTGGCAGAACCTGGTACACCCTAAGCTCAGTGTTTCTCGATATATCGCGAAGTGTCCTGTATTGTCTTTATAGTATTTGCAGCAACGGACGCGCTAGTTACTTAGCCCTCCATGTATTTAATATTAAATTAATGAATTTTATGCAGCATTATCATACATCTCACCATTGTGCCTGCAAATAATCTCTCTCTCTCTTAACTTAACAGACAATTTTCTTTGAAGTAAAAATTCAGTTTGTTCGACGGTCGAGATTATTTTATTGTCAATTGCATATATCCTAATTACTGTATTAACCAAGATTAGCCTGATTAACCTGATTAGCCAAGCGAATTCACATAATTTTGTCAACATTGCGATAGAAACAGTGAGTTGCTCGCTTCTTGGTTCAGTTGGACGTTTTCAAATTAGTAGCGCAGAAAATATTCCAATATGATGTAAACTACGTTGGCAGCAACTTGAAAAACAAAAGAAAGCTAGACCCCTCTTGCTTCAGCGACATCACGCGGTGAGAGAAGAAACTTATCTCGGAAACGCTTTGCTTTGCTACCATTCGCTGCTTTGAAAGGTTCCTTCGTGGTTCTTCAATTCGCCGCGTGATGCCACTCAAGCAAGAGGGGTCCACGACCTTTTTTACTTACCCGTCATGGTGTTATTTCCACCATGTTTCCCGTATACATACAGAGTAATATAAGTATGAATACAAGAAAGTTATGTAAAAACCGGGAGAAAAAAATTCCTTGCCTTGAAAACGAAAAAGTGGATAAATCCAGTTGCTAAATAAATAAAATAAAATAAAAACACTCTCTAACAAGAAGGGTAGACAGAATCCCTGTTTTGTGGGTCCTTGATACCGAAGAACCAATTGAGAAAGCAAAAGGTCAGATATGGTCATCAGGTGGCTCAGAGTGATGTTGCTTGCACCAAGGAGGTTCGGGTTCGAATCCCATCGATCTCATGTGAAATGTATTCCATCAAAACCAGTTTGACAAGGTCTAGTCCTACCCCTGTGAAGTGTCCTAAACCCTACCCACATCCGTATTCCTTCCCTATTCGGCCGCTGGGTAGTGAAACTGTGAATAACACTAGCGCCTAAAGTTCCTCTCGAGATGCCCCGTTTTTGAAAATCATTCTTCAAAATTTGGGTTACTTTACATGAAGCTCCATCGGTCATTTTTCAAAAAACCGGTTCCAAATTTTTTCTTTAAATTTCTTATAGGAATAGAGTAAAACACATCTCGATTAAGTTTTTCGTCGTTTCCTTGATCCTTGAGCAAATGCTGAGATGGTCCCTTGTTTTGCTTCTGGACATAAATGTAACTTCATTTGTGCACGTCTTCTGAATTTCAGTGGGGAATATAGTTATTCAAATTATCGTTTTCCGTATTATCGCGACAAAAAGTATTCTTTCATGAACATGAGGGTTCAGGGCAGGAGTTTATAGCTAATTTACCTTTGAAAATATATTTTATTATTTAGGAGCGAATATTTTGTCAAGAACACTTGAAAAAACCGGTCTTTTCTGTATTCAAAATTGGACTAGAATATGGTTTAGGATAGAGATCACAGAATTATGAAAACGTGCACAAAATTCACTTCTCCCCATAGCTCGTCACACAGTTTTTTAATGTTTTTGACGTAAATAAATAAAAAATTATCGTAATGTAATGCACTAATAAAGGTGGCATAGATCCGATTTTCACGATTAACTTTGTATTTTCGAAAATTGCCAAAGTTTTAATTTTGTTTGGCGTCTTCCTACAAAATTGAAGCAGAGGAGTATCTAGGTATTCAGGCGCTCCTGGCAAGCATTGAATTTGCGCACCTGTCAGGATACTTCAAATTAGGGTTGCTGTTTTTTGTTTTAGCTTGTATACTTTAAATATCGCACCTTGTGAGGGGCGCCCATGGCAAGTACCATGACTGCCATTCTGATTTCATTAAGATCGTGTACAATTTTTTTGAAAATTTTAGTAGTTTTCTGGCAATATTTCGCAAAATATTTGCAATTTTAAAAAAATTACAAAAAAAATATTTTCTCAAAAACGGCTCTAAATTTTTTTTATTTAAACTTTTGGTAGGGATAGTGCTAAATGTACTCTACGAGATGACATACGCCATAATGCCCGTCGGAAATATTTACATTAGTGGCGATTTGTTCACAATATTATATTTACTCTACTTGTGCTTTAAATATTGTCAAGTAAAGTTTCTCGAGAATTCAACGGTTTTTTGTGAAAACTAGCTCAAAATTCCGCATTTTCAGAAACGCTCAAAAACTATTTTCTCATAAATCGCTCCAAATCTTTTCTTTAAACTTTTCGAACGGATAGTGCTAATTGCACTCTTTAATATGACGTAAAGTTCAATTTTTTAATTTGTTTTGGAAAAATTACACAAATGTAATTTTGAAAGATCTCTCATATCTTTAATATGCACATTTACCAGCAACTTATAAACACTATTGCATTTGTAAGTGCTTCAAATGTCTTCTAATGAAGTGTTTCGAAAGCTCAAATTTTTTCTGTGACAAAGCTTCAAATTTCGCATTTTTAGTAGCACTTTAGCATTTTAGCTAAATATTTAGCATTTTCTTAAAAAACGGCTCCAAATTTTTCAAAGAAAATTACCATTTAGGACGAGGTTTTACAGATCTTTAATATTCTTAAAATAATATTTCCGTTCTATTAGCAAAGCGGAAAATTAAGAAAATGTCAAAAAACTGTAATTTGGGCGACGATAGATGGCAGCTAGCACGAGTATGTGGCAATTCCAAATAGGTGACCCAGACCCATGGAAATAGAAAACTAATATGGGAAAGTCTGTGCAATTCTATAGCGCCACTTGTTATATATTAGATAATTAAAATCCATGTGCATAAATGTTTCAGACATAAGACCCCCAACGCTATTAAAAGAGTTAGTGGTCACTATCCTAAATCGGCGTGTTGCAATTTCATATCTAGTAGTGGTTTCGTTAATTATTATTTTGATTGCCTTTGTTGAATTAAGTGTGGTTCACGTAATTCACCACATTTTCACGTTCACCACATTTATTGCAATATCAAAACTGAAGGAATTAATTGAGGAAGGAAATAATTAAAAAAGATATTTAGTTATAAACTCATCTGAAGATAACATAAGTCTATAAAGTTGTTGGATAAATTTCCCACCTGGTGTGCGGCTAATGGTCTTATTTTAAACCCTAATAAATGTAAAACTTATCTTTTCTATTTCTACCTATTATAGGTCAAGGTCATTAATTGAGTGGGATTATATAATCAACAAATTGTCTGGAAAGAAATTCATATCATTAGAGATCTTGGTGTTGTGCTTGATTTTAAAATGTTTTTTTGGGGACCATATCAATTACATAGTCAACAAAGCCAATCAGACACTTGGATTTATTAGAGGAACATGTCAAGAACTGAGCTCCTCACAGATTTTGCGTACAATGTATCTTACGTTAGTGAGATATTCTCACGTACTACTCATCACTTGCTTGATCACCATGCTTTCTAAAAGAAATTTCTAGGTAACACCAGTTCCTCACTTTCTGCTTATGCCTTGGGTGTGCAGGATCGTTTCTTGACACACGAACATGGTAGAATTGCTTCAAAATTGGGGATTCCTACAGTGATATCCGACTTCGTGGTGATATCATATAAAGGGTATGTATATGTAAATTTTTTGTTTTAACTTCACTTAAAATTGATTGCTCCCTTTTGTTAAATGACTCGAGTTTCAAAGTGCAGCAATGTAATTCTAGAAACTGTGGTGTTTTTTTTTTTTTTTGCAAAAAGGATACAGAAAAGTGTATACCTCCAACGATCCAATTAGCAGAATTTGTAAAACTAGCGTACCCGTGCGAGAACTCTCGAATGTTAAATCCCACCCTTTCCCTATCCATTTCTCTATCCGTTCCATAAAGGAGAGGAACTACTAATGTACTTACAGAATATCAAACAAAATGCAATTGATGTTTGAAACAAATTTTCAATTAAAGTTTATTCAACATTATAGAGAGATGTTCTTGGAACAATTCATACTTCTTTAAAAACAAAATTTGAAGAAATTTTTCAATCTTCCTTGAGAGTTAGCTTTTCGCTTTCCTTGATAGTCAAATAATAGAAAACAGTCGTGGCTCGTGGTTTTATAAATGGGGAAGGCTGCAAATGCATTGCATTGCATTACAGGGCATTGCATTGCCTGTCTTGTATTTCTATTAATAAATCTGATACAGACTCAAGGGAGTAGCGCTCCTATCGCGTATCGGGAAAACTAGTTAAAGCGCAATGCTAGCCGCTGAACTGCATAGTAATGCCATCTGGTGAGCACGCCCTTCTTCAGACCCTAGACCTCCCACCCCTGAAGACTGCCTGTCCGCAGCCTTTCGTCCGCCGGTAAGCCTGTGCAGTGAATGCATGACGTCATGCCTCCTCGTTTTACACAGGCCTTATGGCGGAATGAAGTGGGAGCCTACCGCTTCTCTGTTCCTTGTCAACAGCTTCAAATGCGTTACGGACTGCCGTTAACGAACCGACAAAGAAAAAGTTTGATATGATTGTTACATAATACAACTCAGAAATCCATTATTAATAAATAAATACATGTTTAAACATATTTTTAAATTTCTTTTTGAGGGCGATTTCTCTAGGAGAGGCTCCGCCTTACAGCCTTTAATGACGAGCCGCGCCTGATAGAAAAGGTTTTTACTCTTGAGAAAGCCAAATAAAGTGGTGCGAAAATACCGGATCGGGCAAGAACAGACCTACTCATTGCAATATTATTTAACTTTCCTTGATTTGCTATGAAGAACCGAGTGGGTTTTGGAGTCAGGGTGCCATTGCTGGGGGTGAGAGAATTGAAAAAATATTTGTTTACTAAAAAGTATTGAGTTATTTTCTGCGTCCGTACGTACCTCAAGAAAAACAATTCCGAGCCAAAAAATAATCAAACTAATGTTTTCACCGTTGAATACTAAATACCATCTGTTAGCATTAGAAACAATTTAGTTGGCATTAGTAAGCCCACTTCGGTACATGGGAATGTTGCTCAAACTATGTTTGCATTTTTAATATCTTAACGAACCGACGCCTTGAGTTTAATATCAAACGATGTTTTTTTTACAATACGTGTTTGCAGTTGGGCGTTGGTGTACATACTTCCAGATACCGCCAACATTTAAATCGTGCGTTTGGACTGCGATCGTTGGCAGTTGTCGGGTGACTTGCACTATTCTTTCTATAATTTTAAATTTAGCTGTTTTTTAATTGATTCACGTAGTATTGTAGGCTAGCGCGTTTTGATTTTTGTTTTCCATTTATTTCAAGCTATTTTACTTTAGCTACTTTAAAAAGTTTGTTCTTTGTGTTGTGCCTTAGCACAAGTTTTCCCACACTATACTGCGATTTTTCTAAGAGCGACTCTCAAGGAAACTCTAACCAATGCCACCTAAAACATCACTATACTAGTGTCTAGGTGGCATTGCTCTAACCATGGCTCTAACCCATCTTCGCGATGGAATATGTCACGGCATTTCGCGTCTTTCTCAGTCGTTCCGCTAGATTCCGCACGATCGCTACCGTATGAAGCAGTGCTTGCGATCATGCGACTTCTACCGGCAAGACCGAGAAAAGAAAAATCGCAGTATACCTCTGCGTACCCGTGCGAGAACTCTCGCATGTTAGACCCCACACTCCGCCCTATCCATTTTCATTCTAAGAGGGAAATTAAATAACGAAACCTGTTTATTTGTTTAAAATATATAAAGGTAACTTGCAATGTACTAACACAATTACAAATAAAAAACAATGCAATTAATGTGTAAAAGAAATTTTCAATAAATATTTATTCAATATCATGGAGAATTTGCTTGGAACAATTCCCAACACTTACTTAAAGACATTTGAAGTAATTATTCAATATTCTTTGTCAATTAGGTTTTAGTTTTTCGTGATAGTCACAAAAATATTAGCTTTTTACTTTTGAGAAAGCTACGTGTCTGAACCCGTTGACTTGAAAATTTCATCGAATGATAACGAAAATATTGGTACAGGTAAAACACAAACACAGTCTTCACTGAACACCCACATTCTTCCACAATTAAGTACACAGCACTAATAGACCATGAAAAAACGTTAATTGAATAGTTTCACTACACGCATAAGAAACAATCTTCAACTATGTTCAGTTGTTGCTGGAGAGCAAATCTTGAATTAATGATTATGCAAATAAACATCGCCAGACTGCACAAACAACAGTGTTGACAGAAAGCGTAAATAAAGATTGTCCTTCTAAGCGTGCCGCCACAAAAATTGCTACCAGCAGGAAGGACTGAAATATTTAGGTGGTCTTGATACTATTAAAGCGTGGAACCGAAAAGTTAATTGAATGGTTCGGAGAATGTCTCATCTTGTAGATTATGGTGTGAAAAACGTTTCTTTGAGGCCTTTGGCCTGAAAATTATACTTTTTAAAGCTCGAAAACGCTTTGTTTATGAGTTATTTGCCGATATAAGTTAACATGGGATGAGGGTTGCATTTTACATGAATATTTCGATGCGGTTTTTTAAAGAAATCATCCATATTTTTAAAGTCAAAATGGAATTCGTCAAGTCCCCGTGAAATTTTCTTTCTTTAGAGCCCTCATTTATAAAGATTGGTTGCGTGTGAGAGCCGGAACCCAAAGGTATACTACTGAAATAATACAGGAGACGATTGCTGATGGTATGACACAGACCCAAGCTGTGCTGACATTTTGGTTTTCGAAACATGAAAGTTGCTGGTGTTGATTTGAAAAACCGCTGAAAGGAGCTGGCTTTTTGAATACGGCTGATATTAGCTTCCCGTATTAATGTCATTAAAATCGTTTGTTACATTTAAAAGTAACTTGTGTGGAATCATAAAGGTGGTATAATTCTTATTGTTTGCAGATTATTTCAAATTGTATAGTAGTATAATGTTCTCTGAGGTTTTGATTATACAAAATATAAATATTAACACACTTTATCTGTGGTCAAACGATGACTTCATGTTGCTGAATGCAAATAAATGTAAAAAGATAACATTCTCAACATTTAGAAATTATATTTTCCACACCTGTACTATTCATGGTGTTGACTTGAAATATGATTAAGGATCTTGGAGTGATATTTGATTGTTGGATGAGCTTCAAATATCACATCGATATAATAATAAGCAAGGCTTTCAAACAACTAAGCTATATTACAATTGAATTATAATTTCTTTGGACATTGAAAAGACTATCTAGCTAGCTCTAGCTCAGGGCTATCCAACTTCGAAGGGCTTATGGGCCATATAGCAAACTCTAGTTAAGCCGTGGGCCACACCATAATTTAAGGTGTTTTTTCCCCTAACTACTAGGATTGTACTGAAATAAATATATATTAGATATGACTTTTATTCAACACACTTAATGATTAATGTACATACGAGAAAATTAATATATCATTAAATAAAAATAAGCTGAATTGTGCAATTGTATTGTATTTGGCCGGTATAATAAAATTTTTCAAAGCAGTCCAGGGCTGCACAAAGAGACCTGGCTAGCCGATTGCAGCTCGGAAGTTGGAAAGCCCTGCTCTAAGATATCTTGATACTTACTTGTTTGTTTGCGTCTCTTGTATGGTCACCCTGTTTTGTTGTTCATATAAATAGTATAGAAAACAATCAACACAATTTTTTTTTTAAATTATCGTTCCAGGTTTTGGCCTTTCTCATCCTTTTGTTAATCATACAGTTCTATTGCAACATTATTGAATATTCCATCATTATATTTTTTACATATTTCTAATGGTTTAAAATTTCTATATAAACTAGTTAATTATAAAATTGGTTATCCTTTTTTATTACAAAACATAAAATACAAGGTTCCTAACAGGATTGTAAGATCAAATTCTGTTTCTGTTACTGATAACTCTAGTTTTACCTGTTAATTGGGTAATCCATTAAGTAAATGTTCAATTGTGTTAATAGATTTAATATAGAACTGTTGGAAGCTGTTATAATTGACTGAAAGTTGGTTGCATTCTCTTCTGAATATTGAATAATTTTGTAATAATTTGTAATCATTTGTAATAAGTATTCCTACATTTATTATTTTGTATATTTGTTATATGTTCTTTAAGCTATCATATCTTGTGCTGCCCATTATGTCTGAAACCGTTTTTGTAAAATTGTATTTTGTAATGGGCTTACACTATGTGATGAAAAGTATCCGGACACTGAGGCGGTGGTGTTATGGTGTGGTAGTGTTTTTCATGGAGGGGGCTTGCACCCCTTGTTGTTTTGAGTGTCACTATCACTGCACAGGTCTACGTTGATGTTTTAAACTCCTTCTTGCTTCCCACAGTTGAAGAGCAATTCAGGGATGGGGATTGCATCTTTCAACATGATCGAGTACCTGTTCATACTGCACGGCCTGTGGCAGAGTGGTTACACAACAATAACATCCCCGTAATTGACTGGCCTGCATGGAGTCCTGACTTGAATCCTATTGAACACCTTTGGGATATTTTGGAACGCCGACTTCGTGCCAGGCCTCACTGTTCTCCATCAATACCTCTCCTCAGCGCAGCACTCTGAAGAAAGTGCTGCCATTCCCCATGAAACCTTCCAGCACCTAATTGAAAATATGCCTGCGAGAGTGAAAGCTGTAATTAAGGCTAAGGGTGGGCCAACACCCTTTTGAATTTCAACATGACCGATTAATGGCACGTGGAAACGAACTGGAAAGTCATTTTCAGCCATGTGTGCGATACTTTTGATCACTTAGTGTATATCTGTTAATTAAAATAAAATAAATAAACAAAACTTCTGTGGAGGGAATTAGATTTGCTGGCAACAGTAATTATTAATATCAAGTTAAGCAGTTAAAAAACAGTGACACAATGAATGCCACAACATATTCCTTTTTTTTTTTTTTAATTGTTCAAAAGTGAGTATAATTAACAATTGCAACATCTGGAAGTTAGCATCAACTGAAGAGAGCTACGCAAGTTCAAGGAAAGTAAATTAAATTGATATTTCCTTTTTATAGAAGAATCAAGTCTTGTTAGTGTGCATAGTTGGGTATGAAATGAAATTGTGTCAAGGCGAATGTTTGTCGCAACGGTATTAGGGAATGAATTTATTATCATAATTTGATTAGGTTGTTTTCATGTTTTGTATATATTGAATATAGTATTGTTCTTATGTTTATATTGAGAGGTAGTTTTTATGTGTTCACTTTGAATCAGCAACAAGTTTTAGCTTAGATTACAAATTGTATGAAATAAGTAAGTTTCATATTATATGGACAGCTGTCCCATTTCGATTCATGGTACCTTAACATCCTCTGCTGATTTAACGGGCAAATGACAGTTCATAATTTTGGCTTATCATTACAATTTTAATTTTTCATTTTTCGTCTGCTGCTATGATATGAAAATGTTAACAACAAATTATATAAAAATAAGCAACAAGACTTAAAAGTATCATTAATTTAAAGTATATTACACAAAAACAAGCTTCATGGTGTTTTTTTCTGTTGTGAGTAAATCTTAAGACATCTGCGTTTTCGGAACACTGAATAACGAGCTGGTTTCTCTATGGCCTTCTGGGTTTCTTGGGTTTTTGCTGACCTGCAGGAAAGCGAGAATGCATTAAATATGACTGTTGATTAGAAACACTGAATATGTTTTAAAATCACTGTCATAATATATACAGTGGTGCTTCAAGAACAGAGCCAATATACGAAAATATCTTACTTTTCTAAAAGTAATTTGGATTGTTCACTTGATTTTATGGCTGTTACATGTACTTTTTCATCCAAAGAGAATCTGTTAAAACTTTCAATGGCCCACAGAATGTTACACTACTACTTATCTCCATTTATGTCCGACGTGTTTAGCAAAAGGTTTGTCTTTTTTAAATTTTGTTTGGAAACTTGTCCTTGCTTTTACCGTTAAGCTTTATATGATATCTTATTTGTTTTTTTATTATTGATGCCAAAAATTTAACATCATATCAACTTTCATCTCTTAAGCATGGACAAAAAATGGCATTTTAAAACTTAGCAGGTGATGACAGTCTGAAGAAAACTAAAAAGATGTTTCAAACTTGTAAGGTTTGGCCATACAAGTTTATTGTGAATGTCCACAATTTTTAGGTGTTGGGTTAACCCTTTGCGGTCCTTTCACTTTTCCGTCTTCTTCGTCTGGCGGTCCGATGTCCCGCGTCATGGGACTTTCATTTTTCCTGGTTCTGGTCCTTTGTCCCGTGGGGCGGGACCTATATTTAACTCAGTATTATTTCACTCAGGTAAATGGCACCAGTTTCCTGTACAACTAATTATCTTCAGAGGAGATTAGGCAGTATTTTCTTTCATTGTAGCCAGACTTTGCCCATTTTATGTTGTTTAAAATCAGTTTGCTTATGAGGTTGCAGTTGAACTTATGGTGACATCGAGAAGTAAGTGTTCGAGATTGTCGAAGCTTGAATTGTGTGAATCGGTAAACAATTCTGAGAGTTAACAATCTTCAGGAAAGTAAGATATTGGAAACATTTTCTAGAGATATTTTGAGGTGTGTGAAGAAAATGACAGTAATGATAACTTGGACTTCGTTCATACAATGCAATATACAGGCGTTATTGGTAATGAGGTGAAGCTCTCCACACCAAACATTAAGTTACAAAATTATGTATTATGAATTAGGCAAAAAAATTAAAATGTTTTGTTTGTAATAATACGAAAAATAATTTGAAACCCAAGTAGTTTTTTACGCCGTGGCACGCCGGACCGGTGCAACCAGCTACCTGGGGATTTAAAGGGACTGCAACAAGGAAAATGATGTGTCCTGCCACACGGGACAGAGGACCGCACAGGGTTAATTTCTTTGGGATTTTTAATTGCATTCTGTATTAATTTCTAGGCAACAGTTAATTGTTCTGTTATGTTAATCATTGTGGAACCACTTTGATTGAAAAATTTGATTGATTGACAAAATTGAAAAATTTTCTTTTCTTCATTGCTTGAAAGCTTTATTCTTCACATCTGAATTAGTCGTAAGGGAAAGATTGGTCGTAAACAGAGTGTTGTAATTTTACACACAACAGCAAAAGATCTTAAGATTCCATAAGAATTAACTCCAAGTAAATAAGATACACAATGGCTCTGTATTTTGTTTTCATTACTACCAAGACTTTGAACTTAATTTAATCTTACTTCATTTCAGAACAATTCTTTGAATGCAAAATAGATACAATGTCCTTTCCATGCTCATATGATGATAACTAATTGGTGTGATCATAATTAAATTCAAATAAGCTGACCAAAAGATGGGTCTCTATGGGTTTCAGCACCACTATATTTTAAAGAGAAAATTCTTCTATAAAAATTAATGGCAAAGCTAATTTTTTCCTTCTAACAAAAATGCTTCAAAAGTATAAGAATGTAATAACGTAACATCGACACATGCTCTAAAAATCCATGCTTTCTTCAAATATCTCAAAAGTTGGATACTACATGCAGAAGCAGAAGAACTAACAGTCAGCAGCTTAATGAGCTCTACGTTGTCAAAAGAAAATACGACTTATGGAAGATTTCAGTTTATCAAGAAACGAAAACAAAGGAAGAAACAATTACATGAACTCGCACGAAAATCCTAAGAATTATTCAATATTATTCGGAGGTAAAGAATGATCCCAATGCCCTATTCAGATATTGAAATCAAGTAATCTAAAAAAATATGCCTCAAATAACTTTTAAGCAGTTTTGAAAAGTAAATGATTGTACACTATGCACATCCAGTTATGAACCAACTTCGCAAGGAATTGAAGGATCATTGAAACGCTATCAATCTTCATACATCCAACAGTGCTAAGGTATCACATGTATTCCTATCTCGTTCCCTTGAAACATAGCAACATTACATTAAGCCTGCTTTGTCTCAGCAACCATCAAAGTTTTCTTGTGTAAGCTAATTTGTAGGATTACAGATTTTATTCTTTTTCTTGAAACACAATGTATTACCTCTTCGTTTTGAAAATCAAATAATGATAATGATTATATATCTTATCTCGGTGAGGCAGATGTGGGCAGGAAGATTGAAAAATTCAATCTGATGTGTGGCACGAACTCTCAGAGGCAAAACTAGGAGGGATATATTGCTAGAGTTCTTTAAAGTGATGGCAGTGCCCTGTGGATTATATGATAGTGAAAACTGGACAATGAATTCTAGGTTCTAGGACTTGTAGCAGAATCCAAGCAGCGGAGACGAGATTTTTAAGATCGATTTTAGGAGCAACAAGAAGAGACAGAATAGAAAAAAAAATGCATCAGGAGAACCCTTGGAATCTATAACCTGAAGGAAGAAATGGAAAGAACATATACTAAGAATGAATGATGAATGCATTCCAAAGCAAGTCCTATATGTACACTCAGAGGGAAAAGGAATATTGGGGACCAGGAGAAGATGGATCGATCAATGAGTTGCAACGGACCAACTGGTCTAATACTTGAAGCAGGAGGGAAGAAGGGAAGAACATGACAGAAAGATGATAACAGAAACTCTGTTTGTCTTTTTGCTTGAAATTCACAAGATGTATACCTTTTATTTTTTTCTTGAGGACTTATTCAAGCAACTACTTCTGTGGTGTATGGCATACACCGAAGGTGCACAATTGAAAATTCCAATAATTTCCATATTTGGAATTTATTAATCAATAAAAAATTGCATTAATGTTACTAGAAACTGCAGGGATAAGATATATAAGGCAATCTTAATGATCTATCAAGACATATACTACAGCAAAACTCCTTTATAAGAGACACAGGGGGGAATGGAATTTTGTCTCTTAATAGCGGGAATTCTTATAAGTGGGAAATGGGTTTTTAACATGTTTAATGAAATGCTATCATATTTTTAGTGTGTTAGTATGATTTGTACACTATTTTAAACTTGAAAAAACATAAATTAGTTTATTCCAGAGCCCATATAGGTAGATCTACGTGAACTTCATGACACATTTAAAGCACATATGCTCATAGCTGGATTATGTGAACAAATCTCTTCCAAAGTAAATATTGACATGAGAGATAAAAAAATATAAGTTTGTCTAATTTTTGAAAAAACTAAAGAATAGAGAAAAATAATGTTTATGTCATCTTGCAGAGTACATTTATAACTATCCCTCCCAAAAGTTTAAAGAAAAAATTTGGAGCTGTTTTTGCCTGAAACTTTTTCAATTTTCGAAAATTCAGAATTAAAAGTGAAATTCCTAACTATGTCACCTCTATAAGTGAATTTCACTCTATTCTTGCAAGAAATTTAAAGAAAAAAGTTGGAGCCATTTTTGAGAAAATTTTGAAAATGTCCCAGGGGCTTCATGTAAAGTACCAATAAAAATAAAGTATGTTTTTCGAAACCGCAGAGCAGGTGGATCGGGGATTATTTATTTTGGCAAAAATCATACGAATAGTTTTGGCGCTATTCACGGAAAGACAGACAGACAGAGAGATGGATGGAGAAAAGAAAAGAGAAAACTTTTTTGGTACCAAGGGACTCCAAAATGTGTGCTTCAGTTGAAATCTCGAAGTCGATTTTCTGCAGTATTACATTACTTCCTCTATATTACGTATATACGTACATATACGAGAAAGTAATAATTGGAAACACTGATCAAAACACTGAAAGCAATATACTGTGATTTATTCAACTCTGCCTCTGGCAGGTGACAGCTGTTGACAGTTTCATCCCATTGGGAGCTTGAACGTCACTACCACGACATATAAGCTCCTGATTGGATGAAACCATCAACAGCTAATACCTGCCAGAGGGACGGATAGAAAGGTGGAGCACCTTCCTTGTTTCCAAAAGGCACAAAGGTTATGAATGAGCTTTCTTCACGAAAACTTCACCCACCTCCCCCCCCTCCCAAATGGAATTTTGTCCCTTATAAGCAGGATTCTTTTATAACAGGGATTCACTGACGTTTGACTGTATATCTTCAGGTAGTGGTTACGCAGTATGTCACACTAACTTTTTGAGGATTTACAGACAAATGATAAATTCAGCACTTTAAACTGATGCTCAAATTATGAAACCCACTCAAAGCTTACGCAAGGAACATGGTAAGTTAAAAATGAACGATAATTTTATTTTCTACTAAACATTATTGATGTCAAACAAGAAATGGACAGAATCGTTTCTTCTTCACAATACACAATTTTTTGTGTTTTTAAAAATTTAAAATAGATCAAAGTAAGCATGCATTTCACTTCTCTTTAGACAGTCAAACTAAACAAGAATGCATGCTTGCACCCTTTAAAAAATTAGTTTACTACTAAAAATAAAATACTACTTATTTTAATTGGATCAATTAATTGGATTTATTCTTTTCTTTGATTCATTTTCCTGTAGCTTTCTGATTGTACACATACATTTTGCTTTCTCACTAAACATTAAAGAACAAAATATATTTACAGGATCCCTTAATGGTTTACAAAATACAACAATGATATTTACCAATAATTTACGGACTTCCAAACAAAACTAATTATGTCACAAAAGAATTTCGTAAAAATAAATAAAAAGAAAACAAAAAAATTCATTCCTATTTTGTCTGATTACAAAAACGTGTTCAGAGAGAAGTATTTCAAGTCATCACTTGACAACTGCAATAAAAAATCAGACTGAGAATCACACAATTTATCAACAATCAAGTTAGAATCACTACAGTCTGCATTAGAGGAGTACAACAACATTTCTACCTCATTTTATTACTTGAAAGACACAAAAGAATACAATAGGGTGTTAATAAAGCAAAACATGCTGCCATGCAAGCCAAGAGAAAGTAAGAACAGACGGATGTGTTTAAAACTTTACTAACATGGCCGCTTCCTCCTGCGATTTAGCCTCCTTTGTGGGACTGTCTTCCGAGGAAGAGAACAGCTCTAATCTAGCATCTTTGATCAGTCTCACTCCCCTCCTTGGACCTTGCACACTGGCTTGGCTTGATCTCCCTATGGTCATTCAACACAAACGTCATTTGGATAAAGAATTATTGTTTTAAACGAGAAAAATTTTCCAGGCTGATAGGCCATGGCCTAGTTGGCATTGAAGGGCCCCCGACCTGGCCCCGGATACTCTGCCCACAACCCTGCTGCCACTGAAGATGTCCACCACAGCTGTGGACGAAACGTTTGGCCCTTTAGTGCCAGCTAGACTATGGCCTATTGGCCCGGAAAATTTCTCTCGTCTTGACTCTGGCTGTGAAAGCCTATTATTTTAAATGTTTCCCAAAAAGTAGATCACAAGATGTGTAGAAACAACTTAAGACGTACCACAAGAACATTTAAGAATTTTTCCACCAATTTTTCTTTTGCCATTGATAATAAATAACAAAATTTACATCATATTTACTAAAACTGTTTCTTAATAGCTGTGATTACACGCTGTAAATTAATTTCTAGGAAGACAATGAAGTCTTTCACAGTGGTCATCAGAACTCTTGTAATGTACCTTTGGATTTCCTGATCTTGGCCAATTGCTCTGTCTCGTGTTTTGCAGTTGAGCGAGTGCTTCTGCTCACAGACGAAGAAGCTGCAGAAGAAGCAACACTCTTCATGCTTCCAGTTTCACTCGCAGTTTCATCCTTCTGAAACATTGTATTTTAGGAACTATATATGAAGGTAGTAAACAACTTTTAAAATTTATCCTTACTATACAACAGTGTAGAGTACTTTCTTCAGAAACAATAGCAGAAGTCAATGAATTTCAGAAATAAAATTATAAAACACAGAAGAGTAAGCTTATAAGCTTATAGCTAGGAGAAGATTAAAAATGTCCTTTGTGAGCCATCGATTGACCCTGACAACGTAATCATGCTGCCAACTCACATGAAGCCGGGACTCATGAAAAAATTTGTGACGACACTAGACAATGACTCTGATGCTTTTCTGTCCTTGTGCAACAAGTTTCCAAAGTTAAGTCATGCGGAAGTGAAAGGTATGTTCACAGATCCACAAATAAAGAAAGTAATTGCTGAGAGCCATTTCCAAGGCTTACTGAATGATACTGAAAATAGTGTGTGGATGGCATTCAAATCAGTAGTAGCCAATTTCTTTGAAAATTAAAAATCTGCTAGGTATATGTGAAGAAGTGTATCAGTGCCTACAAAAAGCTGGGTGTCAACATGTCCCTCAAAATTCAGTTTCTCAACTCATATCTTGACTTCCCCAAACACCTAGGTTCAGTCAGTGGCGAACATGGTTTTCACCAGAAAATCTCTGTGATGGAGCAATGGGCCAATGGAGTGCAGTAAAACTGGTTGACAACACCTGGACACTTCAGGGTGACATGCCTAATTCTCATCACAAACACAAATCTACAACCATGAAATTCAAACCTTAGATTCAGTATTTTCAATCTATATGTGCAATATATAGTACAGGGGTCCTCAAACTACGGCTCACGGGCCACATGCAGCCCGCCGAGGACATTTATTCGGCCCGCCGGGTTTTTTTGGTTTAAAGATTTTTTTTCTTAAAATCCGCACATTTTTTTATTATGTGTTAGGGTGTCTAGGGATGGCAAAAATATCGATGGTTTTAAAACAACGGTTTTCCACCAGAAAAATCAATATTTTGCTTTCGATGTTTTCTTCACATCGACATTTTGTTGCCAAAACATTGGTGTTTTTTTAAAAATTGTTTTTAATAAAGCAGTATTGATGATTTGCGTTATCCTCTTTACCACGCTGTACATTTCATCAGCACAATCTGAGGAAGTTTGGGATCTGCTCACGTTATGACTGCATGTTATCGGTAGGTCTGTCATTGCCTGAAGCAATAGTAGTGTTAGAAATGACCCTCAAGATATTTTGACAGGTCGTGAATCTGACCTACTCCAGTAAGTCCAGGGAAGTCCCACAGTAACAGGTGATATGTGACCAACCATTGCTATCCAAACTGGCAAGTCTTTCACCATATACTTATAAATAAAATTGCTTTATATGTACGATAAAACTTGTAATTGTTCAACCTTTATCACAAAATTATTTGAGTTTTTCATTTTTTCGTCATTTAGTAGTACTTACATCGCTATTAGAGCAATGAAGTGCTGGCAACAGTCTTTCTCAAATATTAGTTTGTTCATTGTGGTGCGCGAGTGTGAGTGCTATACACAACACACGATTCATTGAGAGGAATTTTGTGAACTTGAACTGCTAATTCCAGTTGTCGGGTAGGTAAGTCAATAATTTATATTTCATAGTGTTTGTTATTATTAGACCGCAGAACATCATGCAATTGCATATTTTTCGTGATTGTGCATATCGAAAGACCTGTCTTCACAATGGAATATGTCACGGTACCTCGAGTCTTTCTCAGTCATGCCGCTAAATATCGCATGATCGCGACCGTATCAAGCAGTGCTTGCAACCATGCGACATCTCGCGGCAGGACCGAGAAAGACACGAAATGCTGTGTGACCGGTCAAAGGGGCTTCAGAGGTTGAGTTAGAAAAATCGCACCATATAATCCGGCTCTCCGACGGCCTGAGGGACACTGAACTGGCCCCCCGTTTAAAAAGTTTGAGGACCCCTGATATAGTATATATATTTTACTATATAGTATGCATGTCATGTGATTCAATCTCACAATTTTCTTAGCTAATTCCACGTTCATTTAACAACAACTTTTCTAGTAAAATATAAATGGTTGAAGGAGTACATCTAAAAAACTGTGGGTGATAAAGAGACAAATAGTTTGCATATTTTGAATCAGCACCTTTCATTTATCTTAGAACAAGTGTTAGAAACCAAGATATCCATCAATTTTTAAAATTTGTTTTTCAGTGATTAAAGCACATTTATCTGAAGAGTAGTTTTATATTTAAAAAAATAATAATAAAAAATAAATAAAAAAAATAAACAAACAAACACCACTTTAATAGAGATTTTTACGATCCTTTATCGAATGAATTCTGAATTTTACGAGTTTTTTCATATCCAACTTATGTCTTGGTCCCATTTAACTGGACAATTGCGAAAGTATTTCATACCTTTTATATATAAAATATAAATATATATACAAATCCATAAAGAAAACGTTTAAAAACTATCCTGGACACTAGGTTATTGGGCTTTCTCAACTGTTTTCACAAACACATAGTTCTATCATAAACACACTACGTCTTTGTTTAATTTGCCTGTTGACATGAAATGAAAACAAATATTACTTAAATAACCTCTTATTTACAATACGTGTTTACCAGGACTTTTGACAGCCCTTATTCATCTATTTCACCTAGTTGTGTTTGACATTGTAGTAGTAGTTGTAATTTTTTTTATTGTGTTACATTGTAAATTGTTTTTGAATTGTAAATGCAAATGTATTGTAAAGCTTTAGACTTACAATTACCACCTAGCAATCAGCCAATTGTATTTCCTCCTGAAATATCACACCCTTACTTTGTCCTCCTCTGTCACCATTTTGTTTCTCATAAACTCATAGTTTCATCTCTTACGTCTCAAATACTTAAACTTTTGGTATGAAATGGTTTCACTGAGCATGCTTTACCAATAAAAGTACATAAAACCCTCAATAATGCTAAATTGGCACTAACCTGTGTTGGTTTCTTATTGAAATTCCTTTCATAAGTATCACCAATAGATTCAGCTTCAGAAGTGTCTGTTGTTGTAACTTCAACAAAGAATCAGAACAATCATTAATCATTAATCTGTGTGACTAAGCATAATATTAAAAACTGTAAAATGATTAAACTGATGATATTCCCCGGAACTGGTGTGTTCTATGTGCACTGCATTTCAAAAAACAATAAAAATTATTGAGTGTTCTCTCTGTGATATAGAAAACACTTTTCCTAATTTAATACGTAATGTATTCAGTTCAAAACAATACTTGACAGTACACAAAAGAGCTGAAGTGCAAGGAGCGTTTTCTTTCATTCTACTTAGGCAACAGAATATTGTCACTGGATAAGCATTCGTTCTTTGAAAAACCCTGAAGTCAACTGGGGAAGCTGAGCAAGGAAATCTTTGTGCTCTGATCTCTTTGTAACTGCCTGTGTCCGAAAAGGGGTGAATTGAATTGAATTTACACCTTATTTTACGTGGCCATGAGGCCTGCTCTTCCGTCTGACCACGCAAATTTTTCTACACTCCTTTCACCAACCAGTGGAGAAAAAAGGTATTCCATGGGCGACGAAACAGGCGATTTTGAATTTAGCTCAGAGGCTTCTTTTAGTCTTGAGGATCTTTTACATGCAGTAAATCTACTAACATGGGAAAGCCAGCTTTACTTCCCCTCCAAAGGAAAGGATACGAAGGATTTTGTCGTCCTTAAAAATCCACGGCTTCAATTGGGGTTTGAACCCGTCAACTTGGGTATAACAGTCCGATACAATAAGAAAATCAATACTGTGCATAATGTCATTATTTATGAATGATTTTCCATCACCAAAGCTATCCCATGAATATAATAAACAGGTAGTAAATTTGTTAAATATTAGTTCTCTCCCCTCTTATTGTGGTTTAAATGATTTGCTGTTATTTTATAAACTTCTTAATAATAATATGGATTATGTTACTGGGCCACCCATAAATTACGTAACACAAATTTCGAGTATTTTCAATACCCCCTCTCCCCCTTGTAACACACTTCACTATCTCTATATAACGCAGTGTAACGCTACTTCAGATCCCCTCCCCCCCTTTAGCGTTAAGTAATTTATGGATGACACCTATGCTGGTAAGAGTAGAGGTTTGTAAAATTGGAAAAGGGAGCAGGCAAGAGCAGGCGGTAACAGAGAAGTGAGCAAAGTGTGTTGTAAAATAAATGAATTTTTAACTATTTTTACTTGTTTTCTTTCTCTTTTAAAACATGGTGTCAGGAGTGAGATTTAGTGTTGTTTTTATAATTAGTTTTATCTTATTGCATTTTTAAACAAACTTTTGCAAAATGGTTATGACCTTGACAATTTGCCCAATTTTTTCTCCTCAATTTGGACAGAGTTTCTTAAACTCATGAATTCCTCCACAATAGCGACATAACTGGCTGGAACTGATTAGCCTAGGCGATGTCAAGATATGGCTGTTTTAATAACGAGCTCAGGCTATTTATTAACTTCAAGTTAATAAATAGCCCAAACTGTGACCACCACCAAATAGACGTAGATAATCCCTTGCACATCCTATTCTAGTGTAATGCACAGACCACATTGTAATATACAAAATATTACAAGAAAACAAACACCGCGCTTTACTCTGGACGGTGTGAAGCGGTTGCTAGGTGAGGAATGTTTGTTGACAGGCATCATTGTGGTAGGTGCGCAAAGGTTGTCTGATTAATTAAAGTGGGACATCACCGTGTTATATGTAATAGGGAGCATAGAATTTGGAACATTAGCAGAACAATTCTTGCAAGGAATTAAATTAAAATATCAAGAGAGAAGCAGATGACTTCGGCGATGACCGGCGCGAAGAGGGATTTTCGGCATGGAAGCCAAGGGTGATATTAACTGCGTGGCCTCATTTCACAACGCCTAGACAAATCGGTATCGTTATTAACTAGAGGCATGCAATCAATCACATTGATACTGTTAAACAAAATTCAAAATCAATTTCAATAAATGAAATTTTTGTTGTGCCAAATTATACGCAATTCTTTGTTGTAGAAATAATTTCAGACTTCAGGCTTCTCTGTACAGAGGGCAACCTGGCGACAACCAGCCTGCAGGTAAGCGTGGTGTCATCGTATTAAACTAAAATTAAGCTAGCAAAATTAAAGTAGATAATTCATCAATATTATCACAACATGCGTTCCTTAAAATAAAATTAAAAAAAAAATAATTAAAAGTGTGTATGATGCAATAATGGTTATGTAATGGTCACTAATACCCTGAAAAAGAAAGAAAAGAGATATCAAAATGAAGGAAGGGCTTTGACTACCTGCTTGTCCCTCCATGAAGTAATGTCTGACTACTCTGCCCATGGAGGTGACTACACAGCTCAAGAGAAAGTTTAGGTCATGTTTTAATCAGTAGACTACTTGAGAGTCCGACAAAAAACCAATATCTATTTCACCAGTTTCACCAATATCTATAAAAGATTTCATCCTTAAAAATTATGATAATAACAACAACAATAATAATAATGATGATGATGATGATGCAAATTTTTATTTTGCTCCATTTGCGCAAAATTTCCTATAAAAGCACAGAGATGCAGGAAATTGTGATATTAGAAGATTTATACAAACTCATCTGCTGGTTTCACTTTAAAAGGAGTTGGCACATACCAGGCGTTTTCAATGAAGACTGTTTCTTGGTAGAAGGAGAAAATAACGCATGCTGTGCATTTTGGAATGACTTTCTCCTTGGCTTCAGAGGGCTTTGCATTTGGGCCGAGTCTGGTGAAGGCCATTGGGAACTGCTTGCTGAACTAGCATAACTGGTGGATCCTGAAACAAGACAAAAATTGTATTACAAAGAATAAATCTTAATAACATAAATATAAATCTTAATTATATAATAATAATAATAAATCTTATATGATAAAATTTAATTTATTAATAAATATAATAATAAAAATTCATTTAATAATAAATATAATAATTAATAAATCTTAATATAATATAAATAAAGAATTATTAGATTAATAGAGAGAACTGTAATATAAAAACGAAAACTTACTTCCTGAGCGAACTGACGCAGGACTTCCTCCACCATGCTTCTCAGGAGAATGCGTGGGAGAGGAATGTCGCGAAGATCGTTTCAGAGGTGACCACTACGCAACAGAAAAAACAAGCATTAATTACAGATCTTAGCAGCATTTTTCAGTGCTCTGGAAATCTACAATTATGAGGTCATATCTCGAAGTTCATATGAGAACTTCATAGGTAACTGGAACACACTACCCCAGAATGTGGTGATGGTACCTAGTCATCAAATGTTCAAGAGAGCTTATGATGGTCTCTACAACGAAGAAGAAAACAGACTTCATTGATAAGCAGACTCTGTTACTCCTTTTCAAGAATAGTCAATTATTGTGATATTTATGTGACATTATGTGATGATGTGTGATGTGATTTATTATTATTATTATTATTATGTGATTATGTAATGATATTACATTATGTGATATAAACTTGGATGTTAAGTGATAGCCAAAAATAATGTTATTATTATTAATGCCAATTCAGGCCACATCAGATTGTACTGTTGCCTGTATATTACCTTAAATAAAACAATTAATAAATTACTGTATGGATATTCGCAAAATTTACAATAATGAAGGTATACACAAA
This sequence comes from Acheta domesticus, assembly GCA_031308135.1. Taxonomy (NCBI): domain Eukaryota; kingdom Metazoa; phylum Arthropoda; class Insecta; order Orthoptera; family Gryllidae; genus Acheta; species Acheta domesticus. Next base: position 164,165,342 of record JAHLJT010009419.1, read on the forward strand.
CAAAAATATAATCCACCTAAAAGATTTTCATTCTGACCCGATCTTATTCATGGCCTCAGATTCTAGAAGTGTTTTTTCACAATATTTAACTGAGTATATTTGAAATTAACATCCTTTAATGTCTGCATGATTGAGTTTTGAACTGTGAAATCATACATCTCTATTCTCCTGTTTCACAGTTAATGTTGGAGAGAGCAGCACGTTTCTGATTTGGGAAGTTTTTGCTCAGAAAATATTTGTTAAACATCCTTTTCTGTGGTAGGAGATAGAATGCATACATGTATCTATCAATGTGAATTTCGTCTTTTCATCTCTTGCCAAACTCAGATTCGCAACTCACCTAGTATCAGTCTGTGCGGCTTTGTTGATCTTATAATGTGCATCATGCAACACAATCTTGGCAAAGATTTTTATTCATTTTCACATTGTTTTACTTAATACATAGCCATTCATTTGACATTGTCCTTTTACCAGTCCATTTTAAAATATTGATCTGAATTGCCAGGCAAATTTTTGGTGGATGTTGAGAATACGACCACGAACATAATTACATATTATAGATACACGAGGAATTTTTATTGTCTTTGCAGCTTACTCGTGTGTCAACATTTATGACACCCGTGCCATGGAAAGGCAATACAAAAATGTAAATCCTAACTGACTAGCGTTAATCAACTCCATGTATTAAAAAGGGATATTTAGGAAAAAGACTTCTTAGATTCAGATAACTATGGTATACGTGGAAGTCCACACAGAGAAAGGAGAGACACAGGACGGGAAGAGAAAACTTAAATTTCTAATTACATACCCCACTTACTGATGCCTTTGATGACTGTGAAGGAGATCTGTCCATCATTTGCCTTTTCTCTTGCAAGCGTGCTGACGAACGAACATGAGAGCTTCCAGTTGTGTATCCTGAAGCTATTGACTCTCCATCACTCTCTTCCCCACTCTGCTCCGAAGAAAGATGTCTAAATAAAAATAAAAGGTCAACAGCTGTCCCGATGAATTTCACGAAGTGACACATTTTTTATACCATAGTGACAAATTTTTAATAAAAATGCTACCATTTTATCTTTGATTTCAACAAATTCTGGACACTAGATTTTGAAAAAGACAGTCAATTGTCATAAAATTACCATGTCTGTTTTATTAAGGTCATTAAACTATAAATAATAAGCTATACAACAGACATATTCATTGAAAATAAAAGGAAATAATGTAAAAAACCAACTAAAACATATCTGATTAACTATTCTGATCACAAAAAATAAACGTGCCTGCTATGGAATTCCCGTTGAACTCCTTTTGTGGATTCCATACTACGTTCCATTAGAGTTTTCTGATATCGAGTCAACCGCCGAGCGGTTGCATATTGCTCAATTTCATGTGGATTTACTTTCTGACCTTTTGCCTGCAAAACATAACACAAGACATTTTATTCTCAAGTAGTCTAGTTGCAATTTGTGTGTGTGTGTGTGTGTTTATATGAAACCACAAGTTTTCGTTTTCAAAATACATTTTAAAAGCTACTTATTATCCAAATTTTACAAAAAATAAAGACAGATTCATGGGCAGTACTTAACTTCAAAATTAAAGCTGTTCTTTGCTTTAAGCTCCACTGTTCACAAGAAACTTATTTCTGCCAATAAAATTATATTTGTCATTAAATTTTGAAATTACTTAGATGATAAATGAGCACTTTAAAATCAAAAAAATGAAATTAGTACCTAAATAAATGAGGTGACTTAGATATTACTGAATATGTTATGGATGAAATGAAAGAAAATTGAAGTATTTTGTAATCATTACCTCTTCTGTGATTTCCTTGGTTGTTTCAACAGCAGCATTTCCTCCTGCAACCTCCTCATTTATTCTTTGGAATTTCCTTGCTTCCAGCATCTCAGGACTGGAAGGAGAAGAGCTTCTCTTTCTTTTATATGACTTGTCAAGAATAACAGTTGACCTACTACTAATGGAGACAGGTGAATCTCCTCTATCATCACTGTGACGATGACGCAACACTCGACTATTGCCCAATGAGCTTTCTTGACTATCTCCTGATTCAGAAGGTTTCCTTTGTCTCAAATTCCTCACGGATGTGGGTGGATTTTCTGGTTTGGGATGTTGGCCAATTTCTTGATCGTCACACACACAAGATTCCATCTCTGGTTCCTCTTTTACACACGGAAGCTTGGGAGCCGGGATCCGCAACACATACGAAGATTTCTTCCCTTTCTTCTTTGATAATCCTCTCCTGGACTTGGAACTTCTCAACTGCTTCATGTTTGTTACGTCACACAACTGTGGAGGCTCACTCTGCACTGAGCATTCGTCCGAATCAGAGGAATTTCCACTATTCACATGTTTTTTCTTGCCTCTGGTATTTGGAATTTCTCGATCCACTGAACACGCTCTACGAGATCTAAGATTCATTCTCATTTCTTCTACTACAGGTACAAACGACGTGGATGGTTGAGGATCATCGGTTGGCTTTGCAACTAATGGAACATTTTCTGCAATAGAAGTATTTGGCGATGACAAATCATGTGAACTTTTACACTCTTTATGAAATGATTTGTCATTTTCATGCTTTTGTGCTTGCTCTCCTTTTTCTAAATGCATTTCATTTTCAGAATGGTTCATTTCCTCAGCTTTAGAATGCAATGGACAGCTCTGCCTGGTTGTTTGAGTCAAGTTTCCTGCAGATATTTCCAAACCTTCGTTTTCTGAAAATACACTATCCACTTTACTATTTTTGTCTCGCGGCAAGTTCGTCAGTCTCCTTGATTTCAACAAATCTGCATCCTCACGATCATTCTTATTGACAGTTTCCCCTTCTTCCGCTGAAACATTAAACTTTTGAGAAGGCTCAGGCTGGAGTGAACTCGACCTACGTCGCAGTCTACTTCTTGGAGTAGGAAGTTCATCCACAGCTTCAATTGTATCTTTACTTTCAGCTGCAGGTTCAATTTGAAGAGAACTTCTTCGTGTTCTTTGTTTGAAAATGTGTTCAGAATGTTCCTGGACACACTCATTTTGATCTCTGACGTTGCCTTCTGTGCCTGACTCTTCAAACACTTGAGAAGGCTCACTCTGAACAGAATCCGACCGCCATCTCCTGGTCTTAGAGGCACTCACATCTCCCAAACTGACGGTCCCCGCTTTGCTTTCAGCAGCAGTTTGATTATCTGCTTGTTGAGGTTCGGTGTTTTGGTCTTTGATTCGGCGTTCCGACTCCAATACATAAGCTGTTTCAATGGGTTCATTTGGAATGGCACTAACGGGTTTTCCTCTTCTTCTGGTGTTAGGAGTGGATGTTTCTTCAGTAACCTCAGTTTTTCTCGGACTGGCAAACCCATCACTCGTTTCCAAGGATTCAATTTGAAGAGAACTCCTTCGTGTTCTAGGCCTAAAGTTTTCAGGTTGTGAAGTTTCCTGACTCTGATGTTTATCTTCTAACACATCAGCCAATGGGGGCGGTTCACTCTGAACGGAACTTGACCTCCTCCTGAGCCTAGACTTGCTCACTGTTAAGCTTGAAGATAATTCTTCCGATACAGTTTCATTTTTATTTTCTAATGTTTCAGCTCCACCTTCCGAGGATTCGATTTGAAGCGATCTCCTTCGTGTTCTAGGCCTGCTTTTTTTTTCACAATCTTTTTGTGAAACTTCCTTACCTTGATGTACAGTCTCTAACATATCGGCTGTTTGAGAAAGCTCACTCTCAACAGAACTTTGTCGACTCCTTTGGCAGGATCTCAAAGAATAGTGGTCTTCCAAGGATTCAGAATTCAGTTTTGATTCCTGAGTTTCTGACATTGTAACATATGGTAGAGCTCCACCACCCATGGAAAACGGGGCCTGGGGAGGCAAACCTGTATTCTCTTGTTCAACTCCCATAATGGATGTTCTTTCTACTTCATTTGTATGTTGCAATTGCTGATTTTCCACACTATAATCCCAGTTTTGATATACATCACCCTGAGATTGGGCCGTTACATTCACAATTTCAGTACAAACTGGATGATCAGCAGAGGGAATGTTCGACTTTAAATGACCTTCATTGACTTGTGTGCTATCTTCAAACTCAATGTTTTGGGCCGAGCTCATTGGCATTTCCGTTTCAAGTGCGGAACAGTCTGAAGCTACTGCTTTCTCTGACTGATTCTCAGAGTCCATACTCGTCGTCTGAAGCAACACTCCTTGATGTCCTTCTGTTGTTTGTGACTGGTCTTCAATTTCTTCCCTGTCACATTGGCTCACATCATTCTCACTGTCTGAAAGTTTCAAAACTATATCTTCTTCATCAGGATTTTCATTCCAATCCATGTTTTCAGAGTAAGCATTATTCTTATTACTTTCTCCTTGACTTTCACATTTTTGCTCCCCGGAAGACTGTTCCAAAACAGAAGTTTCATGGTCAACTTCTCCTTTGTCCTGCCCTTTCTCAATACGTTCAGAACCCAAAACGGCACTCTCAACTGCTCCTCCATGTGAATATTGCATGGAGGTCTTGGAGGCATTGTCATCACATGCACCTTTCAATGCACTTTTTGATTCATAGCGATTCGTAGCAGAGCATTGTAAATTATCATCTAATTCGTTCTGGTCTGCAACTGCAGCTAAGGTATCACCTGAAAGGGAAGCACAAAACCTGATGTAAGTAAATTAAATCTGGTAATAAGCATACACTGACACTAAAAATACTAATCAGAGATGCATATCCATGCCAATATTTGTTTTAAAGTTCTCAAACTTCGTAAAAATGTGTTTCATGGCATGCCAATGTCACAGAGCCATCTGTAATGCGTGTGGACTGAGAGTCTGCATGCATCTGTTTTTGCCTCTCATTATCAGTTATCGTGAGGTATTGAGTTGCGGCTTCCTCTATCTTCCTCAGCCATGGTGACAAATTGATAAGTGCCAAAAAAACCTTTCTCAATCGTTGCAGACCTTGCCCACAGGGCAATGCAATGCGGAGCGTCATTCCACGTACGTGTTTCCGTATTATAAGTTCTACTCTCGTGTTTCTTATTTGTGTTACTATTTAAACAAAAATATTAATGTATTTTTCTAATAATTCATCAATGTTTTTCAGAGAAGTGCACAAATACTGTTCCTATTATAAAAATTGTATAAAAACATAAATTATTTGTATATCAACAACTCCAAGATTGTGGCAGTATTAGGGTTAAATTAACTACAAATACTCAGGTATATTCAATAAAAACTCTACCTCATATATTTTCTATTCTAAACAGTTCAAGATACTGAGATGAAATAATCACTAAATTCTCATCGTAAAGGCTCATCATTATTATCTTTATGACAGCATTTTTAATTTTAAATATTTTGAATTAATTTTTTAAAAACAACAATGTTAATATTATTAGTAACGTCATGATTTTCTCTATTTTTTAATGTTTTTTCATTAACAGATTGCTTCAGAAAAGTGTTATTAAAAATTATCAAAAAATTTCATTAAATACATATTAATCTAATAAAAATATTAAATAATTCCAACAATTGAGTGATATTATTGCAAGACATGGTCTATTTGTTATTCACAAAAAATAATGTAAAAATACTTTATTAAATTTGGAAGATGAGAGAGTATTAAGTTTGCAGACTCTCCGTCTGTGCACATGGACTCGTGTCACAAACACAGCATGTGTAATGGAGGGTTAAAAGTGTTTATGATATACTTCTTAACGTACAGATTGTCATTCAATTTATTTACTTATTTAACATACAGGTAAAGTCCAAACACTTTATTGACAATTACCTTATTGACTTGTTTTTGTTTTTATTAACTACATATCATTACATTACCTGACGATTTGGAGATTCATTATTCTCCTCCTTCAGATCCAGAAATTACACATATCAATATTACATGTTCATTTTATACACACAATTGTTTCACAATTCATTATCACCATATTCTTCAAAACACATACATACTTCATACATTTCTAATTTTTAACTTAACCGGAACTCTTGTGGATTATCTTGGCTTTCCGGATGATGCTGCGTCGAAGGCTGTGTTGCAGACATTTCGACCATCTTATCGTGGTCTTCCTCAGGGCTGGATTGCCACGAGGAAGACCACGATAAGGTTGTCGAAACGTCAGCAACACAGCCTTCAACATGGCATCACCCGGACAGCCAAGATCGTTGACATGACTCCGGCCGCGGAAGCCTACAACTTCATTTAACTGGAACTCTTGTTTTCATGTCAAATTGTGTTGCTGATTTCACTACATGTACATTTAGTCCATTCGAGTAGGTAGTGATCTGCATGGTCTCAAATTGAATAAAATGACATAAAGTACAATAATCTTTCAAATAAAATAGTGTTAGAATTAATTTGCATTACAATCCAAAATCATATGGACGTCGTCATTTTAGAAACTACATCTTAAAAACTCAATTCCATAAATTGGACAGAAGTTCCTGGTGTTTTACATTTTTCTACATTTGTTAAAACTCATTACATGATGTGTTACACTGTTATTATGTTTTCCTATAATTTATTATAAAACAAAACTTTATGAATGTAAGTGCGACTGGAAATTTGTTCGGAAGAGCATATTTTTCACTAACCTTTGTTTTTGTCAATCGGTTGTAGATGAATGTGGAACAGGACTGGTTCACAAGTCGGTGCAAGGTATGAGGGAAACTTTGTTTCAAGGAAGGGGCAGAGGGGAGGGAGGGGGACGGGGAGAGAAGGGTGAAAGGTGAGAGATTTTCACTGTTGGAGATTGACAAGAACATGAGCATAGCAATTTGTAAATGTATTCATTTCCGGTTTTGTATTCATCGCCCTGTGAGTCTTGATATTTAACGTTTCGAGACAAAATCTTCCATAATAGTTTTTCTCCTGTTCTAGTATTGATGGATTTTCAAAATCTATGTGGTGCGAGGCTTCAATATGGGGTTTCAGAAGAGAGTTATGTCAGAAGAAAGGCTGACTGATATTATTTATGTGCTTCCGCATCCTATCCCTAACTTTCCATGACATTTGTCCTATGTACTATTGAGTTAATAAATCAACTTGGACACCTGTAATTTTGGGATAATGTCTTTCTTATGAGAGATAAACATATTCTTATTACTGATCCTACCATACACACACAGTCCACATCTGTTTTAGTCTGCTTTAAACTCATATTTACTTGTGGTACATACAGTAACACAACTGTTTTTATATTTTCATCTAATTTCTTGTCATTATTTCTGTTGGGGTCAAAACCTTTCATATGGATTTCAAACAAACAAACAAACAAACTTATTTTATGTCATTTTATTCTATTTTAGACTATGTCCACCATTACTACCTACTTGGAAGGAGTAAACATAAATCTAGTGAAATCTACAACACAATATGACAAGGAAAGAATAGTTTCCCTTAAGTTAAAAATTAGAAATGTATAAAGAATGTATGTGTTTTAAAGAAAATGTTGGTAATGAAATGTGAAACAATTGTGTGTATAACATGTTAATATTAATATGTGTAATTTCAGCATCTGAAGAAATTACACATTCCCACCCCCACCCCCGAGAAATCCATGGATAATGCAAATTTATATATTTTCTGTACAATATTGCATATTTAGACTTTTATCTAACACATTAAATACTTTTATTGGAATTTTTTTAACAAATTATGTTAATATAAAAACAAATGCATATAATGCATAAAAATCTAACACCAGACATCTTTCTAAAATGAAATATATGCATTCAAAATATCTCCTGTGTGTTTGCAGTGGTAATTGAACAATAAGTGATCGCATTAGAATGGGAAGGAAAACCTCTGAGCAAGCATCTAGGCCAGCTGGCCTGCTGTCTGACCACAAATATTCGATGGTATAACGGTCAGCGTACCGGATTGTTGTACCCAAGGTTGCGGGTTCAAACCAGATTGAAGCCGTGAATTTTTAAGGGTGAAAAAAATCCTTCATATGCCTTCCTTCGGAAGGGAAGTAAAGCCGGCTGTCCCATGTTAGTATATTTACTTGCACGTAAAAGATCCTCAAGCCTAAAAGAAGCCTCTGGGCCAAATTCAAATAAAGCCGGCTGTCCCATGTTAGTATATTTACTTGCATGTAAAAGATCCTCAAGCCTAAAAGAAGCCTCTGGGCCAAATTCAAATCGCCTGTTTCGTCGCCCAAGATAATACCTTCTTTCTCCGCTAGATGGTGAAAGGAGCATAGAGAAATTTGTGTGGTCAGACGGACGAGCGGGCCTCATGGCCCGAATCTCGCCACGTAAAATAATGCATGAACTAACTGAACTGGCTAACAAATAGGTATGAGGATACACTGGGTCCTTGCTGCCGCAAACGACAATGTAATAGCAAGGAAATGACAGGCAATCCCCACGGAGGGCCATGCAGATGACTAAACACTGTCTTTGCAAGTGTAAGCTGGTGGAACGGCAAATTTCTTTCTTTAAGACTTCCTATTATGTCTAGTGTCATAAAAAGGCAATTTTTGACACTCAAAATAATTGTTTTTTTAACACAAACTCAATGTTTTTTCTTAAAGGTATTACACAAGCAAAAGGGTACAGATATGTGCATGCTTGAGAAGAAATGAAGAAGCAGAAGAAGGAGAAGTAAAGAAAGCATTCCCAGCAAGTTTTGACAAGAAAATTTTCTAGAGAATATTAGATCCTTAACCCTTTGCACTTGTAGCGCATGTGTGACATGCCACCCACGAATGCTCTTTGTGGTCAGAGGTTTCTCAGCACTGTGAGGTAGTGCCACTCGTAAGGCATGTCTGACATGACAATGGAAAAAGGCTGCATGACTCGAAGCCAATACTCAACATTCCCCTTTTCCAGCTCGTTTTAACAATATAGCATCAGCATTGTTTAAAAATTAAAGAGTAGCCAGGATCTATTTGTATTCAACAATGAAAACTTTATTTTACATACCAAAAAAATACGTGGGCATCTGTGGCCTGATCTTCCAGTTAATTAGGTGTTTTGGTATGGCATCTGAGACATGACCTACAAGCTGTAGGACGTGTCACATTACATACTGCTACAAGCTGTAGGACATGAACTATGCTTATTGCTTACGAGTGCAAAGGGTCAAGTTCATTTTAATTAAAAATTAGTCTATAAATTATAGATGGCAAAAGTTAAATACAAACTCACAAATCATGTCTGCATCTTCCCCTTGCCCATTTAAATAACTCGTTATGTTCCCCTCATTGCCACACTACAGAATGAAGCACTACTTTGTATGGGGATATTATGTTTAAGATCAATTATACAACAGCTTCAACAAAGAAATGTCTTACCTGCGTTACAAGAATCTCGTTCCATCAAATTTTCACTACCCTCCATCTGTGTGTTTTCACTGCCATTTCCAAAACCAACTCTCTGATTACCAACTGTACATCCACTTTCTCTACTTCCTACAAACGTTTCACTGGACTCTTGAACACTTGTGGCAGCAGTTGTGTACATCACACTCATTGGATACATTTGATCTTCCACTAAAATCACAGCTGACAAGTTTTCATGACCTTCGCTGTAACTATGAAGAATAGAAACTCCTTGGTTTGCATCATGATGGAGAGGCATCATCTCCTGGTAGGAGGACTGTTCAGTCGTGACTGTTGTGAGAGAGACATACGTTTTGCCACATTCTGCTTGATCCGTTTCAACAAATTCTTCACGTTTTCTTAGCTCTAAATTGTCATTCTCATACAAAGAACTAACATCAATGTGACCCTGGTTTCCCTGTTGGTAGCATTCTTCCATAATATTTCTAGAAATGTTACTATAACAAACACCAACTTCTTCTTCTTCTTGAGGTGTTTTTTGCCTTTTTAAGTCTGCAGAATCTGATATTGCTAGCTCTTTGCTTTCTGTAGACGAGCGTGAAGATAACCCTTTACCTTTGTGTTCTTCTACAATTTCTACATCTGTATCGTCTAACACTACACTGTCAGCATTGCTCTTCTCGTCATCACTGATCTCGATGCTGTCATCTTGAACTTCGACAGGTCCCTCTTTTCCTTCTGTTTCTAAATCAATTTCAATTTTTGTATCATCTGTGAGGACGTCCTTTTTAACAATTTTTGTAGTCTCCAAAAAACTAGACATTGACATTTGAAAATTAAAACTGGAGATTTCATGATCAGTTGATTTTCTTACTCGGGTGAGAGGTGGTCGACCCTTTACTTGCTGAATTTTGCCAACAGAACTCGCTTCGCTTCTTTGGAGCGTTTCAGCTCTCACTTCGGGAACATTATTAACGAATGAAGAGTCACCCTCTTCACTATTATAACTGGAAGCTGATTCGTTAGCGCTACTGCTGCTGCTGCTGCTAATATTTATGCAAGTATCACCCAAAATACTTTTCTTTGAGGCCACACCATCAGAAATACTATTCTCTTCACTGTCTTCACTTTCACTGCTATCAACATCATTGTTATCAACTTTAGATATTTGAGTTTGCATTTTGCTTTCTGATACAGAATCCTTATGCGCAAAGTTACTCTCAAATTCGGTACCTTCTTCGGTGTTTTGTGAAGAACGTTTCATTGTTTCTTTTAGTTTGCCATTGTCAGATAAATTATCTTGAAAACTAAACTTCACGCGAGAAAGTTGCCTTCGAGGTTTTATTTCTTTTATTTCATGAATGTATTTTCCATGATTATATGAAGGTGAAGAGTCAGCGTTACATGTATCAATTTCACAACTTTCTTTTGATGTTCCAGACTCGCTACTCGTTGCACTATAAAAGGATTCTTCTCCCTGACTTTCGTTTAACTTGCAAACACGGTCTTCTGTTTGTGTTACTTCATCATCCGATTTAGAATCTGAATTTGAATGAGAATTTCCAGACCCAAATACAAAAACATCCTTTTCAGAAACCATCTCTTTTGCAGGGCTCCCCAACCTCCAAGATTTCTTTTCGGACACAAAAACATCCTTTTCAGAAATCATCTCTTTTGCAGGACTCCCCAACCTCCAAGATTTCTTTTCAGATACATCATCACATGGTATTTTCTGAGAAACCTCCACAACTGGTTTTTGTAATAATGACAATGAACTTCGAAGTGGTAACCTTGAAGTTGCATCTACAATACGTTTTGGTGTTTTGATTCTGCAATTCAGAAAGGTGTACAATTTAATAATTATACTTTTCAATTAACCCTAAATTTTAGATGTGTAAAAGAAAATAAAGATTATTTTCTCACTTCTCTGCGATTTCAGGAGTTGAGCTTGAGAGAGGTTGTTCTTGAACTTCATTTGAGATAGGAAGACTAAAACGAATCTGCCGAGAAAATACTCTGTCTTCTAGCAGAAAAGGAGAAAATTACATTAGAAACACAAATAAAAACCATTTTCAAAAATGAAATATCTTCATAAGTACCCTATTTCAGAACTGTTATTCTGATGTTCTCCATTATTACTACATGCACTACAAATGAAACTATTTGATATGTTACACATTATATTTTAAATAAAGTTCCGTGTATATTATAGACATTTATTAAACAACAAATAATTCTTCATATTACATCACAGCACAATGTTACTAATGGCAACGTTTCAGATGAATTTATACCCCCATCATCAGGCTAAGGCCAGGGGTTGAACTTTATTTAAAATATACTGTGTAATCAACAAAAGACAGTCGTAAGGTCTACCATTACCATTTGATATGTTATCAACATTTAATTTACATTTTCCGAATACCTAACGTTTCATTGAAATTGAATAAATGAAATGAATACTTCACTGAGATTGAAGAATGAATGAATAAATCCCTCCTATATTAACTTAATTATTGATTGATTGATGTTCACTATCATGCACATGATTCAAGGAACACAAACTTCAAATTTGAATTAAATTTAAAATTACTTAAAAAACAAGTCTTCATCCTACAAAGGATATTTTTAAGAAACAATATGTGGCTGAATTCAGTATTTACGGTCCTTGTTTCAGTGGGAACTTATAAAATATTCAAGACCACAAAATACAAACATTTGGGAACTAGGGCACATTATAGAAGAGTTCAAACTTAACATTAAAAATGCAGAATAAGAATATTTTATTGCAAAGTAAATTACTTTCTCAAAAAATTAATACTTCATTTAAAAAATGAAAATTTCTACATGAACTAGCTCAGATAATAATCTGTAAAGAAATATACATGTATTTCTTGTTCAATTTCCTACCAAACACAACAAGAATAAAAGTGGGCACTGAACACATACAGATCAAAAATATCGATTGTAAGTATGCAGACGTGGGGTGCCAGCCCCTGCACTAACGGATTGTGTTCAATCAGTCTTAGATACAAGTGCTGAAGAACAATTAAAGAAATTACAGTCTGCCTGATTAGGGTTTCAAGAAACATTAGTAACTCATATGTTCACTCTGTCCCCAAGAGGGATGGGTGTCAGCAAAACGAATTGTCCCCAGGGATAGAAAGCCCTCCTGACCTTGCTGGTGAAATACAAGTTATACTACATACTACATGCCGAGACATATTCTTTCGTGAAAATGGGCCATGATCCAGTTATAAAAACCTGAAGAATAAACCATGCCTCCATGTAACCATGTGCAACATGCTTCAAGTTCGTGGTACCGACCTTGACGCAAGTATTACCCACACCCCAATTTTCAGCTAGTAATTTTTGAAAAATATATGCAGGTTATATTTGAGTACTTACGGTATTATTGCCTAAAATGAACTCAAAAGTAACGTTCAAAGACTGCGCATTTAGTTTTGAAATAATAATAATTATGAAATTACCATTATGTTTCACTTTAGTGTGTCCTCCAGACAATAGATCATCTTCATGTCCTCGAGAATGTTCGGGAGAGATGGAACTTCGCACCAAGTTGCGTACCTGCACCAAAACATTTCTTGTAAGTAACGAAACAAATAAAAAAATTAAAATATCAAGATAAAAGAGATATCAACCACAATTCTAGGCTATATAAATAAATCTACTTTGCAGAAAAGTCAGCCATACATGGGTTTTGGGAATTTTTCCCCATCATCTGTGACACCAAGCAACATATATTAAAAACACTTTAAGTATACAGCCATTTTGTGATTCGTACGAGGTACAAAGACAGACTAGTTCATATGAATCACAAAATGGTCGTATCCCAGGACTGATCATTGGGGATCTGGGTATCCCAGGACTGATCAGGGAAATTGTTTATTTATCTCTTGTTCGTCCAGTAATGGAATATGGAACAATTTCTTGGGATCCGCACAAAATTTTGCAGTGTAAACACTTGGAAAGGATTCAGCATAGGGCAGCTAAATTTACTTTCAGGGACAAGAAAATGGCAGGGTGGGATTCACTCAAAAACAGGTGATCCGTAGCAAGACTCTGCGCCTTGTACAAAGCTTATAATGGTCAACCAGCTTGGAAAGAAATTAATCGGCGGCTACATATTCGTACATACATCAGTAGAGTGGATCACAGGCGCAAAATAAATTTAAGACACAGAGAACAGATGTCGGGAAATTTTCTTTTACAAATCGAACAATTGCGGAATAGAATAGATTGCCTGCAAAAACCTTTGAACCCTTTCCTCAAAGCGTTCAACAGTTTAGGAAATTAATTTAGGGTATTATTAAGTAAATGAAGAAGAATAGTGGGTTCTATAGCGATGCATAAGTGTTCTATTGTGAAATGAGGTGTCGTGCAGTGTATAGCAGAGAAATAAAGAAGGAAACATTTCCAGGTCTTAGTGAAGTGAAGTGCAGTGTGATCCTGATTGTATAAACATTCAGTGCGGAGTTAAGAGTATAGAAGGGTTTTTTGCTTTCTTTTTTTTTTCTTTTCTCTTAATGTAATTTAATGTTTAATGAATAAGTCGTTTTTTATATTATTATCATTATTTTGCCATTATTATTATTATTATTATTATTATTATTAATTGATATTAGTGTTCTATGTTACTGAGAGACTGTGTATTTTTTATATTTTTGTAATTAGCTGCCACCGGGTTACACCCATTTGCAGTTTAAATAAATCTATCTATCATTATATATACTTAATGCGAGTTTAATTTATGTTTCGTGAAGCCACTGATGCTGGGAAAAAATTCCCAAACACATGTATGGCTGAATTTTCTGCAAAGTAAATTTATTTATATAGCCTAAAATTGTGGTTGATAACTCTGTTATCCTAATATATTATATGAAAATTCAATCACAGATTAATACAAGATCTCTGCTGCCACCACAGAATTTATTCAAATAAAAAACCTTATCTTTTGGTCACATCTTACCTTGAGAATAGATTGGGGAGTAAAAGTTTCCGCAAACGGCCTCGAGTCATTCTTCTCGTGGGTGGAGGTGGCACTGAATTGTCTCATGGGTGTAACTCTCTTCACAAGAGGGGTTTTCAAAAATGCAGGACTACCGACTGAGCGATCATGTGCATTCCTCCTGAACAAGAAATACATTCTTTACATAAACGTAACAAAATTGTATAGTCTCCAACCAGCTCGCAGGAAGCATGAGTATTGAGAAAACAAAGGGAAAGTAACAGACTGATCAAAGGGTGCATCCTCAACCTCAAGTACTTTCCAAAATCTCCAAATAATTAAAAATAACTGTTGATTATTCATTCTTATCTTATGATATTTACTTCAAGTGCCTGAATAAATTAGCCAATGGACAACATCATTAATTTTGGATATTTGTTAGATGTAATCACATTTGTATTCACTGAAATAATGCTCTACATGCACAACCTCATTGATATCCTACAAAAACTGCATTTACTTGGTTTTCAGAAAGTAATTATCCACAGGCGAACTGTTTTCCAATCGAGATCTCTTCAAGGGCGTTGACCCTAGCATTCCACCATCGTCATCTAAACGCCTCTTGTTTGAATTGGTTACAGAAGGGAAAACAACTGGAGTAGCTTCTCTGAAACATTTCCATACATATTAAAATCATTTTGTACAGAGCATGAAATTTTAATAAAATTATGATTACAATCAAAATTAGGCTAATTTCAATGTTTCCTTATGTTATAACTGTCGTATAATTTAATAAGAGTTTTATAAGGTCCAATATATATTTGAGACAGTCAATTTAAGAAATAAAAAGTAATAATATGTACAATAAAGGAATTTAGTTGTTTTAATTTCTTATTTCTTAAATCGACTGTCTTAAATATATATTGCACCATACAAAACTCTAATATCAATGTTCTTACATATATACCGAGATAAAACAATATGAATTATAATAACTTTTACACCATAACAGTCACGTCCCCTCGTCAACATATTTTAATTGATTTTTAATATTTAATTGACAAAATAAACAAAACAAACCAACCTGTCATGTCTAAAAGAATCGTGTGAGGTGCATAAAAATGGCAAATTTTGCATGGCTGACACATCCATGACTTCTTTTCTTGCTTCTGAGTTAAAGGGGGATTGGACTGGCACCATCCAAGTCTCACGAGCTTTCTCCAAGGTAGCGTGAATGAGGGAAGATTTATACGACACTGCTTGTTTAGTCCCATAATTTACATCAACTGACATAGGAGAAGGTCGTTGGACTGCAAGGAATATTACTACATTCAGTGAATAGTATAAAGATGTGCATTTAACCAAGAATTTTTTAATTTAAATTTTAACAGATTCTTCACAGTTCTTCATTCTACTCTATCAATTAAATTATTGTTTACAATTAAAATGGAAGAAGCAACAAGACAACTTCTCACGACCAATGCATGTATACTACCTGTGCAATAAAAATTAGTCATAAAAAATTTAATTTAAAAATTATTTTCTCTTTGTAATCAACTTACCCTGTCTCCAATTAGAGAGCAATTTCTTCTGTTGAGAGCAGTAATTTGCCAACTGACGTGTAACACTGGGCAACGTCTTAGCATAACCTCCAACCAGCATATCGCGCACTGTTTCATGACGTGGGCGTCGGGACCCTATTTTGCGACTTCCAGAAAAGTTTATTCTCTCGTTCACTGCAACAGCTTCTATAACTCTGGAAATATAATATAAAAATGTTAGCACATAACAGTAATCTCACAACTACCCATATTTCAAATTGTAACCTTTCGCTCCGCAACACCAGCTCTTCAACAACAAAAGTGACAAGAAATATTGATAACCATCGTCAGAAATTATAGGGGGAGCATCAGAAGCAAGTACAAAAAATTCTGATTCGAATTGTTTTCACTGTGATGGGAAATTGAAAAAAAATCTCTTGCTTGTGAATTTGTGCACATTTATGTGTTGAGGGTGACCATTGGAGAGATAAGGAAATAATATAAGTATAAAAGGATTATCAATTTGATATTAGATAAACAAGAATTGTAGAATGTGAGGTGGTTGGGAAGCAATCATAACTGACATTTCATGGAATAAGATGCTTCAGAAAGTGGTGAAGTACAACGGAAGGAAAGGATATAATAGGGCTGGGCACCAAATCCAAAATACAGTACAGTAAAGTGGCTGTCTTGGATACCCTTCGGAATGGGATATGTTCATATGAAGTTTTTTGCTCACAGTGCAGCAGTGATAGTGTAACAGTTGGCATATCAGACTGTTATACCCAAGTTCGTGGATTCAAACCTGATCGAAGCCGTGGATTTTTAAGGGATTTTTAATTTTAAATATTTAAGTCCTTAGACTTAGTACGCCTTCCTTTGGAGGGGAGGTAAAGCCAGCAGTCCTATGTTAGTACATTTACTGCATGATAAAGATCCTCAAGCTTAAATTAACCCTCCATTAAGCCATCCTCCGTGCTAAATTCAAATCGCCTGTTTCAATGCCTAAGTAAAAACCTTTCACCGCTAGTTGGAGAAATGAGCGTAGTGAAATTTGCGTGGTCAGGACATAAGAGCAGGCCTCATGGCCTGATTCTCGCCACCTAAAGTAAGGGGTGAATTCAATTCAATTCACAGTGACCGATTTTGGGGCCTCCCAAAATATTGACGTTTCCTCTTGGACACCAATATATAAACTGCAACTGAATATTATTCACATGAACAACATCATACACTAGATATTCAACTTTTTTTTTTCTCCTCAGAATTAAGATGGCATGATTTTGTATTTTTCTCAAAATTGCCAAAAGTGAAAGTAGCTAATTTTGAAAGTCAGCCTTTCTCCTTTCTCCACCCTAATACAAGTACTCCACAAAGAAGTGAATGCACCATAATAAAACTCATTGAAGACATTACCTGGAACGCATTAAGTAGAAAACAACTTGCATGTCTTCAGACTGTGAAATATTACAACTTTGCAAATAATTCATCAACAAATCCTCTTCTGCTGGCGAAAGCATTAATTTTAGAACCGTCCCCAACTGTTGAGCTTTTCCACATTCTAGAAAACAGTAAAATATGGAATAACACAAACTCACATTCAGCACAATAACTCAGATAATATTGAATTAATTTGAAACTTACCTCGATAAAAATGTAACAAAAGCTCTTTGTTGTTTTCTTCATTGTGATATTGTTGAAGAAAATTATATGCCTGTGTTACTTGCTTGTTCATTACTAATAATGTTATTTTTAACCTGCAACAAGGGTTCTTGATGTGAATGACACTGTTATAACTTTCCTAAAACATCTCGTAACAATAAGTAAATTTTATTTGCACCCAAGGTCTGGTAACATGAACAGTGAGTACAATTTGCATTGTCTCTCAACTTTTGCACAACAGAACTGCCTGTCTCACTTAGCCAACCACTTACGTGCCTTTAGTACCCCTGCAGCCACCTAGACACTAGTGGTGGCGGTGATGTTGGCAACGCGGCATTGGGAAGAGGATGGGGTATTTTGCAAAATATCACTTTAGGACACACCTATCAGTCTGATATAGACAATTGACATGACTGACAACGTTGGATTCAGGAAGCATGTCACCGTCACACTCAAGGCCCATTTTTTAAAAATTTCTTCTCAGAACTATGAAAAGCAATTTGAAAAAGGAGTTTTGGATTTTTAATTTTTTTAAATTTATTTATTTTTGGTAAAAGGGTTTTCGTAGAGTTAATTTTATATTAAACATCAATTATAAGTCTTTTACTGATTGAAAATTGGACCACTTGCTCAGAAGTTATTAGTAATGTAATTTTTTCTTATTTTGGTGCTGCCATGATGTGGCAACAAATAGAACTAGTGACAGCCTTAAGACCACAGTACTAGCAGCTGCACTCTCTAAGATTTGGGGCCAGTGAGCATAAAACAAAAAGGATGTGAAGTGAGTAAAATTTATTATTGGTTAGAATTCTAGGGTTAATCGTTCTGCAGTTCATCCACAAATCAATCTACAAGTTAATTTGCATACTTGCTTAATTTTTGTCAAAAGCTCCTCCTCATGACATTTAGGGTCTTGAAGCAAAACTTTTTCTTCTTGCCCCTTAATGCAAGTTGTTGTATATTATAATAACTACTTACTGAATATCTTCAACACCCTGAACGGGCAGTTGTCTAACTGTGAAGTATTCAAGAGCCTTAGTGTGTTGACCTTGTGATAACAAGGCTTGAACAATAAGCGGTGCTGCCAAGGTTGGAGATCTTTAGGTGAAACCAACGGGTCCAACACCATGTCAAGAGCATCCTGAAACAACACGATTTAATGTTATTCACATAAAAAAATATACAGTAAGTCATATACAGTTGGAAGAGAACCTTCAGCGAGTGATTTCTCTAAGATTGGAGTAATATTGGATACACAATTTGTTAATAGAGTTGCTGGAATACCATTGGGACCAATACCCTTATTTACATTAAGATGATTAATTGCTTCATAAACTTTCATTGTATTTTAACCGAAACTTAGTGGGGAATTTGAATTCTCATTTACTATTGTTACATTTGCATTATCTTTAGAGTAGATTGTTTCAAAGAAATCTGCATATAAATTTACTATGCCTTGGCTTGAAGTAGCATTCTTATGACCATATTAGACCATTTGGTAGTCCTTCAATTCCTCTCTTAGCGTTGGTAAACAGTAATCCCTCAACATTCACAAGAGTTAGGTTCCCAAAAAACCTTGCGTATATTAAATCAAGTATTTCAGTAATGAAATACAGTATTTCCAAAATGCTTTTACATTGCAGTCTATCGATGTGCCTAAGTTTTGTAAGGTTTGAAAAATATTCACAGTCAGTACTGAGTAGGCTCTTTTTATACATTACGTGAACATCAGTTTTGACACTTGGCAACTTTACAAATTCTATGGAGTACCTATACTGGGTAAGTTGAAAAGAAAGTTTTATACCTAGGAAGAAGTTTATTGAACATAGAACTCTTTCATTATGTTCTTCACTCGTTCATATGAAATGATTACAATCTCTACTATCTCCCATACATTAATTCATCAGTCTTCCATGACAATATCGCGAATTTTGTTCACCATTTCTTCATTCGTGACCTTAACCATCTGTCCTGTATGCTCTGCATCACTTGTGCTCAAATGACCACAACAAAATTTTGTGAACCACTTGTGGACCATACCATGTGACAGCCATACCAGCGTCTCCATAATACTTTCTCAACTTCTCTTCCGTTTCCTTTAATGTTTTCCCAAAACACAAAAAGTAGTGCTTGATCACACTCGAAATTCACTTTTCTCCATTTTCACGAAGCAACTCCCACCTTCGGCGTTCTGATGCTCTCAATAATGATCTAATGAGCAGATGGCAACAATATCATGCAAGGGATCCCAAAATGGATGGAAGACTTCAGTGCCAACAATGAACCTGGTAAGTGAGCATCAAAGACACGGATTTATCAATCTGCCTCCACATCGGGAGACAACCCTTCACATGATTTGTATGCTTACCTCAAAATGTTTTTGATCCAAAAGCCAGAAGGCCTGAGTAACCTTTATAATACTTGGTGTCATATAGAAAGCACATGGAAATTTCACAAAATACTCAATGGTTCGACTGTACCTGAAACAAAAATATTCAAAAATGATTTTATCATTAATATAAATATTTTTTTTTTCAAAATCCAGGTCAAAAATGTACAACTGACAAAGTCTTACCTATCAGGGTCAAGAAGGGTTGCCAAATCCAAGAAAACATAAATAACTATGGAATTTTTAGTTTGTATATCAATTCCATCTAATAAATACATAGCTAATAAACTTTGGATGGACGGAGGAGGAAACATTCCAGAGCCTCCATCACTTATCCACAAATTAGCTAATTCAGGACCATTACTTTCATTTTGAAGTAACTGATCAATGTACAGAGAAGCTTTGGTGCCATTTTTTAAATTCAAATTTTTGAACTCACTTCTCCTGAGAAAAAAGCAAAACCCAACCTTTTTGTTATTTCTTTTTTTCCAAATGCAATATATCACAGTGTGCTTTTCATACTTGTAAATTGTCTGTAAATTTCACATTGCAAATGACAAGGTATAATTTCAATTTTAAGATATAATGAAGCATTTCCTTGAAGAATTATATATTTTCCAAGAAGTGCATGCCTATGTGAATGACAAAGAATAACTGAATTTATGGGGCAAACACCCACTTATGATAGACTTAAAACTTCACACTTCGGGAAGGTTGTAGACTTGATGGAGAAAAACTCATGTGCAACTTGTTTTTCTTTTTATATTACTTGCAAAGAAAATTCTTTTCAAGTCATTAATTATTTTTCATTTATGAAGATATAATTACTTGAAAACCATTATTACATGAAGACTTAATGGAAACTCCAAATCCCTGACTTACACAATTGTGATTAACTATGCAGATAATTGAGGTATTAATGTCAGCAAATATGACACTAAAGTGTCATATTTGCTAAAGTGTCATATCAATTGGAAAATTAAAACAAATATATTCATTACCTGTTTGAATAAAATTTTGTGAGAACAGATGCTGGATACGGAATTTTGTCATCAGATATTTCATTGTCAAACTCCTCTGGAAATTCTGGCAATAATCCTACATTAAGAAACCATAATAGGACTTCAAAATACAATGCAATCAAGTTCAGGTTATTTGTTTTCTGTCTGAAATCTTCCAAATCTGCATACACAAAAGCAAAAAGAAACTTCATAGACTGTTCACAATAGAGACAATGTTTTCTTTTTCAATCAATGATGTGGCCATCGGGTAAAAGTTCTTAAGTCAATTTTCTGTTGAAATTAGGTTAGATACTGAAACTACATGTTAAGTATCTACATTTTATTTAAGTAAAACGACCAAATTCAAATGTTATCTTCTTAATGAGAAAAAAAAAGTTGGGGAAATAGCATTGAGCATTGGAAAATGTGTTGGCTCAAGAATGTTTTGTCCAAACTAAGATTTTTGACTTATAAACTTTTACCCCGCAACCACAGAATTCTGGTAGCACAGTATCACTCACTTAATAAATTGAGGAGTCTGCAGTCGTTAAGAATACCCTCAAACAAGGTTGCAAGTTGACGCAGTTGACTAGCACAATTATCAAGCAGGCGGCACTCGTTCTTGTCTAATCGGATACCAGTGTGATCAAACAAGTGGGTACCTCAAACATAAAAAGTATACAATTACCCTCCCAGAATTACAGTTCAGCAATGAGGTTTTTATAAGTCACCCTGATTCTCCAGGTTCTCATTGTACAAAGATTCACAACCATCTAAATAAATTGAAAAATAACGCTTCAATAAGAAAACTAGTCTATATTATTAATAAATGAATATGGCCACAGATTTTTCACGGGACAAAAATGTTTTTATTCAGATTTTCACATAGAAAGATAAAGAATTTGCATAGAGACATTTTAGGGTATATTTTTCCCCTCCTTCAGGCTAGAATCAGTAAAGAAAAGGAGATATAATCCAAACACTGAAAAGAATATGAAAAGTAGTTACAAAAAATTATTGTACAGAAAATGTTAATCTAATAAAGAATAGTACTCAATATAATCAAAAAGGTATATATGGAGACTCACCAATTCAAAGAAAGATCAAAAAAATATTCAGTAAAACTAATATACACATATGCACAGAATTATGCGGAAAGCACGTGCAGAATGGCTGTTACCAAGGCACAATGCAACGAATCATTTAAAAACCATTGTGAGGAAGACAGGGAGCAGATAAGTTTCAAAATACATTACATGAGATAGGACATATAACAGAGAACTTAAACTTGGGTTTCAAAACAGCATTAGAGGAAATTAAAAATTAACAAATGATACACATGAAGACTAAAATTAAATACAAGAAAAACAGTTGTCTTGGCAATCAACAATGCATTACTTTTATCTGGAAAGTTCCATAAGACATGCAGACATGTAAAAGAATTCGATTGAACCCGAGTATTAAGAAAGTCTGAAGTATTTATATAAAGAGTTTCCAAATCCAATCCAGAAAAATTATTCTGTTTTGTCTCCAAAACTTCCAAATCTGAAAAATTGATGGAACAACCACTGTCCAGCCGGTGTGCTGTTATTGCCATATTCATTTATTCATAAATTAACAAATGCTCTGAAACGTGGGCTTTGGTCACAGTTGAATTCTTCTTCTTCTTTCCCCTTTGGCCTTTTAAAGACAGGATCAGTTAAATCCAAAACATTAAAACATTTCAGTTTTCCAACTTTCCACCATTTCATTTCCTACGATTCCTCGGTCTGCAGTGGAGCTCTGCAAAATGGACTCTCATACACGAACAAAATTATAAATCACGTAACTCTTCTACAAGTACGCCCTGAAGATGGAATTAAATATTCTGAGACATCTACAATCTGATATGTTTAAAGAGTTTGAATTTAAATGACCAAGTTGCATGATCCGGAATGTTCTTCAATTTTCGAGATTCTGTTGTGCAAATTAATTTTTTGTGTTTATTATTTACTCTCCTGTTTCTCACACTATTTCTCTTTCCAGTGAATAGTCAATAGTAAAATTGTGAACGTTCGAAATTCGCAAATAGTGAATTCACATATGTTGATGGATTACTGTACTTTGAAGTGCAAGGCCTTTGATATTTCATTAAATGTCAACATTATTAATAAGTGAAGATTTATTACATAAGCAAAAGTGAATTCTTTAATTTACACTTTCACATGATTCACACCATTTTTTCTTGAACACTTGAAAAGGGCAAACAGGATTTTTTCTGTATGGGGCCATCCATAAATTACTTAAGGCAAATTTCGGGTATTTTCATACCCCCCCCCCCTTTGTAATGAACTTCCGTATCTCTTTGTAACACAGCGTAATGCTGCCTCAGACACCCTTTAGTGTTACGTAATTTATGGATGACCCCTATAGAGCTACAGTCCAAAATTTGCTGTCACTAGAACCTTACAATCTCCTGGTCAAATTTTTTCTTGGATGCTGTAAAAGTAAAAGAAGGCTCTAGCTTTACATAGCTTGAGTGAGAAATTCACAGTCATTGAAACCTTGGAATCTCCTGATCGGATATGCAACAGATGTCGACAAGCCATCTCAGCTTTTATTTTATCTTGCAAGTGAATGTATTTTGATCTATAGCTCCTCAAATGTAATCGTTTTGATTAGTGCTACAAAGATTCGTAAGAAAAAATTAACTCATATCTATTGTACTTACAGAGACCATCTGCAGTCTGTTGCAACACCATAGCTCGCTGATAACCCCAGCTTAAAAGCATTGGCAACGAACAATCCACACCACTCACAGAACCATTCGCCCAATCCGAGGCACACCGGTGGAGAAAACCCAACATCTGATTTTCAAGCACCACAGACAATAAGAACTCCCTTTGTGCAACCTGTCACCAAAATAATTGGAAAACATTAAACATTTCTTTATCAATATTTAGGGGACGTCCATAAATAACATAATGGTAAAGAGGGGGGGAGGGAATTTGAGGCAGTGTAACGCTGCAATACGTAGGGAAGTGGGGGAGGGGAGGTATTCGCTTATTGTTACATAACATTATACGTTTTTTCTTTCAACATTTGTTGAAATAATTCCTTTTCTTGAGACTTGTTCTAAAACATTGAAATATTAAATAATTAATTTAAAAACCAAAATGAATTAAAGTTATAAGATGTAAATTGTCACAAAAGGAGATATTTTTTCTTCAAATTTTCATTGAATCTGTAAAATTGCGAAGAAAATATTAAAAAATAGATATATAGTTCATTCTAAAATCCATTTACATTGGCGCAGTAGACTCTTGCCCATGACAGCGTGTCCATGGCTGGTGATCAAAAATTTTCTTGCCTTTCCATCCTTCCTTCACTCACACCTAGCACTCACTTCATGAATTCAAAGGGGAGGGGGGAGGTGTTGTCGCAAGCATTACGTAATTATTTAGGAAGAGAGGGTTGATGCGCACGTTAGACGCGTTACAGGGGGAAGAGGGGATATTCAAAATACTCCAAATCTGCATTATGTAATTTATGGACGGCCCCTTATTCACAATTCTGATCTATCTGAAACAAATAGTAATTTTCCCAACTGCTGTATGTACTTACAGCTGGTACATCACTGGAACCATTAATATCCACCAAAACTGGTTTCAAACCAACCATTACACAGTGTTTGAACAAATTAAGAGGACGCAATAGACAAACTGGACCTTCTTTTTCCATGTACAGCAGCAAATAACGTTGCAACCCAGGATGCGAGAGAGACACTATTTTGTCTTCCAGTAAACAATGTGAAACTGAAGAAAATGAGAATTTTAATAATCATTACAAACAAACTTACAGAATACTGCCAATCCAATGGCCAACATCACAAAAGCAGTAGTGCAGTAGAGGTCTTGGACCAACAGACACACACACAACACAACCATGCCTGAGACAGGACTCGAACCCACGATAAATTATTATTATTATTATTATTATTATTATTATTATTATTATTATTCCACTAAATCAGACTAAACATGTTATGAGTCGGCCGAATATAAAATCTACTCCAGGTTGCAACCAGCTACCTAAGGAGTGGATCTAGGGACTGTCGATGCCTGTTGATGCCCACTTGGTGCAAAATGTGGGCTGTTCCAAATAAAACGATTTCTTGCACTTCCCAGTCTTTTGAATTACCGGGGAGTTTAGACAAGTTCTTAACCAAATTTTGTGGAACAAATCCCAGAGCTCTGATAAGTATCAGTACGACCTGTGTTTTAACACCCCACTTTCGGCTGATCTCGATTTCCAAACTCTTGTATTTAAGACATTTCTCTGTCTCCCTGGTAACGACGTTCTGATCGCAAGGTACAGCAACATCGACAAGTAAACACGATTTTTTCGCCAAATCCCGTATGACTATATCCGGTTTGTTTGCCAATATCGTGCGATAAGTTTGAATTTGTTGGTCGTACAATATCGTACACAATCCAACAGACATCACCGGTTTCGGTGAGTGTTCATACCACTTGGGGCATGTGTTTGGAACTTTGAGGGCGGTACAGATCTGCCAGTGGAGGTAGCTACACACTCTGTCGCGTCTTTTCAAGTATTCGGTCTTTGCTAGGATTGGACAAGCTGAGACAATACAATTAATGGTGTCTACGTGTTCCTAACAAATGCGGCATTTATCATCTTGGGAAATTTTGAGAACCGCTTTTTCATAATGTCGTGTTCTCAACGCCTGATCTTGGGCAGCTATTACAAGTGCTTCCGATTCTGGCTTCATTCTTCCCCTTTTAAGCCACATAAATGATTGATGTTTAGTGATATGTGCTCTGTCCATTCATTTCAAATATTGTTCATGGAGTGGTTTGTCTCTCCACGATTTCTTTAACATTTTTTGTGTCTCACATTTTATGTTAAGTAGCATCAGAAGTTCAGTGTCTCTGTCATTCTGCGTGTCTTGCAATGCTTCTTGCTACACTAACAAAGCCTGTTTCCCATTCTTCGGTCAATTTCATGACCTGCCTCATTAGAGGGTCATCTTGTTGGCTGACTACATACTTTCCCATCCCGACTATTGCGTTGTGCCAGGAGGCCTCAATTTGTCTGAGGCCTCTTCCTCCTTCCTTACGTGACACAAAGTCCATGTACATCAGCTCGAGGGTGGGCGACATGATGCATTGTTAGCAGGTTTCTGGTTTTCTGATCCATGGTGTGAATTTCTTGCTCAGTCCAGGCTACTAGTCCAAAACTGTGTTCGGCTACAGGCACCGCCGATCTACCTATTGCTGATATTTTATTCCTGGAATTCAGAGCGGACTGCAGGACCAGTCTCACTTTTCTGTAATACTCCTTGCGAATTCTCTGTTGCTATTACTATTAATAATAATAATAATAATAATAATACCAGAGCACAAGTTAATAACCAGTCAAAATAATTAACTTATTAGAAAAAGGTAATAATAACAATAAAGCAGTAATTCAAACCACATGTAGTATAAAAATTACCAAACGAAAGAGCTGATGGGTGAAAATGCTCTTCTTGAGGTTGGAAGGACTTGAACTGGGAAAGATTCTGAGGATCAACTCTTATATCCAGCAATGGTGTTTCCACTTGCGACGCTACTTCCTTCTGTCTGATGCAGTTCAAAGAGAAAGTCACTAGGTAGCCTAGATTCTCGTCTTCTGAATCTGTGACGCGCACAGGCATCTGGTCCTTGTACCACTGATTCAAGTCAAATAGTGAAAGGTACGTTGAAAGAGGCTTGTTCTCAGAATCATAAGTTTCCCAAACAAAAATACACAGGCTGAAATCGTTTTCAGAAGTCACTGAAACATAACACAAGTACTTCAATTAAATTTCACAACTTATTAAGAAACCACGTTGAATCAACAAAACAAATGAATTTGTACCTTCGTCACATCCATCTTCTTGAATGTTTTTCTGAGAAGCAATGTTACTCAGGGAATTAAATGAAACACAAGACATGCTGTCGACTTCTTCAGTTGACTCCACTTCCAAATTGTATTCGAAACGAAAATGGCAAGACTGATAATCCTGCAAAATAAAACACTTTGCATTTAATTCAGTGACATATAAGGTGAAACACTACCTCAAATAAAAAATCTTTTCTGATACATCACCTCTCATTTTCCTGTTAACACTTACTTGATAAAGATACCCGTAGCCATCAACCCATTCCTTTGATTCATATGATAAAGCATACATGATTCCCACTGGTGGACTGGATGAGGGGAATTCATCTGTGCTACTGTGCACAGCCCATAAATAGCAAAAGTTACAGGGGTCATCAGACGGTTCTTGGAATCCCAAATGCATCACTGGCAATGGATCTTTCATTACGCGACTGGTGAAACTGAAAGACAAGAAACCTATTTAATCATGTACATCCAAATCTTAGGCTTTTGTATGACAAAAAGCAGTTGTGGACAACATACAAAATGTATGTTGAAATAAGTAAGTAAAAGGCCAAAATAAACAGATATTGAAATTCACATTTATTACATTAAATAATAAAACTCTTGTTACGTTTCAACCCTGTTGTTTGGGATCTTCCTTAGATACAATCTATAAAAATAACGAAAACTACAAGTAATAGTATATTGGTCATTCATTTTATATTCGACCAACAAAATTCCTGACAATCTGCAAATTACCTAAAAACACCTTTTAACGTGTGTTTTGTGGTAAAAGTTCTTCCTCTATTAGTGAAGACGAATTGGAGTGTGCCACATGGAAAGATATTGTGAAAATTCCATCTGATTTCACATTTGAAACTAATGTGAATGAAGACAGCCACCTGTCCCATGTAAAATCAGAGACAAAATGCAGCTATGAGAAGATAATGCAGCAAGAAACAAGAAATGCCAAAATTTCAGAGTATTTAAATAAGAATGCGATTTACTTGTCAAGCCTAACAAGCATTCCTAATGATGTTACAAAGAGTTTCATACATTGCAGCAGTTTTCTGTTGAAATCCAAATGAAACATTGTAGACAAACTACTTTGGACAACGTCTTCAAGTGAGTATAATTCTCCAGTAATAAAGGAACGTTTAATAAACACTAAGCAAACTGAAAACTTGAACTTTTTTACGCCCCTTTTAATAAAATTTCCCTTAAAATAAAATAAAATCTTTAAGTCCCCAAAATATTTTATTAAGCGGGTTCTACTGTAATGCCACCAGATGATTTCTCATGCAGCTAACCACTTCTCCCCATTTTGGGTGCAGTTTGGACTATATTGTTGATTTCATACAGTATAATTCAATTGTTTAATTAGTTAGCATCCATACCAATAATTTAAGTGATTTCATCCATCTGACAGATGTTGTTTTCACGATTTGATGATGACTCTAATTGGATTTTTATCTTACATATGTTGGTATGCCCTACTGAGGTAAGCCACTGTTTATAAATATGTCTAATCTTTTTATACATTTACTGTTACAAAGTAGTTTTTGTTATTTTTATAGATCGTATCTGAGGGTTGAAACAACAGGGTTGAAATGTAACAAGGTTTTTATTGTTTAATTTAATAAATGTGAATTTTAATGTCTGATTATTTCTGCCTTTTTTAATTACTTATTTCAATTTATTAGAGAAAAATATCTCTTTATACAAAATGTACTTTATTAAGTCATGCAAGATGCAAATCTTCCTTCATTCCATTTTACCATTCTAAAATGAAACGAAAATAAAGGGATAACAAAGGACAACAAATTAAATATTTGAAGTAGAAAAAGTGATATTTAACTTTATGAAAAAACTGGTGGGCTTCAACAGCACCAACTTTCTTGCATTAACTTAAGGATACAGAATTTTTTCCTAATATTAAAGTTGTAGGAAGACATTAAAAAATGATATACTTTTGCAATTTTCAATAACAGCAGTTTGCAGCAATTTGCAGTTCAATAACAACAACAACAAAAAGATCTGCACCATTTTTCAAATCCATTGCTCTATCTGAAAAACAATTTGGGGATATTTCTGATTATATTTTTAAGTTTCTAAAAGTTTGCGTTGAGTACTGGAGTACTGCCAATAATCAAATATCCATTTCAAACTCTCAGAGCAATTGCTTTGCTACTTCGATTCATGTTTTCATTCTCCATGTTCTCACAGTAATTAGAGTATTCCTTCACGAGGGGGAATGACGAGGAATAAAAGCTGAATTCTGTTTATACAATAGTTGAATTTTTTCATAATATTGTATTTGAAGCGGTGAAGAGTTTAAAGGAACACACTAAAGATTATAAAAAACATTTGTACAGAACCAATGTACAATTTTTATATCACGTTATCTTCAGTGTTCATGCATTCAAAAGACAACTTGTGCTAAAACAGTATGTTCTTGAATATATTAATTCACAATTGCACATGGCATGATGAAGATGACAACCTAAAATTAACACTTAAAAAATTACATAGGAAAAGTTTGAAATGTACGTGAAGGGAAGACGTCGAGACATTAATACCAACTCTGCATGAAACAAAGAAAGGAAACGACATATCATTTTACTTTCAAATTCTAATCCCATTAGCATTTTTCACCTTGCTCTAATTCAGAAAAACATTTACAAATTCTGTCAATCTTCCAACAATGGTATTAACTCTTTGCACTCGCAAGCAACGAGCATAATACACATCCTACAGTTCGTACAGCATGTCAGAGATGCCACGAGAATAATGGCTACTAGCTCGTAGCAGTATTTAATGTGATATGCCCTACAATTCGTACGGCATGTCTCAGATGCCACACCAAAATCCCTAATTAACTCATAGGACATGCCACAGATGCCCACGTATTTTCCTGGTATGTAAAATAGTTTTCATTGTTGAATCGATCCGGGGTACTATTCTATTTTTAAACAATGCTGATGCAATAATGTGAAAACGAGTTAGAAAGGGGGAATGCCAAGTATCTGCTTCGAGCTGTGCCACCTTTTCCATTGTCATCCGAGTTATGCCTTACGAGTTGTAGGAGCTTGCAGTGTTCAGAAACATCTGACCGCAGAGAGCATTCATGGGTGGCATGTCACATGCCCTACGAGTGCAAAGGGTTAAGGTAAAAACACAATTATAAAAGAGAAAACATACTTCAAAGACAAATGCATTAAATTCCACAGTTGGAAACAACCAAAGCTGTAACCAACTATCAGACTTGCAATACGTGGAACATAGAGAAGCGAAGTGACCCCAATGTTCCTCGCCTTAAAGCAAGCACATACTGTGCCTCCGGGTTCCAAAAGAAGAAAATTGTCTTGCACAAACGCAGTTTCTGAAAGAAAAAAAAAGTAAAATGTGACATGTTCTTTTGATAATTCATTGATACTAGACTTAATAAAACTCTAAATGTAAACTCTCCAAAATCAGGTATGTCCTGAATACTCTCACAAAAAATTCTAGATGACCGTGTACACTCATTATATTTCATAGAATTTCACTCGCCTCTGAAAATGTACAATATTCTAGAAGCATGTACCCGAAATGCACAGGTCATTGAAAATCCAACAGAATTGTAAAGACAATAGCAAAGGTCTTAAATCGCTCTTCAATTCTTTCCCTACAAGCCTGTACATCCACCAAACACTTTATGTTAGTAAAGATAGATAGACTGTTTGTGATTTCAGGCACACCAACTACTCAGGTCATTAGTCTCCTAAGTGTAGTGCGTGTTTTTCATTGGGAGGTGGTGGTGATCTTCCCTTCTTGGATGGCGAGATCTGGTGCCAACCTACCATCAACTAGCAGGGTTATCTTACATATGTCGGTATACCATATTGAGGTAAGCCACTGTTTATAAATATGTCTAATCTTTTTATACATTTACTGTTACAATGTAGTTTTTGTTATTTTTATAGATTGTGTCTGAGGAAGACCCCAAACAACAGGGTTGAAATGCCGGTCTCCCGGCATGTGTGATAGTGTAGTGCATGTTAGTATAAGTATGTGTATAAGGGGTGAGGATAGGACAAGGAAAAGGAAGGAAAGATCACATGCACTCCGTGGTCCATTTGTTAGGGTACTGCTCTGGCATTTGCTTGGTGTTGATCAGGCAACCAGGGAAAACTACCGCTCAGAGCAGCAGAGCAGGCGGCTGATAGAATTCTCCTCCAGACAGCGACTGAATTTGACCTAGCTGACAAGCTAGTGTTGAAAATCCTGTCGCCATCAGGACCAGAATCTAGGACCTCACGGTCAAAGGGACTGCAGTGTTAATAAAGAAAGAACTCTTAAAGGTAATTAGTATTTATAAATGCAATACATCAACATAATTTTAGGCAATCAAATCATCTACACATTAGTTCATCAACAACTTTCCAACAAAAAGGGACATTCTACACAAGTGAACTTTTAGTTACCAGAAAATTAAGTTACTTTAAGTTATCAGAAAATTTAAAGAGTATTAAAAAATGTAAAAATCAAACAAACTAGAGAGTATTTCCTACACATGATTTACCACAGAAATGATAAATATTCTAACAACTAAGTAGACCTCAGTCAGCTACTATGTTAATTACTGTAATAGTAACTACAGCCTGGAAGTTCAGGCATTTATTTTACCTAAAATAGGCATTAATTATGGCAAAAGTAGGAGTGTAAACACCACACGAAACTTCAAAAAATCACAATTAAAAAGTAATTACTGTAAAATAATAATTAAAATGATTCACATTTTTATTCTAACCTTAAAATGTATATTAGCACTTATGTTGAAGGAAGTTATTTTCTTTGTAACTTTGATATGGTAGTGACTATATGACTAGTGATGGTAGGATTTAGTACATTATTTTTTTTTTAATCGCATTTTGAAAACAAGGCTATAGCATTATAAAAATTAAGATTTAGTATTTTGTGGAATTTGTTGAGAAAATAATAATTAAAGGAAGACTAAAATAAAATTATTTTGATGTTTTTTTGATTTTCCCATTAAAATCAGGAAATAAGCGACACTAATTAATATTTCGCCTTTGTAAACTTCAAAAAATACAACACACTTAAGGAGCGTAAGAATGAATATGTGCACCATATTCATATGGCCTTCCTCTGATCAATTTTGCATTTTATCATACATAGAAAGTGTTCAGAAATACAGTGTACTAACTGTCAAATTTACAATAACTAATTTTTTCAGTGTTTGCTAACAATTTGCAGTTTTAGCAATTGCTATGACAATGCTCTACAAATGACATTACTGTATGACTACTATGAATATTATTATACTTGTGATGCTGTCTCTCCGAAATGCAATTGTGGTCTCCCTTTTAAATCATGAAATTTCCAATTATCTTACAATTCCAATTATCTTAGAGTGAAAACAGAATTATAGATTTCATTCCTCACATTTGTATAATTGCCAGAAGGGAAGAAAACAAGAAGGAACTAAGAAGGGTATATAACAGGACTTTCCAACTGGCGGCCCGCTGGATCTTTTTGTGCGGCATACGACTGCTTCGAAAATACCAAACAAATACAGTATAATTGCACAATTCAGTTTATTTTTATTTAATGATGTGTTAATTTTCTTGTATGTACTACATTAATCTTTGGATAGTATGTTGAATAAAAGTCGTATCTAATATACAATTGTTTCAGTATAATCTCAGTAGTTAGGGTAAAAACCATCTTTCATTACATGCGGTCCGTGGCTTAACTAGAATTTCATGTGTGGCCCATAAGCCTTTCTAAGTTGGACAGCCCTGGTATATCACATACAGACAGTTCTGTCCTCAAAAGCGATTCAAGGCAGTTCTCAAACAGGATGAGATTACTCGTGAGTGAACAAATCTATCAGCATCAATGCAAAATATCAAACATCTTCACTGGTATCATCTTCCTTTCCCTTTTAGATTTTTAACACAACCTGACACTGCAGCCTATGCATCCGCAGAAAGGCAATACATGACCATGCCTTCGTGTTGTCGAAGCTGGAAGTACATTCCTGCTTGGTAGAGAAAAGCACCAGGATGGGGGGAAAAAGGAATAATAATGAAAAAGGCACAAATAAGGTAAAATAGGCATCAGAATCTAAGAGGCAAAATGAAAATCTATTAAAACAATTCCGTAAGTACAATTAAGAGATTCCTATTGTTAAAGGTCATAAAATTGAAAGAATAAGAAACAGGCAAAGTATGTTCCAGGTAGAGGTCAAAGAGTATCAAATGGATTTAACCACCAATCAATACTGCATTCTAAAGAAGACCAAGAAAAAATAATCAAATTTTGTTTAGCCATTAACATATTTATAGACATTTAAAGCCAATGGATTCATGTAAACTGTAATTGTTGTTCCTGAATAGTTATTACAATTGTAAGATAGTTGGAAATGTAATTGTTATAAATTTCTACTGTTGTATTGTAACTAACTGCATTATAATTATATTGTAACTGTATTTGACAGGAAGTCGCTAATAACCGTGATGTTGATGCGACTAAAAATAAAAATAATTTTAAAATATTAATTAAGAAAAAGGCATTTTGCCAAACTTCTGGGCTCTAGTAATAATATACTGCTTAATGTAACTGAATATTACATGTATATTTCTGTACACTGTAATACTTAATATTACCTGATATATCCTAAAATGGGATGAATAGCAACAGAACTTCAAATAAATGAAGAAAAAAAATGAAAAAAACTCTTGTTCGAGTAATTCTACTTTTGAAGCATAACTATGTTACTTAATGAAATGTAAATTAATTGTCTTAAGAATGATTAAATTGCTTATTTGAACTGGCAACTTTTTAAGTCAGACAATTTTTGGTTGAATTTTTGTGCAGCCAACAACTTCAAACCTACACTGACTATCTGAAAAGTACTTTTTCCTTGTAACCATTTGTATTTGCATTTGTGTTGTAAGCATGTAAATACAATGCAATAGGTTGTTTATTATTATATATAAATTATTTATTTACACAATACAGGCAAACGCCCAATTATAATAAGGACATTTATAGAATAGAAACATCAGTTGAAATCCTTCAAAATCAGGTTTTTAGCATTACATTTAAATTTATAAATTGAGCAATACAGATCAATCACATCATTGTTAGCTCTATGACACATCCTCCATAATGGAGCAAAATAAGAGTTTGTTCTCGCAAACGGAACACTAAACAGTACAGTTTCAGTGGAACGCAGTCCACGAATGAATTTCACCCGAGGAAGTTTAGTGTACAATGTCGGAGAATCTATAAACTTATTTACTAAGTTGTACAAAAAAAGAAGATCATAATACTGCCTGCAAGAACGCAGTGAGCTTAGCCGCAATAGGATAGTAATTATGAGTAAACCTAGGTTATGGCAAACCGAGTTGATGAGTAAAAAAAATATATTATTGTAAAATATTTTAATTCTAGAGCAATGTTGACCGTATCAAGTTTGTTGTATGGAAGTTGGTAGTGCTGCGAAAGACCTTTTGTTCTCTTATGTGGCACGAAGGGCCAGTGCTTCGTGGACAGTGGCGAGAGAAGGCAGCCATGCATGCTAAAGAAAAGACATGGTCGTAGCTTTTCGAAGGTGTTACTGTGTAAGTATCATGAACAATTATTATTATTATTATTAATTTCAAAATAGAATAAAAAACCAGAAAGATTGCACGCATACATGTGTGCGTGCAGTAGTGCATGACAAAATAAAAGTTTACCCTTCACAACAATTATGTCAATTGTACAAAACTCACCATTTAGAAGAAGACACAAGTGGTCTCCAGACACGGCAGCTGTAGCGCATTTCTTTTCTAACTTGTCAGAGTCATCATCGTCCTTGTTAATAGGTAGAAGCTGGCAGGGATTTGTTTCATCATGAACTTCTTCTCTGTCATCATTGAACCAAGTGTTGATTACTGGAAAGCAATTTATTTATTTGGTACAGGCAATGCCTAATTAAAAACATGTAATTGTACAAAACAAAACAAAATCCAAATTAGTGGAAATCACACAATCTCTTTTTCTCCTTCTATATAGCTTACTCTCCTAATTCACATACATAAATATTTATAGGAAAGACATACAATTCTATATAACAAAAAATTGCAAGAAATTAGATAACAATTAGGAAATATAAAAAAATCTCCAAGACGATTGCAAGCAAATATGTGAAAATGGATCAAAAATATCAAAATACGACAAAAAAATATGAGAATTTATGAAAAAATATGACCATGATATGAAAAATTAACGGAAAATGACCAAAGGGAACAAGAAGCCAAGATTTGACTTCTGAAAAATGACACATGAAAATTGCATAATTTTAGTTATTGTAGACAAAAATTATTCTTATCTTACATTTTCTGTGGAAATAACGAAAAGAAAAAATATATGACACTAGGAAAACCTGGAGGACCTTGTTCTGCTCTTCATCTCCCTTTCCCTTCCCATCTCTTTTTCTCACAGTCTCTCCCTCCTTCCCTCACCCTGTCCCTGGCTGTCTCTGCCACTCTCTGTCCCTCTCATTCACATTTACTTGCAGATTCTGCACGTCTCTGAGCAGGTGAGGTAATATCGGGAAGCACCGGACCAGCTAAAAAGTAATAGAATGTTTGAGAAGAACTCATTCTGAAGATTACAATGAG
This sequence comes from Acheta domesticus, assembly GCA_031308135.1. Taxonomy (NCBI): domain Eukaryota; kingdom Metazoa; phylum Arthropoda; class Insecta; order Orthoptera; family Gryllidae; genus Acheta; species Acheta domesticus. The sequence continues at coordinate 164,200,794 of JAHLJT010009419.1, forward strand.
AGAAATGTTTCTTTGAGGCCTTTCGCATCAAGATTTTAGTTTTTAAGGCCCTAAAACACCTTGTTTAAGAGTTAACCATATAGATTCAAAATGCTGCAGAGTGTGTTGTGGGTTGCATTTGATGTGAATATTTACTTTTGTTTTGGTATCATGTAGTGGAGTTACAACAGAATTAACAGCACATAAACCTTATGGGCAAAAAAGCACGTAGAAGTGCCAACTTTCATGGAGATCGGTCCAACGGTGTCAGAGTTAAGCTCTTATATATTTACCAACATCCAGTTTTATATATACATAGATGTCATGAACGTCCGGGCCCGGTTGATCCCGACTGTACCTCTCGCTGTCATGGCCTCCTTAATACGTTTGTATCGTATCGATAGGTGATTTTCATGGCTCATAAAGTTGTGAGACGCCCTCATATGCTTTGTCCCCGCATTATAACGCCAAATTACTTTCACAGGTAAGTTTCCTCGTTTCGCTCGCCCGGACCCAAGTCACAGCAAGGCTCGGGCCTTCGGCCCTCGTGTTCACTATAAACTCCCAGTTCACTATCTAATCCCAGTTTATTACTCACATTCGTCACAAGTAACGCGGCACAGATCAGTAAGAAAGACGCTTCCTCCCTGCAAGCCAACTGCGATGATCCCACTCATTGAGCTCAGCAGCCCAGGCAGGGGGTACCTGCCCTCACACCCACTGCTGCCACTGTCCACAATGCTCAAGGACAAAGGCTGAAAAAGCACAAGGTAATCAGCAAGATTCATGTAAAGCAAAAACTGCGAAATAACATTTTATTCATTCCATATCCACTGTCTTAAGGTTCATTCACGATGCACATGTAAACATAAGTATAACGCATAGATATAAACTTTGACGTAAGTGATAGACCGAATATTCACAATGTCTAACATAAGTGTAAGCAAAAAAGATTTTCTTTTGTCGGTGGGTCAATGGGATATAAGAATATATATTTTTATATACACATACATAAACATATACGTATGTACTGTGGCACAACAGCTCTTTACAAGCCAAGGCCTAACAGCAGCGTCTCGGTCTTGTGGCCATGGGTAAGGTTAGGTATTTTAATTAAAAAAAAAAAATAAAAACTAATGATACTACTACTATGAATACTACAACAAAACTAAATTACGAAAAGATTGAACGCTACAAAACAATGCAGAAAACCACCAAACATTAACCAACCAATTTGGAAAAACAGTGTTTTGTTTGATCTATCGACTTCGATCCTATTTCAATGCTAGATTTTGAGTTTAACATACTGTGATTGGTTCATTTCTTATTTCTTACACTAGCATAAGCACAGAAGCTTGAAGCTTGCATGCTTTTAAGTTAATGTCTGATGTGTTATGCTTATGCGAAGGCACTGTGAATGAGTCCACTTATGGATGTAGTCCTAACTTTTATGTTCATGTCATGCTTATGTGTATGTTTGCATTGTGAATGGGTCTTTACACAAACCTTTCCTGGGATGCGAATGGCTCTCAATAACCTAGAACCTTGCACATCAAAAATACATATCATTCCACCAATAACCTCGCATTCTAAGCCCAAGACGATCTGTTTCAAGTTGCTTGCATCGTCACTGTGTGGAAGCTCCACTGCGCATGTCACTTCAGTGACAAATTCGGAACACGCAGCACCGAATCTCCAGCCAGCGACCTTCTCCCCACTTGAGACATCTATGATTTTCAGAAACGGGCCCTGGCAGAGCCATGCATATTTTGTTCCTGCAACCAACAGTCAACACATTACATAAACGATTAGCACAAAATTAAAAAGTACGATATGACAAAAAACCTTTGCATTAATAATTCATATAATTGAATAGTTACCCCAAATACAGATCTAAGCCACAAAAAGTCGAAAGTTGGGACACAGCACCCTCGATTCTAAGGGCGCACCGGACATACCAACGTAAGTTATTCCTTAGGGAAAGTTGGCCTATTGGCAAATAGTAATCTATCTGCAGCAAGATGTCGGATCAATGCAAGTATGTTATGAGCGATAGTGCCTTGACTAAAATTGGACTTCAGAGTGATTCACAAGTCATAATATATTGATAGTATGCAAATTTTTAACTGAAATAAATTAATTTACACTGATTAGAGTTTTTTCTATTTTCTGAAAACGTTTCCTTGAGTGGGTTAGATCTCTATTCAAGGAACTATTCATTTATTAATTTATTTACAGGAATATCCTGTACAAAGATTTTAGTAAGTAATATACATCAATGACAATATATGCAACATGTGATATGCTCTCATGATCTAAAATATAAAAAAAAAAAAATAAATGAATACTAAGTACATAAAGTACAAATAAGCTTTAAAACTAAACAATCAAAAAATATTTTGCTTAAAACAGTAATACAACAAGATTCAACACAACTATTCAGGAAATGTAAGAGAGAATATTGTAGCATAAAACAAATATAAAAAAAAAAAAAGGTTCAGTGATATGTTTAGCACTCAACTGGCATATTTATCTTTTGTTCCACAAATGGGACACTGGGGGCCTCACACACCCCACAAAATAATACATGATTTACAGGTTCTTTATGACTTATATATTTTTATTTTACAAACCTAATGAATATTTTAATTCACAACCATACATATTTTTTATTTCAGAACATATTTTTCATTTCTATCAATTACTAACACTTGTTTATTTAGATTCAGTGCATTCCACACTGTGATCTGGGTTCATCGCAAACTCCATTTCTCTAACGAAACAAAACCGATAATACATATTAACCATTGTATTAATATTTCCTACCTTTTATCTGAATTTATACCTTATTACAAATGTTTTAAATGCAGAGAATGCAAGTGCTTCAAATTAAAAATACTTACTCAAATGGCTGAGTGGGATGCACGACATCCCAAATCCATTTCAATATTAACAGAAACTGACGAACAAAACACATATCAACAATGAAATTAATCACTACAATAGACGAACTGATTAAACAAATTTTCATAATGTTCATCGGTCAGAGTTGCCAATAGCAGTTCCAGTAAAACAATATAAATATTGAGTAAGGTGGTCTACACCCCAGTAAGCCAGTTGAGGTTAAGGCAATTATAATATAAAAAACTTCAATGACATTGTTGCTTAAACATACGTACCCTTTAGTATTCCTCCTTTTACACTATCTCCTCCTTCTGAACTGGTGATATTCCCTTTGGTAATTGCAACTGTGTGAGTAACACCACATGGAGCTTTGTTCACTTTCATGATGGGCAGGATTTCAATCTCAATATCGCTAAGAAAATCTCTAGTCACTAAAGATGAAACTTAATAAAATCTAAACCTTTGGATACTTCCTTTCAGTAACATCCCCCTGCCCCACTACATATAATACAAAGGAATCGCAAAACACATAATATTTGGGGGCTTTATTTACAAAGTTACTTCTCCCATTTCATAAGCAACACATCACTCACAATCGAACTCGAGTTTCCCTTAAAATTCAAATTTAGACATCGCCAACTTCAGCACTATCATAACCCCCACATTTTCCACCCGCTTCTACCAGCGCGTTTCTATACCGCGCAACGTGCAATCACAGAATATTTATGTATTTAAACTTGGGTTTTCATTTCTTGCCGTTAGAAGTCGCATGATCGCATGAGACTGCTCGATAGTCGCGATCGTGCGTCTCCTAGCGGCACTACCGAGAACGACGCCTATAGTCGCGAAATACCGTCAGCCCCCACCTATGGCCTGCAACAGACTATAGATCATATCACCTACGGATCACGAAGTCTACAAGGAAAAGACTCAATTTCGGTGGTGGAGGTATTACTCGTTCACTTTACATTTGCAGACGGAGCGCTGCGATCTGTTTACATGAGGTCACCGCCGACTGAATGAGAAACGCGCGTCTGCAGTATATACTGACCGTTTAATATGATATAGATGGCGGTGAGCAGCACACAGAACCCCGGCGGGGCAAGAACATAACCATTAAGCAGTAGATAAGTGCAAAGAAGAAATATAAATATGGTACACGAATGTAGTGAATAGCGTGTAGTGTGATCTATTTTATTATATATTATCTTAATCATTTAAGAGCACGACTCCAGCTCACTGTCAGAAAGGCATAATTCGTCAGCTGTGTCCGTAGTGCTTGTGCTGCCTTCGGCTGATTGGTCAGATGCTGATTGTCATCGGGGCCATTCGTGTATTCTCGTTTGTGTGTTCGGACCTTCACTTTCAAAACAACATTAGTTCCTAATTCTGCCGTCTGCAAATGTAAAGTGAACGAGTAATATGTACCAAATATGATATATGTACCAATGATATATGTACCAAAAACGTCGGCAGCTACTTGAAAAATAATACAACAAAACTAGATCCTTTGGCCTTCACCGACCTCACGCGGCAAATGAAAGAACTACAAAGGCTTTCAAAGCAGCCAGTGGCAGCGAAGCAAAGCCAATCCGCGGGAAGCACGAAGTCGCTGGAAGCAAAATTAATTAATTTATTTATTTTTAACGGTGCGGGCTCTCGACAATAATAAGAATAATTATTATTGTCATAATATTGTTGTTATAATTATTATTATCTCCACCTGGGGAGTACATGACCTTGACGCTGGTGGTGGAGCTTGAGTGCCCCCATGACCCTGAGAGCTAGGCCGGCGGTATCGTAGCTACTGGTAGGGCCTCCCTTGCCGGACAGGTCGATGGGGAGGGGTCAGACGAAGAAGTACTCCAAAAGAGGACCTCAGCAACACCAGAAAAGGATCTATAGAAGAGGCAGTTCGTTGAAGACAGGAAGATGGCCTCAATGGAACCCGTGTCCGGGGTAACAGGGACGAAGTCTCTAACGGCCAGAGTGGGCGGAAGGAGCAACCCCTCATGCGGGGTAAATCAACACCCCCTGGATATAGATCTTTATTTAGATCTTTATCTTTAGATTTATATAGATCTTTATTTAGATCTTTATAGATCTTTATTCAGGGGGTGTTGGGTAAATACGCATGATGGCAGGTGGAAAGGCCATAAGATAGCAGCCCTATCACACCTCAAACTTCGCGAGAGGCTGGTAACCTCTTCGGAGTTAAATTCATACTCGCAATCTTCACAAGATAATAATAATAATAATAATTATTATTATTATATAAATATTAAATAATATACTTATCATATTATATTTGTAATCTATACTCTATACTAATATATAAAGACGAAAGTACGCTGGCTTGTAGTGCGATAATCTCTGAATCTACTGAACCAATACCAATGAAACCTTTGTGCTAGCTTCCATTAAAGGTCTGGAATACTATAGGCAGAGTTGGGCAGTATCGAAAATACTTGTATTTAAAATACGTATTTTCAGAGGCGGGATTTCGGATCTTTCATTGGGGGGGGGGCAAATTTGAGCGCCATTATAAACACGAAAATATTCGTTTATGTTAATACTTTAAATTAATTGTGCTGTAATGTATAACTATATATAGTATTCAATTTTGTTAATTATTTAATTGATTATTATTAAATGTTATTAATTAGATTAGTTGAACACAAAGGTGACTATCTTCAACGTTATTAAACTGTCCGAACAGTAAATTAACGATGCATTTTTTCTCAGTGAATCATATCGAAATATAGAAAATTTTTATTATTTATTATGATCAAAATGTTTATACATAACTGTGCCATTCTGTAGCACCACTAGTTATTTTCTCGTTATGGAATGCTGTTGAAAATCGATTTCGAGATTTCAACGGAAATACACGTTTTGGGGGTCCCCTGAGATCGCAAAAGTTGTTTTTTTTTTTTTTTTTTTTCCAAAACGTCGTCCGTCCCGTTCCCAAACGTTCCCAAACTGAATAAACACTTGTCGATCTGGCTTGAGTCGAATCTCTGCGATTTTGAAAAACATTCATTAATTTTTGGGGGTACTTTTATTTATTTATTTATTTATTTGTCAAAAAACAGTAAAAACTGTATATGACGTGTGGGGAAAGAAATTTATCTGCGCACATTTTCTTGAGGGCCAGAATTTAAAAAAAACAAAAAAACATGAATTTAGAAAATAATTATTTTAGAAAAATCAAAATATTTGAAAAATTTTTTTCCCCGAGTTATAGAAAATCAATTTCAACTGTAAATGAACTACAAGCAAAAGGAGTGCTCAACAAAACGTGCGCACAGTGAAGCTACATTTACGTCCAGAAGCAAAACAAAGGGCCATCTCAGCATTTGCTCTATGGATCAGGGAAACTGGACAAAAACCTGATCGAGATGGGGGTCATTGACCCGGAAGCTGAAGTACATTACTTGTTACAGGCGTATTAAACATTTTTTTGAAAATGTATACAATGCAAACGTAAACTAATTCATTATATAACTTTGTTTTGTTACATTAAACATTATTTTTCTTTTTCACGATCAGTATAGTCTCTAATTGTATAGAAACAGTTTTGCAGCAGAAAAGATTTTACTTTAAACTTCAATTTGTGTACCGACTTTAATTGTTTTATGTCATCTGGCAATGCGTTGTAAAGTAACGTAAATGTATTGTATGTTGATTTCTTGTACTGAGCTGTTGATACTGACACTTGATGCACGTGATTTCTACGGCGTGTGTTGTAATTATAATATCAATATTGCATGAAAATATGTTCCCTCCGTTAAGTAGGTCATTTTTGACAAATATTACAGATTCGTAAATAAATAGACAAGGCAATGGTAAGATTCCCAGTTCAATGAAAAGAGGCTTGCAGGAATCACGTGGAAGGCATTTTTTCATTATTCGAATAATTTTCTTTTGCAATCTGAAGGTCTGAATACTACAGGATGAGCTTCCCCAGAATATTATGCCATATCTCAGGCGGGAATGCTCATTTGCAAAATAAACGCAACGAGCTGCATGAAGGCTGACAGAATTTGAAAGAATTCTGAATGCGTAGCATAATGAACTTAATTTAGTGTTTAATTCTGTTATATGTGCATTCCATTTGAGGTTTGATTGAATTGAAAGACCTAAAAATTTGGTTGCCTCAACATCAGCTAATTGCATATTGTTCATTTCCAATGGAACATGCGATTTCCGATTTGAGATGCAAAAATGCATTGAAACAGTTTTTCTTTCGTTAACGATTAATTTGTTATTATTAAACCAATTTGAAACTTCTGAAATTGTACTATTTACTGCTTCTTTTTTGCAAAGAACATTCGTGTCATCAGCAAACAGAACCGTTCTTCCATTTTTAATAGACGAGGGCATATCGTTTACATATAACAGAAAGAGAATAGGACCTAAGATCGAACCTTGCGGGACGCCATGCTCAATTGGCAAAGAATTGGAAATATAAGTATGTAATGTCCTTTCCTGCCAGTATGGTATTTCTACTCTTTGAGTCCGATGTTTAAGGTAAGAAGTTATCCAATCTAGGGCAATACCACGAATTCCATACGAAGGTAATTTTGAGAGCAAGATCTTATGGTCAATAACGTCAAAAGCTTTCGAGAGATCTAAGAATATTCCAATGGGTACTTTATTTTGATCTATCGATGAAGCAACATCTTTGAGAAAAGATAAAATGGCAGTTTCCGTAGATTTTGATTTTCTAAAACCGTGTTGTGAGTCTGAAAACGCTATGTTTTTCCTGAGAAAAGTTTCCATTCGTAAGTAGAAAAGCCTTTCTAAAATTGTTGAGAAAACCGACAAAAGAGAAATTGGCCGGTAATTTTGAATATCATTTTTGTTTCCTTTTTTAAAAAGTGGCTTAATTTTTGCTGTTTTGAAAATATCTGGAAATATTCCTGTACATAAAGAAGCATTGAAAATGTGAGTTAACGGATGTATAAAGGCAGGTGCACAAGTTTTTAATAAACAATCCGGAAATTCATCTAAACCAGATGAATATTTATTGTTTAGTTTACTGACTATTCTGAGGATTTCGTTGGGAGAAGTTTCGGAAATAAACATCGTATCTGAAATTTTTTGGGAAGTGTAAAATGTTGAATTTTGTGATTTTAGTCCCTTCGTGAGATCAGACGCAATTATAGAAAAGTGTTTGTTGAAGAGATTGGCAACTTTTTCCGGATTACTCGTTTCTCTTTCATTATCCTTTAAAATAACATTCTCTACAAGGTATCGAGTTGATGTGGTTGTATTTTTTACGATATCCCACATTGCTTTAGTTTTGTTACTAGCGCTCAAAATGTCCTGACTATTTTTCATTATTTTTGCCTGAACTATTACTTTTCTTAAAATTCTTTTATATTCTCGGAAGTATATATGGAAACCGGGTGATATGCTATGATGTTTAGAAATAAAGTAAAGCGTACGTTTGTTTTTACACGATGTTCTAATTCCTTGTGTGATCCAAGTATTACTTTTGCTTGAAATGTTTAATTTTCTCTTTTTAAGAGGAAAGCACGCGTTAAAATGAATTGAAAGCTCGGGATATGTTCAAAATGTTCTAAAAAATGGCTCCAAACGTTTTCTTTAAATTTCTTGTAAAAAGAAAGTGAAATACTTTTACAAAGATGGCTTAGGTTCGATTTTCACTGATAAATCTGACCTATTGTTGTAAGATAGTGATTTCTTTTTCGGCGTATTCTTACATCTACAAAATTAAGATGGAGTTTTTTCTTTCACGTACATTTTTTTCTTCATAATTAGTTCTTTAGTTTAGGTGATGCACAGTTTTCTGAAAATTGTTTTAGTTTTCGCGCATTATTGCGTTCAATATGTGCAATATTAAAAAAAATATCTAAAAGATTTTCTCGAAAACAGCGCTAGATTTTTCTTTAAACTTTTGGGATGGATAGTATTAAATGTACTCTGTAAGATGACACAGACTTTTTTCCCTCTATTCTTATGTCGTCTTCCGAAATTACACTAATGTATTTTTTCTTGCCTCTCACGTCGTTAATATTTACATTACATGCGATTTGTTTTTATAATTGCATTTATGAGCGCATGTGCATTAAATTATGTCGTATAAAGTTTCTCGAAAACTCAATTTTCTGTGAAAATGAGCTCAAATTTCCGCAATTTCAGAAACACTCATACACACTTTTCCCAAAAACAACTCCAAATTTTTTCTTCAAACTTTTGGTACGGATAATGCTAATGGCACTGTTTAAGATGACATAAAATTCATTTTGCTATATTATTTTGTTTCTTCAAAATTATACAAATGTAACTTTTTGAAATATCTCTCACGCCGTTAATATGCTAATTTTCGGCAATTTGTAAACATTATTGATTGCGAATGATGGCAGTGATTCACACGACTTCCAATAAAGTTTTTCAAAATCGCAATAGTTTTTTGTGAAAATGAGCTTCAAATTTTGCATTTACAAATTTTCATACAGGACCAAGTTTTCCTCTTCAATAATATTCTTAAAATAGTTTTTCGGTTCTGCCATTAGGAACCCGAAAAATTGAGCAAACGTGAAAAAATGTTCGGGCGGCGATAGATGGTAGCTGGCAAAAGCATGGGGCACGACCGAAAAGTTAGCCCCGACCGAAGGAATTAGGAAACTAGTACGAGAAAGTCTGTACCATTCTGTAGCTCCACTAGTTCCTTTCTGTTTTGGCCCTAAATCTTTGGTGGCATCTAAAACAAAAATAGTACGAACACAAGTTGTAGTGTATATAATACGAGCCAGTAAAAGTTTTGGGCTCATATACGTACCATAGTTCGGGGTTCATTTTACAACCATCGCCGTATTAAAATTCTGCGAACTAAAACCGGTCTTTGATAGTTTCAAATTACAGATTGCATGACCTCGAAATTTTAGACACAAAAAAGGTTTGATTTAAGCACCTAAAATAGGCTACACAATTACAAAATTATGCACTAATAGGTATTAAAATCGACGTTTTAGGCACTTAAAATAGCTTACAGAATGACTAAGCCAGGCAAAAAAATGGACATGAAGTTATTTTTCTGACTTCTAAAACTAATCTGAAAAGGATTAAATTAGGTAATTTTTATTATGCAGGAAAAATTATTTTTACATTACATTTTACAAGTAGAGACTAAAAGGATATTTTATTGACTTTCATGAGTAGCTGTATAATATTTAATCAATATTTTGTTCAAATTTTCTACAATGAGGCTGCCTTATCTATGAAAACCATTTTGAAGGCTGAAAATAAACTTTTCACTGACACAAATTTATAGGAGCAAACAAATTTAGATACATTTCTCATGCTCACTTCTCCTGGAACTACTTCACTCGTCCCTCCTACCCACAGAAGAAAAAAAACTTGTACAACACGACCCATTTAACCATATATTTTGCAATCCTCGCCTGTCCGAGAGTAGGCTCTTGCCTGACCTCTGGCTTTCCTCGCTTGAACTTCGCAGACGACGCGCTGCGGCGATAAGCCTTAACCTGTCAACAGCACAGCTGCATCTGGAATGGATGCCGTTGCCTAAGAAGTGCGTGCTGATCGGAGACGAGCATGAAACATCCGTATTATGTTGACTTGCAGGACTCCTTTTGTTCAGTGTTTTGGGTGAAAGATTTCGGTGCGTTGTCGATTGCGTATTAGATCACAAAATATTTGCATTTCGGAAAAGTTTTTGCGTTTCCGTAAAACAAATGTCAAAATTTAGCATTTAAAATATCATTCTTGAAAATCGCTTGTTTTAGGCAGTTTTAGGTAAAAATATATTATAATAGGCATCAACCACCGTTTTAGGACATTTTAGGCACTATTAGACGCTTTCAGTAGATCTATTTTGTCATGATTTGTAACGATCTACAAATATGTTTCACAACATCCTAAAGGAACTAAATAGTAGAGGTCTGCATTCTCCGCGATTTTTACCGACCAGCGCTCGCTCGCCTCTCTTCTCTCGAGACCACGCGCTCGACTGTCCTTCGCAGCCGGTTGCGGACTCCCGGGAGCCGGCGACCGACCGAGACTCGGCCTCCAACCGACGAGACTCGACAACCGGCGGATCCCGTTCAGACGAACTGCGCCACGTAACAATCGGCCGACACGTCGGAGTAAATGTCTAATAGCACGTTTCAGGAAAAGGAAGGAGTATTGAATGGTTTTTTAAATAAATTACCAATAATTTCGTTTTTTTCAAAATTTAAAATATAGACGAATTTTAATATTAATTTTCAAATAATAAATTTTAATAAAATAATTTTAATAAATTGTAATAAATAATTTTAATAAATAATTTAATTTTAATTGTAATAAATAATTTTAATAAATAATTTTAATAAATTGTATAAAAAAGAATAAAAAGCTTTAAAAATCGACTCCTCGGACGCACGGGAGAACCTCAAGTGGATCTATTGCAGTTCTGCCTGTGACTTCAAAGAAAAGGCACTCAAAGGTTTTAGAGATAATTTCCGTTCTTTGTAATGACTAGGTATCGGATGCTTCGGAAATTGCCTATTTTATTCTAATGAACATAAAATTATTAATTTTCCTTCATTTTATATGGTGCAATATGGAGCAAATACAAATGCTCTGCTAAATTTAGATGCAAGTGCTATGAAATATATTAGTACCTTTCCCTTCCAATTTTGTATTTTTGCCGTCTTTTTCCAACTATTTTTGTTGTTGGTGTTGTTGTAATTTTCAGGCATCTGAAACGCAGGTCTTGGTTTCTTAACCCGGCAGTAGGCGTGCGAGGTGCCTCAGTCACCTCAACATTATTTTGAGCTCATTGTACTTTTAGTTTTATTTATAATCTTGCGAGCTTCTCAATATCTTTCGAGGAAAGCTTTGTGCACATATCTCGACCCTTCTCTTTCAACTGCTTCCTGTCCTTTCCAGGAAATTTCGTCGCAACGGCGATGGCGCGCTGCGTGGGAACCACCGAGTCACCTCGCACAACCTTTGTTATCGCTTCCTGCCATGCTGTTCTCAGTAGTTCACCCAAAGGAAGGGGGTCTCGTGGAGCTTCAATACTACTCCACAGAAGTCAATGATTCACAAATTCAGCTTTTACGATTTTTTAATTACAATTAATCGCTTATCTTGTATTGAAACGAAAAAGAATGGAATAATTGAAAAACATTGTACTCGTACATATAAAACTTTATATGCATCATTTCATGTATACATACTTTTGACGAATTTAAAATAATGTTAAACGTGTGTATATAATAGTAAATAATGTATTTTGAATTATTGAGTTGAATAGGCTGATGTGCCGTGACCGCTGTTGTTTGGCCGCCGACTGAGTCGACAAATACAAAGGCCATGTCGGCTTACATAAACTATTTCACAATAAATTACTACGCCCAATGACAAGACGTTTTGATGCAAGGAAAATAGTACCCACCTCATTTTTGTTTAGCACATGCTTTTTTCTTGTATACTCGTGAAATTATGACCAAATATTCATTGTATTTAATAAATATGCCTTATATTCGGGTTTGTAAGAAACTTCAATGACAGTACAATTGGTACGCAACGAATTATCTTCCCTCAAGCACTATAAATATAGAAAAACAATAAAAATTTATTTTCAGAGTCTTTGTTTGCCTTAATTCTTTCAAAAAATGTATTGTTTGTCTCTAAAAAATTATTTCCAGTCAATCGATAAATTGTTACTTTTCAACAAATTAATCGTTTAATTGAAATTGTATTTTCTTTCGATTACAATGAATTGAAAGTGTTGCGATCACTACATGCGGCGACTTTATATCCCGTACATGCATTGAGGGGCGAAGCTACTGTGCAGTCCGGCGCTTGGCCGAGCGGTCGAGCGCTCGAGCGCTCGAGACGCTCGAGCGCTCGAGCGCCCGGGCGCTCGGCGACTCCCGCGTCTCGGCGGGAGCCGCAAGGCGGCCGGTCGAAATATCCGTTAAATAGCTATCTCTTCCCCCCCAAGCAAGGTCCCCCACCCTTCGCCGAGCGTCGGCGCCGAGCCCGAGAGTCTCGAGCGGTTGTTTTCGCCTGATTGCAGAGCTCTACTAAATAGGAAGGCTCGGGAAGGACGCTCGGCGAAGGGTGGGGGACCTTGCTTGGACCTTGCTACGAGTACAATGTTTTTCAATTATTCCATTCTTTTTCGTTTCAATACAAGATAAGCGATTAATTGTAATTAAAAAATCGTAAAAGCTGAATTTGTGAATCATTGACTTCTGTGGAGTAGTATTGAAGCTCCACGAGACCCCCTTCCTTTGGGTGAACTACTGAGAACAGCATGGCAGGAAGCGATAACAAAGGTTGTGCGAGGTGACTCGGTGGTTCCCACGCAGCGCGCCATCGCCGTTGCGACGAAATTTCCTGGAAAGGACAGGAAGCAGTTGAAAGAGAAGGGTCGAGATATGTGCACAAAGCTTTCCTCGAAAGATATTGAGAAGCTCGCAAGATTATAAATAAAACTAAAAGTACAATGAGCTCAAAATAATGTTGAGGTGACTGAGGCACCTCGCACGCCTACTGCCGGGTTAAGAAACCAAGACCTGCGTTTCAGATGCCTGAAAATTACAACAACACCAACAACAAAAATAGTTGGAAAAAGACGGCAAAAATACAAAATTGGAAGGGAAAGGTACTAATATATTTCATAGCACTTGCATCTAAATTTAGCAGAGCATTTGTATTTGCTCCATATTGCACCATATAAAATGAAGGAAAATTAATAATTTTATGTTCATTAGAATAAAATAGGCAATTTCCGAAGCATCCGATACCTAGTCATTACAAAGAACGGAATTTATCTCTAAAACTTTTGAGTGCCTTTTCTTTGAAGTCACAGGCAGAACTGCAATAGATCCACTTGAGGTTCTCCCGTGCGTCCGAGGAGTCGATTTTTAAAGCTTTTTATTCTTTTTTATACAATTTATTAAAATTATTTATTAAAATTATTTATTACAATTAAAATTAAATTATTTATTAAAATTATTTATTACAATTTATTAAAATTATTTTATTAAAATTTATTATTTGAAAATTAATATTAAAATTCGTCTATATTTTAAATTTTGAAAAAACGAAATTATTGGTAATTTATTTAAAAAACCATTCAATACTCCTTCCTTTTCCTGAAACGTGCTATTAGACATTTACTCCGACGTGTCGGCCGATTGTTACGTGGCGCAGTTCGTCTGAACGGGATCCGCCGGTTGTCGAGTCTCGTCGGTTGGAGGCCGAGTCTCGGTGGGGCGCCGGCTCCCAGGAGTCCGCAACCGGCTGCGAAGGACAGTCGAGCGCGTGGTCTCGAGAGGAGAGAGGCGAGCGAGCGCTGGTCGGTAAAAATCGCGGAGAATGCAGACCTCTAGTGGTTAGCACAAAGACATCCCTATACTATACTGCGGTTTTTGTAGGAAGAGCTCTGAAGATAACTCAAATCCCATCTTCGCGATGGAATATGTCACGGCATTTCGCGTCTTTTCTCGGTCTTGCCGGTAGAAGTCGCATGATCGCAAGCACTGCTTCATACGGTCGCGATCGTGCGAAATCTAGCGGAACGACTGTGAATGATACGAAATGCCGTGACATATTCCATCGCGAAGATGGGATTTGAGTTATCTTGAGAGCTCTTCCTACAAAAATCGCAATATATATTCTGGTCTTCTCAACCTGAGAAGTGAGTTTTCTCATCGTCATACAGCAACATATACTCGGACATTGCAGGGAAAACGCACACTATAAACTTGCCCGACCGGGAATTGAACCCGGAGTCGTGTCTTAGAAAGAGAGCAGGCTGACCAATGAGCTAAGCCGCCAGGCACAGTTATGTATAATTCCAAATTAATTTCAGAGGAATTATTATATCTTTTATCAATCTATGTTTCAGACAGGGAAAGTTTCGTTCTACATTTACATTTGTGTGCCGAGTCTCACTCTGGCGTACGTGTGCACGCAGCTAAAATCTGCGTTTATTCTCTCTTGATTTCCCAGGGCATAACCTGCTCCGAAAATTTCGATGAATTTGAAACGCAGTGCGCTTGCCACCAAGCTTCGCGCCCGAACATAAGGTCAAATGTGACTCGCGCATGCAGTCTCGTGTTGGTACGTTTAGCGAAGGTGACACAACGGATTTATGATCTGATTGGGAAGATAGACCTTGAACGTAGCGTTGGCTGAGCAGCCGACATCAAGAGCCGCGGACCTAGTTCGTGGTAACATCGCATATCCGTGCTGCAGTAGCTCACTGTCGGAAATTTTAATTAGACAATAATGAAATGTATAGACGCTCAGTTCACAGGGCAACAAAATGCGGAATTAATACATATTACACAGTTTCACAGACTACCCGAATGCAATACTGGGTTATGACATTAAACCTTTTTCTTACATAAAACATTTTAAAAAGATACATTAAAGCAAGTTGATAATACAAAAATTATTTTTTAAGCAATAAATTATGAATCATGCAAATTCGTCCAGTAAAATCCCAACATTTGCAATTTTCTGGCAGCATTACCTAAAACGTGCAATTTCGTGCAAAATAAAACTGGTATTAAAATAACGTCCGTTTAATGATTCAAATTTCTGTGAAGGTTTCATCCAATTTTAAGTTAGCAAACAAAAGATGCAATTGCATGGGAATCCGGTCTTTAATGATATTAATTGTAAGTTACTTTTAACAACCTAAATTGCATTCGTCCTCTTGTACCTTTTTATCCCCTTGTCTCATTTTGTCGCCTGTAAGAGAGCGAGAAATGAATATACCGGACGAGGATCTAGCGATGTCTCCACGCCACAGTGGCGTAGCCTGAGTTTTGGCTTAGGGTATGTAACTCGAGAAATGAGAAAATAATTTAAAACTTTAATTATAATTTAAATATTTTTCATTCGCCAATTCCATTTCTGTCACTTTGATCAATTAGTGCACAGAAAACTGATCCAGTAAAAGTAATAATAGCTCACGTACTTCATGTAGTTTCCTGGTTGAAAGTTAGAAAAAGTTGACTTAAGTTCACGACCTAGCAAAATATAAATGTGTGTCCTCATACTTAAAGTGACACATAGAGTGCGCGCAACACCCCCCCTGCTTTGGTCATACAAAACAAAGAGTCTGCACATTGAAGCACGAGCACGCGCGCGATCTCGCGACTGATGGGCGGCGCCCTCCCCTGGGCTGCCCCCGCCTTGCTGATCGCTGCCCCGCGTCCGCTTCTGCCGCCCGCTGAGCCTGAAACTGCCGCCCAATTCCGCGTCAGCCTCCACCTCCTATAGTATAGTGAATAAGACTGAATAAAAACTTTATTCAACTGTTAAGTGTTCAGTGTATAATGGAAGACGACATTCAATCAAACTTCCGAATGCAAGATGAAATCGCCTTCTCCCCTCCCCCGGCGATATCAATAGAGCTGCTCGATCATCTCAATCAGTTATCCCCGGATCAAATAAATGAAACGTTGCATGTGTACAACGCAAGAAGGAGTGGCAGCAATAGCCCCGATACGATGCCCTTAGCACAGCGCCTTAACGGGCGGATTCAGCCGGCTAGGAAGGTAAAGGCCCTCTCTCGAGCCAACTCATCATCGAGTGTATCTGATGTTACACTACAACGCCATCGCCTCCGTAACACTCAGAATACAGCACCAGAAATACAATTTGAAACACCTGAATGGCCCTCCCCTTTGAGCTCACGCCATCGGCACTTCAACGAACCCATCGAACTAGACAGCCCCAAAAATCAAACATATATGTCAACGATCATCGAAATAGTAGAAGAAGTCCAACCCATGCTCACATAGAAGCGAAGCACCCCCTCCCGATCTTCCACCCCCCAGCCACAACAAACAGCAACCCAATACGAGTCATGGCTTGGACGGAAGAGGAGCTTAACCAGCGGAACGCGTATGCAGAAAACTTCAGTAGAAATCCATTCGCTAGGCAGCAGACTCCTGCTGCTCAGCCCCTGCGTGCCAACACCGTCCACACGCAGATAGGGGTCAGCAGGGCATCCTCACCCCTGCAAAGCCGAAGCACGCCCTCTGCCCCCCCCCCCCTCATCACTGAGGCCGTCCGGGACTTCTATCCCCATACCGGTGCCGCGAATAGAAACTGAAGCAGCAAGCAGCGGTAATAGGGCGCATTCCACCCCACAGATACTGATCCCACAAACAGCCAAAGTGAAGACGAAACCAACGTCCCAGTACAGCTAAAGGCTAAAACAGAGCTTTACCTGGTACAACCCTACATAAGAAGGAAAACGATAGTTATCAGTCTGCCAATTCCAAAAGGAATCAGATGTCCGATATGCCCGGAACATTACGAGCCAATATCGAGAGACACAAAGGAATAGGAACGAGCTGCACAACTAAGTAGACATGTGCGAACAACGCATGGGCACCTACCACAGAAATTTAAATGTCTCGGCTGCGGAGCTTGGGTACACGCCGTACACCATGTAAATACATGTAAATTCCTACAGACAGGGCAAAAACACATCAAGGGGCCCATATTTAACACACGGACGGCTAGAGACAGTGTGGCTATAGACGGTAAACTTATTCAGCCGCACTTATATCAAGGAGGACAGGTGGTGGGGATACCAATGCCACTACAGTCTTCAGTAATTTGCCCCATATGTGACCAAGTAGTCACTAGCGCTGTGCACTTGCAATCCCGAAAGTCGCACACCATTTATCACATGCGTGCAAAGCATGGCATAAGAAGAGTCTTGTTCTGCATTGGTTGTGCGTCATTCACGCAGGAAGGAGAAAAATGGGACGGCCATCGCCTACAATGTGGCGAGGCTGCACATGCACATGCCCCACAACTTCCAACTTATGCACTCCCCGCAAAATGCGGAGCAGTGGGATGCGGAAAATATTTCCCAAATATCAAACACGTCAGCCTCCACAGGTGCCTCCATCTCCCTCGCAAGCAGCGACGTCCAATGGAGGACCCGCATAGGCATAGACCCGACACCTTTGTATCACAGAGAAGACGTCTCCTTGCGACCTTTTCCTTCCGCTCCCTGGTGACGTTGCTGCAGAGCCAGCTACGGGACACCTTATCAGAATAAACGATTCCGACACCCACGCAAGAGGGCACGACTGCGGAGAAAACACTCCTTCCCAGTCCACACCCTCCCACAGGCAAGAAGAACAAACACAAGAAAGACGCCCCTCCCCAGACCGGGCCGAACAAATGCTATCCTCCTTGGTGACAACAAACCGCCTAACTGGTAGCCAAAGCAACAAGAAACATAAAAGGAACCGAATGCGACGTGAACGAAGGCAACGCGCAGTCAGGACTACGGCATCAGGAACTGAAGAAGAGTACGACCGGTCCAACAACGTGCGCCTGCATCTAGAAGAGAAGGCGTGCAAATAACAGACCGCCGCAGTGAACATGCTCCGCCCAGACCCCAAGCAGGTGGCAACCAGCCTAGTAACGCACCGCGTGAGGCCAGTAGCAACTACCCACCACCCCTCCTCTCCCTCAACATTGCCCTTCCACCCGAAATATCACAGCGTAGGGGAGCACCAAGCCGGGGCCTCCCACTCCCGCAACCACCCTATCCCGTCAATCACCACACTTCTCCCCCTCCCCCCACCTTTCTGAACAGCCGTAAGCACCACCGCTGCAACCACAGCGTCAGCAGCACCGCGGCGCTAACAGAGGCCGCACGAGTGAGTCCGTCAACTGCCCCCGCACTAATAGGCACGAGACCGCTGATGAAACACCTTCTCTCCCTCCCCTTCTCACAGGAAACCGAGTAACGACAGCCCCCAACCGAAGACCAAAGAGGAGAAGAAACCGCCCACCACTAGTCACTCCAGAGCTGCGAGTAGCAGTAGACAAGGCATGGGAGTTACTCCGCAACTCACATGGCGCAACGCAACAAGAAATTGAGGACGTTCACAGTGCATACGTAAGGGAAATTAGAAAAGGTCTCAAAATAAAACATTCTGATGACTACGTCCCGCCTTCGTGCAGCCCTGAAGAGCAAACGACCCGCATACTAAAGGAATTAGACCACACATATAAAACGCAGTACCGAAAGGCGATGTGGGTAATCAACAAAACAATAATAATAGATGCCCCATCAGCCGAACCAAGCTGACTGAATTTTTCACGGCTATACCTAGTCAACTACGTGAAGGAGAATACAGTAATACAATCCAAACAGTCACTGAGCGGGATGAATTAACCACTACCGAGTTTACCCAAGAAGAAGTGGCTAAGAGACTTGCCCTCAATGCCAATACCACCCCAGGGGGGACCGAATTTCCTACGAGCATCTCAAACTGATAGATCCAGATGCCAAGTTACTTACCCCACTGCTCAAAGTAATTAGAAAGTCAGGCAAAGTACCCAGTGAATGGAAACAATCACGCACGATCCTAATCCACAAAGGCGGAAATGAAAACGATCCCTCTAACTGGCCCCCCATTGCTCTCACGGCAACAATCTACAAACTTTATACCGGATTATGGGCTGCCCGTCTCTAGGGATGGATAGAGACAAACAATGCCCTTGCGAAGACACAAAAAGGCTTCCGCCCCTTTGATGACGTGCTGGAGCAGAACTACATGCTCAGCAGGGAGCTCCTACGCGCCACAACTGGACGGAGCAGTCTAAGCCCGGCACTCTTAGACATTGCAAACGCCTTCGGCTCTGTCCCGCATGCGGCAATTGGAGCCGCTCTGGAGGCAGGAGGGGTCGGTGGTGCCTTCACGGAAATAGTAACTGAACTATACGATGGCACCACCACCTGAATAATGACACCAGAGGGATTATCAGACCCTATACCGATTAGGTGCGGCATCAGACACGGGTGCCCACTAAGTGGGCTTCTTTTTAACCTCGTTATAGATCCCGTACTACAAAAACTAGAAGAACAAGCAGTTGACACTGCCCCCCAGTTCTAGCTTATGCGGACGACCTGGCTGTCATGGTTAGATCCCCGGAGGATCTCCAAATAAGACTAAATCTCACTAACTACACACTTAAGACATTAGGACTCAGACTAAAGCCTCAAAGCCACACTGTGTATAAAAAGGAGGCGTGAACTTGAAGCTACATTAAAACTTGAAGACACCCCCATATCCCGCATGACCGAGGGGGAAGCCGTTAAATACCTTGGAAAGCCAGTAGGATTCAATCTAGTAGAGTCCTGGGAGGGGTTGAACGAGCAGGTCCGATTATTAGATAATATAGCATCATCTCAGCTCCGGGACCATCAAAAAGTCGACGCGCTGGTACAGTTTGTGCAGCCAGCCACCGTCTTTCCCCTCAGGCTAGGCCGCTATACAATTTCAATGCTCCAGCAATACGACAATACTGTCCGGAGTAGGGCTAGGTAGTTCTTGTCCCTCAGCCATGTTTCCTCCACAGCCTCCCTGTATGCCGGCAGGGAGGACGGTGGAATCGGATTATTAGAGGCGTCCACTGAAGCGGACGTGTGGTCAGTTGACAGCGCATTTAAATTGCTAACCAGCCCCGACCCGATGGTACGAACGTCAGTGATGACAGACCAGATGGAAGCCGCATACTGTCAGCATGTGGGTGCCGAAGACGCTGACATATATACGTACCTCTCGGGGGCTCCGAAACACCGTAGTGCGCCTGGTAGATCGACCTTCACCCGAGCCCGCCAAGCTTCGCGACGGCTTGGGCTATTATGGCGTCCACCCAGGACTGAGGAGGACGGAGGTCTCCCATACATCGAGCTGCCGCGAGAATTCGCCATCCGCAAACCGTCGCGCCGCACCACTGTGGAGCGGCGCGGTGACGCGCTGAATGCGGGGGCGGATAAGGAGGAGGAGGACGACGACGACGACGGAGAGCTACAAATCGACGGCGCAGAACAAGAGGAATGGTTCGCCGACATCCGGATTCCGTGGGACTTCCTCACGGGCCCTTCCATTGACCCGTCTCCCCCTGACGTCCTGGACCCTGCTATGAACGGGGAGCCTCCCATACTGCCTTTTGCAGCCGGCAGCACCGCCCCGGAGCATACATGCGTCGGTGACCTTCCCGATGCTACCTGCGGCGACGCCCCGGAGAGAACGCGCTCGGTGGACCTACCTGACGCAAACGGCTGCAGCGGCCCGAGCCGAGGCGTAGACGTCCCGGAGCAGGAGCGTCCCGCAGATCTGTCGCAAGCAGCCGACGGCACCGCCCCGGGCCGGAGCGTGAACGCTGAGGTGGCCGTGCCCTTCACAGCGGAGAACACTGACCTAACCGGCACGGTAGGCGCCACGGCGCCGCCCGATCATGACCCAATTCAGCCCGAGACGGATGAGGATGGAGTCATCCCCCTCTCCAACTTGACGGCAGCCCCAGCAGAAGTTATACGTGGTGGAAGTACAGAGGAGTTAGAACAGTTTGTCGCAACAGTCACTGATAACAACGGTGAGGAAGAAGAAGAAGACGCCCCCACCCGTGTCAATCTAAAGTCGCGCCATCTATTAGTTAAACTAATACGTTCGTTGATCCATAAAGCACATGCGAAAAGGTGGCGGGAGCAGGAGCTGCAGGGCATCTATGCCTCGGCAACCATGGGCGTAGGCCGTGAGTCCACTTATTACCTCCGCTCGGGCGAAAATATAAGGCCGCCCGTATACAAATTCATACACGCCGTGCGCCTCAACAGCTCAAAGAAGTTAAATTTCTCACCTCAGAATGAGAAAGTAAAGAGAATATGCCGTCGCGGCTGCAAGCAGAGAAACAATCCAGAAATACCTGCTGCAGAGACGATCGGACATGTCATTTCCGAATGCCTGACACACAGTGCCATCCTGCAGCTGCGGCAGAACCGCATGCATAAATAAAACTTAACTATTATTGCCACTGTCATTATTATACCTTCATTAAAAAAACGTTTCATCATCAGCTTTTGTAAGAAGTGTGTTTACATCTTGTTGGGAAAATACCATTGCCTTTATAGGTTGTTATCCCACATTTACGTGTTTCATAAATAAACTTACTTTGTGAAGAGTTCCACTATCAATATTCTCTTTGATCTTTAGCATTTCCTTTAATTTGGAATAAGTGCACCATAGTGTCGACGATTTACCTGTTGTGGACTTAATGTTTAAAGAAGCATGCATTAAATTAACAAACGTCTTTATTCTAGCATGTGCATTATACTTACTTAACCAAACTGTCCCCTTAGATACGAAAGACAAGCAGCTTTGCATAATAAATTTGCATATTTTTTATCCATAAATTTCCTTAACTTTAAGTACTCTTTCTCATAAAGTTTGCAAGGATTTTTCGCTATCATAGCATTTTCTGCTTTTGCAGCTTCTTCCACAATTTATCTTGACAAATCCATTATGTTTGAATCACGACTTTCAAACTAATTGCCACATGTAAACAAATTTGTCGCTTAGGTAGCATTCATGAAAAAACATGAATTTGAGATCTACTACAACTACGAATTACAACTTAACACAATTAATTTCGCTCCCTTAAATCCTTATAATACTGTTATACAAAAAATAGTGTATGCAATTCGTTTATAATGTTAATTATTTGCACTCGTAAGAGGATATTACAGAACTCACTTCTAACGTCGTTCGTTCGGTAATATTTTCTTATTCGTGTAAAAAAAGGACAACGTTATAAACTAATTGCATAATATGCTATTGTCATTTTCTTAATATTTCGGATTCCTATTGGTAGAACGGAAATATTAATTTTAGAGTATTAAAGAACACAAAAACCTAGCCGTAAATGGCAATTTTCTTTTAAAAATTATGTGCTGTTTAAGAGAAACGGGCGTTTTAGCGCTACTAAATATGCGAAATTTGAAGCTCATTTTCATAGAAAATGTTTGAGTTTTCAAAATACTTTATTTGAAGTTATTTGAAACACTTACACTCACAAATATAATAATGTTTACAAATTGTTGGTAATGTACATATTAAAGATGTGAGAGATCGTTCAAAAAAATTACAATTATGTCATTTTTGAAAAAAACAAAAAAACACTCAAAATAAATTTTACGCTATACTAAAGAGTGTAATTAGCACTATCCGTTACAAAAGTTTGAAGAAAAAATTTGCAGCCATATACGAGAAAATGGCGTTTGAGCATTTCTGAAAATGCCGAAATTTGAGCTACTTTTCACAGAAAACGGTTGTGTTTTCCAGAAACTTTACTTGACATTATTTAAAGCATATATACTCGTAAATATAATAATGTGAAAAAATCGCCGATAATATAAATATTAACGAAGTGAGAGACAAGTAAAAAAATACATTTTTGTAATTTTTGAAAAAACGAACCAGAAGACCAATATGGCTTTCATGTCATCCGATAGAGTAAATTTACCACTATCCCTACCAAAAGTTTAAAGAAAAAATGTGGAGCCGTTTTTGAGAAAATCTGGTTTTTTGTAATTTTTTAAAGTTGCACATATTGCACGAAAACTACTAAAATTTTGAAAAACATTTACATGACCTTTATTAAAGAACTCAATATGCAGAACAAATTTTATTTGAAGAAAAAATCTCTATCTTCAATTTTGTAGTTGGAGAAAGACGCCGAAAAAAATTCAAACTTTCACAATTTTCGAAAATTCAGAGCTGTACGTGAAAATCGGATCTATGCCATGTTAAAAAGTGTATTTTACTCTCTTCATACAAGAAATTTAAAGAAAACATTTGTAGCCGTTTTTGAGAAAAGTTTGAAAATCCCCGGGGGGCTTCATATAAAGTACCCCCAAATTTTGAAGAATCTTTTTCAAATTCTCAAAACTTCGACTAGATTGAGATCGACTGGGGAATATCCATTTTGGAAGAAATCGTACGTATGGTTTAGGCGCTAGCAGTGTTCACAGACGGACAGACGGACGGACGGAAAGACAGACGTACGTTTTCCTTGCAATTGGTTTTTCGTAATCAAGGACCTATAAAACAGGGTTTCTGGCTACACCACGTGTGAGGGTTTTTTTCTTAATTTAGCAACTGGTTTTATCCACCTTTTCGTTTTCACGGCCCGGCAATTAATTTTTTTCCGCCGAAAATTGGCTATTTTTTCGCGCAGCATTACATAACTTTCTCTATACTACGTATACGTCCCTATACTACGTCCCTATACTCCGTTTATACGCACGTATACGGGAAAGTAAAAAACGATTAAATTTCGCTCTTTTGCATCGGAATCAAGATCAAGATTTCTGGAAAAGGGTAGTATTCACCGACGAAAGTAAGTTTAATCTTTTTGGATGCGATGGAAAGCAATGCGTTTGGCGAAAGAAGAACGAGGAACTTAATCCGTGGAACTTGCTGCCCACGATTAAACACGGAGGTGGATCAGTGATGGTGTGGGGCTCCATGAGTGCTTCTGGTGTGGGCAACCTGCAAATTATTGAAGGGGTGATCGTCCAGTTCCTTTGTATTGCAACTACCCTCGCGTCTTCGGTTGGGCGCCTCATACGGGTAGCCGGCCCGCTCAGTCGACAGATTACCTGAAACGGCGAAGATGGAGGAAGCCGGTGGCCTAGGTTGAATGAGAAGTCAAACATGTGAATTTAGAACAAGTTGAATTTATTCATTGAAAAAAGAAAACGCTAATGGTCTGGTGATGATAACTCTGGCGAGCATGCCCCCAAAATCGAAATAAAACAAAAAATGAAATGTCATGCACATAAGAGAACATAAAATTACAAAGTGATTACAATCAGATGAAATTCTTCCTCGCGCGCGAATTCCCGCTTGACGGCCATGCGCGGCCGGGAACTCCTCTTCGTCGCCCGGTCGAGAGGAAGTCAACACTGATTGTCTGATGTACTGTTCACACCTCTCGATCGCGGGTACGACATAAGACACTCAAACAGAAAATACCTCTGTTAGGCGGCCTGCGCCACCCACTGAAGTTGAACGACCTCGGGACAACTCAGCTGGCTGCGAGGGTCGTGGCGGGCGAGGAGCGCCGCTCGGAAAATGTAGGTCAAATCAGGTACTTGCGAGGATAGCGGCCAAGGCGGGCCGGAACACAAAAGCGCCGTCTGCTCGCTGCGGTGAATGGGTCAGCACAGTTCATTCACTGACACGGTCGGTTCATTCCCGGTCGATCTCACAATACTTTGATACTAATGAGCCCGTGAATTATCGCACAAATTCACAAAGGAAAAGAGAGTCTCGAGTTCGCACATAAATCGGACGTAATATAATACGAATTGCTGTCAAATGTTCATAATACTGTTCTGCGGCCTGCGTTCGTCACAGAAGTCTTGTACCCAAACTCTACAAGAAACTTAATAATTTTTCTAAGTCCATCGAACCGAACGCCACAACAGAATATAACAGGTTCCCCCCTGCGGCCGCCACTTGCGTCCGATTCTGAACACGGCTCCCAAGCTTCCCGTTTGTGCCTCGTCGCTCCAAGTTTTAGGAAACCTCGTTCCCCCCACCAAAATTATCCCTGTGACTCTGGAATATTCTAGAACAAACCCGAATTCTGGCTGCTATTGGCGAAAGGGTACTGCGCATTAGATATTTTCTGCCCAATCAGAGGATGTTTTCGAGGCCGAGAAAAGAGTGAGAGAGGGGCTGGTTATCGCTCCCTCTCGCTTTAATTTTGCGTCGAAAAGGGGCAGTTATTAACGACCGGGGGGGTGTGAGGGGCTAGGAATCTCTAGGGAGGCTGACGGAAGAGTTCCAGGCGTCGTGGAAAAATACTGAAGGGGTCGTGTGCAGAGCGGCCACCCAGAGTTGGGGCACACGTGTCCATGACGAATTAGGGAGCGGAGGGTCGCGGAGGGTGCCGACACCGTGGCGCCTCGCCTGGCCCTCGGGCCGCCTCCGTGGCGCCTCGCATGGCTCTCGCGTCGCCGCCTGCGTGGAGTTATTTTGTGGCAGAATAAACTTGAATTTATTCGGTATCACTACAGTACAAACATTTTGAAAAACAATTTGCAAGCAACTGTTGATAAATTGGGACTGGGACGTAATTATATTTTCCAGCAGGACAATGACCCCAAACACACGGCTCTAAATTCGAGGCTTTGGCTTCTGTACAACACACCTGCATACGCACAACTGCTTACGCCACCACAATCACCGGATGTAAATCCAATAGAACATTTGTGGAGTTATCTTGATAAAAAAGTTAGAGAAAGAGACTTCACGAGTGTAAGTGAACTTAAGACAGATTTGAAAGATGAATGGGAGAAAATGTCACCTTCCTTTACTGCTAATTTGGTAGAGTCCATCCCTAGAAGACTTCAGGCAGTAATTGATGCCAAAAGGAACCCCACGAAATATTAGGGATTCATTTGATCAAGTTATTATTATTATTCAGAGTAGATATTACAGTAGATATGTGCAGTGTACGAATACTTTTGTCACGAGGGAAAAGTGCTTTATTTTTATTTTGGTCTTGTTTCTGGAAGTGAAATATTTTTTACTGTCATTTTTGTATGTATATGTGCAATAAAAGTGATTTGGGAAGACAATTTGGGTTCCTACAATTTGTTTTTCTTGTTTATCGACCAAATTACTGGCGCTTTCTTGAAACACGACTGGGTGTACGAATACTTTTGACACTGAATGTATGAAAACAGACATGACGACGAAAGCAAAAGTGGACGATAGTTTCTTTGCGGGGCAGTTCCTCTGAGGACGACAATGACGTCACACAGCGAAGGCTGCAGTGACATTGATGACTTATAACTCCTTCTTGCTGGGGGAAGGCGATCCACATTTTTTCGTTAAATTTCTTGTATGAAGAGAGTAAAATACACTTATTAACATGGCATGGGTCCAATTTTCATGGATAACTCTGAATTTTCGAAAATTGTGAAAGTTTGAATTTTTTTCGGCGTCTTTCTCCAACTACAAAATTGAAGATAGAGATTTTTTCTTCAAATAAATTTTTTTCTACATATTGAGTTCTTTCATAAAGATCATGTAAATGTTTTTCAAAATTTTAGTAGTTTTCGTACAATATTACGTGCAATATGTGCAATTTTAAAAAATTACAAAAGCATGATTTTCTCAAAAACCGCTCCAAATTTTTTCTTTAAACTTTTGATAGCGATAGTGGTAAATGTACTCTATCAGATGACATGAAATCCATATTAATCTGTTGGTTGGTTTTTTCAAAAATTACAAAAATGTAAATTTTTTCACATTTTCTTACGTCGATAATATGTACATTAGCGGCGATTTTTTCACATTATTATATTTAAGAGTACATGTGCATTAAATAATGTCAAGTAAAGTTTCTGAAAAACACAACCGTTTTCTGTTAAAAGTAATTCAAAATTTCGCATTTCCAGAAATGCTCAAACGCCATTTTCTCATATATGGCTGCAAATGATTTCTTCAAACTTTTGTAACGAATAATGCTAATTACACTCTTTAGTATAGCGTAAAGTTTATTTTGATTTTTTTTTGTTTTTTCAAAAATGACATAATTGTAATTTTTTTGAAAGATTTCTCACATCTTTAATATGCACATCACCAGCAATTTGTAAAGATTATTATATTTGTGAGTGTAAGTGCTTCAAATAACTTCAAATAAAGTATTTTGAAAACTTAATCATTTTCTGTGAAAATGAGCTTCAAATTTCGCATTTTTAGTAGCGCTAAAACGCCCGTTTCTCTTAAACAGCACATAATTTTTAAAAGAAAATTGTCATTTACGGCTAGGTTTTTGTGTTCTTTAATATTCTAAAATTAATGTTTCCGCTCTACCAATAGGAAACCGAAAAATTGAGAAAATGACAAAAAATATCTACTTTTGGCGGTGATAGATGACAGCTGGCAAGAAAGAGTTTGCGGCGATTCCGAATAGCTATCGAAGACCCAAGGAAATAGAAAACTAATACGGGAAAGTCTATGCCATTCTGTAGCACCACTAGTTTCTATTGGTTTCACTCACCCAGCACTTCTTACACGCATGCCGACCATGGTAACCGTCTCTCCTCAAGGTGCGACGTATCGTAGCAGCCGAAATAGACACTCCTCTTCTTCCAAGGTCAGCAGCTATCTTTGGTGCACTTCTTCTAGGATTTTTTAAATTTCTCGTACAAATAATCGTCGATCTTGATGAGACAGCACCAGAGGTCGTCCGCATCTCGACTTATTTAAATATGATTTTCTTATACAAAATCGATCTATTATCGACTGAATAGTCAACCTGGGTTTTCCAAGAGCATTTGCAATGTCTCTTAGAGATTTGCACTGGTTGTGCATATTAATAACTACTCGTCGCTCCTCTGCAGTCGTCTCCTTTCCTTTGCGACCCATCGCGCCGACGAACTAGCCTTGAACTGATTCCCAGTGACCGTTACAGACGAGTGAATAAGATTTTGTAATTCCCACGATACGAAAAAATCGTTACAAATTGTGATTCCTGTTCAGAAACGCACAGATTTCACTCTCGGTCTCATTAGAAATAAAAGAATATTCAGTGTACGAATACTTTTGTCGCCCAAACAAGTGTCAACTTTTGGTGAGGGATTTTTTTGCAAGAATTATGCATGTCTTTGGTTCTGTTTCTTTATCTAGGAAT
Source organism: Acheta domesticus (assembly GCA_031308135.1). Taxonomy (NCBI): domain Eukaryota; kingdom Metazoa; phylum Arthropoda; class Insecta; order Orthoptera; family Gryllidae; genus Acheta; species Acheta domesticus. Next base: position 164,229,219 of record JAHLJT010009419.1, read on the forward strand.
GGACAGAAACAAGATGTAAAATCATATTCTTTTTCTCGCAGATTTTTGATGAAAATTTGGTACAATTCGCAACGTTTGTAAGCGGAAATGCGAGGTGTACGAATACTTTTGACACTGACTGTATATTCTTCTTCGATTTTCTTAACGTGTTCACAACACTTCATCCATTGATTTGGACAATATTAAAAAAAAATCGGCATACATTATCTTTAACTCATAAACGGGTACCGATGTTTTCTTTAATTACATGATTCTTAATGGAACTCCAAACTAATTCGGTGGAATTGAGATCGGGATGGTAAGGAGGGAGCTCGATGTACAGGTGATATTACCTGCAAACGGTTGTCCTAGTGTTAGAAACAAATACACACAATATTACGCCTGTGAACTTCACTTGAAATTAGGCCCACGCTAAGACACGCCACGCTGCACAGCACTCGAAGACGAAAGGGACAGGACTAAGGACTAGGGGCCATGCTTCCTATACGTGAGCCATTCCACGTCAAATCGCACAAAAAATATCAAAATTTGATCTTCATATTTTTAATTATTTTCTAATTTTTTCTATTTGTTATATGGATCAAATAAGTTAACACGTGTATTTTTATTTTTTTTCAAACTTTATTATTTTCGGAAATATTGTGTCATGAAATTTGCTAAAAATGACGCGCATCACTAACTTACAAATATCATATACTTGAATACACTAATTATAGAAATTCCGTTCCAATTCCATTCGAAACTTGAAAACATATTTAATTTTTAAGATATTGAAAAATATTGAATTTCCTGAATTTTCAATTTTTTTAAAAAAATTGAAATTTTGAAAATTAAATATTTTTGTAAACTCGATGAGCTAAACATTTTTAAAAAATATTTATAAACGCACTAGAGTATTGATGATATCTCCAGGAAAAATCAAAGAGGGATCTCAGTAACTTTAAAAGACATTAATATTTTACGAAAGAGCATATAATAGATTGCTGCAATAGACGCGTTTCTTGCGTTACTGGTCGTCGGTTCCTTTGGATGGAGCTGCAATTTAATACTCTTGAGGTGGTAAAACTTCGCGATTGAATTTATAAATAATAATATTTGTGTATATTAATACATATAAATAATATTAATATATTTATAAACAATTTATAAATAATTAAATGACGGATTCTTGACTCATATTTTGATTGACATTTTTGAAATCCCCTCACAACTAACTTTCAATATAAGTACTCGCTTACCATTGCATTTCTGAACTTTCGTCACAATGCAATTTTAATGCTTTCCCAAATTTACTTCAGGTCTGGACAAAATTCAATTTTCTTCAGCCAACTTTTTAGACACTTTTATCATGCGTTCGGTTGCAGAAAAATGTCGTTTAATTTTATTGTATGTCCAACTTTCAACAATTGTCAAAATTGTAATATTGAACGTAATGCCATCTGTTGAGTGAAAGGAATCGATAAGTATCTAAATAGTATCTTTGTCTGATTTTTCGACGGACGTCGAAGGATCATCAATGTGAAAAAAATTATCTGTGTTGGCTCTTTATACTTTCTGAAATTACTCATGGGGCTACCGTTTTTGTTCCAATATTCTTTTCTTGGCGGGGGTTTCTCCTATTGAAATTAAACTCTTGTTTATCTTCTCTTTATTAATTTCGCTTCAGACACTTCACGAACTATCTGAAGAGCTTAAATTATTATTTCCTTTGTTTTCCACTCTTTTCACTATATTCACTGGACGTTCCGCTACTTTTTTTTTTAATGTCACGAGAGCCACTGATCTCGACGCTCTCTTCACTAACAAAAGGCTGTTTTGGAAGCCGATTCCCTTCCAAAATGAATCATAAATTTGCCAATCTAATGACTCCTGTAAATTCACCAGGTAATTGTGGTTTGCGCGTCTTGGAGATTTTCTTTTCTAAAAACCGTGATCAGAAAGATTAAATGGATTGAAACATCTGTCACATCTCATACGGTGATCGCAACTCATGTTGCACAGTGTACACACGATTCACAGAACGAACACTAGCACTCTTATCTTCATAAGGTGCGTATTGTGACTGATGTTGAGAAAATTTTACTCATGTCCCTTGACAAGGGGTTGATTGTATTTCCCGAGCAAGGTCAGAAGGTCACCCCATCCCTAGGACGCAAAGGGATGCAGTAAAATTCGTTTCGCTGACACGAAGAAAAGCAGTAGTAGAATTCGTTTTGTTGTCACCCATCCCTTCTAGAGAAAGAGTGAACATGTGAGTTACTATTATTTCTTGAAACATTAATCAGGAAGATGGCCATTCTTTTTATTTTTTGTCGGTACTTGTATCAAAGACTGATCGAACACAATTCGTCAGTGTAGGGGCAGGAACCACGCTCCCGCATACTTACAATACGTGTAGAGTGCTTACTTTTTTCTTGTTGTGTTTTGTAGAAAATTGAACAAGAAATTCGCCTATATTTTTTTCACATTTTTATCTGAGAGAGTTCATATAGAAATATTCATTTTTTTTTAAAATCCAATTTTTTTAAAAAGTCCAATTTTTTAATGAAATATTTATTTTTTGAGAAAGTAATTTACGGAGGAATAAAATACACATGTCAAAGTATTAAGCGAAACAAACCAGGAATTTTTATGTTAAGTACATTCGGAGCATCAATCAAACATATTTTGCAAAATACGCATAAATTCCAAAATTTAATATAGACATAACTACAAAAATAATCAATTATCAGGCATATAAAAATCACGTGCCTCTTTTTTTGATGGCCGGAATGAATGCCATATATTCGTGTCATTATTTTTTTTAAATCGCATAGATTTGCAAAATAGTCGTGTAAATTCTTGTGCGATTTGACGTGGAATGGCTCGTATTTCAATTCGTTTCGCTCTCACCCATAAGAACAGATGACCTGCAAGTCACCCACAATGGTACCCACAAAAACATGTATGACACAATGTCAAACATTTTGGGGGCAGAGTGAACATCTAAAATACTAATAGCTCTTGAAACTCTAATCAGGTAGGCGGTCATTCTTATTTTAGTTCTTCAGCACTTGCATCAAAGACTGACCGAACACAATTCGTTAGTGCATGGGCAGAGGCAGAGGGCGCCCTCATACTTACAATTGATTTTTTCAGAACTGTATGTGTGAAGTGCCCACTTTTTTCTTGTTGTATTTCATAGAAAATTGAATAAGGAATACGCCTATATTTTTTTCAAATTTTTATCTCATCGAGCTTATATAGAAATTTTACTTTTTTTGAAAAAAATAAATTTTTTAAAATGAAAAAAATATTTTTTGAAAAATGTATTTTCAGAGGAATAAAATACATATTTCAAAGTATTAAATGAAACAAACCAGAAATTTTTATAGTCAGTACATTCGGAGCAACAATTGATCTTATTTTGTGAAGTACCTGTAAATTCCAAAATTTAATATAGGCATAACTACACAAATAATCAATTTTCAGGCAAATAAAAAAATACGTGTCTATTTTTTTGATGTCCAGATTTAAGAAAAAAAATATCGTACATTTTTAAAAAAGTCGTGTCAACTCTTGTGAAATTTGACGTGGAATGGCTCACGTATGTTTCTTTTACTGAATCTTAATATATTAAGAGTCAGCGTTTGTGCACAGACAGCTGAAACTGTTTTGATTTGGATGGCTGACACTTTTACTGCTGCGCGTAGGGCCCACGAACAAAGCAGTCTGTCTTTGCGTTCAGACCCCCCTTCCCTCGATCGATCACGCCGCCTGGCGCGCAGAGCGAGTGAGAGAGCGATATTTTCAGGGGAAGTGAGCGGTTGATGGTGGGAGTCACCCCTCCTCGCGCATGGGCATTCGAAGGGAGTTTTGTATCTTGTCCCATTATAGCAACTAAACCGCTGCACCGATTTTCTCCAAAATTGATACTCCCCGAACGATCTGGCTGATCTCGTGGCCCCTTGAATTTTAAACCGATATTTTAATTTTGGGAGGTACTTTACATGAAGCCCTCCGGATATTTTCAAAATGTTCTCACAAACGGCTCCAATTTTTTTCTTTAAACTTCTTGAAAGAATAGAGTAAAATACTCATACTCTAATTCCTCTTTATAAGGTGGCGTAGGTCCAATTTTCACGGGTAACTCTGAATTTTCGAAAATTGCGAAAGTTTGAATTTTATTCGGCGTCTTCCTCCAACTACAAAATTGCAGATAGAGATTTTTCCTTCAAATAAAGTTTTTTCTTCATAGTGAATTCTTTCTTTGTCATGTACATTTTTTTGAAAATTTTAGTAGTTTTCGCGCAATATTGCGAGCATTATGTGCAATTTAAAAAATACAAAAACTAGTTTTTTTTAAAATGGCTCCACTTTTTTCTTTAAACTTGTGGTAGGGATAGTGACAAATGTACTCTATTAGTGGACATAAACGTCACATTACTCTGTTCTTGTTTTTCAAAAATTGCGAAAATGCTTGCGACTTGCCTCTCACGTGGTTAATATTTACGTTAGCGACGATTTGTTAAAATTATTGTATTAATGAGTACATATGCTTTAAATAATGTCAAGTAAAGTTTCTTGAGAACTCAACCGTTTTCTGTGAAAACTAGCTCAAAATTTCGTATTTTCAGAAATGCTCAAACGTCGTTTTCTCATAAATGCCTCCAAATATTTTCTTCAAACGTTTGGAACGGATAGTTGAATATGTATAATATGAATATGAATAATAAGTATAATATGAATTAAAGTTCATTTTGTGGTATTCTTTTGTGTTTTCAAAAATTACACAAATGTATTTTTTTAAAGATCTTTCACATCTTTAATATGCACGTTACCAGCAATTTGTAATCATTACTATATTTGTGAATGTAAGTGCTTCAAATTACTTCAAATGAAGTTTTTTGAAAACTCAACAATTTTCTGTGGAAAAGAGTTTTAAATTTCGAATTTTTAGTAGGGCTTAAACGCCATTTTCTTAAAAACTGCTACAAATTTTTGAAAGAAAATGTAGGACGAGGTTTTTGTGTTCTTTAATATTCTAAAATTAATTTTCCCGTTCTACCATTAAAAACCGAAAAATTAAGAAAATGTCAAAAAAAAAATTTACTTTGGGGGGCGATAGATGGCAGCTAGTTTTGTCAATGAAATGTATTTATCAAAAATACATCTTCAAATAAGGTCATTATTTTTTTCGAAAATAGGAGTAATTTTTCTATGATTTCGTAACAAACATAATAGCCCGCTGCGAATTTACTGCGCTTCAGACAGCCGGATGCGTCGTAAATTGGAATGTGCAATTTTGTGTATTGTTTATTTGTTCGTTTTTACATTTGACCTTTTGTTATACATTTACACATTAATCTTTAAATAAATTATTTATTTTCAAATATTTGAAATAAAAATTGCTAGCCCATTAAGGGAGAATCGACAATACAGGGAATGCAGTAATTGAATTCCGTTCCGCTGTCGCCAATTTTTGTGAATTACGCGTCATTGTTGTGACTTGATATAGCTGTATGGTATCAGGGTTCTTTTCGCAATACAAGTTTACAGACCTTTTGTATTAAATTTTTTGCAGTTGTAGAATTCACATAGTTTTGCCAACTCCGCGATGGAAACGGTGAGTTTTTCGCTTCTCGGTTGAATTGGACGTTTTCAAATAATAGCTAAGATGTTAGTAGGGCAGAAAGTGCAATATTTCAATCCTACGTAGCTGTTTCCAACTACGTTAAAGTATGTGCTGTTGTAGCACCACTGGTTTAGTGTTCCTAATGGTTCTGAGAGTTGGTTTTGTGGGGAATTATTTAATTATATTTTTCTTTTCAGAGAATGTTAGTCTGTATACTTCTAGTTTTCAATTTGTCTACGCACAACATTACGATTCCATAATTATGAAGGCACTTACTTGGATCGCGTTGTGCTCGTCATTCCATGGCCGAGATGTGGATTGCTCGGTTACATACCCTTGTGGATTCAATCAGCTCAATCCCTAACCTAAATTGGCTACAAATTTATAGTTGGTAAAAGTATTAAAATAAGGTAATAAAACTTAAATAAAACTACATTGCTCGTTAATTAATCTGTTCTCGTACAAAAAAACCGAAGAGAACACTGAAGGTTTGTATAACAACAGCAATTTCGTAGGCACGCTGGATGTAATGGGTCACTGTACATCTGATTCACAGGGCAGGTGAGGCCATAGAGGAGAGATATACTAGAGTGCGCACCGAGCTGCGCAGAAGGCCCGGCCGGGTTTCAACATCTCTCGCGCCAGTGTCACGTCACTTTGGGACAGCTAGGTGGCATCTATAAGAACACCCGTCTCGCTTTAAATGATTTATTCTTATACGTACGTAAGATGTTTCATTCCAGCGTTATTTTCTCATTTATTAATCAACCCTAAAAATGTTGCTTATAGCAGAAAAGTGAATTTAAGTTTTTCTGCTCTATTTGCTCAAGTACTTGAAAATTCCGATTTTTGTCCAACTTGACACTTTCAACCGCATACTCCACTAAACCTGTTTTACAAGTACAATTACATAGGACTACAAATAAAAAATATTTGTAAAATAAATTAACTCCATGGGATACATTAATCCAAATTTTTATTACTTACGTTAGACATTCTACTATTGAAGACTCACATCAATGTCATTTATAATAACAAGTTATCAAAATGATATTTCAAGGATTTATAGAGGGAAAAAAGGCTTTTACCTTTGATTTATAATTTGATTTATTTAGTCAAAAACAGTAAAAACTGTATGTGATATATGGGGGAAAAGTTCCATCTGCACTCATTTTCTCGAGCTTCAAAAGCTCTTCCCAATATTTTAACTATAACATTAGACATTTTCCCTCCCGAGTTATATAAAACCTATTAGCATCGATAAACAAACGGCATGTTTTATTTTTTTCTTTGTATTACTAACAACAGTAACATGCCACTGGCTTTACTCCTACCAATACTAGCAAGTAAGCTCAAGAAAACGTGGGCGTAGTGAAGGTACATTTGTATCTTAAAGCAAAACAAGGGGACATCTCAGCATTTGCTCAATGGATTGGGCAAACTGGACAAAAACCTGATCGAAATGGGGGTCTTTGACCTGGAAGCTGAAGTACATATTTTTCAAAGAATTTACTAATAAAAATCAACTACAATCACACAAATTACTAACACTAACATGCTATAAACACAACTTACACCAGTAAATACACATAGGATTAATGCCCTCTAAATAAAATCATTTTGTTGTTAACTGATCCATACTATTGTTTTGGTAAATTTGGATGTGCTCTCTTCTTACATGTTTTAATCGTATGTCAATATATTTAAATAATATTGCCTTTATTAAATACATCCTGTGATTCATTATGGCCTCTTGACCAATAATATATGTTAAATTACTAAAAACAGAACTATTCACAAATTCTCTCAGACATCTATTTACAATTGTACTACATGCTGCCTTTTTAAAAATGTCACCTCTCCCCTGAAGTATTCTTACTTCTACTTCTGCTCTTTTGCAGATTTTTATAACATCTGCGGAAGGGTATTTCATCTTTCCTCTGAATGAAGGAATACCTGTATGATCCTTCATCAGTATCAATCCGGCAAAGAAATAGCTTACAGTCCACATAAGCCAGAGACTTTTGCAATTTTGTAATTAAAAATCCTCCAAAATAAGTTACAATGTCCACAACATAGGGAGACAATCTAGTTTCAAGATTGTGTACTGATGGCAAGTACATATGGTCAGTTGGTACCTCACTGCCCAGTTCAGGATCATTTACTTGTGGCACACTTGCATACTGACGTGAACTGACATTTAACACAGTTGTTTCATCCTGTGGGACACAATTTGCAAAGTTGAATTGTTATTGCACTTCTTGAAAAGAAAAGGAATCTTGGATCGTAAGCAGTGAACAAATATCCACACCGTCCCAAAATAATTATGCTGTAGCACCACAAACAGCAAACAGCACGAAAAGCTACATACAGCACCGTACAGCACGAGCTGCCGGTGTCCCAAAGTCACGTGACTTACGACCACCTCATGTTGAAACCTGCGCAGTAGGCTCACGCGCACTCTAATTGTATCTCTCCTCTGTGGGTGAGGCGGCATTTCAGAGTGAGTCGTTCATCCTTGAGGTGGGTGAGGCGGCATTTCATTGAGAATCGAATCCTCAATGACGCGATGTTTAAAATGTAATAAAATATTTTGTAACACAAAATAAAATAACAAATGGGTAAATTTCAAGGACAGGGTTCGGCTCCTATTGACGCGCACGATTCGGTTCCGAACGAGTCACTCGCAGCACCGCCACAGTGTGCCCGGCCACACGGCCACGTGGCCAACGCACTTTCGTGTGGAATCGTGACGCTTCGCTACCCGTGTCCAAGTTGAGGACCAGGCTCGGGCCTTCGGCCCTCGCGTTAATATGAAACATCCTTGAGTCTGTCCAACGCATAACTTAATTATCAACGCATTTTATGCATTTAACATTATGCATGCAACGCATTTTATGCATTTAACCATTGTAATTCTCCATTACACATTCGCACCACACCGCACAATGCACAATGCAAGCACAAAGGCATCATCCCGCTCCCTGAGTGATCCGTTCTCGTGGTCCGCGCGAGTGAACCATGCGCAAGTGAACCGTGCGCCGTTGTTTTAGTGAGCCGAACCCTGTCTTAAAAATCAGCCAACAAATGGACAATTTACAATCATTTTAATATAAAAATTGCTGCTATTGTCAGAGTATGTAACACATTCACATTCATGGACGCTACGCCCCTGCTTCATAGTTCCCGTTTTTATCAAGTTGTTATCTCGCTACGCCGCTAATGTAGAATCAGCATAGATACATTGCGTTACTTTTTAATTTAGTCAATACTTCTAGTTAATTTGTCTTTCTAAGCCAATCGCTGTGTTTTGATTTTAATTCTTACTGATTATTTTCAATTCTAGTTATGCAAGTTATAGAGACCACAGAATTATGAAAACGTGCACAAAATTCACTTCTCCCCATAGCTCGTCACACGCAGTTTTTAACTGTTTTTGACGTAAATAAATAAATAAAACAAAGCCCTTGATGAAGAGCCTTTTCAGCTCGAAACGCTTAGTGCGAAAGGACGAAAAAACAGGACAACACCGCCCAAATTTGACATTATATTTTACTGTTAATGATTTGTCGTTAATTTTGTTCTGATATTAATACGTGGATGAAGTCGAATAAACTGAATGTGTGTTAATAACTTGTTTTGAATTCCTTTTTGTAGTACAACTGTCTATAAGCAAAGAGTGAGTCAAAGATATACCGATACAAGAGTATATTTTTGACAGACAGTGAAACTATTTCCTATTTAATGATATTTAATAAATTATTTACCATTTGATCAGTATAATTCTAAAAGGGTAAATGTTCCTGTAACAACTACTGTACCTCAGCTTCTGGAACACCCACTTCTCAAATTAGGTTTTTCGACCAATTGCCCTAATTTTTTGAGCAAAGGCTTCTATAGTGCTATTTTTATAACTTTGCCCCTCAAGGCCAGTCTTCGCGATGGAATATGTCACCGTATTTCGCGTCTTTCTCAGTCGTGCCGCTAGAGATCGCATGATCACGACCGTATCAAGCAGCAGTGCTTGTGATCATGCGACATCTAGCTGCATGCACCAGAAAGACGCGAAATGCGTGTGATTTTCCGTCGTGGCCACAGGGGCTTGAGGGGCAAAGTTATAAAAATCGCACTATAAACGAACGAGCTTCTGTGAATACTTTTTCTTGAGCTCAGTCTGGAATGTAGTTATTTAAACAATCGTTCTATGTTCTCGATGCAGTAAGGCGATTCCTTCACGTAGGTCACGAGAAATGATAATTGCCAAAATCTGTAACTAATTTGCCTGTGCAAATAGTTTTTGTTTCATGGGAGGGGATACTTTGTTATCAATTCTTGCCAAAACACTCGTCGTATTCATAATTCAACTTAATTTGTGTACAAATTAGGATAGGGATCCCAGAGCTCAAGAAAACCTGCACAGATTGCACTTCTCCCTATACGTTGTATATTAAACAGTACGTCAGACACAAATTGTTTTTTGGGCGTTGAATACATTAAATTTAAATCACCGCAAGTTATATATCACGTTAATGACGAACTTTCCGTGTTCACTTTCTATATTTCATCACGTTTCTTCTTTATTACGGATTCTGATCTTTGTATCTGACATTCAATATGAGTGGAACACTGATTACCTCAAAATGAAAAACAATCATCCGTATTTCTTCACCTATATTGAACTTAAAATTGTGATTAATATACTATTTCTCGGGTCGTGGCTAAGCTCAATCAGCAGAACATCTCGTGGGCATTTACATTTACGATGCAAGAAACGAATTTGAATATCGGCCAACAATGAACGTACGTAATGTGATGAATTTTCAGGAACCTTCTACAAAATACATTTGTGCATATCATTAGAAACCTACGGAGATTTTAGCATGAAGCTAGGAATAATCATAACGCCGAGGTTTTTAATAACTGAATGCTTGAGCAAGTTCATGTTACATTATACTTCCCGAGCAAAGTCATTATCGAGTGACGTAAATATATTATTCGTGCAATTTCTGTACTTATAAGCTATCTGATTGGTTAAACGTGCGACTTCAAATTCCAGCAAACCGTAAATACATCAGATTACATGATAACTGCAAAAGCCCACTGTGAAGGAATGTCTAATTGTGACTAGGTGTTACGTGTCGTATAACGTGTTTTGATTAACAATAAAATACAACGACTGAAAAAGTAAATTGGGCAAGAAATTGAAATTTGTGAAAGTGATATTTATTGAACGTCCCGAAAATTGTTATTTTGCTGTTCGCAATGGCTGTGAATGTTTACAACACTAATATTAACTCGGAGAATTTGAGCAGGCACGAGTTGTTAGCTTGGGTGAATAATTATTTGCCAACGAAGTACGTTAAAATTGAAGAGCTATGTTCTGGAGCAGCGTATTGTCAATTCATGGACATTCTTTTTCCTGGCTGTTTGTGTCTGAAGAAAGTGAAGTTTAATTCTACACTGGAACGGGAATACATGCAGAATTTTAAGATCCTTCAGAGCTCGTTCAATAAATTAAAAGTTGACAAGATGGTGGAAATTGATAGGTTGGTAAAAGGAAAGTTTCAAGATAATTTTGAATTTTTACAGTGGTTTAAGAAATTCTTCGAGGCCAATTACAAAGCTCAAAACAAAGACGAACTCAAAGATGAGGCTCTCGCCAGCGGTCAGAGTGTCAACTCTTCTGAAAGTTTGCACGATTCGGAGAAAAATAATCAAGCGTCAAAGCATACAGTGTCTGGAAATAATCAAGCTTCTGGCAAAATTCACGGTAAAAGGAATCCTGTGGGTCAATCTTCCACGTCGGTAGCCAGTAAAGATTCTGCACAACTTGTTTACCAGATGGAAGAAATAGAGAAGCTCAACGCTAAAATACGTGAACTTACGAGTCAAGCAAACGATTTTGAAAAGGAAAGAGATTTTTATTACAAGAAGTTACGCGATATTGAAGACTTATGCCAAGAAGCTGATAATGAACAGGATCTGGCAAAGAAAATTCTAGAGGTACTGTATTCTGTGGATGATGGGTTTGCACCACCTACTGATGAGGAAAGAACATCTGGTACAGAGGAATATTGAAAATATTGCATTGTATGGACTACTGTAATTTACTCATAAGAGTTTGGTAAATTGTGCTAGATTAATTAAATATGATAATGCCTTTTGAATCATGTTGGGTTCATTGATGTTATGAGAGGTACGTGGGATGTATTCAGGGAACAGAACTCATACTTTTTTTATTTTTGTATGATTAGTAAAATAGATCAGTGTAACTAAATGTTAAGGAACCATAAAAATGACTTTGCATTTAAAAACTGGTGTAAAAAGACTGAAATAGCTCTTCAAATATTAGTATTATTGTCTACAGCCAAAAATCTGTGACATTTGGCTATGACAATATATGCATATTCTGACAGTATTAGAGTGTATAATATTTTTATTATTGTATAACAATTTGTGCTTTATAACGTAATTGAAATGATTGTACAACAGCAAACTCTAAAGGTAAGTTGGTTGTTGTAATCCCAAAGTCCATATTTTGGATTTTTCTTTATGATTTTGGGTATGAAATAACTGCAAACAAATGTTTTTCTGATCATCTGGGGATATTACTAATTTATATTTCCCATAAATATTTGAACACACTTCCTAGAGAAAGTGTTGTAGTAATTCATTTAAAGTTTTAAAATTATTTGTGGTGTTATAATTTTGGCATCAGGATTAAATTTTTCTTGGACTCGTATGAGATCTTAAAAAATGTTTAATTGGGAATTGTTATCTTGTATTCTAAAACACTAAAACAAAGTAAAATGTGTTCAGAAGTACTGTATTTTAAATCATATTGTATTTGTGTAATGTTAGATGGTTTCTTAAATTTCAAAATAATTTGATTGTTCAGTTTTAAGAGCCATCTTCTCTTCTGAAGTTTCTGACATGTGTTCTGAACAGTTTTTTGTATGTGTTGAAAGTGGTATATACGTCCATATTTGATTAGCGATATATTTTTTTTCATTTCTGACAGTATAATGTATTCTTTGATTTCTGTATGGAAGGATATTTAAAAATAAAATTAAGAGTAAATTTTTTAAAGTGTATTGATAAATCTACAACCTTGCTGGCCCAGTGACCGAGATTGTTAAGGTGGTAGAGTCATAGCAATCTCGGACCGAAGGGTCACGTGTTCAAGTCCTGCCTCGGGCATGGTTGTATGCGTTCATCCTTTCACCCCCTATTATCACCATATTGTTTCATCCTCATTGATACCATTATGTTAAAATCCAATAGTGGTCACTAATGATGTAGAAGTTGATGCAAATGCAACCTTAAATAACAACAACAACAAATTCTACAACCACTCTTGTATAATAGGTATAAAGATGTAGGATTCTATGTTACATTTTTTTTTAGTGAATTTCTAGAACACGCCTGTGTACTTTACCAATATGATTTTCTGAAGGAATTATTTGTAAATAAACTTTTTGAACATTAACAAATATTTTTTTAAACTTGTTTGCCAGTGGGTGCAATATGAACAAGGTTAGTGAAGCATCCAACTTTCCTCCCTGTACTTTTTCTTTATTTCATTTACATACAGATCAAACTTACACCAAAAAGATTATTGAAGACATTATTGAACACTTCTCATTGAAGTTATATTTGTGTGACAGGTTTTAAATAATTGACACAGGTTTCTCTGAATTTTAAACCATTGCCATTCATTGAATTGAGTACTGCCTAAAGAACTTGGCAAATAGATAGTTCAGGTGCAATATATTTGGCAAATAAATAGTTCAGGTGCAAAAAATATTTTTTCAATTGATAATTTTAAAACTTTTTCATGCATTAACAGTATAGTATATTGAATTTCTTAAAATGTCTGCCTAAAAACAACCCAATACAGGGAAGTAATACATCCAGATTTCTTATGATTGGATGTTTTCGACATGCATGCAGAATGTACAAATATGCTTAAGATTTCATGAATAGAGACTACCAATGAAATAGAAAATAGAATCATGAATGTGTTTTAAAATGATTGATGGAATATCTAGCCAAGCAAGGGACTTACATGGTACTAGCTCTCCTTGAATGGTAAACAAACATATTGAACAAAAGCAGTGAAACTGGAATAAAATCATGAACGTTTCAAGAGTTCATCAAGAACAGGTGCTAGTGGAGGTAAAAATACTAAAAAAAAGAGTTCTTTAATTTTAAATTACAGAGTTACTTTTTTTATTTGTTTAATTTATTTTAGATCACTGAGAAACTGCATGGTCATAAGCAATTAAAATCTTATTTACTGTACATAATATTAATAATGACACATTTTATTACATTACATCATTCTCATTTTACAATTTATAGCATTCTACAAGGCTAGGAATACATTTAATAATAGATTCATTGTGAATATTTAAAATAAGGAAAAAATTATATATATATATATATATATATATATATATATATATATATATAATTTATATATATATATAAATTTTGTAAAAGTTAGAATTTTAATAATTTTGTAACAATGTGAAGTAGAATCTGACAGAGAATGGATGTCAGTATTAAATTTTTAAGTTTGACCCATTTGGAGTATTAATAAAATAACTTGACGTTTTCTGTTGAAGTTTATTTATTTATTTATTTGTCAAAAAAACAGTAAAAACTGTACATGACGTGTGGGGAAAGAGATTTATCTTTTCGCATTTTCTTTTTGATTTTTCTTTAGCGCATTTTCTTGAGGGCCAGAATTAAAAAAAGTTGGTGAGGGGAAGAGTAGGATCTAGTATAACTTGATGCAATTTTGAATATTTTGGTTTCCAACTTCAAACCTCATAGTCGTAATTGGTAATAGAAAATTTTTAGTCTTCAAGGGAACCAGAGGTGGGGTTATTGGATAAAGGAAGTTTAGAAGGTTTTTTTGATGAGTAGACAGCATCTTCATTTTCATTTATTCCTCAATGGGAAAGGATTCATGTAAGTCTAACATTACAATTATTTACAGACAAGGATAGAAAACATTCTTGGATATCTTGAATAAAAGGATTTTTTATTTTGAATAGCAGAAATGACTGACAACAAATCTTGCGAAGATGACAAAATCAGAAGAAATTCTATTTCCTTAAAAGAGATTAATGCTTTAATAATTGCCCAAGCTTCACAGGACACTAGTGGTGCTAAAACAGCACATACTTTCACGCATTATGGGAAACGGCTACATAGTATTGAAATATTGCACTTTCTGCGCTACTAACACCTTGGCTATCATTTGAAAACATTCAATTCATCCAAAAAGCGAAAAACTCACTTTCCATTGCAATGTTGTAAAAAATATGTGAATTCTACAACTGCATAAAAATATAATACAAACGTTTTGTTAACTTGTATTGCAAAAAGGAGCCTGATACCATACCGCTATATCAAGTCACGACACTGACACGTAATTCACAGAAATTCGCCACAGCGGAACGGAATTCAATTGTTGCATTCCCTGCATTGTCGGTACTTCCTTAAAGAGCAAGCAATTTTTATTTCCAATATTAGAAAATAAATCATTTCTTTAAAAATTAATGTGTAAATGTATAACGAAAGGTCGAATGTAAAATCGAACAAAGAAATAATATACAAAATTGCAAATTCTAATTTACGATGCATCCGCTGTCTGAAGCGCAGTAAATGTGTAGCGGGTTATTATGTTTGTCACGAAATTATAGAAAAACTACTCGTATTTTCAAAAATAATTAAGCATGACCTTATTTGAAGATGTATTTTTGATAAACACATTTCATAGAGAAAACTAGCTGTAGCTGCCCTCTATCGCCGCCCAAAGTACATTTGACATTTTCTTAATTTTTCGGTTTCCTAATGGTAAACGGAAATATTAATTTTAGAATATTGAAGAACAAAAAAATCTCGTCCTAAATGGCTATTTTCTTTTAAAAATTTGTAGCCGTTGTCAAGAAAACGGCGTTTAAGTCCTACTAAAAATGCGAAATTTAAAGCTATTTTTCACTGAAAATTGTTGAGTTTTCAAAAAACTGCACTTGAAGTAATTTGAAGCACTTACATTGACAAATATAGTAATGTTTACAAATTTCTGGTAATGTGCATATAAAAGATGTGAGAGATGTATAAAAAAATACATTTCTGTAAATTTTGAAAAAACAAAAAAAAAAAAAAATATATATACTGAAAAATTAACTTTACGTCATATTAAAGAATGCAATTACCACTATCCGTTCCAAAAGTTTGAAGAAAAATTTTGGAGCCATTTATGAGAAAACAGCGTTAGAGCATTTCTGAAAATACGGAATTTTGAGCTAGTTTTCACAGAAAACGGTTGACTTCTCGAGAAACTTTACTTGAATATATTTAATGCACATGTACTCAGTAATATAATGTCAACAAATCGCCGCTAATGTGAGAGGCAAGTAAAAAAAATAATTTTTGCAATTTGTGAAAAAACAAAAGAATAGAGCAATATGGCGTTTACGTCATCTAATAGAGTGTTTTACCGAAAATCCACCGTTTTTTCGCGCAGCATTACTTAACTTTTCCTTTACTATACAGATGTATGGGGATGCGAAAGTTACGTGAACACACTTAAAAGGGATACAAGAGGGGGATTAGCTTGGTTTAGGGTAGGGGGTGTGTGGATGCAACGTGGAATGAAGGATTCAATTGGCAATGGAATCTGTGTACTTGGCAATGATAGAGAAGATGGGATCCACATCCTGTTAAATTGCTGTGCTACAGAAACTTGGAGAGGAAAATGGATGGGAATGGAGAACTCGAAAATGCACCGTTTTTTCGCCATGACCAAATAACCAACCATACCGCTCATCTATTCGTTTTCATATTTAACACTATTAAAGGACGCAATTCAAAATGAAATAACAGAAATATAATATAAATATAATAAATGATAATAAAATTAAATAAGAAATAATATACAAATTCTAACTTACGTAGCATCCCACTGCGTAATTTGGAATCGGGCAAGTGAAAGTTAGCAATCTTTATTTCATATTTACTTCAAAGAGGTTTTAAATAATTTCTAAAACATGAATTTGTAATCGTATAACAAAAGCTCCAATGTAAGAAACGAAAAAAGAAATACCAAATAATACACATATTCTAACATACGTAGCATCCACCTTATTCA